>OX328130.1:4931671-5085870 GCA_946811695.1 Gonocerus acuteangulatus
TTGATTTAAGATGTGGAAGCCTAGGAGTTATAAAACTTTAACGTTGTCAGAGAAAATAGCTGTTATTAAGGAAGTTGAAAAATTAATAAGGAAAAATCTGAAAATGCCAAGGAATTCCTCCTAACACTTTATCAACTTACGTGAAAAATAAAGAAAAAATTCTTGCTCATGAAAATGGCTTTTTTCAAAACAATAGACTTTTATATTTACTTTTTTGATACATTATTTACTACTTATGTACGTAATCATCAATTTATGAAATGTTTGTTATTGTTTAAATAAAATGTACGTATTTTTTTAAATTAAAAATTGTGAAAACATGAAATTCGACTTTTTACCCCTTTATTTTCAAAAAATTTTGTAATTCGAATTTTGGATAATTCGAACTTTTTTATCGGTCCCTAGGGGTTCGAATTATCCAAGTTCTACTGTACTTAAAATAAAGTAGTTGATCAGAACGACTGGTGTACTACCTTATGGACCCCTCCGCCGTAAAAAGAAATATGAACATGTGAAATACATGTTGACACATTCATGGGAAATATATGAACAATATATATATATAAATTGGGTCATATTTCAGAAGAATTATAATTACAACGAATCTGGTCACCAAAAAGGCCATCCAAATGCCAAATGAAACAGATGTACTTAAAAATATCGTTTCTATAAGTGCGGGACTTCAAACAATTCCCTCAAACCAGAAATAGGGTAAATGACCCAATAGTTGACACTTTAAGGAAGGGTTATTTTACTTAAAATAATTCTTCGCTTAGTTTTTGAAGGTAATAAATTTTGAATATATCAAATTATTCGTCAGCTCATTCTCTATGAAATTCACATAAACCAATTTTAGATACATTAAGTATTTCAAGTAAAATAAATCATTATATGCTGCCTTACTCTGGTCCTAATGTTGACACGTCTGCAGTCGGTCGGTACCTAAGTTTGACTTTTCTCTTCCTAAGGATGAAAGTGAGGGAAAATGAAAATAATACAACTTCATTCTTTAAACAAACAACCAAATTGGATTGAAAACAGCTGGAACAATGAAAATTGTAATGAATTCGAAAGAGATCCTTTTCAAAAACAGACAATAATTTTTAACTGAAAATCATAACTAGGAAGAATAACAATATGCCTCCGAATTTTTCCATGTAGAGTCTGTGTTTCTGGAAATTAATGTATTTTATGCAAATACTAGAGGATTGGTAAGTTTACAAGTAATTTGGCTAGTAGATATTGAAAAATCATTCCAGCAGCGGAAAAAAAAACCGTTTTTATTCTATTGTGAGCAAGAAGGGACAACTGCATTGGCGGAAATCCACCTCACCACTTGTCAAACATATTTCCCGTGCTGTTCTTTCTTCAACTAGAACTATACAATAATCACCTACTCTTATAACGTCCACTTTGTTTATCACTTACTATTACAGCCATTTTCATCTTTCATCGCTTGGTCATTTTTCAACAATCGCTCTTATTCTTTAACTTTTTGTGTAAACTTTGATCTGCATTGTTCTCATATTCGTTATTTGTGGTTTTATCTAGCTGACTTGCCTCAATTGTTGACTTTGATGATGGTTTACTTACACATGTTGATTCTACAAAGCTCATGTTTGTGACGTTCTTCCTTCTTCAGGTTGATTGGTGGAGTCCTAAACTTCCTCAGTCATGGAGTTTATCACTTTATTTTTCAGACCAGAAGTATTTAAAAGTTATTTCTTGTAAGGAATTTTTCTTCTTTTTTGTTCAATCTAGGCTGGGCTCTTTCTTTCTTGCAGGACTTGCCATATGGTTGACGCTCCATTCATGAACTTTTAGCTTCCAACCTTCTTTGAATGTTCGGAAACCTGACACATCCATAGATTGAATGATATGAGAAGCATTTGGAAGTACCGCCACTTATAACCATTGTACCACAAATATATTAAGAAGTTGTGACCATTTCAAATTGCAGAAAACTATTATAAAACTTTAATTCCACGATTTCTGACCTTTATTTATGTAGAGGTAAATGAAAAACGTCCTGTTCCTTCACAAAAGTTTATTTTTCTACGCTAGCGCTTTCGGCAGCTCCTGCCACCATCCTCAGAGCTGTGACAAAATTAATACAATAAAACAGTTTTTGTTGCATAATGGTAATCATCTTAATATTAAAATCCTAAACCTACACGTAAAATAATAAATAAATAATCACAATAATTTTGGTTCGTCAACACAAACATTAAAAACAATACAATGCAAACAAAAACAAAAACAAAACAAAAGTCATAAGTGATAAAATGAAAAGATGGAAAGACTAAAGTTGAGGAGAGAGACTCACCTATAATGAGTTCAGCTTCACTGCTGAGGGCTGACTGAAGGGAAGCAGGGAGAGAGCCTGCACAGAGTTCAGCTTCACTGCTGAGGGCTGACTGAAGGGAAGCAGGGAGAGAGCCTGCACAGAGTTCAGCTTCACTGCTGAGGGCTGACTGAAGGGAAGCAGGGAGAGAGCCTGCACAGAGTTCAGCTTCACTGCTGAGGGCTGACTGAAGGGAAGCAGGGAGAGAGCCTGCACAGAGTTCAGCTTCACTGCTGAGGGCTGACTGAAGGGAAGCAGGGAGAGAGCCTGCACAGAGACGTGACTCAACATATCAGTTTGATACGTATCTGTCCTTTTATTTAAATTACACGAGCTCAGGATCTTATCTATACGTATCTCTATGCTTTCCAGGACGTTCATCTGTGCAGACTTCTTCCGGCAATGTAAAATATATAGTGAATGGTCAGCCTCGCTGTGTCCCGCTGCGAGACAGTGTTGACGAAATTCTGAATCCGACCTGGTTTTATGTTCTCTAGCTCTTATTTTGAGTTTCCTACCAGTTTGCCCTACGCACGATCCAGAACAGAGGCCACATACGATTTTATAGACACCACTCTTATTCCCCGTGTCTATCTTATCCTTGACATCACAGAGAGCATTAGCCAATGAGGGAGCATTTTAAAGGCCACCTTAACATTCGCTTTACTTAAAATGGAGGCTACTTTTTCCGAGACTTGGCCTAAATATGGTAAGGTGAACCATCTAACCTCAGATACGTCGGGTTTCAGAAAATTGGGAAAAACTGCCTTAAGGGCATGTTTTTCTTTTCTTCTCCTGTAAATACCATCAATCATGAGAGCATCATATCCGTTCTTCTCCGCAACATGCTTTATATGGAGAATTTATGCAACATGCTTTATGTATATTTATTTATTTTTTTATAAATATGGCACAGGTCGAAATAATAGTACTCCATTTTATGTACTATTTTATTTTTGGCACGCCCTACATGTTTCGTGACCTTTATGCCACCTCCTCAGGGGCCACTAAATCCCCATGTGTGGTTAGCTCGCCACCCATACTAAGACTCTTAGTAGTATTAAACTATTATAAAAAGTTGTCTGTCAACATTAGGAACAGAATGTCAAAATTAGGAAAACATGTTGTCAACTTAAGGTTCCAGTCATATGAAATTAATAAAATCAGGATACATGAATTTCTAATGAAAATCTCAACTATATGTGCATCACAGACAACCGTTTTCCTAAAGTTGACATTAGTGTCAAGAAATGGAGCCCTGGTTGTTTATTGGGTTCCCAATGTTGACACTACCATAATCTCAAGATTTTTTCATTTAACTTGAGTCAAACCTTTTACAGTCCATAATTTAAGTATCATAGAGTTCATAGAGATCACAAAAAAAACAAAAAAACAATTTAATGCACGCATTACAAAACAAAATTCTAGAGAAATATTCTTAATCTCTTATCAAATTCACTAAGCAAAGAGAGCAGCAGGAGTTGACTCGAGGATTTTTCATACTAAAATGGCTGCAGATGTTATTAATGGAGTTGCATAGTTGATCGGGTCAGTCAACATTATTCTTCAACACCTGTTCTTTCATTTGGATGCAAACTTATTGAATTCTCTTGAATCTAATTGCTATTTTTCAAATTTAAATTTGAACTGTCAACTTAAGGAGCAGTGTCAACGATCGGGTCATTTACCCTAAGGGTGTTCAAAAATAATTAAAATTGATATTACTAAAATAATTAAAATACTAAAATAAAAATTGATGATGTGAACGAAAGAAAGAAAACTTTATTAAAATAATTAAAGTGATGGTGCCCGAATTAATGGGGTTGCTATGCGACAGCTATTCAATCAGCCCCGAGATAAGTGTTTAGATGAAGATCTCCTGGTTTAATGCAAAGTCTGGGTTAGGTCGATGATTCGGAAGTTGTAGTCTTGATATCTTCTTACCTGTGAGTGCGCTACATGGTGAATGGTGCTGCTTTGTGTTTCTTCATTATGGTTGTTATTAACCGTAAATATGTTGATTAATTATCCCAAGGGAGTCTACTAATACTTCATCGGCTAAAAACGAGAGGTTATTAAAATCTAGGCCGTGTTCTTGGAAGAATGTGAATGAAATTCTGAAATAAAAAGTGATAATGATATAAACATAGATAACTCTACAATAAAAATTGATAATGATATTTTGATTTTTAAAATACTCTTATTACTTAACTTTCTGCAGTTTTAATGTAGGAGATATATTTTCCTTTAAAAATATGGTGAAATATTTCCTAAAGAAAATTTGTAACAGATTTGTGATTTAGAATAATGCCAGAAACAGGTTGGTTGTTATTTGCTGACCGGAAACCGATAGGATGTCAGGATTAGTTGGACATCTTCCTAGCCAGAAGTATCAAGTTCTAACGATGCCTGGTTTGCAGTTTCTTTCAGATTCCAACCCACAACCTTCCCGTTAGGCCTACATTTCGATGGGATATTGTGGACGCTCCTGGTTCAATTTATTTCCTGCCGTATTTCAGCTCAAAAATCCTCTCGTTCCAAAGTGTGCGAGATAATCACAGCTGCAATAAAAAATTCTCGAAAACCACGGTTCGATTACAAATGGATTTTGTCTTTTTTTGGCGATTTTAATTTCTTGCTACGAAGAAAGCACCCCTAAAATATATATACAAGGTAGGGATTGTCGGGGTTCGGTCACTGCTACTTAATACTTTATACCTGCCTCCCTTTCCATTAACACAACATTTTATGACTTTATGACACCTTACTGTACTACGCCGCTTCCGCCGCTCTTTCTTTCATCTTCTATGTTCTCTGTCCATTGGGTGGTCCAGACCCCCCCCCCCTCACCAACTCCTTTCTTTCTATGTTTCCCTGTATTAACTGTCAGAAATGATCCCGCATTTGTGAGGAATAGTTCTCTATCTTCCCATGGGTAAGCCCATATTGTTATTTTTATATCTAATCTAATATGTAATCTGTTATTCTTATATCTGTTCTCCTAAAAATCCAAACACTTCTAGAGCACATTGTTCTTCTATATATTATGTTCTAGTATTTTATGTTTTTGTCTTTTTCCATATATGTATGTGTATTTGTGTATGTAGGCATATATATATATATATATATATATATATATATATATATATATATATATTTTTCAGTATTACATCCGTCCTACTTGTTTTTTACAGCCCTGATGAAGGCTTGAAGTTCAAGCCGAAACGTCGGCACAATAAAACCGTTTTAGCGCGGTTCCTCCCTCCCCCATAGGGAGGAACCCCGCTTATAGGGTTGATACAATGAAACAATCCGGAAGTGCCGACTAGAAAATTTCGCGTTTCAGAACCCCTAGAAACCGAAAATAACGGTGGTTCAAATTTGTATATATATATATATATATATATATATATATATATGTATATATTTATATATATATATATATATATATATATATATATATATATATATATATATATATATATTTGTCTGTTCGCTCATTTCTGGCTTCCCTGATGGTCCGATTTTGATGAAATTTGGTACAAAAATCCGTCGTCCAATTTGAAAGGTCAAGTTCGTTAACCAGCAAAATCCGCCCACTGGAAGATGGCGTTTGGGGCGAAATTCGCCCAGAAAAAATCGTAACGCTTACGTTTTTGAGTTCATGAGCTTGTAAGTACTCGTTTTATAGGCTTCTTGGGCTAGGAAAACGAATGAAACCATTTTCAAGGCGATAGCTTTAACTGTTTTCGAGAAAATTAGAAAAATAGTTTTTGAATTCCGTTTTTGGTTTGGGTACTTAGAATCACGGGATTCAGTTGAAACATTATCTGCATGTTCTAATTTCATTAAAACTAATATGTTTAAAGTTATGTTACGTTTGGAGTTAAGGAAGGGTTAGAATAAAATATTTTATGAACAGACATGAAAAGTTTTGGTAACTTTGTATACTTTCCTTAATTTTTTTTTTTTTTTTTTTTTTTTAACGGCGCATCTACTTCTAGGTCATTAGCGCCACTTTCCTTAATATATCGAAAAAGGTTGAGAATCGTGGGAAACGGAAGATGACCATTAGAAAGGTCACTAAATGCTCTACAAAAATGGTTCTAAAGAAAGTTTTGATTAGGCGATGTCAATCGGAGAAATAAGTGCATAAACCTTTAAAGTAATTGATTTCGCTTATTCGAACTGTTCTTTTTCTCTTTGATTTTGGTACTTAGAATCATGGGATTGAGTTAAAACATTTTCTGCATGTTCTACATTCATTAAAACTAATATGTTGAAATTTTTGTTACGTTTGGAGTTTAGGAAGGGTTAGAATAAAATATTTTATTAACAGACATAAAAAGTTTTGGTAACTTTGTATACTTTCCTTAATATCTCGAAAAAGGTTGAGAATCTTGGGAAACGGAAGATGACCATTAGAAAGCTCACTAAATGCTCTACAAAAATGGTTCTGATGAAAGTTTTGATTAGGCGATGTCAATCGGAGAAATAAGTGCTTAAAACTTTAAAGTAATTGATTTCGCTTATTCGAACTGTTCTTTTTGTCTGTTTTATTCCTTGTTATTTTTAAATTGCTTATAGTCAGATAATGTATTTGACAATAAAACAGATTAAGTAAAATAAGAAGATCAATTTATTGTTAGAAATGTAGCGTTCAAAGAGAGAGATCCCAAGGCTTTCCAAATGCCTCTGAGCGGAGGCCTTTCTGCCCGACTTATGGTATAGGTGACCCATGCAGTTAAGATTGTAAATCAAGACCTTTGAAGACTGGTTTGTTTGAGATTTCATTTGGATAGCTGTTTCGCTATTGATCTAAACAAAGTAATAACTGTTTCTATTCTATGCCTTCATAAACACTAGAGATAAGAACGGAACCGCGCTAAGATGACGCTGTTCCTGCGAAACGGACTTTTATGATAAAATGTAGTTTTATTAAGTAGCAGTGACCGAACCCCGACAATTCCTACCTTGTATCATCTACGGTCAACGATCTCCTCTCACTAATATATATATATATATATATATATATATATATATATATATATATATATATATATATATATAAATCTATGACTCAATGGTAAGGAATATGAAATTTCCTCTAATACAACGATATCTAAGTTCTTGGCCAATTTTCATTCAGCTGCTAAGAATATTATAGAAAATATATAACATTTATGTTTACTTTATGAGTGAATTTTACATTTCAGGGGAAAGTAGATAAATACACAAAAAACATCCTTATTTAAACACTAAAATATAAGATAATATATAAAATTCAAATACAACCTGGAGCCAATGGTTACATGATCATAAGTAGTAAATTTCACTTATTCTTACAATAACTCTACAAGTACTTAAGTCCATTTTCACTTTAATTTTTATTAAAATTTTCTTTAATTACTTTTTAGCACTTTCCTCCGAAGGAAAGTAGCTATTGAGGTTGCACTCATGACCGAATTTTTGAAACATTTCTTCAAATCTTTATCGTTCCTACCTAGAAGACACCGAAAATAACCCCAGTTATAATTTATATATATATGTGTCTGTTAACACGATAGCGGCCAGAGTTTTCGTCTTTTCTTCACGAAACGTGGTATATAGCATTCAATTAGCAAACGATTGAACGAGTTCTTTAACCACCAAAATCGGTCCACCGGAAGGGGGGGTTTACTCCGAACCCAAAACACTAATTTGACCATGCCAGCCGTAATATTGGTTATATTTCAACGAAACTTGGTATTCGTAGTGGTAATCTAGAGAGAAAACTGTGATGTAAAAATAAACTAAATCGGTTTATTAGGGGGGGGGGGGTTTACTTCGGACCCACAATACTAATTCGCCACTACCAGCCGTGATTTTTGTTATATTTCGACGAAACTCGGTATTTGTAGTGGTAACAGGTACAAATGTGTTGTAAAAATAAACTAAATCGGTTCATTAGGGGGGGGGGTTACTCCGGATCCAAATTACTAATATACTCATACCGGTCGTAATTTCTGCTGTATTGTAACGAAACGCGGTATACGGCATGGGTAACTCATGGGAAAATGAGTGTAGTAAAAATGAGCTATATCGGTCAATCGGAAATGGGGGTTTACTTTGTAATATATTTTAATAGAATAGCCCGCTAGACGTAGGTTCGCAAGGCCGCCGCAAGGAGCGCTATCTCCCCCTAGAGGGCCTATATCCTGTTCCTGTGTCAGATCAAAAGACGAAAATATGAAGTTTTTTGTATTTATTAAGTAGTGTTGTAGGTACCTTGTGTAAACATAACTCTGGAAGCAAATTAATAATTGAACAGTTACTCATTACAAATTTAAAAGGGAACTATTCATGTTTTTATTTTATTTATGTAGGATATTTTAAGCAAATTGTTCTGGAAACCAGTCTTCA
Organism: Gonocerus acuteangulatus; assembly: GCA_946811695.1. NCBI lineage: Eukaryota > Metazoa > Arthropoda > Insecta > Hemiptera > Coreidae > Gonocerus > Gonocerus acuteangulatus. The sequence continues at coordinate 4,940,418 of OX328130.1, forward strand.
CAACCCAAATTCTGAGGAAAGTGCTTAGTTATGCAGCTCCTGCGTGACGGACTTTTTATGTTTAAACTTCTATTTATTTGCTTATTTTCTAATTTATTATATGTCTTTGCCAGATTTAATTTACATACTCACTTAATGCAGCTTCTGTATGAGCTTACAACACAAATGTATACTTATAAAAATACAGAGATCATCTGGAAATAATAAGAATGATAATAAGCTTTTAGGATATGTTTGCGGTGGGATTTAAATACAGGTTGGTAAGGAGAGCAATTCATTTTTTTGGGTTCGTCTCTCTTGCCCCGAACTATAGGCCTTGAACAACATACTCTCTTCTTCCGAATCTTTCCTGTTTTTTTTTTTCTGGTAGAATTCGATGCATTTCGAATAGATGGCTGTTTTTTTCTTTATTGACTTCTTCTGCTTGCAGGGGATCATTCGTCTCATATCTTAATGTTGTGTTATAATTTATTAAAGATAGGCCAAACGAATCTCCAGATGCCAAATTAGGTTCCTCGGGATCCAAAATGTACAAAATTTAGTGGCCTACAATATTTTATTTGAAGCTTTTTCTTCTAAAACCACATGTTGAGAAGTTACCAACATTTGGAGCAGGATCATTAGTTCCAGCGCCTTCAGGAATCATTTCCAGACCCATGATGATAGGAACGTTTTTGCTCGGATTCTAATCTAAATATGTAAAAATCACCAGTCCGTTTGTCTGTTTGTTCCTTATACAAATCCATTTGACCGATTTTGACCAAGCAAGGCACATAGGTAGGTCTTGATACGGTGTTACATGAACTATTTCAATATACCTCTTTGATATGTATGTACAATCGATAATGATAATATAACCAGTTTTTTGTGCAAGTGAACCTCTCTGGATAGTGTTTTATTACTGTCACCTTATTCATTATATTTATGGATGAAAGATAATCATGAAACATGGTGTCAGGTGTTTTAAATTAAAGATTTGGCCTTTCCCAACTGTTTTCTATAAATAGAGATTGAGAGGTATTTTGAAATATACGCGTATAAGTGGTTGGAAGAACGGGATGTTATCAGCCCTTATCAAACAGCTTCTTTTGCGGAGAAATATTCTGAATTGCTGATTTTTTCTAGGAATGAGGTTTATTATTTTCCTGTATTCGTTTCAGAAACATTACCATTAGACTCTAACGCTGTTGCCACTGGTTTTGCGTCTATTTTCCGGAAAGTGGATACGTGTGTTTTGTTTACTTTGCGTGTGCGTGTGTTATGTTTAATTTGGCCTGAGGTGAGTAAAACCCTTTCCATCTAGTCAATAAAAGGGGAAGAAATGTCGAATCCACATATCCCATTGCCCGACAAAATGTCTTTGAAAGGTAATTCCACAGACAATTGGAATTATTTTAAGTCCGAGTGGACATTTTACTCCACAGCGTCTGGCCTAAAAGATAAACCTGCAGATGTTCAATTGGCAACGTTTATGGTACTATTGGGCCGAGATACCTGGCAGGTATTAGAAAACATGAAGTTGCCAGCAGATAAAAAGGACACAGTCGCCAAGGTTACTGCAGAATTGGATAAATTCTTCATTCCTCAAATTAATGTAATATATGAGAGATATGTTTTCGGCTCAGCTGTACAGGAAGCATCGGAGTCCATAGACAACTATGCATCCAGGTTACGTAAGCTGAGAACAGACTGTGATTACAAAGCTTTAGAGTCAGAGATGATTCGAGACAGGTTTGTGTTGGGAATACGTGATGATGCAACTAAAAAGCAATTAATCAGCGATGCCAAGCTCACACTTGAAACTGCCATTAACATATGTAAAGCAAACGAGCTGGCAGACAAGCAGATGAAATCCATTAGAGGAACTGATCATGCAGACGAGATCAACCGGATTCTGAGCGGATGAGAAAAGCTCAACGGAAAGAGAAGCCCACCAAGTGCAAATATCGCGGCAGAATACATGCACACGATAAGTCGTTGTGCCCAGCATACAAAAAGATTTGTGACTTATGCAAGATGCCAAACCATTTCGCATCTGTGTGTCAAAACAAGCGGCAGAAAAATTGGCACAAAAGCTTTTCACAGAAAAGAAATACCGGACAACATAAATATCGTCGACGCAGAGACTTGAAGCAGCTGGATGAGGCGACCGAATCCGACGGTTCTTGTTCAGAACAAAGCAATCAGGCATTTGCCGTTGAGGAAATCCGGCAATTTGGAAGCTCTAAATTAAAAACAATTTGGACAGCCGTCTTAGACTTTATAGTCGGGGAGTTGAACTCAACTTGCCGAAAGTGTAAAATCAAGTGCCAACTAGACAGCGGTTCCGGTGTAGATGCGATGGAAGAGAGCAACTTAAGAGCTATCTTTGGAGGCCTCATGCCCAAGCTCGATCCTTCTTCGACCAAACTTCGAAGCTATGGTGGTGCGATACTGAAACCAATGGGCGAAATCAACTTGGTCGTCAAGAAGAGAGGACAAAAGCAAACTCTCCAGTTTGTTGTTGTTCACGACTTTGACCATCCTGGAACAAAAATGCCGCTACTCTCATCTGTCACCACTTAGAAACTAGGCTTTGTTGAGCTTCAAAACGGGGCCAAAGCTGAAGTCGTCGATGTTGCGAAGCTAGAAGAGGCAAGCCAAGCTGAAAACATCTTGGCCAAATATGACGAAGTCTTTAGAGGAGTAGGCTGTTTGCAGGGGGAGTGCAAACTAAGCATTGATCCAACTTTCTCACCAGTGAAACAAGCACCTCGCCGCATCCCTGTGCCACTCAGGAACGAGCTGAAGCTCAAACTGGCTGATATGGAGAAGAAGGGGATCATCAAGAAGGAGACCGGCCCCAGTGATTGGATCAGCAACTTGGTGTTAGTCAAGACTCCTAAGAAGCTACGAATCTGCATAGATCCTAGAGACTTGAATCAAGCCTTGACACGAACTGAGTACGAGATACCCACCATTGAGAGCACAGTCCCTGAACTCAATAATTCTCGATTTTTCTCTGTGCTAGACACGAAGGATGGATTCTGGAATCTTAAGCTGGAAGAACGAAGCTCAAGGCTAACGACTTTTTGGACTCCATTTGGGAGATACAGATGGCTCCGTCTTCCCTTTGGCTTAATGGTGTCGACAGACATCTACCAATGTCGGCTACACGAAGTCTTTGCCGGCATTCCAGATATCGTGATTGTTCAGGACGACATTTTGGTTGGACAGGAGCTACAGACCAAGAGGCTTCTGCCAACCATGACAAGGCACTCGAACAACTTCTCTTTAGAGCTAAAGCTGCGAACTGGAAATTTAACAAAAGCAAAGTTTGCCTTAAGAAGCGCCAGGTCAAATACATGGGTCATATTATTTCTAAAGATGGTCTAAGAGCTGATCCAGATAAGATCAGAGCAGTAAAAGAAATGCCAGATCCTTCAGACGTCGGTGAGCTCAAAAGCTTTATTGGGTTGGCAACATACATGGCAAAGTTTGTACCAAATGTGTCATCAATTTGTAAGCCGCTCCACGACCTCACAAAGAAGGACCAGCCTTGGACATGGACCAATGAACACAAGCAAGCAGTTGAAGAGGTGAAGAGACGAATATCCGACTCTCCCGTGCTCGCGTTCTTCAACCAGGAAGTTCCTGTGATCATCCAAGCGGACGCTTGATCAAATGGACTTGGAGGTGTCCTCATTCAGCAAGGTCGACCAGTCGCTTTTGCGTCAAGGAGTCTCTCTCCAAATGAAAAGAATTGGGCTCAAATAGAACGGGAATGTCTAAGCATCTTGTTTGCTTGCCAGCGTTTTGAGCAATATATCGTCGGATGTAGAGAAGTGATTGTTCAGACAGATCATCGTCCTCTCGAAGCAATATTCAAGCGGTCAATTCTCCAAGCACCGACTCGACTCCAACGGATGTTGTTACGCTTACAGCGGTACAGTCTCAAGGTCCAATTCTTGAAAGAAAAGAACATGCTGATTGCCGATGCTTTGTCTCGCATGCAGTTACCGGAGTGCAACGAAGAGGAGCTTGATGAAGTATTTCGTTGTGACCAAATCTATACAGAACTCGAGTCCATCAGGATGGCGGACAATCTGAATATGATCCCTGAGAGCCTTCGCCGCATCCGGGAGGAGACCTGCATTGACAACACTCTCTGCATTCTACTATCAGTGATTAAGTCAGGTTGGCCAGAGAACAAGGAGAGGCTACCCCCATGCCTACACGAGGAAAAGAATTTGCCACCTTCGCCAGATCATGGGAATTCAGTCACTCGACGCCCGCGCCGTACAACAGTCGAGGGAACGGGAAAGCTGAATCCACTGGCAAAATAGCCAAAAGTTTACTCAAGAAATGCGCACGTGATAATATAGACTTCCAGGCTGCACTTCTCGAATGGAGAAACACTCCTTCTGAAAACATGGACTCCAGCCCCGTCCAGCGTCTGATGTCAAGGAGAACACGGAGCAGAGTGCCAGCTGCACGCCAACTGCTTATTCCCGAAGTCATGAGGGATGTGCAGGAAAGGATCGAGCAGAAGATCAAAGTTTCATCACGATCAAAGAGCTAAGGCACTACCTGAACTTAATATTGGACAAGACGTCTACGTTAAATCTCAAGATACTGGCAAGGGTTGGCAGCTTGGACACGTTATAGATCGGCAAGGATCTTCATACAACGTGATGTTAACTCCAAGCTATACCGAAGAGATAGAGTTTGGCTGAAACCAGCGCACCAACCAATGTCACCTCCCAGAGAAAGTCGCATCTCGATACGACCATCAATGACGAGATCGCCATCACCTCAGCGTAAATCACCCACTTCAAGTCCAGCACCGACATCCACCAGATCAGTTGGATATGAAAATCACTACTCTGCTCTATCAACATGTGAGAAACAAAAGGAGGCTAGAACCACAAAGCCAACCCCATTTACAACACAACCCAAGCCACCAAAAACACAGAGCCTGACTGCCAGAAGAATGAAGGCGGATGTGCTAATGATCACAACCACAAGGAATTCACCAACACCAAATGTGTCCTCGTTTGGAAGAACCATCAAACCAACCAGACGCTTCACTCTCACTGAACCCAAGACTGATGCAACCAAAGACTGAAATTTGTAAATGTTTATACTATTATTACATATGATTATGTCAATTCTAATGTACTATTAATGGAAATTATAATTATTCTTCTTCTTCTTATGTAGCTCTACAGCCCGGGGTGGGCCTTGGCTTCCTTGACAATGAGACTCCACGTTGCTCTATCAGTTGCTTTGTCTCTCCATCCTGTCACACCTAGCCTACTCAGGTCCTCCTCTACGTCATCCAACCATCTTCTTCGTGGTCGGCCGATCCTCCTCTTTCTTCCAATCACCTTACCATGCAACATTTTGCTCGGCATTCTGTCTCGTGGCATTCTTTCAACATGTCCCAGCCATTCAATACGTCGGGCTTTAATGAAACATATTACGTTTTCGCTTTCATACAGTTTGTAAAGCTCATCGTTCTTTCTGAGCCTCCATGAGTGAGAGATGGTATCAAAAATTGGGCCATAAATCCTTCTTAATATCTTACGTTCTAATGAGCCCAATTTATTTTCCGCTATTGATGAAAGCGTCCATGTTTCGGCTCCATATGTCAAAATTGGTCTAATTAATGTTTTATAAAGTCGAGCCTTTGAGCCTCTTGATAAATACGGGGTCTTAAAAAGTTTTATATTAGCATAATATGCACGATTTGCTGTCATTATTCTTCTGTTAACTTCTTCCATTATTTTATTCTGAAAATTCAATTCGGAACCTAAATAAATAAAGCTTTCGACTTGTTCAAATTTGTATTCCTCCACCTTGAATTCCAAGGAGTTACATCCTGTTTTATTAGTCGTCATATATTTAGTTTTTCCTTCATTGATTCTCAGCCCCATTTTTTTACTCTCATCATTGAGAATAACAAACATTTCTTTAAGTGCTGGGACACTGCGAGCTATCAGACATATATCATCCGCATATGCACACACCTGCTTTCTTGAGGAGAGAATATTTCCAGTGAGGTTTATCTTCTGAACTACCTTATGCAGTGCGAGATTGAACAGAGATGCAGACAGCGCATTACCTTGTCTTACACCAACAGAAATAGGAAACCTCTTACTTGCTTTCCCACCGACTAGGACCTTTCCATCATTGTTGGTCATGGTCATACTAATTAGTCTGATGAGGTTTTGTGGATTCTGAAATTCTTGCAGAGCATCAAGCAGCTTCGATCTATCTACACTATCAAATGCTTGACGGTAATCAATAAAAAGAATATGTAGATCGATTTTATATTCCCAACAATTTTCAAACAGTTGCCGCATCACAATTATTACATATGATGATGTCACTTCTAATGTACTATTAATGGAAATTATAATTATTACTAATATCAATTACGTTATTACAAAAAAAAAGAAAAAAAAAAAAAAAAAAAAAAAAAAAGAAAGAAGGAATTGTTACATGAACTATTTCAATATACCTCTTTGATATGTATGTACAATCGATAATGATAATATAACCAGTTTTTTGTGCAAGTGAACCTCTCTGGATAGTGTTTTATTACTGTCACCTTATTCATTATATTTATGGATGAAAGATCATCATGAAACATACGGGAAATCTCCTAGGCTAGGTCAAAATAGTCAAATTTCAAAATTTGGTCAAAAGCTTTGTTGAAGAAAAATTGGGCACATTGAACCATTCAGATTCTGGCGGCCATTTTGAATCGAAAGCCATTTTGAATAATGTCTCACATTTATTTGTTGATGTTCTTGATAATTAGAATAACTCGAACTCATTGATGACTTTACATCATTATATAATCATGTAATGCAGTTTATTTCAATTTTATATCAACAGTCACTGTCTAACTAAGGAGCGCTGGCCTTTCTTTGATAAGAGCTATCTACTCGCAGGCTGTGGTGCTGGCCACTGTCGGCTGTTTTATGAATTACTTTACATATGTATATAAACAAATTCACACTGTTTGACCGATTTTGTCGTAGCTGGGTATACAGGTAGATTTTGACACGGGGAGAGTCATAGGCAGAAAGCAGGTGTAGCATAGCACGCCGGGGAACAGCTAGTTTCCAATAAAAAAAAAAAAAAAAAAAAAAAAATCAGTCCCGTAACAGGCCACAAGGGCCCAGAGGGGCAGAATACTGTAGAGGTATCTGATTCTTGACCATACGGCATGCTAGGGAGATAGTGCGGTCAATACTATGCTCCGGCCGCCTGATTTTCCCCTTGGCTGCTTCGACTGCTAGAGTCATTAGCACTGAAGGTACCCAAATCCAACCCTCGAAAGGCAGTACTAGAAGAAAAAATCTTCAGTGCGCGCTTGGGTTTTGAACCTGGTCCTCCAATTCATTAGTCGAGTGCTCTACCACTGAGCTAACCTCGCCCCCAGTTTCCTATAGGTAACTTGAATATTAAACTCTATTTTGCAGACATCCTGTATATTCAAATTTTAATTCATATTTGGTGAAACGGTAACCATGTATTATCTCGGAAATTCGAAAGGGATAAATTTTATATTTTATATTTATTATTAAATTTTATATTTCTTTTATATCTGTAGATAACGTTATTCCTCATAATCATATTCTCGCTGAGCATTGTAGAAACCTATATTATAACACTTTTCGCAAACCAAGTATGGATGTTCCAAACAAAATACCTCTGAACAGTTTAAACAAAACTGAAGAATCAATACAAAATAATTGACATGGGCGGGTGCACAGCGACATGTTGAAAATTATCCATCCACCAGAGAAAAACGTACACCACGGAGACCGGAAGTTCATTGTAAATCTAACACAAGGAGACACGTATGAGAGGTGAGGAGACAGGAAGCTATCATACTAGGCCAGCTCACTGTTTCAAGGTAAAATTCGGTCTTAGGGTGGGTTTACACTTGCTAGTTATTGCAGGAAATTTATATCAGACAGAAATTGCGACTAGTGTAAACCATGAGCAATTTATGTCCGTGATATATATTTCTATCACGAACTATAAGTGTCGACACTTCTATACCACCAGGTGTAAACACAGATTTTTACGAGAAGAATTTAATTTCAGAGATAAATATCTTGGCTACTAGCTGTATTGTCGACACTTCTATACCAACAGATGTAAACACTGATTATTTGTGCTTTTGGTGAATTTATCGCAAGTTAGAACAAATCCAGAACTGTCCTACACATATCCATGACATAAATGTCTAGCTATTTCTCTCAGTATGTAAACCTTCAAGAGAATATCTATCCGACAGCTGACATATATTTCCTGTGAGAAGTGTCAGATGTAAACGCACCCTTAGACCTTTCAAAAACTAGGCACTTAATCTCACAGATTGGATGCACCCGCCCGAATGTTAACGGGTTTTCTTCCCGATGGAAGGGATGAAACGGCCATATGAATGAATGAATGAATGAATGTAAATTTTATTATATACCTTTACACAAATATTTAACAAAGTAATAACTGAACAATTTACATTGGCTTGGACAGTGTCCATCGGCCTGAGTGCAGGTAAGCATTAATTAATTAAACAATAAAAATAAATAAAATAAAAACTTATATACTCCTTTTTAACAAAAACTTACAAAAAGAAAAAAATATTCAAAAACAGAAAAGAAAATAACAATAAAAAAAAACAATAAACAAAACGAATATATAAATAATGATTAAATAGCGACCAGAACAATAATACGTGGAGAAAAAATTACCAAAAAAAAACATAAATGTGAAATAGAGGCCAAGTTCCTCCCCCCACAAAGAAACACTCCCTTCCCCAAAAATATCCCCTCCTAAAATCCCCCAAAAACGCCTTACCATCCTACACTCCAAAAAAGTAGTATGAGTTAGTGTATTAAGTGCAGCATATTTTCAACCAAAAATATTTGCCAATACAAGAGATGATACAAGAAAGAAATGTCCAAGTTCATTACTTGGAAGACCTCATAGTTACTTACTAAGAACAGTAAAGACACTTCAACTGACCTTTAAAAACAACAAAAAAAATACTTATATCCAGTTACTAAAATATCACTTTCCTCAACCAGGTATATTCTTAAACTTGGCAATGTTTTATTTTTGCCGAAATTATCTTTAGAGAGAAAACTAAACATTGCCAAGTTTAAGATTATACCTGGTTGAGGAAAGTGATATTTTAGTAACTGGATATAAGTATTTTTTTTGTTGTTTTTAAAGGTCAGTTGAAGTGTCTTTACTGTTCTTAGTAAGTAACTATGAGGTCTTCTAAGTAATGAACTTGGACATTTCTTTCTTGTATCATCTCTTGTATTGGCAAATATTTTTGGTTGAAAATATTACACCAACTCATACTACTTTTTTTGGAGTGTAGAATGGTAAGGCGTTTTTTGGGGGTTTTAGGAGGGGATATTTTTGGGGAAGGGAGTGTTTCTTTGTGGGGGAGGAACTTGGCCTCTATTTCACATTTATTTTTTTTTTGGGATCTCATTACTTTTTTCTAAGTATTAATTAAAATTTAGTTGCCGCATACCTACTGCACGGAGAAAAAAAAACAGGCTGCTCGCATCTACTTTCAGGCTGCCCGCAGCCTGAAAACTGTGACTCAGTGCCAGTATTTTGAAATAGGACATTTTAGTTTAAAATAGGATTCCACATATTTCAACCTAAAATAGGATTCCACTAGTTAGAGTGCCCGCATTTTATAATAGAGTGCTGGAATGCTAATTCTGCATCCTATAGTAGAGTTCTCACACCCAAAGCTAGCATCTAACAATAGAGTGCCCAGCACTCTACTTTCAAGTGCGTACCCCTAGACTTTAGATTGCTGGGACTCTGTTACTGGCTTCTAGCAGCCTACACATATAGGCTGCGAGCATCCTGATGTTTGCTTCCTGTATCCTACCCCTATAGGCTGCTAGCATCCTACATGGATGGGTTACATTGAACCCATCCATATAGGATGCTAGCAGCCTACAGACAGATGACTTTATTATGTGGATAAAAAAGAACAAAGGTAAATTCAGAGTAATAATAATGAGACTTTATTTGGGTGTAATTTACATATACACTTCTTAACAAGTAGATATTTACAAGTATGTAAGAGGTATACACTTTTTAACAAATATAGATATTTACAAGTATTAGGTATTAGGTACAATGTACTTATGAACAATATTCAACTAGTAGGTCTAGAAATAAAATATTTTTCTTGTTTTCATGACACTTATCGCCGTATTCATAAAGCCGAAGACAGTTGATTTCAGCATCTGTTCAAACAGAAACAAAAAGAAATTTTTATTAATAACAAAAGAAAAGTGGTTGTTGTTGTGTTTTATATAATTAAAAAGAAACATAAATAGGCATTTTTTCTAGTTTAAAATGTCGCAGTAAATTCAAAGCTGCCAGGGAATTACAAAATAAATATAAAATAAGGTTTTTTTTCTATGGATTCTTTTTAATTATATAAAACACAACAACAACAACATTTCTTTTGTTATTAATAAAAATTTATTTTTGTTTCTGTTTGAACAGATGCTGAAATCAACTGTCTTCGGCTTTATGAATACGGCTATAAGTGTCATGAAAACAAAAAAAATATTTTATTTCTAGACCTACTTGTTCAATATTGTTCATAAGTACATTGTACCTAATACCTAATACTTGTAAATATCTATATTTGTTAAAAAGTGTATACCTCATACCTACTTGTAAATATCTACTTGTTAAGAAGTGTATATGTAAATTACACCCAAATAAAGTCTCATTATTATTACTCTGAATTTACCTTTGTTCTTTTTTATCCAAATAATAAAGTCATCTCTCTGTAGGCTGCTAGCATTCCAGCACCCTATTATAAAGTGCGGGCACTCTAACTAGTGGAATCCTATTTTAGGTTGAAATATGTGGAATCCTATTTTAGACTAAAATGCCCTATTTCAAAATACTGGCGCTGAGTCACAGTTTTCAGGCTGCCGGCAGGCTGTTTTTTTTCTCAGTGTGGCTTTTATACTTCATATAAAACCAGGGTCTTTGGATTGTGCATAAAGTTCTCCTTACTGCTTGATATTTGATACCAATAATCAACCTACATACATCTAATCACTAGACTAGAAAAGTTAGAAGCTCTTCCAGATGACATTACTCTAGAGGACAAATTGATAGCTCTCTTAACTAAACTATTACACTGTAAAACACAGGAACCTTATCCCGAGGATAAAGATCACAATAGGGAAAGTGTAGAAGGCCTTCAAGAAAAAGATAAACAAAGACGATACATTTTGGGTTTGTGATCCTAACCTTTGTAATTTAGATGGCACTACTTTCAAAAACTTAGTATCTGCTTTCAAGTATATTATGCAGTTAACGACTTTATTTACTACATTTAAGAAAGAAGTCACAACTATTGTTGTTAAGATGCGTCGAAATGTTTCTTAGAACATCAAATATAGGTTCTCCTTACCAAGACGATTCATTTGATACCCCACATGATGGGTTTCAGAAGGAATGATGGCTTTCCGTAGTACAAAACGTCATAGGTTTTGATAACACTCCCGTATCAAGACCTACCTGCGTGCCAAGTTTGGTCAAAATAGGCCAAAGGGTGTGAATTTGTATAAGGAACAAACATACAGACAGACAGCTGGTATAAGATTTTGGCCGAGCCCATATGCGTCTAATTGTTTCTTAAAACATCAAATATAGGTTCTTCATACCGAGACGATTCATTTGATACCCCACATCATGGGTTTCGGACGGAATGACGGGTTTCCGAAGGAAGTACAAAACTGGCACGCCCCCGCCCCGGAAGCGGAGTCAAATACAACTTTTCAGGATTTTTCGATTTTTTCCTTTAATAACACCTTCATATCTATCATCATGCAAAATTTCAAGTCTCTAGCATTATGGGAAGTGCATAATAATTTTGATGAGTCAGTGAGTGAGTGAGTGAGTGAGTCCTATAAATCCCGATTTTCTATCGCTTATATCTCAGAAACTATTTGATATAGAATTATGAAAATTTCCAGTTTTACTCACATCTAGTAGTATAATACCTGTGTAAAATTTCATAACTGTATCTTTACCTGGTTGAAAGTTATGAGAGGGTAAAAATCGGCTCTAAGACCTCCTGTAATATACACACAGTATGCTTAGGCCGGAACTTGGCCTGGCGCACTACCGTGCGCCTAGATAAACTTTAAATTAATAATTGAACTGGCTAATGAGAAATTGCCTGTATTTGACCGTATTATTATCTGTATAAATATTTATACAGAGTGTCCCAGTTCCTTCCGTCTAGGATTAACTTAACATCTTCCGACGATAGGAGATCCTTGCTGTAATGTAATCTTCTGAACTCCATTACAGGACATCTAGCAATGAAGTGCAGAGTGTCTTCTTCCTCTTGAAGATTGCACATGGAGCAGTGTACACGTCCGTCTGCACGCCATGACCCACAGTTCAGATGCAGCATCTCTGTTCTAGATTGAAACGGGCATATCGTAACAGTGAATCCAGGACAATCCAGGATCCAGGAAGAAGCATTGAATCGGAAGTTGAGTAATAGGCAATCCGTTTCCATGCAATCAATCAGGAATTCCAGTCTCTTACAGATGTTTTCTAATAAATTTAGTTCCGGTCAACAAGAAGATAACAAAACAAAACATTCTTCCTGTACATTAACACATTCGCTGCTGATGGTGGTGCGGGCTGATAAAGACGCAATGTTTTCTCTTAAAACATAATTATCAAGCTACCTGGGACATTTTCTTGTTATTCTAGTAGTTTCCCTAGTTCACCACTAGATAGCAAGTGCTGTATAACTTGCTTCTGACACCTCCATTAGGACTACCCTCAAAAATGATTAAAGAGACGAAGAGAAATGAATGGATCCATGCAAAATGAACTTCAGTCCAAAATCAGTAGTTTTTAGAAAACTAGACTGAAGTCCTTTCTACATGGAATAATAAAATTAGAACTATGTTTCTATGATAACTATGTATTGTACTGAAGTCCTTCTAGCATAGAAATGTGAAGTTACCTTTAGATACAAAGAATTCATCACTCATACTAACCAAAATATTATCGGAACTCATATTGGGAAAAAATGGACTGAAGTTCTTTTTGCATGGATCAAGGAAATCAGCTCCGCGTGAGGCGTGCATCACTGGCCGAATGAATCCCGCCAGACCCGCAATACTCCAGTGTGTTGAATGTAGCGGTCAAAAGATTAATGTTATAAGTGAAGTTTTAAGCCGGGCAAAGTGACACTTCAAATTGGCCAACATGGCTGAACAACTTGATACACAAATCACTCCATCGAGTTCGATAAAACTAAGGTCCTGGTAATGGCATCAAACATACGGGATGGAATTATCCTAGAAGCGATAGAAATTGTTAAATACCCCCAGAACTTCAATAGAGAAGATGGCAAGATAATTATGGAGACCCGTCATCTCGAGGAAGACTGAAGATCTGATTGGCTGCTAGTGATCCAACAGCGCGGGAAGGATCTACCAATCAGAGGCCTCCTAACACCCCGACCAGCTATAAATAAGACCAAGACTGAACCCTATATTCGTTCTCTGAAGGAACTCTGAAGAAGCCGGCGAAATATCTGGCGAAACGTCGGTTGCTACCAATTTCATATGGTTATATCCAGAAGACTTTGAAACACTAAATTAATAATTTGGTTCCCCGATTGCTAAAAGATCGATTTAGTTTATTTTTATAACACCAAATTATTTTTGGATACTCGTGACATATGCAGAGTTTGGTGTTAAATTGGTTAGGTCGATAAAGATTCTTCAAAACTTATATGAGTACAAGCTCAATAGCAAATTCTTTAGAAAAGTACCCTAAGTGCGTTATCAGAAAGTTCTTGCTTGGAAGCAAATCTTTCCACTCTAAAGGTTCGCCAAGGAAGTCAGACTTAACAAAGATAAAGAATTTTAATAAAAGGACTTATTGACAGTTTGGAGTTCTGAAGTTTTACTATCACAGTTCTGAGATCCCAGGGAAGTGCTGTCAAGTATCAGAGAGTCTGTTGAACTTGCTACTTCTTATGATGACAAACTGAGTTCTTATCACTTACAACATTTTCATTGACAAGGAAGTATCAAGTAGAAATATCAGCTGTTGTAAAGTAGTTGGAAGGTATCATATCGTCGCTACAAAAGCAAAGTATCGAATGTGAAAATCACCACTTTTCAGAGTGGAAAAGCATTTATTCGTAACTTTTTTTTTTCAGAGGAAAAAAAAAGGTCCTTTGACAAGGACAGTCAAATATTCGGCAGATTTGACCTTTTGATAGTGGAATACTTTCCCTTTAATAGAGTGATCTAAGATTCCAGAATTTGCCGTACATAAGTCCAGCAGAAATTATTAAAGATGGACAATGAAAGATGCATTTTTTCACATTCGTTAGTTTGCATTTGTATCGACGACATCTTCCAGGTGTTCGGAAATTATCTCATTAGGAAGGTAACTTCGTAACCTACATTCGGTTCTGATACACCAAATGGTATGATCCATAGCAGCCTGCTATGGATTCCATAGAGGTATTTATAGGAGCACTTTCGAGGTATAGACACATCATTTCCAATAAATCATTTCTAAAATATTTCTATACTCCATCCTACGGAGGAAAGAAGTCATTATTCTAGGAATATGTTTAAATATTTGGAGGTCCTATCGAACTGATATATGAGGTCGAAGCAAAAAAAAAACTTTTAGTGGGGTTCCTTTTTCCTTTCATTTGAGCTAACAGGTTCAACTCATGCTGCAAGTGGTGCCAAGAGGAAAATTTAACCTAAAGATCAAGAAAATAACAGTTCATACGTGTATTTATCTTTGACTGTTGGTTTTCTCTCTGGGTGGCTCAAACATGAATTCCCTTACCAACAAGCAAGGATGAGGGACTGCCAGACGAAGCGGGCGAAGAAAGAAGGAGCCGGAGACCGCTGGAGAATGAAGCCGAATTAAAACAAACACATGTAATTCCTAGCGAAGAGGAAACAAATATATTGATATACATATATATTTATATATATATATATATATATATATATATATATATATATATATATATTCTTTGTGATACTGTATTAAACCACACTCCAGAGGGAGTACATGGTAACGAGAGGACTTCCTAGCAAGAAGTGCCCCTGAAAAAGTGTGAAAATATGCACGAAACATGTCGGGCCTGTTAAATGAAGTAGAAGACAGAAAGACTGCTTCAACAAAGAATTTAGATATTTTGGGTCAACTAGAAGAATAAATAATATATATACATGTGTATATATATATATATATATATATATATATATATATATATATATATATATGAAAAGGAATTTGAGGACAGGTATTCTTAAAGAAAGATAAGTAGAGAGTTCTCGGAATGCTGACGGGTATCGAACTTTGTCGTTTGATGAACTTGGATACAGATGTTCCCTAAGTAGATGGACTTACTAAGTTGGAAAGTTGTTAGCTTCGTGAGTTCCCTTCGTCCTGTATCCAGCTCTCAGCCAAGTTATGTACAATCTCGTTTCTATTTGGAATCATTGTTGGTTTGCATTTGATTCCACAACAAGACGATGTGTTGTATCTTATATGGGATGGAGAACACGTATGCCTGCCTGTGGAAAACTGCTCTTTATAGTTAGGGAACGGGACACAGTCGGGCAAACGACTGATTTAGGTGAGCACAATTTAATTTTAAGGAACATAATTATATAAAATAATTTAAAAGTTTGTCTGCCAAACGTCAAACGTTGTTTATAAAGTTGGATAAGGTTGGTTACAAAATAGTTATACATAAAGTCCCATTATTCCAGAGAACATGTTTTGTTTGAATTCGTTCTTAATCTAGCCTAATCTTGCAAATTATCTACACTTCTATACTTTTAAATTTGTCGCGTGCAAGACATGTACTATTTTCTTATCTTTAAATTCTTAATTATTACTTAAATAGTAAAAATAATATTAACACTTACTATTTAAATCGATGCTCATGCTTGGAGATTACCTTGTAGCCCTTCACTATCGCACAAACAACTCTTTAGAAGCTTATTAATAAACTAGACTTATTTGTTGTGAAAAATGTAGACTCTGATCTCTTTGCTTGTCAACAGTGTGCGTACTGTTTTTGAGCCCCAAGGCACTTGTGTTTACATTGCTAATAGTATTCATATATAAATATGACATTTATATTTGACTTTTGCTCTCCTAAATCGGTCATTTGCCCCACTGTGCGGGGGCCTCCCCGTGGTCTAGTGGCTAACGCCTTAGATTCTCATGCGGGAGATGGTGGGTTCGATTCCCACTGGCGGAAGGAATTTTCTCACCTCACGGCTAGCTGAGGAAATTCCTAGTGGCACCCTAGGGATGTTAGGGAACGGATGTTATGGTATTTACAACGTTTTTTCGGGTTTGTAAATCTTCTGCACATTTTAAGTGATTTAAAGGCAATTAAGCAAATAGTTTTATATTTTTAATATTTTCACAAAAATACGTGATTTTACATATTCTGGTTAAAATAAATATTTTTGCTAATTTTTTTTTTTTTTTTTTTTTTTTTCTTAATTGAAGAAATAAAAGGGAAATCGAAAATGAAAATAATACTTACCCATAGAGTCTAGGTCATTGTGGTTCTCTCTATCTCTCTCTCTCTCTCTCTCTCTCTCTCTCTCTCTCTATATATATATATATATATATATATATATATATATACTATATCAAGACTCGATACAAAAGGCATGTAGTTACAGGATAGCATCACAATCATACGGAAAGTAATAAAGAAAATCCTGCTTTTAGAAAGAGATACTGAGAATAAATTAAAAAGAAAGTTAAAATACAGTCTAGGAAAAAACCCTGAATATAAAGATATCCAGATTATTGGTGACATCCACAGCGGCAAAACAGCAAGTAGATGTTTAAGAGTTAAGTTGAATCCCATGGAGATTGCAGACTTCAAATTAGTGTTGTTAAAAGGGAGCCCTGGACTAGAGGCTTGAACCATGAACCTAACCTCCTCAGCCCGAGCTCTGTGGGCTGGATGAAGGCTCGGGAGTGAGGCTCCATCCTAACCTTATCAAGCCCTGAAGGTTCGGCAAGGTTCTCCCTGGAGCCTTGAAGGCTCGGCCTTGGAGCCCTGGGAAGGTAGAGCTTCAGCAAGCACGGTTATAGTCAAACCCTTTCTAGTGCTTTAATATCTTATTTCTATACAATAATTACTTAACTTATAATAATTACATTTTATTTATTTCGATTTTTTTTTTTACATTTCTCACCATTTATTTCACAGAAATAAACATAAATTTTTAGCTGCATCTTTATTTACAAAGGGAGGTAATTTAGCTGTTATCTCTGATAATTCTTATTTTGCTTCAGTTGTAGTTTATTAAAATTCGACAAAGATCAGTTTATTAAATTAATGATTAATCTAAATAAAGTGACTCATTCAGTTCATTTCTTAAATTCTATATTCTTATGGATTCAAATCTTCATGAAATATTGGATCGGCTTGTATTATTTAGAGAAGATTTTGGCATTTGGTTTTACTTTTTTATCCAAACAGCATTTCGGTTTTAATTTTGTTAGCGTGTGTGGATCAGATGAAAGGAATAGTTTTTAGAAGAACCAAGATATGAAGTGTATACTACTGGATTTTCTGTATGATAAATATCATTTTCAGACATTCCTAACAAAAAAAAAAAAAAAATACAATGTAAATTTATGTCAAAAAGTCAGACTATTTGCTGTGTCATCTAACTTTTCCCATTAGTAACTAATAAATGTCTTACCAAGAAATGAAAATTTAATTATAAGCTTATTTTTGTTTTATTTTATGTGATCAATAGGAATAAATAATTCACTTCATTAATTATAATTTCTATCCATTTAAAGAATATAATATCAAATGATTATAAATGTAAGACATTTTTTTTTTAGATAAGACTAAGGGACACAGTTTTGTATTTCATTAATATTTTTTATATTACAGAAGAATAATAAATGATTTTTAAGAGACAATTTATGTATGTATTATGATGACTTTTTATTTTACTATATGTGATCATCAATAACTTCCTATAACACTGTTCTGCACGAAAATCCTCCTTCAAACCAAAACATGCTTTCATACTGTTCTCAAATGTGCTGAACACGAATTTGAAGTCAGATTCTGTCTATCACGCACAGTTTCTTGAGAAATTCTAGTTTTTTATCCAAAAATGTGAGTTTTTTGTAAATTTGACGAATTTTTGGCATCAAAACATAGTGACAAAAATTCAAAAGCCCAATGATTTTGAGCGAAAAAAAATTGGATGGGAATATTACAAGTGGTTGAAGAAATATGGCTAAAAGTGTTTTTTCAGTTTTTGATCGTAGGACCCCAAATTCGACATCTACTCAAGGACCTCACTTTTGAAGCAAAGTTAAATACTACTGAGAAAAAGGCTTGGATTGCTTTTCGAGAGGTATGTGCTAAGTTTTTGGGAAACGAAAAATCTAGAGACTACCGAAAAATAGTCCAAGAACTGCTTACTTCATATAAAACATTGGGATGCAATATGTCCTTAAAAATACATTTCCTGTATAGTCACCTAGAATTTTTCGCCCCAAATTTGGGTGCAGTTTCGGACGAACATGGAGAACGATTCGACCAAGACATATCCAGAATGGAAAAAAGATATACTGGCAAATGGAATGAGAAGATGCTGGCGGATTACTGCTGGACACTGTAGCGGGAGACAGAGGAGGAAGAGTACAAAAGAAAAAAAAAATACTCATTGACGATGTGTGTATATTTTTTGAGTTGTGTCATATCTAGTATTATACCTGATAGCATGCAGGATTCAATTAATTATATTTTACCGTTGAAAAAGAAAAAAAATCTGTTTTGATAAAGACAATAATTTTCAAATACAATTTTTCATTTTTTCCAAGTTTCTCCTCTTTTCTCTCAAAATCAGAGGGTGATAGAATTTTTCTGAGTTCAGATTCGGACTCAGCACACCTGAAAACATGAGAAACAGGCAAAATTGTTCAAGGGAGGGGAGAAAAGTTTTTTTTTGCAGAACAGTGTTATCATACTTAACCGGTGTACTTATTATCATACAGATGTTAAAGAAATGTTTTATTACAACAAAAAAAATAAAAATTGTGAGTATATGTCATGACTTGTCTAGATTGAAGATCTATTTTCCCTTTGTTTATAAGTGTATGTTAAAAATTACAGTAAATAACTATTCAAGAGAATAATTCTCTTTTCACTAGTGAAATTTGTTGTGATAAGAAAAGTAAGCTGTAGAATATTTTTTGTGAGTGACTGCCTTAGTTGGGAATTTCTAGTTCATTACTTATGATTAACTCTTATGACCTTTCTTCAGAGTACTATGAACAAAGCTTTATCGTAAATAAATCAATCTATTAACTAATGAATTACTTTCTAACTATATGTGAAATTATGTTTTCCAAAATGTTCAACTTTTATTATATTAATTTTTACTAAAAATTATGGTTAATATATTGTTATCTGCATAAATATTCATTTATATATTCTTTATTCTGCTCATGAATGAATTCTGTCACCTTATTCGAGATAGGACCAGAAAACAAATTCAATATTTTAATTTTTTTTTTTTTTTAAATAATTAGTGGGCTAAGGCATGAATATAAATCTTACCACCAATAAAAGAATTTCCAGGATCAATGTGCTAGTGTATAATTTTATCATATAATTTATATTTTTAATATTTATTAAGTTCTTCCTATTATTTCAGCAATTGAATATTCTGTGTGGGTTAAATATCGCCCACATTCTTCATTACATAGAACTGAGGCTCAAATTAAAACTAAAATTTATAATGTTCTAATTTTGGCTAATCTAAGTTCCTTTATTTTGTGGCTGTGTATGGCTTGAGTCATTTAACAAAATATTGTGACGATATGGATGGTAAGCAAACTACATACATATATAAGGTGCCCACTGAAGAAGTGACATATAAGGACGTATTTTGAAAATGAGATCTAGATTGATAAGTAAGTGTTGCCTTTTCTTAATGACCCAAGCCATTTAAGCTGCAGGAAGTAAGCAAGTAAAATTTAGTAGTATGTTTAGCCGCGGATAATAATAAATGAACTAAATAATTTTAATGATGTACAATATGATTTGTGTGTGTATATATATATATATATATATATATATATATATATGTATATATATATATATACATATATATATATACATATAAATACTACTAAAAAAGCATTATTCTTTCATTTCCTTACTTTTTAACACTATTTTATTTTGAACTAGCCATTACCCGGCGTGCCATGCTACGCCTACTTTCTGCGTATAGACAAGCCTAAATAAATTAGAAACCAAATAAGTATTATTAAAATCTAATAACACGAATCTGTTACTGTTATGAACCCGTGGCCTCCCAACTGTGAGTCCTAGACGACTTTGACCTAACCTATAACACCCCCCGTATCAAGACATACATGTATACCGAGTTTAGTCAAAATCGGACGAACGGTGTGGATTTGTATAAGGGACAAACGTACAGACAGACAGCTGGTAGATTTTTTTGACCTAGCCTACGGCACTCCCCAGATTAAGATCTACCTGTGTACCGAGTTTAGTCAAAATCGGACGAACGGTGTGGATTTGTATAAGGGACAAACATACAGACAGACAGCCATAAGACGTTTTTGACTTAGCCTACGACACTCCTCAGATTAAGATCTACATGTGTACCGAGTTTAGTCGAAATCGGACGAACGGTGTGGATTTGTATAAGGGTCAAACATACAGACAGACAACTGGTAGATTTTTTTGACCTAGCCTAGGAGATTTCTCGTATCAAGACCTACTATTATTCCAAGTTTGGTCAAAATCGGTCAAACGGTGTAGATTTGTATGAGGAACAAACAAACAGAAAAACAGACAGACACGTGATTTTTATATATATAAATATTGAACAATTTATTCAATTGATCATTGAAAAAAACTACGCCAAAAAAAAAAAAAAGTTTAAATAAAATAAAATCTTATAAAATTTAATTTATTTAGAATGACTCTTCATACTTAAAATGTAGAAGTGCCTATTTAAATAAAATGGATAGGACATTACATATTTTTTATATTTAATTCTTATTGCAACTCTTTGGACATTATTGTTCTTCTTCAGGTATAAATTCTTCAGCCAATTAAGAAAAAACGTTCAAAATGTTGCACTAAGAATTAAATATAAAAATAATTGAAAGGTTCTATCCATCTCATTTGAATTCTACCAATCATATAAGAACAAAATTTTGACAAATGGCTGGATCAATATTTTATTTTAAATTTGAAGTGTCTACTTTAAGCCATGATGCCAGGCACATGCTTGCTCTGATTGAACTATTCCCCAGCCGGTTTCTTTTCTTTGTTATTAGGCTGCCTGATTTTGAAAATGCTTCTTCACTTGGCACACTAGTTGCTGGTATTGACAATATGTCGAATGCCATATTTCTTAAAAGTGGGAAACATTTATTGTTTCTCCAGCAAAATATAGGATCCATGTCCTCTGCTTCTTGTGGTAGAGCAATGTATCTATCAATTTCATTCATATTTATTGTTTCTCCACCAAAATATAGGATCCATGTCCTCTGCTTCTTGTGGTAGAGCAATGTATCTATCAATTTCATTAATATTTATTGTTTTTTGTACTTTGTAAACAGTGGAAAAAGAGGAGGGTTTCGGATTGTTCCTTTCTTCATTTTTGTTGTCATCTGGTGTATAGTAAAAGGAATGGAATTTAGCCTGGGATCTAATATTACCGCCATCTCTGTATATTTATTTATTAAATAAGGCGAATATTCTTCAAGTTTTTCCTTCATTACTGCAATACACTGCACTAGAAAAGGATGCTGTTCATATTCTTGAAGGTGTTTAAAAATTACATCCAAAACAGGTATAACATAGCAAATGCTAGGAAATTTTGACTTGGACAGTAGAAGAGTACCCTCATAAAAAAGTTTCAGAAAATTGACTATTAGTTCTATCTGGTCCCAATTTCTTATGACATTTGATTAAATTCAGGATTCATTTGGGAAATGTAATTTATTACTTCCTTCATTTTTATTGCTCTTTCAAGCATTAGAAATGTCGAATTCCAACGTGTTTCACAATCTTTAATCAAGTGTAGGCGGTCATAATTAAGAAAATCACAACATTCCTCAAAAAGTTGGAGTTTTTTTGGAGAAAAGTGAAAAACATTCACAATTTGCTGTACTTTTAAATATGTGCTTCTTACAGCCCTCAAACCTCTTCTCACTGCCAAATTAAGAATATGGGCAAAACATCGGATGTGCATTATATTACTGTTGCCATCGTGGAATGTATTTAGCAGTCTCATAGCTTTTATATTAACAGTTTCATTGTCTGTTGTAATTGCTAATATTCTATTGGCTAATGAATATTCCTTTATGGTATTTGTGATATTATTCGCCAATTCCTCAGCTCTATGAGGACAAGGAAGAATTTGAAATTCTAATAATATGTAACGCATATCTTCATCATTGCCCACGAAGTGAGCTGTTATTGCAATATATGGCTTATTATGGCCAGAGTTTGAGCTTTTAAATAATTTTGAATTTCATTTTTATGTTTAAAAAAAAGTTCTTGGATATTTTTAGTTAAAGTATATCGACTTGGAAGGGTGTATGTACGATTAAGTGCTTCTATGAAGTTTTTAAATCCCTCTTCTTCTACTGTTCTAAAAGAATATGTTCCTTGAATAATAAAATTTATTAATAACTTATCCAGATCCTCTTTTGTAAACCTTAATTGAGTCTGGTTTTTAATTTTTTTAAAGTGGAATGTGAGGTTTTACTGGAATATATTTTGCTACATTCACGGCATTTCACATTCCCTCCACTGGCTTCAAACTGCCTCCACTTCCAGGAACATTCCTTCTTAATTTCATTGCAAACATTTCCGGGACTGGATTCGGACAAATTACTGCAAGAGGGAAGCATTAAGTCTTGGGACATTTTAATATTATACTATTTTTTCACACTACTTACACACAGTTATATTTTGAAAGTTGAGAAAGGCAATTGTGAAAATGCTCGACAGTGTTGCCATCTTCGTCTCACAGAAGAGTTTATTTTTTAGGACAAGTTACTATTTTTACCCAATTAGTCATCCATATAATTATTTTATCAATGAAATGGTTAATTTAATTAACAGCGAATAATTTCAATGTGGCGGAAAGAATTTAGGACGAGTATATTTCATGAAACAGCTGTTTGCCCACCATCCGCCATTTTGAAAATGAAAAGTAAAAGGCTTCAAAGCATGCGCCTTCTCCCGAGGCGAGCCTTAAAGGCTCGCGCCTTCTACTAAGCCGAGCCTTCAAGGCTCGCGCCTTCAAACGAGCCCTGGCCAAGCTCTGAGAGCTCGAGTTTTTAGGAGCCGCGCCTTCTAGCCTTAAAGGCGCGCTCTTTTACAACACTACTTCAAATACACACCAGGCACTTCAGTAGATATTGAAGGATCATTCAGTACCTTCAAAAATATACTCAGATCGAACAGGTGTCATTTCATCTTTGACAATTTAAAAATGCAAGTTGTAGTAAACAACTTTACCAAAATAATATTCATCTTTAGAAATGTTTAACATTTTTTTTTCATCTTTTATAATGAGTTCCCAATTTTTATTTATTCTTTATTTTTAATTTGTTATATTGTTTTAGTCACTTTGTTCTTTATATTTTCAACTTTTGTTCATTCCATTTATAATAACACAGTTCCTACTTATTACTTATGTTTTTCTTTTCAATAGGTTATAGTGTTTTAGGTATTTGTTTGTTTAATACTTTCAGTTTTTTATTACGAATTTCATTAAATATAGTTATTTATATATATATATATATATATATATATATATATATATATATATATATATATGTACATATTTTGACTTTTATTTTACCTTAACGTACGTTTCCTAGTATTAATATGTAGTATGAAGCTCATCTAATGACCCGCATTGCAGAACGGTACTGCGGGTTTTATCTAACCTTTTTAAGAACGGCTCGCAGCATCTTCTTTATCTTTGGGCGTTTACCTTCTTATCTCTTTTATCATTTCCAAAACATGGAATTGAAATAGTTAACATGTTAGAAATAAATTACTCCGCCTATTCATTGTTTAAAAAAAAAAACTCTATTAAAAATATGTACTTCATTTATTTGCCTTCTTTTAGTGAAATATTTATTTTAGTGCCAAACATGATTTAAAAAAAGTCCGTCACGCAGCAGCTGCATAACTAAGGACTTTCCTCAGAATTTGGGTAGTGTAGACAGCTTTCCAGAACAATTTGCTTAAAATATCCTACATAAATAAAATAAAAACATGAATAGTTCTCTTTTAAATTTGTAATGAGTAACTGATCAATTATTAATTTGCTTCCAGAGCTATGTTTACACATGGTGCCTACTACACTAAGTAATAAATACAAAAAACCTCATATTTTCGTATTTTGATCTAACGCAGGAACATGATACAGTCCCTCTAGTGGTAGAAAGCGCTCCTTGCGGCGGCTTTGTGAACCTACGTCTGGCGGGCTTTTCTATTGAAATATATTACAAATTAAACCCCCGCTTTCCGATTGACCGATTCAGCTGATTTTTACAACACTTCTTTCTCACGAGTTACCCAGGACGTATACCGCGTTTCGTTACAATGCAGCAGAAATTACAACCGGTATGAGTATATTAGGAATTTGGGTCCGGAGTAAACCCCCCCTTCTAATGAACCGATTTAGTTTTTTTTTACAACACATATTTACCTGTAGATTACCACTACGAATACCGAGTTTCGTCGAAATATACCAAAAATCACGGCTGGTATTGGCGAATTGGTATTGTGAGTCCGGAGTAAGCCCCCCCTCCTAATGAACCGATTTAGTTTATTTTTACAACACATTTACCTGTGGATTACCACTACGAATACCGAGTTTCGTCGAAATATACCAAAAATCACGGCTGGTAGTGGCGAATCGGTATTGTGGGTCCGGCGTAAACCCCCCCTTCTAATGAACCGATTTAGTTCATTTTTATATCTCACTTTTCTCTCTATATTACCACTACGAATACCAAGTTTCGTTGAAATATATCAAATATTACGGCTGACATAGTCAAATTAGTGTTTTGGGTTCCGGGTAAACCCCCCTTCCGGTGGACCCACTTTGGTGGTTAACGAACTCGTTCAATCGTTTGCTAATTGAATGCTATATACCAAGTTTCGTGACGAAAAAACAAAAACTCTGGCCGCTATCGTGTTAACAGACATATATATATATATATATATATATATATATATATATATATATATATATATATATATATATGCATATATATATATATATATATATATATATATATATATATATATATAAATTTTAACGGGGGTCATTTTCGGTGTCTACTAGGTAGGATCGATAAAGATTTGAAGAAATTTTTCAAAAATTCCGTCATGAGTCCAACCTCAATAGCTACTTTCCTTCGGAGGAAAGTGCTAAAAAAAGCAAAACTCCTTTACTCAATTTTTTTAAAGTAATAAATTTATATAAGATCTGTACATTTGTTAAGTACAATTATTATGGGTGCTAACAAATATAAATAATAATGTATACAGATATATCACCTTTGGAAATAGACAATGAATATTGGTACTTCCTACTTCGAAATTATTTTTTGTTCTTTAGTCGGTTAACGTATCATGAGACCAAAGTCTCAAGTACTCACACACACATTTATGTATATATATATATATATATATATATATATATATATATATATATATATATGCATATACATACATATATATATATATATGTATATATATATATATACATATATATACAGTAGAACTTGGATAATTCGAACCCCTAGGGACCGATAAATAAGTTCGAATTTTCCAAAATTCGAATTAAAAAAGTTTTAGAATATAAAGGGGTAAAAAATCGAATTTCATATTTTCACATTTTTTAATTTAAAAAAATACCTACATTTTATTTAAACAATAACAAATATTTCATGAATTGATGATTATGTACATAAGTAATAAATAATTTATAAAAAAAGTAAAAATAAATGTGTTTTGTTTTGTAAAAAGCCATTTTCATGGGCAAGAATTTTTTCTTTATTTTTCAGGTAAGTGAATAAAGTGTTGGGAGGAATTCCAAAGTCCTTGGCAATTTCAGATTTTTTCTTTATTCCATTTTCAACTTCTTTAATCATTGTTAAAGTTTCATAACTTCTAGGCTTCGACACCTTACATCAACAACTCACTGAACTGCACTGTACGCTAGAAATTCAAGGCACAAACAATACAACAGATCTAGGCGCTGACTGACATAACTGAATAAGAAATGCAGATGGGAGGGATGGTGGAAGGGAATTCTAGGATAAAACGATAGGATGTAACTACAACCCCTGGAAGGGAGGAAGCGCGACCCACTAGTTTGCAGAACTCTCCTAGAGTCCAAGAACTAGACTATGTGACCGCCGTGCTTCTTGTCCCGGAACCCCTACATCCGTATCTTACTATCCTTCTTACCCGAGGGGAGAATATTTTCACAAGATTTAAGATCGAACACTTCCCATTGGAGGTAAAGACTCGTAAAAAATTCGAATTATCCAAAATTTCATTCGAATTAACCACGATTTTTTTACATTGTTTATGCCCTAAATTCTAGGGACCGAGAGAAATATTCGAATTAAAGACGATTTCGAATTATCGAAGTTCGAATTATCCATGTTCCACTGTATAATATATATATATGTATATATATATATATATATATATATATATATATATATATATATATATATATTCAAATCCCGAGCAAGGACTAACGATTTTTATCTTCTAGTGTCTTCGTTCATGGGTTGAATTCGGCCTTCCTGACCGTTTTCTAGGCCAACCCAGCCTTTAATTTATTTATTAATTGGTACTTTGTGTGCTAATGACTCTAGCAGTCGAAGCAACAATGGGTAAACTCAGGCGCCCGGATCATAGTAATGACCACACTATCTCCCTAGCGTGCATGGTCATGAATCAGATACCTCTATAGTATCTGTCCCTCAGGGCCCTCGTGACCTGTTACGTCACTGATTACCCTGTTCTGCAAAAAAAAATCTTTTCTCCCCTCCCCTGAACAATTTTGCCCGTTTCTCATGTTTTCAGGTGTGCTGAGTCCGAATCTGAACTCAGAAAAATTCTATCACCCTCTGATTTTGAGAGAAAAGAGGAGAAACTTGGAAAAAATGAAAAATTGTATTTGAAAATTATTGTCTTTATTATAACAGATTTGTTTTTCTTTTTCAACGGTAAAATATAATTAATTGAATCCTTCATGCTGTCAGGTATAATACTAGATATGACACAACTCAAAAAATATACACACATCGTCAATGAGTATTTTTTTTTCTTTTGTACTCTTCCTCCTCTGTCTCCCGCTGCAGTGTCCAGCAGTAATCCGCCAGCATCTTCTCATTCCATTTGCCAGTATATCTTTTTTCCATTCTGGATATGTCTTGGTGGAATCGTTCTCCATGTTCGTCCGAAACTGCACCCAAATTTGGGGCGAAAAAGTCTAGGTGACTATGCAGGAAATGTATTTTTAAGGACATATTGCATCCCAATGTTTTTTATGAAGTAAGCTAGTTCTTGGACTATTTTTCGGTAGTCTCTAGATTTTTCGTTTCCCAAAAACTTAGCACATACCTCTCGAAAAGCAATCCAAGCCTTTTTCTCAGTAGTATTTAACTTTTTTCAAAAGTGAGGTCCTTGAGTAGATGTCGAATTTGGGGTCCTACACTTTTAGCCATATTTCTTCAACCACTTGTAATATTCCCATCAAATTTTTTTCCGTTCAAATATACTTCATGGCGCTCAAAATCGTCGGGCTTTTGAATTTTTTTCACTGTTTTGATGCCAAACAAAATTCGTCAAATTTACAAAAAACTCACATTTTTGGATAAAAAACTAGAATTTCTCAAGAAACTGTGCGTGATAGACAGAATCTGACTTCAAATTCGTGTTCAGCACATTTGAAAACAGTACGAAAGCACGTTTTGGTTTGAAGGAGGATTTTCGTGCAGAACAGTGTTATATATATATATATATATATATATATATATATATATATATATATATATATATATATATATAACTTCCCTTTACAGGTATACTTTCCCTTTATTGTTCTTTAAGAAATATATTACTAAGAAGAATTTCTTTCTTTTCCAAGCCCTTTATTCTTCTCTTCCTTGTTGTGAACCGATGAAAATGCTAAGTATTGACTAGAATAGTCAATATTTGACCTGTTGGTGTATATTAAGCAACATGTAGGGTCATGAGTTACATCTAGTTAACAAAGGTCAACCGGAAATGAACTATTTGCAGATCACTAGTTCATAGAGACAGTGTCCTAGACTTCGGAATACCAGATTACAATCGACTCCATTACAGCTTTCATGAAATTATGGTAGAATGTTCATCGTATCTTCAATACTTCGAACATCAACTATCAACAGTTGTTTTGTTTGTGGTGATATGTCAGTGAGTGATATTTGACAAATATATAGGTATATATATATATATATATATATATATATATATATATATATATATATATATATACAGTAGAACTTGGATAATTCGAACCCCTAGAGACCGATAAAAAAGTTTGAATTATTCAAAATTCGAATTACAAAAGTTTTTGAAAATAAAGGGCTAAAAAATCGAGATTCATATTTTCACATTTTTTAATTAAAAAAAAAAAATACATTTTATTTAAAGAAAAACAAATATTTCATGAATTGATGAATATGTACATAAGTAATAAATAATTTATCAAACAATTAGAAATAAAAGCCTATTGTTTTGAAAAAAATGGAATTTTCATGGGCAAGAATTTATTCTTTATTTTTGAGGTAAGTTGCTAAAGTGTTAGGAGGAATTCCAAAGTCCTTGGCAATTTCAGATTTTTTCTTTATTCCATTTTCAACTTCTTTAATTGCAGCTATTTTCTCTGGCAACGTTAAAGGTTTATAACTTCTAGGCTTCTACATCCTAAATCAACAACTCACTGAACTGCACTGTACACCGGAAATTAGAGGCACAAACAGTACAACAGATATAGGCGCTGACTGACTTATAACTATATAAGGAATAAAGATGGGAGGGAGTTCTAGGATAAAACGACAGGATGTAACTACTATATATATATATATATATATATATATATATATATATATATATATATATATATAGTAGATTTTTTATTTTATTTTATTTTTTTTTTACGGCGCATCTACAACTTGGCCATTAGCGCCGGGCTATCTACAGGTTGCCACCCTTTTATAATGCCAACAGCACTTGGTCGGTCACCCATTCAGGTGCTGGCCACGCCCAACGTTGCTTAACTTCGGTGATCTACGGGAACCGGTGTATTCAACGTGGCTATGGCCGTTGGCTATATATAGTAGATAAATTAATGAGCGTTTTGATATGTTAATGTATGACCGGAATAATGAAGCATAATCAACATCACACAGTACATGAATTCTCAACAAGAATCCGGGAAAGCGTTTCGATGCAAATGAAGAGAGCTCTTCGAGACATCATTACTAAATGCAAACAAGATAACCTCTACCCTTTCTGGATAATCGTTTCGGTTTAAGGAGTATGAAACAAGGCCAGCTTATCATGAATGCCTTACCGAAGTGTGTATAATGTTTCAAGGAAGGCTTAGCGAGTTTTCTCAGGAAAATTGTTTTGTGTATCCATTTTTTGTCTAGAAAGTCCTGTCCGAGTGCCAAATATAAGTCTGATTTCGATTTAATTGAGGGGTGCTTACATTGCACGTCAAATTGACACAACCGGTTGTGAGAAATAAGTGCGTGTATATGTAATTTATAAAGCGGGTGTTTTAAAATAAATTTTAGAGTTTTAACGCGGTATTATATTTATTTTATTAAACAAAGAGCTATAAATGACGCGCCAAATGAATCAGCAGCTAAAACAGATTTGTTTGACGACACCAGTGGACGTTTGCATGTTATCTTTACTCCGCCATCCGCTAGAATGTTCTAGTAGGTAAGATGGTGACAGGTAAAAAGTCCGACTCGCAGGAACTGCCTCATCTTAGCGCGGTTCCGTTCTTATCCCTAGTCTAATTTCGAAAAATTAAAATAGAAGCAGTTATTATTTTGTTGAGAGGAGATCGTTGACCGTTGATGATGCAAGGTAGGGATTTTCCGGGTTAGGTCACTGCTACTTAATAATACATACCCCATATGTGTATGTATGTGGGCATATATATGTACATATGTGTGCGTGTATATGTGTATGTGTATATGCATATATATAAATATATATATATATTATATATGTATATATATATATATATATGTATATATATATATATATATATATATATATATATATATATATATATATATGTTAGGTATATTTTCATAGATATGTGCATATATTAGTGTTAAATATGTCCTACTTGTATTTACAGCCCTGATGAAGGCTTGAAGTTCAAGCCGAAAAGTCGGCACAATAAAACCATTTTTACGATAAAATGTAGTTTTATTAAGTAGCAGTGACCGAACCCTGACAGTTATATTTTGGTTCCACCAGTCTTGAAAGGTAGGATTTACAATCTTACCTGGAAGGGTCGGCAACACTAGAAACCGTCCCGCTAGTTACAAGGTCTTGGAATCCTTGAACTCTATATTTCTAACAATAAATTGTTTTTGTTATTTTACTTAACCTGTTTTATTTTCGAATACATTATCCAACTATAAGCAATTAAAAAATAACAAGGAATAAAATACAGACAAAAAGAACACTTCGAATAAGCGAAATCAATTACTTTAAAGATTTAAGCTCTTATTTCTCCGATTGACATCGCCTAATCAAAACTTTCATTAGAACCTTTTATGTAGAGGATTTAATAATCTTTCTAATGGTATTCTTCCGTTTACCAAAATTCTCAACAGTTTTCGAGATATTAATGAAAGTTCCCAAAATTTATATTATTTCTAGCAACAGAAAATTGGCCTCATTTTTCCTATCCTGTTTTACACACAAAATTTTCGCAACATAAGAAATTACAAAAATAAAAAGCAATAAAAAACGAAGGGAAAGAGACAAAAATTACAACAAGAACGACAAAATGAGCTATGTGGAAGCCTCCTGGATGTAAAGCACATTTTGTTGGAGTGCACTGGACTCGAGGAAGCCAGGAGGAGGCACTTCTTACCTAATAACTTAAGGGAACTGCTAAGTAAAAGCGAAGCCTCTGTGAAGATATTGATGAATTACCTAGTAGATACCAGATTGTACAACCAAATATAGTTTAGTCACGTGTTACCTGAATTTAATTTCGTTTATGATGTTTGTGTGTGTAAATATTGTGTATATGAGAGTGATTGATGTGTGTTAGTATTTATTGAATGAATGTTTTAAGAATGAATGTGGTTCTGTACATATGTAAATAGGAAATATTTTAGAGTTAGGTCTAGAATTAAGGGTTGTTCCAATACATTTTAAAAAGGAACTAATAGTATAAATAGTCTAGTCTTTAGTTTATGAACATTTAATGAAAAATTGTTTCTTCATTTGTTAAAAAAGAAGCAATAAACAATGGTGCTAATGACCACCCACAGTAGTAGATGCACCAAAATAAAAAAAAAAAAAAAAAAAAAAGAACGACAAAAACCCGTTCATAAGAACAAAACAGACGTATTTGAAGTTTTAAGCACTTATTTCTCCGATTGACATAACCTAATCAAAAATAGTTTTAGAATCTTTTTTGTAGAGAATTTAGTAAGCTTTCAAATAGTTTCTACCCACTTACCACGATTTCCCAACCGTGTTCGAGATATTAATGAAAGTATACGAACTTCCCAAAACTTTTCATGTCTGTTCATAAAATATTTTATTCTAACCCTTCCTTAACTCCAAACGTAACAAAACTTTCAACATATTAGTTTTAATGAAAGTAGAACATGCAGATAAAGTTTCAACTGAATCCCGTAATTCTAAGTACCCAAACCAAAAACGGTATTCAAAAACTATTTTTCCAATTTTCTCGAAAACGGTTAAAGCGATCGCCTTCAAAATGGTTTCATTCGTTTTCCTAGCCCAGGAATCATATAAAACGAGTACTTACAAGGTTATGAACTCAAAAACGTAAGCGTTACGATTTTTTTGCGCGAATTTCGCCCCAAACGCCATCTTCCAGTAGGCGGATTTTGCTGGTTAACGAACTTGACCTTTCAAATTGGACGAAGGATTTTTGTACCAAATTTCATCAAAATCGGACCATTCGTCTTCTATCTAGAGAGATCAATGTGTTCAAATGCGTGATCTAGGTAAAAATAATAATTTTTGAGGTTAATGTATTTTTGGTGTTCCTTAATGGCCGCCACCTGGTCCCAGTATTAGTTACCTGAATTAATAAATTCAAAATAAATGTGTATTTTATTTATTTACTGTTTTAGGAATTTTTTTTATAATCGTGGAAGTAATTTTTTTTATTGTTTTAAGTAAATATTTATTTATTATTATGTAAACATTTATAAAAATAAATATTTCTCTTCAGCTTTTTGAATAAACTGAAGAAAAAAATATAATTTTATTTTCACAGATCCATGTTTTTTAAAAAACGTTTGTTCTTAAACCTTTCAAATACTTCAATAACACAGGGTTGTGATACATGAATGGAAAGCTGGTTAAATGAGGAAGTTTTTCTAAAAGCCGGAAATCACAGATCCTGCCCATTGAGGAGTAACGCTGGAAAGAAATATCAATAAAATGTCAGGAAATTTAGAATAGCTTTCTTTTGGTAAGATATACATACTTACATTCATTCATTTTTACGTTTACTTTCAACTAGTCTTATAGTAAATTTACTCAGCTTTCGATAGGTTTCACCCCCTTTCTAGTAGTACCACCTGGGACGGAGCTACAACGATTATTCTTCTAAAAACCACGTTTGTCTAGAAAAAACAATAAAACGACGTTTTCTCCCTTATGGGCGAGAATTCGGGAAATCGTCATAGAACATTTTTTGTTCCCCTAAAGGTCCTCTATCACCCCTCACAATATGACTAGACATTTACGGGACACCCTGTATATATATATATATATATATTTATATATATATATATATATATATATATATATATATATATATATATATATATATATATATATGATTAATTAAATTGAAGGAAAACTGGAACATATCCCTTTAGCAAGTAATTCAATCCGGAAGACCTTATATTTTTCAACTCCATAAATTTAAATCCTCTGTTCACTCCCGTAACACACGATCTCATCCTTCCGATCTTTATATTCCTTCCCACCGAACTGCATTATTCGAAAAATCATTCGTCACCCGTGCCACCTCGCTCTGACCCCTTACCTCGGAATTCCTTACCTCCGTCTGTCCGCCATTCTACCAACCTAGAAACCTTTAAATCCCGACTCTTCTGCCACCTTTCATCCCTGCAAGATTCACCCAATCCCTAAGTTATATACAAGTTATGGTATTTATAATTTTATATATATATTGTTCACTATCCTGTACACTGAAAATTATTCCTATGGGACATGGGTCCCGGAAGAAGAATAAAAAACATTTCATTTCATATTGTTGTACTTTTCAAATGCGTTCTTTGTTGGTAAATCTATTGTGGTGGATATTCGTCGCCATCGTCGAAATGCTGTATACGGGTTGTCATTTACTGAGTAAAAAACAAACGGCAGAATAACAACGCTTATGTAAATAGACAACAATGACCCAAGTGGATGAAATGCCTTAAAAAAAATGTGTTGTGTGAAAACATAATATGAATTGTAGATATTTTGGAACTGCTGGAGTGACTCTGTCCCAGACCAAAGAAGAGTAAGGGAAAAAGAAGAGAGTTCCTAAGAATATAGGAGAAGTTTACAAGTTAACTTTCCGAGATATAAATATTCCTGTAACAAGCTATTCTCCAGCAAGTTCCAGGAGTTGTAAATCTGTAGGCTGGACAAAATCTCCCGAAGATAAAACGAATGTCCACATTGATAAAGATCTGGAGAATTGTGTGCCTTTGCTTGGAAGTCAAGTTCGCTAACTTGGTTATGCTTTTGTGGATCCTTCGGATTAACTTGATTCGAGGTAAACTTTAGCCGGTCTTCTGCAGGAAATATACCCTTCAAGAAACAGCAAGACTTTTACTACCTTCACAGCTCAATATGTCTGCCAGAATTAAATCATTTTAATGAACGTAGTAATTTTTATTAGAAAATATTGTTAGAATAAATCACTTGTATTTAACGAAATTCGTTTAGAGCCTTCTGCTCAAATTCAGGAACATAAATATGCTTCAGGTCCACCCGACAAACCTATGTAATGTACTGAATAACGTAAACTCTTATTTTTCGTACATGACACCCGCGCATGCGCGAAAGACAGTGGACAATTTTCTGTGACATATACAGTCTTCTTTTTCGTACATGGCCACGCCACTGCGCATGCGTAAACCTAAGCGGACACTTTTTTGTGACACATACAGTCTTCTTTTTCGTAAATGCCCACGCCACTGCGCATGCGCGACCGCCTGCGGAACCTTTTTTGTGACACAAACAGTCTTCTTTTTCGTACTTGGCCTCTGCGCATGCGTTAACGCCACAGCGCATACGCGAACGCCGCTGCGCATGTAAACTATGTATAAGATAATTATTCACCTTTCAAAGATCTTCCTATAAATTTCCTATGAATTCTGTAAGGGGTAGGAATGGGTGCAAATTTATTTGGGCGAGAAACTGCAAGGTTTTTAATCCCTAGAATTTATTTTTGTCTGTTTTACATTTGTCGACAACAAGAAGAGCCTATTTTATTTACCTATTTATTCTTTTTTATTACCTTTTCATATTTTCTCTTTATATTATTTGTTATTTATTCATGATCATTTACAGAATTTTATATGTTTTTGATGTTTGTTTTTCGTTGCTGGGATGATATTTTTGCATGGAACGGCATTTTTCTCCAGCGGTGGCACTCCTCCTCACTTCATCCTGGGATATTTCGATGGGTTCATCTCCATCTTCTTCAGCCAGGTTATTGTTCGCAACAATGACCTGGCTGACGAAGATGGAGATTAACCCATTGAAATATTCCAGGAAGAAGTGAGGAGGAGTACCACCTCTGGAGAAAAATGCCTTTCCATCCAAAAATATGAACGGAGGGAGGAACCGCGCTAAAATCATTTTATATATACCGCAGATTTTCAAGAGTTCGATTACTTTGTCAATAGCATGCTGACAATTTTTAAAAGCCTCTGATACATTCCGAGGTATATTTAGCTGCTTGAATCTTATTTCATATTCCGGGCATTCCTCTATTTAATGACTATATCGTTAAAACATGAGAGCATGAATCACATAGAGGTGGAAGTTCTATTTTAATGAGATGGCTATGTGTCATATGACTATGGCCTATTCCAAGTCGCGTTATTACCACTTCCTCTTTATTCTATATGTTGCAACAATTTTGGTTCCATTATTCGGGTATTTATGTTCATTTAGGGTTGATTTTCCTGAAAGATTTCTTCCGATTCTATTTTACGGTTTTCCTGATATTGTGTAACGGTCCCAATATCCTGACCGTAATTACGTCATCTCTCTCATCCGATCAACTGTTTCCTTCTTTTCTTCTCTTATATTTTTTACTTAACTCACTTATAAAATTATTATGGTTTTTTTTTCATGTACCTACAGTATTTAGGATATCAATAATATTATTAATAACAAAAATTTCGGATTTGTTTAAACTCAATTTACGAATTTATTATTAATCCTGGAGTAATTAGGAAATCTTAAAGTAAGAACTCTTAAAATTTGAAGGAAATTTTAAAGAAAATGAATCTTCGTAATGCTCAAATAATTTTACATTTACACCCCTAATTAGAGTGGAAATTGATGACTGATGGTTTCTTCACGGACTTCCGATTTCAGGGTAGCCTGTTCTAACGTGGCCCAAATGCAAAAAACGTCAGACTCGGAGGAACTGCACCATCTTAGCGCGGTACCCTCAAGAATAGATTCCTTTGGATGGACATTTTGACAATAATTCTGTAATATCATGTACTAGCTGTTACCCGGCGTGCTATACTGCACCTACTTTCTGCATCTAGAAAAGCAAAAACAAATTAGAACCCAAATAAGTAATATTACAATCTAATAACACTAATACATAATTATGTGGGTTCATATTTTCGAACCCTTGACCTCCAAACTGTGAGTCTTAGACGTTTTTCATAGCCTATGACTGTCTTTCGAGCCCTTGACCTCCAAACTGTGAGTCTTAGACGTTTTTCATAGCCTATGACTG
Source organism: Gonocerus acuteangulatus (assembly GCA_946811695.1). Lineage (NCBI taxonomy): Eukaryota > Metazoa > Arthropoda > Insecta > Hemiptera > Coreidae > Gonocerus > Gonocerus acuteangulatus. Next base: position 4,976,906 of record OX328130.1, read on the forward strand.
TCTTTCGAACCCTTGACCTCCAAACTGTGAGTCTTAGACGTTTTTCATAGCCTATGACTGTCTTTCGAACCCTTGACCTCCAAACTGTGAGTCTTAGACGTTTTTCATAGCCTATGACTGTCTTTCGAACCCTTGACCTCCAAACGGTGAGTCTTAGACGTTTTTCATAGCCTATGACTGTCTTTCGAACCCTTGACCTCCAAACTGTGAGTCTTAGACGTTTTTCATAGCCTGTGACTGTCTTTCGAACCTTTGACCTCCTAACTGTGAGTCTTATACGTTTTTCATAGCCTATGACTGTCTTTCGAATCTTTGACCTCCAAACTGTGAGTCTTAGACGTTTTTCATAGCCTATGACTGTCCCCTAATTAATACCAACATGCGTGCCACGTTTGATCAAAGTCGGTCGAACTGCGTGGATTGGTTAAGAAAACAAACATACAGGCAGACAGCTGGGAGACGTTTTTGACCTAGCCTACGAGACTTCCTGGATCAAGACCTACCAGTGTTCCAAGTTTGGTCAAAATCGGTCAAACGGTATGGATTCCGTCACCGCTCTTCCATTATCAGCTGGGCAAACAACTATTTGAAACCAGAGTGTGTTAATATTTAGTAGATGGGCTTTGTTTAATAAACACTATGTAGTTTGGGAAGGATGGGACACCGCCATCATCGTCTGAAATTAAAGAATTTGTTAAGAATGCCTCGTTCACGCTAAAGCACATTTATTGGTTTTGACTTAGAAATCAGAAAAAAATAGATTGAAACAGATTTTTTTTTTTAAAACTACGAGATACCATTTTGAAGCTTATTAAATAATGCAACTTTTGAGGCGGAGGCAAACCTCTAAGTCTAAAAATAGCTGATTAAGAAAATATTGAATAATTTAATAAAAAACTAATATTAAACGTTCTCATCTATATGCCTTTTAATATAGCTCTTAATTTACATAATAATATTTCTATAACTAGTGTATCTTGTTGGAAATTTATGGTAGATTCTAAAAATGTTGTCTTTATTTACGATACATTGATCACAAATTCCGAAAACTCACTTTTACTTTAAAAAAAGCCAGTGGTTTTTAAAAAAGACAAAAGTTGGCGTAGCTCCTCTACATTTTTAGATAGAACGCTCAATTTTGCGCCACTGAACTACAAATGACATGCAGAATAAACCCCTAAAGTTATGACATCTCAATGCGGGACACCCTGTATAGTAACACGTATATAATTATGGCGGCAAGTACCAATAAATAAAACCATGTAAAAGTATTTGAATAAACGATATATTTTTACATGATGCTTTTTAAATAGGGGCCCTTTTTTGACATCTTGTTGTTTAGATCGACAAAGATTTTCAAAAATTCTTTGTAGCTATTGAGGTTTTCAGAGCTATTGGGCGTTTGTTGAGTTCCTTTGAGTTCTGAAGGCGGCGCAGTTGAGGGAAAATGAGATTTTTCCTTTTAGCCATTGAAGACATATTATTTGAGTTCTAGAGGCAGTGCAGTTGAGGAAAAATAAGATTTTTCCTTGAAACAATGGAAGGCGTATTATTTGAGTTCTAGAGGAAGTGCAGTTGAGGAAAAATAAGATTTTTCCTTGAAACCATTGAAGGCGTATTATTTGAGTTCTAGAGGCAGTGCAGTTGAGGAAAGATAAGATTTTTCCTTGAAGCCACTGAAGGCATATTATTTGAGTTCTATAGGCAGTGCAGTTGAGGAAAAATAAGATTTTTCCTTTAAACCATTGAAGACATATTATTTGAGTTCTAGATGCAGTGCAGTTGAGGAAAAATAAGATTTTTCCTTTAAACCATTGAAGGCGTATTATTTGAGTTCTAGAGGCAGTGCAGTTGAGGAAAAATAAGATTTTTCCTTTAAATCATTGAAGGCATATTATTTGGGTTCTGGAGGCAGTGCAGTTGAGGAAAGATAATATCGAACCGTGATATTAAGCGGCAATCCGACTGTAAGAACCAGTAGATGTAGAGTTACTGCAATCCAATGCAATTGAGGCTATTTCTGATCAAATTATTCGATGCAACTGGACTTCCCTGTATTTCGAATACCTTCAGATAGACTACAAAATACCTACAAACCCACCCCTAGACCGACAGAACCCCCAAGGACTTAGCTGGTGAAATATATATCTATTTATCTCTCCGACTTAGCCCGAAGGATAATGCACTTAGTCCAGACAAAGCCATCTCCTAAACCTGGACTTGATTATATCTTCAGCTTTCATACCTCCAGGCAATATCTAGATGAGACTTAACTTCTTGTAATAGTCGTACAAAATTTGCATTAATCGAAATAATAATAGCAATTAAGATTTTTTTACATCAACATACCATGTGATACGTACGAACTTTTGACAGATGGTAGCCCACACATGTCCATTATTTTAGACTTTTTAAAACAGATAAACATGCATGAAGAAATATAGCAAAAATAGAATACTTCAATATGTTAAAATTGGGGGAGAGGTTAGCTCAGTAGTAGAGCGCTGGATTAATAAGCTGGAGGACCTGAGTTCAAATCCCGAGCATAGTACTAAAGATTTTTTCTTCTCTAGTGTCTTCGTTGTTGGGTTGGATTCGGCCTCCCTGACCGTCCCTAGGCCAACCCAGTCTTTAATAAATTTATCAATGGGTACCTTGGTGCTAATGACTCTATCAGTCGAAGCACCCAAGGGGAAAATCAGGCGACCGGAGCATAGTTATGACCACACTATCTCCCTAGTGTGCCGTATGGTCATGAATCAGATACCAATATTGTATCTGGCCCTCTGGGCCCTCGTGGCCTGTTACGGGACTGATTTTCTTTTTTTTTTTTTTGTTAAAATTAAATTTTATTTGTACAAAATAAAGTAAAAGATTGCATATTTAGTTTATTAAAAATAATTTATTACTCGCCTGTTTTTTATTATTAATTATTATTTTCTTGTATAGTATTTAATGTTGTTAATTACAGTTATTTCATTGTTTATTTAAATGTTTTATTTCTTGATCTTTTATTTTATTTGCATTCTACATGTTTATAGAGTAGCACCAGTTGTGGGCTCTAAAACCAAATAAAAATAAAATACGATTATTTTTCTTGAAAATGTGTCACTCTTGCCTTAGTAGCGGGAATAGCATTAAGACAGTAAGAGTGACACAAGTACCCTCTGGTGTAGAAGCTCTGAAGCTAGGTACATACACTCTTTCCTATGTAGGGGGAATAGCAATAATGTATGTATGAATATGGTTTAAGGACGAAGAACGTCAAAGGTTACCATCGTCCTGTTCATCATCCTGAATAGCATTAAGACAGGAAGAGTGACACAAGTTCCCTCTAGTGTACAAGCTCTGAAGCTAGGTACATACACTCTTCCCTATGTAGGGGGAATAGCATTAATATGTGTATGAATATGGTTTAAGGACGAAGAACGTCAAAGGCTACCATCGTCCTGTTCATCATCCTGAATAGCATTAAGACAGGAAGAGTGACACTAGTTCCGTCTGGCGTACAAGCTCTGAAGCTAGGTACATACACTCTTGCCTATGTAGGGGGAATAGCAATAATGTATGTATGAATATGGTTTAAGGACGAAGAACGTCAAAGGTTACCATCGTCCTGTTCATCATCCTGAATAGCATTAAGACAGGAAGAGTGACACAAGGTCCGTCTGGTGTAGAAGCTCTGAAGCTAGGTACATACACTCTTGCCTATGTAGATGGAATAGCATTAAGACAGGAAGAGTGACACAAGTTCCCTCTGGTGTAGAAGCTCTGAAGCTAGGTACATACACTCTTCCCTAAGTAGGGGGAATAGCATTAATATGTGTATGAATATGGTTTAAGGACGAAGAACGTCAAAGGTTACCATCGTCCTGTTCATCATCCTGAATAGCATTAAGACAGGAAGAGTGACACAAGTTCCGTCTGGTGTAGAAGCTCTGAAGCTAGGTACATACACTCTTGCCTATGTAGGGGGAATAGCAATAATGTATGTATAAATATGGTTTAAGGACAAATAACGTCAAAGGTTACCATCGTCCTGTTTATCATCCTGAATAGCATTAAGACAGGAAGAGTGACACAAGTTCCGTCTGGTGTAGAAGCTCTGAAGCTAGGTACATACACTCTTGCCTATGTAGGGGGAATAGCAATAATGTATGTTTGAATATGGTTTAAGGACGAAGAACGTCAAAGGTTACCATCGTCCTGTTCATCATCCTGAATAGCATTATGACAGGAAGAGTGACACAAGTTCCCTCTAGTGTACAAGCTCTGAAGCTAGGTACATACACTCTTGCCTATGTAGGGGGAATAGCAATAATGTATGTATGAATATGGTTTAAGGACGAAGAACGTCAAAGGTTACCATCGTCCTGTTCATCATCCTGAATAGCATTAAGACAGGAAGAGTGACACAAGTTCCGTCTGGTGTAGAAGCTCTGAAGCTAGGTACATACACTCTTGCCTATGTAGGGGGAATAGCAATAATGTATGTTTGAATATGGTTTAAGGACGAAGAACGTCAAAGGTTACCATCGTCCTGTTCATCATCCTGAATAGCATTAAGACAGGAAGAGTGACACAAGTGCCCTCTGGTGTAGAAAATCTGAAGCTAGGTACATACACTCTTGCCTATGTAGATGGAATAGCATTAAGACAGGAAGAGTGACACAAGTTCCCTCTGGTGTAGAAGCTCTGAAGCTAGGTACATACACTCTTGCCTATGTAGGGGGAATAGCAATAATGTATGTATGAATATGGTTTAAGGACGAAGAACGTCAAAGGTTACCATCGTGCTGTTCATCATCCTGAATAGCATTAAGACAGGAAGAGTGACACAAGTGCCCTCTGGTGTAGGAGCACTGAAGCTAGGTACATACACTCTTGCCTATGTAGGGGGGATAGCAATAATGTATGTATGAATATGGTTTAAGGACGAAGAACGTGAAAGGTTGACATCGTCCTGTTCATCATCCTGAATAGCATTAAGACAGGAAGAGTGACACAAGTTCCGTCTGGTGTAGAAGCTCTGAAGCTAGGTACATACACTCTTGCCTATGTAGGGGGAATAGCAATAATGTATGTATGAATATGGTTTAAGGACGAAGAACGTCAAAGGTTACCATCGTCCTGTTCATCATCCTGAATAGCATTAAGACAGGAAGAGTGACACAAGTGCCCTCTGGTGTAGAAGCACTGAAGCTAGGTACATACACTCTTGCCTATGTAGGGGGGATAGCAATAATGTATGTATGAATATGGTTTAAGGACGAAGAACGTGAAAGGTTGCCATCGTCCTGTTCATCATCCTGAATAGCATTAAGACAGGAAGAGTGACACAAGTTCCCTCTGGTGTAGGAGCTCTGAAGCTAGGTACATACACTCTTGCCTATGTAGGGGGAATAGCATTAATGTATGTATGAATATGGTTTAAGGACGAAGAACGTCAAAGGTTACCATCGTCCTGTTCATCATCCTGAATAGCATTAAGACAGGAAGAGTGACACAAGTTCCGTCTGGTGTACAAGCTCTGAAGCTAGGTACATACACTCTTGCCTATGTAGGGGGAATAGCAATAATGTATGTATGAATATGGTTTAAGGACGAAAAACGTCATAGGTTACCATCGTCCTGTTCATCATCCTGAATAGCATTAAGACAGGAAGAGTGACACAAGTTCCGTCTGGCGTACAAGCTCTGAAGCTAGGTACATACACTCTTCCCTATGTAGGGGGAATAGCATTAATATGTGTATGAATATGGTTTAAGGACGAAGAACGTCAAAGGTTACCATCGTCCTGTTCATCATCCTGAATAGCATTAAGACAGGAAGAGTGACACAAGTTCCGTCTGGCGTACAAGCTCTGAAGCTAGGTACATACACTCTTGCCTATGTAGGGGGAATAGCATTAATGTATGTATGAATATGGTTTAAGGACGAAGAACGTCAAAGGTTTAGAAGCTCTGAAGCTAGGTACATACACTCTTGCCTATGTAGATGGAATAGCATTAAGACAGGAAGAGTGACACAAGTTCCCTCTGGTATAGAAGCTCTGAAGCTAGGTACATACACTCTTGCCTATGTAGATGGAATAGCATTAAGACAGGAAGAGTGACACAAGTTCCCTCTGGTATAGGAGCTCTGAAGCTAGGTACATACACTCTTGCCTATGTAGATGGAATAGCATTAAGACAGGAAGAGTGACACAAGTTCCCTCTGGTTTAGAAGCTCTGAAGCTAGGTACATACACTCTTGCCTATGTAGATGGAATAGCATTAATGCAGGAAGAGTGATACAAGTTCCCTCTGGTATAGGAGCTCTGAAGCTAGGTACATACACTCTTGCCTATGTAGATGGAATAGCATTAAGACAGGAAGAGTGACACAAGTTCCCTCTGGTTTAGAAGCTCTGAAGCTAGGTACATACACTCTTGCCTATGTAGATGGAATAGCATTAAGACAGGAAGAGTGACACAAGTTCCCTCTGGTTTAGAAGCTCTGAAGCTAGGTACATACACTCTTGCCTATGTAGATGGAATAGCATTAAGACAGGAAGAGTGACACAAGTTCCCTCTGGTGTACAAGCTCTGAAGCTAGGTACATACAGTTTTGATGGTTGATAAAGAGATATTTACCGTGTATTTCATAGTCAGAACTGAAAAACATCCATTTTTGAGTTCTGTAAATTTAAAAATACTAGTTTCAAGTGAACAGCACTAGTTTTTTTTTCTTTTAGGGTGCTACGACTACCTAGGCCATTAGCACCACTAGTATTTCTAAAGTGAAACAACTCAAAAATCTGTATTTTTCAGTTAAGAGTATGAAAGACATGGTAAATATCTCTTTATCAACCATCAGAACTGTATGTACCTAGCTTCAGAGCTTGTACACCAGAGGGAACTTGTATCACTCTTCCTGTCTTAATGCTATTCCATCTACATAGGCAAGAGTGACACATTTTCAGTTGAGTTTTATTTTCAGTTGTGTAACTTTAAAAAATGTGTGTATACGCATGCACTTGGATGTATGTATACATACATATATGTTGCATATATTGTAAATAAACTGTTTCTTAAACTAACGAACAATTTTAAACACAGAAAAAGAGCCAAACATTATTACATCTTTTTCTTTATATACATATATCTAATAGGGAGTTGAACAATGGTTGTATTCTCCCCTCCTTTGTATCCATGAGTTATAGATCAATACAGTACTATTTACATGTTGTTATCTGTACAGGTTGTAAATTTCAATAAAAAAAAAAAAAAAAAAAAAAAAAAAAAAAAAAAAAAAATTCTATTGCTATATACTCTTGCGACAATGGTTACCACTACAACCTATTGAGTTCAGTGAATATATTTTAAAATTTATATACAACTTGTTGATTCTATAGATGGCTTCTAACCCCTGCTGTCCCCTATAGTCCGAGAGCCAGCAACGCACTTTTCATGAAGTGTTTTATGCACCCTGAAATCTTGCTATAATATACCTCTTGGGTAGATAAGAAGGTAAATATGTGTTTCCTGGACATACCTTGGAAGACCAGGTACTGCACATAGGGGAAAGGTACAAAACAATATTGCCCAAAAGTAGAGTTTTATTCAGAAGCCAAGTATCTTTAATGTAAAATTAAGACAATTTTACAATGAATAATAAATATGGCAGACAGTTTTAAGGGGTATAACACGTAAAAAAAAAAAAATATTTATTTTTATTCTAATATAAAATGAGAGTTTTATTTTCGCTGCCATTAAAACCGGAACTGCTGTACAAGATCATGTGAGCAAGAACCAATGAGAGCACAGAAAACAACCAACACTGCGCAGTCGTGTCATACACTCTTACGGTTACGCGCAGTGTATTGCAGTCTATCATAAGCAACATTTATTTTCATGTTTCCTGATAATTAAACCCCACAAAAGTGTCTGCCCTTTTGCAATTATTTTCAAATATGTTTATTGAAGACGCTGTTTAAATCGCAGCGTGAATAAAGCACTTCATTAATTATTAGAAATAAAAACTAGGTACTTAGCTTTTTTTTATTATTATCATTTTAATCCTCGTAAAAGTGCCTGCCTTATTTATCATAAATTTGAAAATTGCCTTAATTTGCCATTTATTTCATTAATAATAGTTGGCTTCTGAATAAAACTCTATTTTCGGGCAATATTGTTTTGCACCTTTCCCCTATGCGCCGTACCTGATGTTCTACGGTAAGTCTAGCCAACTCATGTATACCTCCTTATCTACGCAAGAGGTATATTATAGCAAAATTTCAGGGTGCATCAAACACTTCACGAAAAGTGCGTTGCCAGCTCTCGGTCTACTAGACACATGTCTACAGATGATTTACAAAGTATCATCTCACAACATAAAGGAAAGTTGTCACTTTTTGAACATTGCGTTCTCAGAAAGCAGGAAACCATTGGAAGTATTATTCTGGTCGGATATTCTTCTGTGCAGAAACGATTCGTGAGTTTTGTTCCCGTGGTTTCTTCCTATTGTATAGCTGGACCCCTCACAAACACACAATACAGGGATTAGCATAAACCCAGTTCTCCTAAGTTATACATCCTCTCGGTGTGGTTGGCGGGTTTCATCCCTTAATCTAGCATGAATGTATATATATATATATATATATATATATATATATATATATATATATATATAGATGTATAGGATATATATGGCGCAGGTAAAAAAAATAGTACTCCTTTTTCTTATGTACTATTTTATTCTTGGGTTGCCCTACATGTTTCGTGGCCTTCATGCCACCTCTTCAGGGGCCATTAAATCCCCGTTTGTGGTGATCTCTCCTCCCATATTCACTAGATTTTTTGCTCTAGCACTTTTATAATTTGTTTTCCAACTGTGGAGTAAAGTTTGCCAAGAAAATAATTACACTATAAATAGCATATTTGCAAAAAACGAACCGTACCGGCGTACTGTTTCAGTATACATATATATATATATATATATATATATATATATATATATATATATATATTTATATATAAACGTATGATTTTACGTAGTGGTATTGCAAAAAAAAAACGTAAATAGAAAAAAATCCCAATAGATTTTTCAAAATTTTTCATTATTGCCTAATGAAAAATACCTTATACATTATATGAAAACTTTAGTGGCCGCTAACCTATATTCTTCAGCTATATATAAAATGATCTAAATGAGTCTGAAACATTTTACGCTAATATTTAAAATCACCTTGAGCGCTTGTCCGCCTAGATGTGCGAAACGGCCCACTGTAGCGGTCTCCACCACCTGGTATGACAACATTTTTTAAAAGTTTTTATATATTTTTGGGCAATATTTTACAAACTGTAACGCAATTATCAGTAATTCAGTGGTGCGCACGAAGAAAGTATGTATTTTCTAATTCATCTAAGTCTCCAAAGAGTGACAATGAACTTGGTGTTAATGATCTCATAGAAAATGAGGCACAGAAAATCACTTGGTTACTTAACGACTTGAGAACTTCTTGAGAATCTGATCATATTAAGTCCCTTACTTTTCCAAGACAAGACTTGATTGGAATGTTGTTCAAACAGATTTTCAAGGACAATGTCAGCCTTGTCTTGATTAAGGAGTAATCTACCTTCGTGCCTATGTGATTCAGCTTTTAGGTGCAAATAGAACTTTCTATCTGCAAACACTTACAGAAACTCTTCGGGGGGTGGGAGGTGCTTGTCTGGAGTCTGTCTCTTCAAGGGGAACGCTTGTCTAGACCTCAGATCTAGGCGCACGGTAGATGGCCAGGCCAAGTTCCGGCCTAAGCATACTGTGTGTATATTACAGGAGGTCTTAGAGCCGATTTTTACCCTCTCATAACTTTCAACCAGGTAAAGATAAAGTTATGAAATTTTACACAGGTATTATACTACTAGATGTGAGTAAAACTCACATTTTCATAATTCTACATTGAATAGTTTCTGAGATATAAGCGATCGAAAATCGGGATTTATAGGACTCACTCACTCACTCACTCCCTCACTCACTGACTCATCAAAATTATTAGGCACTTCCCATGATGCTAGAGACTTGTAATTTTGCATGAAGATAGATATGAAGACGTTATTAAAGGAAAAAATCGCGAAAAGTTGTGTTTGACTCCGCTTCCGGGGCGGGGACGTGCCAGTTTTGTACTTCCTTCGGAAACCCATCATTCCGTCCGAAACCCATGATGTGGGGTATCAAATGAATTGTCTCGAATGTGAAGAACCTATATTTGATGTTTTAAGAAACAATTAGACGCATATACGCTCGGTCAAAATCGTATACCAGCTGTCTGTCTGTATGTTTGTTCCTCTTACAAATCGGTACTTTTTGACCGATTTTGACCAAACTTGGGACACAGATGGGTCTTGATACGGGGAGAATCATAGGCTAGGTTAAATTGTCTATCAGCTGTCTGTCTGTTTGTTCCTTATACAAATACACACCGTTTGACCGATTTTGACAAAATTTGACACACATGTCGGTCTTTATCCGGGTATGAATGAATGAATGAAATGAATGAATGAATGAATGAATGAATGAAAAGTTTTATTCTTATTCCGGGACAGAAGTCCCATAGGAATAATTTTGAAATTACAAAATAATTTTGAATTTTACGTATAAACTTAAAAACTTATAAATGCTATCAGTATCAGTATATAGTGTACAGCTTCAATATAGACTAGGGGTTGGGTAAAACTTGGAGGGATAGAAGGTGGTGGAAGAGTCGGGATTTAAAGGTTTCTAGGTTGGTAGAATGGCGGACAGACAGAGGTAAGGAATTCCATAGCGAGGTGGCACGGGTGACGAATGATTTTTCGAATATTGCTGTTCGGTGGGAAGGAATATAAAGATCGGAAGGACGAGATCGGGTGTTACGGGAGTGAACCGAGGATTTAAATTTAAGAAGTTGAAAAATATAAGAAGGTCTACGGGATTGAATTACTTGGTAAAGTACTGAGCCGAGGAAGTACTGACGACGATAAAGAGGGTAGTGTCATAGGCTAGTCAAAATTGTCTATCAGCTGTCTGCATGTTTCTTCCTTACACAAATTCACACCATTTGACCGATTTTGACCAAACTTGGCACACAGGTAGGCCTTGGTCCGGGGAATGCACTAGGCTAGGTAAAAAAGATCTTTCAGCTGTCTGTATGTATGTTTGTTCCTTATACAAATTCACACCGTTTGGCCTATTTTGACCAAACTTGGCACGCAGGTAGGTCTTGATACGGGAGTGTCATATTACCTATGACGTTTTGTACTTTTTGTTCCATCGAAATGCCATCATTTCTTCTGAAACCCAGCATGTGGGGTATCAAATAATCAAATCATCTTGGTAAGGAGAATCTATATTTGATGTTTTAAAAAACATTTCGACGCATCTTAACAAAAACAGTTGTGACTTCTTTCTTAAATGTAGTAAGTAAAGTCATAGGGGTTCACTGCACAATATACTTCAAAGCAGATACTAAGTTTTTCAAAGTCGAGCCATCTAAATTACAAAGTTTAGGATCACAAACCCAAAATGTATCGTCTTTGTTGGCTGTTAGAGACCAAGCAGAATAAGTTATCAATCATTTATTACATTTTATTCAATTATTGTATCGTAAATATCATAGCGTCTAGGTATAGGGGAATAGTCTGGCAGCTGAGATACAAGCCCGGAGGCGGTTATCAGACGATCTTAATCCCTTTGCGGATCACCACTATCTCTTCTATGGTTTCCCCTCGAGCCTAGAGAGTTCGCCACCTCCCGGTGCAATCTTCTAATGAGGGCAGCACCTTACGGGCCCAGCACAGAAAAAGCGCCGATTTGCGAGCTGCCCGCCGCCGAAAAATACGTTTTCATTTACATGTATTCCTCATTTGAAATTTCACAAAAAGGTACTTGAATTTATTTAACCTTTAGGTAGGGAGGTGAGGTGTTCACAGCACCCCATGACTTAATTACCTCTATATTTTCTATTCAATAAATTCAAGTAGCTTTTTGTGAAATTTCAAATGAGGAATACATGTAAATGAAAACGTACTTTTACAGAGAACTACTTGACGCATCGAAACCCCGTTTCCATGTTTTGTTAGTACATTTTAAAAATCTAATGCAAAATATGACTAAAGAGGAAACCCTTCCCTTCAAAGGCCTATTTGAGCCCTTACAAGTGTTATTTTCTCATTTCCAAGGGCACCATTTTATAGATCTCGACGAGAACTACAACTTTGCTCCTAAGAAAAATGTTGATATCTCAACCCGTTTACTAGTTATTTCTCTCGTGGCCCGCTTATCTGGGCCACCCTGTATATGTCCAGTATTTTCGCTAATATGAAAATCTGCCTAATCGGAAAGTATTGTGCAGCACTGCGGGTACGTGATTGTTAGAGACTCGACAGTCTGCAGTTTCTGTAATCATGGATCAATGAAATGGAAGACGACGCGTTTTAGTCTTAAAAATGTTTTTTAGAAACAATCATTTTGTCCAACAGAACGAGCAAAAAGTGTGTGTTCCAGGGAACATTGATGTCCAACGCGAGTCAGAAGGCGTCCAATTGGCAGAATTCTTAATCTGGATTTAAGATTTCATCCGTACAAACTACAGATGGTACAACAGTTGAAGGGAAAGGATTACCGGTTACGATTACGATTCTGTTAAGCAATGATAACAATAATAAATTTCTAAACAAGTTGCGGAAACATATCGTCGATACAAATGCAAACTATCGAATATGAAAATCACCACTTTCCAGAGTGAAAATACTTTTATTTATTACTTTGCTTTTGGACAGTCAAATATTCGGCAGATTCTACCTTTTGACAGTGGTAACATACTCCTTTCACTGTGTCAACTAAGATTCGAAAGTTTGCCGTACATCAGTCCAACAGCAATCAGTACAGGTTTAAATAAAAAATGCCTTTTTTCACATTCGATAATTTGCATTTGTATCGACGATGTAACAAAATCAATTCTTGCTGGAACAAGCACACTTCTTGCTCGTTCAGTTGGTTCTTCTTCGTTCTGTTATATTATATTGGTAATGGGTTTAAAAAAGTGAAATAATAAAGTAGATGTTAATTTTAAAGACCCCTTTTTTTTAGGAGCGATTTTTTTCATTGGGGTGTTGTGAGCACCCCACCTCCCTACTTACGTTAGTCTCAACCACCTCCCTACTTCAGGGTTAAATAGTATTTTTGTTAAGGGAGAGGCAATTCAGCATAGGAGAATATGTTCAGCACTCAACAAAACGATTCCCATGGGTGTAAACTAAAAAAATAAAATTCATAAAAATTAGAGCTTTAGCCATAAGATTTGCCAAAATTACAGATCACAAATAATGATTTTTTTGCAATAAATAACATTTTTAATCTCAGCTCATTCTCCTAAGCTGAATTAGCCCTTCCTTAACAAAAATACTATTTCAATAAATTCAAATGCGTTTTTTTAGAATTTCAGATGAGGAATACATGGAAATGAAAACGTATCTTTACAGAGACGTACGTACTTGACACATCGAAACCCGGTTTGCACGGTTCTTCCTTGTTTTGTTAGTACATTTTAAAAATATAATGCAAAATATGGGTAAAGAGAAAACCCTTCCCTTCAAAGGCCTATTTGAGCCCTTAGAGAGAACTACAACTTTGATATCTCAAACCGTTTAGTAGTTATTTGTCTTGTGGCCCGCTTATCTGGGCCACCCTGTATATATATATATATATATATATATATATATATATATATATATATATATGTATATATATATATATATATATATATATATACATATATATATATATATACATACCATAAATGTGTGGAGTTGGAGATAGTTAGCCGTTTCAGTGATACGAAGACAAGGTATGGTTGGGATCCGGCTAGGAGAAAAATACTTCAGACCTCCAGGAAGAAATCTGTATTTCTTCCTGAAGGTCTGACGTTTTTTTCTCCTAGCCGAATCCCAACCATACCTTGTCTTCTTATATATATGTGTGTGTTTAAAATTCGAACTTTATGTCGTTGATGATTTATTAAGATGTTAAATTGGAGGTAGTCTACAAGAGTATTTAATCTCCTTTTAAGGTGACGGTAAAGCTTCGAAGTGCACCTTAATTAGTTTATAATTAGTTCTTGGAGTTTCCTTTTGAGATGCTTTGTCTTCTCGTGTGGAAAACAACCGTTTACAGGAAAATAGGATAATTTTCAAGAGAATTATAGGGGGAAATGACTTCGATCCCTGCACGTTTTAGCTCGTTATGTTTGTTTCTTCGAGAACTCAGTTAAGGAGATCATATTTGTGGGAAAATTATGAAAGAGTGTCGTTTGTGTGTTTTGTCATATTTTCGGTCGTTGGATGTATTGTCTTGGCTATACCAGGTGGCCGTGAGTGTTAAGGCGTGGTCGTAGGTTCGATTTGCTCTAAGGAGAATGGCTGTGTCTTTTTGGTAAAAATGCAGTTTCACGCCTTCCAAACCGATTTATTTCAAATTTTGCACAATAACGTACTTTGATGCACTAAACATGAATACGATAAAAAAAAAACGTCGGATTTAACTAGGAAAGAAGTTATTAAGCACTTAAGTTCACTGTTATTCAGGTTATGAGAGCTAATGTAAACAACTAAATTTGTAACGACTTTAAGGGATAAATGACGACTTTAAGGCATACATGCTATGCGTTTCCGCTCGCTACGCTCGCTCAAGAAGATAACAAAACCCCAGTCAACCCAACTCGCTAAAATTAATAGAATATAATATTAAGCTCTAAAGTTAGGAAGATTATAAAACTAGGCGTCATCAGCGTATTTGTAAACACGCGCATGCGCAGATATGTAACATTGGGAAACAGAGAACTCTCATTTGAAATGTTCAGAAACCATTTATTCGAAAATATTGATAATTTTAAGGGCATCCTCACCTGTCGCTTAAGGGCATACGTGCTATGCGTTTCCTCTCGCTACGCTCGCTCAAGAAGATAGCAAAAACCCAGTCAATCCAACTCGCTATAATTAATAGCTCTCATAACCTGCATAACAGTGAACTTTAGTGTTTAATAACTTCTTTCCTAGTTAAATCCGACGTTTTTTTTTTGTTTTTTTTTATCGTATTCGTGTTTAGTGCATCAAAATACGATATTGTGCAAAATTTGAAAGAAATCGGTTTGGAGGGCGTGAAACTGCATTTTTACCGTCTTTTAGCACTTTCCTCCGAAGGAAAGTAGCTATTGAGGTTGGACTCATGACGGAATTTTTGAAAAATTTCTTCAAATCTTTATCGATCCTACCTAGTAGACACCGAAAATGACCCCCGTTAAAATTTATATATATATATATATATATATATATATATATATATATATATATATATATATATATATATATGTGTCTGTTAACACGATAGCGGCCAGAGTTTTTGTTTTTTCGTCACGAAACTTGGTATATAGCATTCAATTAGCAAACGATTGAACGAGTTCGTTAACCACCAAAGTCGGTCCACCGGAAGGGGGGTTTACCCCGAACCCAAAACACTAAGCCGTAATATTTGTTATATTTCAACGAAACTTGGTATTCGTAGTGGTAATATAGAGAGAAAAGTGAGATATAAAAATGAACTAAATCGGTTCATTAGAAGGGGGGGTTTACTCCGGACCCACAATACCAATTCGCCACTACCAGCCGTGATTTTTGGTATATTTCGATGAAACTCGGTATTCGTAGTGGTAATCCACAGGTAAATAACTGTTGTAAAAATAAACTAAATCGGTTCATTAGGAGGGGGGGGGGGGTTTACTCCGGACCCACAATACCAATTCGCCACTACCAGCCGTGATTTTTGGTATATTTTGACGAAACTCGGTATTCGTAGTGGTAATCTACAGGCAAATATGTGTTGTAAAAATAAACTAAATCGGTTCATTAGAAGGGGAGGGGTTTACTCCGGACCCAAATTCCTAATATACACATACCGGTCGTAATTTCTGCTGTATTGTAACGAAACGCGGTATACGTCGTGGGTAACTCAGGAGAAAGAAGTGTTGTAAAAATGAGCTGAATCGGTCAATCGGAAAGCGGGGGTTTAATTTGTAATATATTTCAATAGAAAAGCCCGTCAGACGTAGGTTCACAAAGCCGCTGCAAGGAGCGCTTTCTACCACTAGAGTGACTGTATCCTGTTCCTGCGTTAGATCAAAATACGATAATATGAGGTTTTTTGTATTTATTACGTAGTGTAATAGGTACCATGTGTAAACATAACTCTGGAAGCAAATTATTAATTGATCAGTTACTCATTACAAATTTAAAAGAGAACTATTCATGTTTTTATTTTATTTATGTAGGATATTTTAAGCAAATTGTTCTGGAAAGCAATCTACACTACCCAAATTCTGAGGAAAGTGCTTAGTTATGCAGCTCCTGCGTGACGGACTTTTTTACTTTAGGCACACCAGATTCATGTTATTAGTGATTTATCATACTGTTATTTAATAACATATTTTAAAAGAAAAAAGTGAAATAAAAAGGTTATATATAAAAACAACAACATTTATTTAAAATGTTAAGTATTACCTTCCAGAAATTTTAATATAGAATCAAATTTCATTTTGGGGGCCAATGAGACTTTTTTTTTTTTTTAAATTGCATCAACAAGGTCCTTTTTTTCGTTTCACCTTACGAAATTTAAGGGCTCCTTTCTTGTAGAAATATAATCCCATAGTATGTCCTATTTCCTACATAATCTTCATTTATGTAGGATTCCCTATTTCTGTATTGCCTTGAATGCAATGATGATTCAGGCTTTAAAAGACCACTTAATCTAAGCAAGTTCATTTTGAGATTTATAGAATATCAAATTACCTTCTTCAAATAGCAAATTGGACACCCGGTGGCCTTGAGGGTTAAGGCGTGAGCACTTAACACTCCGTGCCAAAGGTCGTGTGTTCGATTCCCACTAGGGGTGGAGGCTTTTCTTTAGAAAAAAGAAAAGGCATCACCCCTATCCTGGCTAGAAAAGGGTGGTAACCTATAGATAACCCGTCCTAAAATTCCTAGTTAATAATAAATGGACGTTAAAATTTAAATTTAAATAAATAGCAAATTATATTAGGTTCTATAACCTTCAATAAAGATCATATCGTCGATACAAAAGCAAACTAACGAATATGAAAAAAAGCATCTTTCATTGTCAATCTATACTTTTAATGTACGGAAAATTCTTGAATCTTAGATCACTCTATTAAAGGGAAAGTATTCCACTATCAAAAGGTCAAATCTGCCGAATATTTGACTGTCCAAAAAAAAGTTATGAATAAATACTTTTCCACTCTGAAAAGTGTTGATTTTCATATTCGTTAGTTTGCTTTAGTATCGACGATATGACTTGGTAACTGAGATCACTAAATCATGAATATGTAACTAGTGTACCTAAAGTAAATCATGAATATGTAACTAGTGTACCTGAAGTAAATCATGAATATGTAACTAGTGTACCTGAAGTAAATCATGAATATGTAACTAGTGTACCTGAAGTAAATCATGAATATGTAAGTAGTGTACCTGAAGTAAATCATGAATATGTAACTAGTGTACCTGAAGTAAATCATGAATATGTAACTAGTGTACCTGAAGTAAATCATGAATATGTAACTAGTGTACCTGAAGTAAATCATGAATATGTAACTAGTGTACCTGAAGTAAATCATGAATATGTAACTAGTGTACCTGAAGTAAATCATGAATATGTAACTAGTGTACCTGAAGTAAATCATGAATATGTAACTAGTGTACCTGAAGTAAATCATGAATATGTAACTAGTGTACCTGAAGTAAATCATGAATATGTAACTAGTGTACCTAAAGTAAATCATGAATATGTAACTAGTGTACCTGAAGTAAATCATGAATATGCAACTAGTGTACTGAAGTAAATCATGAATATGCAACTAGTGTACCTAAAGTAAATCATGAATATGTAACTAGTGTACCTAAAGTAAATCATGAATATGTAACTAGTGTACCTAAAGTAAATCATGAATATGTAACTAGTGTACCTAAAGTAAATCATGAATATGTAACTAGTGTACCTAAAGTAAATCATGAATATGTAACTAGTGTACCTAAAGTAAATCATGAATATGTAACTAGTGTACCTAAAGTAAATCATGAATATGTAACTAGTGTACCTAAAGTAAATCATGAATATGTAACTAGTGTACCTAAAGTAAATCATGAATATGTAACTAGTGTACCTAAAGTAAATCATGAATATGTAACTAGTGTACCTAAAGTAAATCATGAATATGTAACTAGTGTACCTAAAGTAAATCTTGAATATGTAACTAGTGTACCTGAAGTAAAAAATACAAAAATGGCTTCTGGCGTTAATGACCACAAAGGTTGATACATCTTAAATCCAACCAAAACAAAAAGGAATTAGTCTTACCTTTGCTAAAAAGGGTGATAACCTGTAGATTTTCCGTTTCAAAAATCGTTGATATCTATAAGCGGACTTTAACGTTTAAATAAATCAGCAGATACCACTTTAACGGTACGAAGCCATAATACATATCTTTGACATAGAGAATAAAAAAAAAAATTTCTAAATAACCCTCCCCCAGTCATAACTATAAAACCCCCCTGTGTAGTTGCTGTCCCTCATTCATCCAACCATGGTTACCTAAGTGTCCTCGAGGTCTTCCTCCCTCCCCCCTAGGCATTTTCTAGTGGTACGTATTTGCATATTGATTATTATAAATTGTATTCACCTATAGAATAGATTGTGTTTCTTACAATATAAAAATGTTCTATATAAAAGTGTTAGTTTTTGTACTGCTTACTTACTACTTTCAACATACTGTTTACTTTCCAACTACCGCATTTTCATTTTTTAATAATAAGATTGGTTCTAATCATGGTCATGATGTATATAACACGCTCATTTCTGAATGTTTTTTTTTACTTATAATTTGTATGTATTTTTTAGCTGAAGAAGGCTGCCAATGTGCAGCAGAAACGTCCTAATACAGATTTCTTCCTGAACGTCTGACGTTTTTTTCTCCTAGCTGAATCCCAACTATACCTTGTCTGCCTAATTCTGTTTGATTCTTACATTTTTGTGATTTTTTTTGTTTAAATAGGTATCTAGAAGATAATTTAAACTTCAGCGTCACCAGTTCACTAAGAGCTCTATTACGCTGGAACAGCAACATCGCAACCCCAAATTCTAACATACTCAGGAATTTGTTCACTATTTTTAAATTTGTTGTTCTAGCCGTTTCCGAGAAAACGTGGCTGTACTACCGTAATATTACGCCAGCACAGCTACCCCCGAAACATTTGATCTAATTATCTGACGAAATTTGGACTGGTGGCATAATTTGTTGCTCTAGAATGCGCCCAATCGCGAATTAGTTGTTCCCGGTTATTTAGGCATATTATGGTAGCATAGCCACGTTTTCTCGGTAACGGCTGGAGAAAGAAATATCAAAATAGTATAAGGGTACGTTCATGGTGAGGATTCATTCTGCGATGCTACGATAGCTACTCTGATGAGCGCTGCCCCGATGTAAAACAAACACATGTATTAAGGTGGGAGTGTTCATAGTGAGGATCCTTACTTCCGATGCTATTCTCGCACCCGCGCAGTGACCGCGGGGAAGAACAAATAACACAATATTTTGTTTTCTCCTCGCAGTGAGGAGGGAAGCCGCGATGTGGGCCTGACTGTGATTGGTTCCTTCAAAAGGACTCTAGTGCGCAGGTCACCTACCCTCTCTCATTACTTCATCTTGTGTGATTAATCTTTTTTGGTTATTTCGTTGTCGAGATGAAAGAAAATTGGGTCTTTTTGCGAAGACCACATCTAGTTACTTTTGAAGTAGCAGTAGTGATTTATAACAGTTACTCGTACTCGCTGATAAGCTTACTGATTAGCTTACAGGTTCTTTGCTGGTTATCTATTACTACTTGACTCGTTATCTACGGTTATAATTCATATTAGATAATGCCAAGTAATATTTATTAATAAAAAGGTTAATATGATCAAAATCAATTCTCTCAACTAAAAGTTATTAAGCATTAAAGTTGACTGTTTTGCAGGTTATAAAGGATAACAAACAACGATATTTGTAAACAAACATATTTTATTCCTTTTCTCTCTCTCTTTTTTGGATCTTTTACATTTATTAAGTATTACATGATATGCGTTTCCGCTCGCTACGCTACGCTCCACTCGCTCAAGAAGATATAAGAAAACTCTAGCCAATCCAACTCGCAATTAATAGAATTATATTAATTTAAGCGGCTCTAGTTTATCCAACTCGCTAAAATTAATAGGATTCCATTAACTTTTCCGTGTAAGAAACCAATCCCTTTTTCTTTGTCAGGAACATCGCGAACTAATTGTAAAGGCTCATTTTTTCTCACTAACATAAGCAGAGCTTTTTCATAAACAAAAGCTAATTCACTGTTGAAGGTTACTTTACTCCCAGCAAGAACCAATGCAATGGTGAGTCAGCATGAACACCCTCCATCGATGTAGAATACATCGGGACAGCGCTCATCGGAGTAGCTATCGTAGCATCGCAGAATCAATCCTCACCATGAACGTACCCTAACAAATTAGCAACAAATTACTGAGTATGTTAGAAGTTGGGGTTGCAATGTTGCTGTTCAGGCGTGATAGAGCTTTCATTAAGAACGCCATTCAGACACCAAATGCTGTTTGTTGGGACAAAAATGAGACCTTAATAATACCAACAGGTGAAGAATAACCCTTCAAAACTTCAAACTATACATTTATTTCTCCATCAGAACGTTTCGGACACACTGGTCCATCTTCAGCCGATCTACAATAGTATATTAATTACATCCTCCAAAACCATTTACTAAATTTTATTGTCATAATTTTAAACTCACCATGTCCTGTTAATTACTACAGTTACACTTAATCAGTCAAGAAATAAATAAAAATGATTCCTGTAAGGAACCAAGTCAAATTACACCTACATCAATTAAACACTGATGATGTAGGTGTAATATAATAGGCCTAAGTATGTTGATAAAGTCTTCTAATATGGCTGTGATAATGAGAGTTTAATTGATGTAGGTGTAATAGGCCTAAGTATGTTGATAAAGTCTTCTAATATGGCTGTGATAATGAGAGTTTAATTGATGTAGGTGTAATAGGCCTAAGTATGTTGATAAAGTCTTCTAATATGGCTGTGATAATGAGAGTTTAATTGATATAGGTGTAATAGGCCTAAGTATGTTGATAAAGTCTTCTAATATGGCTGTGATAATGAGAGTTTAATTGATGTAGGTGTAATAGGCCTAAGTATGTTGATAAAGTCTTCTAATATGGCTGTGATTATGAGAGTTTAATTGATATAGGTGTAATAGGCCTAAGTATGTTGATAAAGTCTTCTAATATGGCTGTGATAATGAGAGTTTAATTGATGTAGGTGTAATTTGAATTGGTTCCTTACAGGAATCATATTTATTTATTTCATGACTGATTAAGTGTGACTGT
Organism: Gonocerus acuteangulatus; assembly: GCA_946811695.1. NCBI lineage: Eukaryota > Metazoa > Arthropoda > Insecta > Hemiptera > Coreidae > Gonocerus > Gonocerus acuteangulatus. The sequence continues at coordinate 4,998,437 of OX328130.1, forward strand.
AGTAATTAACAGGACATGGTGAGTTTAAAATTATGACAATAAAATTTAGTAAATGGTTTTGGAGGATGTAATATCTGTAATTAATATACTATTGTAGATCGCCTGAAGATGGACCTGTGTGTCCGAAACGATCTGATGGAGAAATAGATGTAAAGATTGAAGTTTTGAAGGGTTATTTTTCACCTGTTGGTATTATTAATTAATACCCTTCATTTAGTCATCAAAAAAATGAGACCTTAGTGTGAGTACTAGCCGAAATTTCAAAACGGAGGATAAAATTATTTCATGTTTTATTTTACTAAGTACATAAGTTTTTTTTTTTTTTTTTTTTTTTTTTATATTTTCACGTCTATCCTCTTAAAAAATATATTAATTTTAGGTAAAATGGAAATCTGTTAGTGGGACGAGTAGTAAGTATAGAAGCAAGTTCGATTTCATCCAGCACAAATGAAGCTCTGCACACTTTTTTCAAGATTCTGAGAATTTTAGTTTTAGAACTTGTCTGGTTTTTGCGATGACCCCTTCACTTGATTTTCTTCGAGTTTTGTGACAATATATTTCTTGTAAATGTTCCCCTTCTGAAGAATTAGGTGTATTTACACATCTTTTGCGGGAAGTAATGTACATATATTTCTTTCCGGCTTATTACGTCTGGGTGAATTCATAAGGATAATTTTGCTCATTTGGATAATTTTGTCAATTTTCCCAATTTCTTTCGGATATTCTTCTTGACATATGGACTTTTTGACGGATATGTAGTACTATTGAGCCCGCCCCATCTAACATCCTTCCAGGATCTGAGAATAATCTCCCAGAACATCCCGGTAACACCATTCCCAAGGAGGGAAGGAATTTCATATCTCTCGAACAGGATACCTCAAAACCATCCATTATTTAGCCCTTTTCGGATTGTCAAAACCATTTTTCGTTGAATAGATCAATTCGTTTATACAGGGCGTATCGCGAGTTAACGACAATCCTTCAGGGGGTGAAACTAGACAAAAAATTTAGTTCAACACCACCAGCCACACATTTCTATCTCACTCCGTTCCAAACATATACCGTTCTAAAGGTGGTTTAGGGAAAACCGTGTTCTTTGTAGTACAACTGTACTTTTCTCTGCTTGGACACATTGTTTTTCAACGATTCATTACATTTTAGCACTTTCCTCCGGAGGAAAGTAGCTATTGAGGTTGCACTCATGACGGAATTTTTGAAAAATTTCTTCAAATCTTTATCGATCCTACCTAGTAGACACCGAAAATGACCCCCGTTCAAATTTATATATATCTATATATATATATATATAGATATGCATATATATATATATATATATATATATATATATATATATATATATATATATATATATGCTAAGAAGCATTACCTTGCGTGTATTAAAGGGCTCCTGCATCATCTTCAGTCGATGGAGGACACTCCTCGCCGGGGCGGGACGTTGAGGATCGCCTGGGGTTTTTATTTTGTTTCATTATTATTCATTTAGTGTATATCTGGTTTTTTTTTATTTTATTTAATTTTTTTTTATTATTTTTTTTTTTTCTCTTTTTAATTTGGTGTATTTTTGAGCGTGGACTATGTTTGGCTGCACTATGATAACCTCCACGAGTATAGTAGCTCTGGTCTAGTGGGTGAAGTATAAGGGTATTTAAGTCTGTAACTTTTTCTTATTATTGTATTTTTTTTTGCTTTATAGTTGTTTTTTGTTAGTTATTATATAGTTATGTATTTTTTTTTGGTTTTATTTCTTATTAGTTTTAAATAAGGTACTGATGAAACTGATGTGTACGTATTTGAACTAAGGTCTCACAGCAAATAGGCTTGATGTTTTCAAGCCCACGTAACGAGGGTGAAGGAGACGCCCAATTGTAAGTTGACTATGTATGTATCTTATACAGTGTATTATTAAGTTTGAAGTGGATTGTATCTCCTAATAAAGAAAAAAAAAAAAAAAAAAAAAAAAATATATATATATATATGTGTGTATGTGTGTGTGTGTCTGTTAACACGATAGCGGCCGGGGTTTTTATTTTTTCTTCACGAAACGTGGTATATAGCGTTCAATTAGCAAACGATTGAACGAGTTTGTTAACCACCAAAATTGGTCCACCGGAAAGGGGGGGGGGGTTTACCCCGAACCCAATACACTAATTTGACCATGTCAGCCGTAATATATATTATATTTCAACGAAACTTGGTATTCGTAGTGGTAATCTAGAGAGAAAAGTGAGATGTAAAAATAAACTAAATCGGTTCATTAGAAGGGGGGGGGGGTTTACTTCGGACCCACAATACCAATTCGCCACTACCAGCCGTGTTTTTGTTATATTTCAACGAAACTCGGTATTTGTAGTGGTAATCTACAGGTACAAATGTGTTGTAATGATAAACTAAATCGGTTCATTAGGAGGGGGGGTTTACTCCGGACCCAAATTACTAATATACTCATACCGGTCGTAATTTCTGCTGTATTGTAACGAAACGCGGTATACGTCGTGGGTAACTCATGGGAAAGAAGTGTTGTAAAGATGAGCTAAACCGGTCAATCGGAAAGGGGGGTTTACTTTGTAATATATTTCAATAGAATAGGCCACCACACGTAGGTTCGCAATGCCGCCGCAAGGAGCGCTATCTCCCACTAGAGGGACTGTATCCTGTTCCTGCGTCAGATCAAATGACGAAAATATGAAGATTTTAGTATTTAATACGTAGTGTTGTAGGTACCATGTGTAAACATAACTCTGGAAGCAAATTGTTCTGGAAACCAGTCTACACAACCCAAATTCTGAGGAAAGTGCTTAGTTATGCAGCTCCTGCGTGACGGACTTTTTTTAAATCAGCATTAAATTTGCTTTAAGAATAATGCACATTCAATGTTCACAGTTTTCTCATTCAGACCGTAAAATCAATCCCAAAAGTAGAAATTAAAAGAAGCTTCTGATTAGCGACCACTTCTCGAAAATCACTGCTCTTCCAAAAAATAATCCTGCAGACTGTCGAATCTCACAAAAGTTATAAAATTTAATCAACTTCCGAACAGTATACTCAGAACGGAGATTATATCTCAATTTCATTATGTAATTGGAGTGTACGAAACCGTGGTGTTCGCGCATGCGCGGTGGCCATGTACGAAACCGCTTGCGGTCGCGCATGTGCGGTGGCCATGTACGAACATAAATATGTTTTAGCAATGAGTATATTAAAAAAAAAAACAAAAACGTTACAAAAAAGTGTCCGCTGGTGTTCGCGCATGCGCGGTAGCCATGTACGAAAAAGAAGACTGTATATTATACAGTGCATTACATAGGTTTGTCGGGTGGACCAAAAGCATATTTATGTTCCAGAATTTGAGCAAAAGGCTCTAAACGAATTACTTTTTTATTGAACTTTTATGAAAACTTACTTTAATAATTAAATATTAATTTCATGATGAATAAGTTTCGAAGTTAAGCAACGTCGGGCGTGGTCAATACCTGAATGGTTGACCGACCACGTGCTGTTGGCATTATAAAAGGGTGGCAACCTGTAGATAGCCAAAAAAATAAGTTTCATTTATTTCTGATTATATCACGAAAATAAACATATCTAATGTTGTTTATTTGGTGTTTTTTCGCTCTAGAATTACACTTACATCACGAAATCGAGAGATAACATCAGTTCTGAGTATACCGTTGGAAATATAATTACATTTTACAACTTTTGTGAGATTCGGTAGTGTGCAGGATTTATTATGGAAGAGTATTGTTTTTCGAAAATTTGTCGCTAACCAGAAGCTATTTTTAATTTCTACATGTAGGATTGATATTACAGTCTGTAAGTGGCAGTCTCACTAAGTTATCGTGTTGTACTAAATAAACACCGCAACACTAACACAAATCAACCTAAAACACAGGTAATATACAACAGAAGAGGATTTCATGTCAATGCTGCGCGGCCATCACGTTATTAGTAGAAACAGTGGTCCTCCGGAGATTTGGTCCTCCGTGAGCCGGATTACATCACAGGACAAACAGACCTTAGTAATTACACTTTCAGCAGATTTCCCAGAAGAGTTTTACACAAGAATGGAAAAGAAGAAAACCAATAACCACCAAACACACATTTTCTTTCTAAGCCTCAAGACCCTTTAGTCATTTCTTTCTCGGAAAAGATAAACATTCAAACTTTCATAGTACCTTTAACCCAAAAAACAAAATAAAACCAAAAAGAATATATATATATATATATATATATATATATATATATATATATATATATACAGTAGGACCTCCATTATCCGGGACTCTATTATCCGGGATTCCAATTAACCGGGGTCTCGATGTGGGAATTTTTATTTTCATTCCTTCTTTAAATATTATGTACATACGAACATATTTATTGCATTATTTTTATCAACTAAAGCATTTGATTTCATAATTATGTATTAAATATTTGTATGTATGTAATGACGATTATGTACATAAATATGAAATTAAATTAATTACATACATTGTAAACTAAGGAATGTAAAAACAGCGCTGTTTTCGGAAGAATGTCATGATTCCATATTTCTGGAAGAATCTCAATTTATTTCATATTCTTCGAACTGAAACATTTTCAGGTCTTTCTATGAATCCCCTACTGGGCTGTTAGCCTACCAAGGAAATATCTCCTCAGTTGGGCTTTAACTCTTCACTCGAGTACATACGAATCCCGATTTCAGCAGAATTATCTTCTTACGGGCGATCAGAACAGATATAAGATAATAATTATGTATCAAAAAACGACGAAATATTACTGACTTTCGCGACAAAAAAATTTAATTTGATCTTGAGTTTATTTTTGCACTTATACAAATTATTAATTAATAAAACGTTTATATACACATATCTCTATGCAAATAAGAAGGTTTACATGACATCTTGTACACATTTTTACTTCATAACCTTATAATCCAGCACATTTAGTCAATAAAATATTGTGTTTCGATTATCCGGGGTTTTCGATTATCCGTGGACCACCCTCCCCGTCATTACCCCGGATAATGGAGGTCCTACTGTATATATATATATATATATATATATATATATATATATATATATATATATATATATATATATATATATTCCCCCCTCTGAGCTATTAGAAGCAGCAAGAAAAATTCAGGAAGACTTGGACAGGATCACAGCTTGGGCCAAGACCAACAAATTATTGATGAATGCTGAAAAGTCCAAAGCGATAGTGATAGGCTCAGCTCCCCTCTTGAAATCTCTCCCTCCTATCCTCCCTTCCTTCACCATTGACTCCAGTCCTATTCAATATGTTTCCACTGCCAAGAACCTGGGCCTTGTTTTCGATCAAAACCTATCCTGGAAAAATCACTTATCCCTAATCACTCGTCGCTCCATAGCCACCCTTAAACTATTTAACCGTTCCCGTCACCTCCTCCCTACTCCTACACGTCAGCTTCTTGTATCTTCTCTAGTGTTCCCCCACTTCGACTATGGTTGCCTGGTGTATGGAGGGCTCACTGGGGAGCTTGAGGTTCGTCTTAAGCGATTAATGAACAGTTTTCTCAGATTTATCCTCGATACCCCCAGGGATGCCCATATTTCACACCGGTATTCCGAGTTGAAGTGGCTATTTCCATCAATTCGACGACAATATTTCCTAGGTTCCTTCCTTTACCAAACCATTTCTTCCAAATCTCCTTCCTATATTTACAATCTCCTGCAGTTTAAATCTGCTGTCCATTCCCGTGGTACCCGCTCCCGTCCCTCCGATCTCTATCCTCCCACTCATAAAACAGCCTTCTTCGACCGTTCCTTCATATCCCGAGCCTCCTCCTTCTGGAACTCTATCCCTCTTTCCATTCGACACTCTCCTTCCTTACCTGTCTTTAAATCCCGCCTCTTTGCTTTTCTCCTATCCTCCCAGGAAGACGCTTCTTAAAATTTCACCACCAGGAAGACCTGATTACCTTTGTAAATTATATTGCTGTTTTTTTCTCGTGTTTATGCATTTTCCTAGTTTATATCTTTTTATAGCCCCCATTCCTTTAATATTTATTCAACTTTTTAATATTTATTTGTTTATTTAAACTCTTTAATTTTATTCCCATCCCCCTCTGAACATTGTATCATCATTCCCCCATTCCAATGAATGTACATATTTACTTATATTTAATTTTATTATTTAAGGCTTCACATATAATATTTGTATTAGTTGCTTTTTTTGTTTTGTTCTTTTATACTTTTGTTTTTCTTTATTCATATTTATATTTTTAGGTTAAATTTCTTTATTGTTTATTTTGTACTTATTTTTATTCTTATGGGACGAAGTCCCAGAATAAAGTTTTTTTTCATTCATTCATTCATTCATATATATATATATATATATATATATATATATATATATATATATATATATATATATATATATAAATTACGTCTAGCAAGCACAAGATGATGTTTTTAAAAAGTATTAGCTTCAACTGACATCATTATTCCTGCTTTATATATGCACGGCTTCCGTTTAAAATACACCGTGGCACCTAAAATCTCACTTTTATTTGAGATTTTATAGGATTTTCAATTTTTCACAAAATATCTAAGTAGTATAAACTTTTTCTAATCAAGTTTTTCATACGATAGGCGGAATAAGAGAGACAACGCGATGATGACGAAGTTCCTGCGACTCATTTAGGTTCATTTTGAAAGAAATATTGCAAATCTTTTAGTTCTTAACAGTAATATTTTTGAAACTTCATTTTTGTATTGTTTTTTTTTTCATATTTTGTTTTGGAATAATGGATAATAATTCTGTTATGTTTTTACCACATTAAAAGTTGTGTTTTTACCACATGTTTACTTGAAGTGTTGTTTATTTTAATGTGGTAAAAACATAACAAATTGGCGACGAGGATGGGATATTCTTTTTTTTACTGACTCTTACCCAGCAATTCAATTGTTAACAAAAGAACATCTGTAACCATAGCAACAATTACAGCTGAGAAGACATATCAATTTCTAAAGTATCTAAGAACATGTATACATAATATGTATAACTAGCTGACTACCCGTGCTTCACCACGGCCGATAAGTAGTTTTTATATTGCGTTAAATAAGATATGATCAAAATTAACGCTACTACATAATTTTGTACAGCTTATTATTGCACGGACTTTAAAGTTACCCAGGAAACACCATGTGGAGGTAACCGTGCTTGTTTCCGTTGGGGAGTAAAACAAAAAAAAAATACAATAACCACTTAAAAAGTTAGGTAAACAGAGACAAATACACGTTGAAAAGAATAAAACTAACAACTTTGAAGTTTTAAGCACTTATCTCTTCGATAGTCATCGCCCCACCGAACATTACAACAGAATCTTATTGTAGAGAATTTAGTAACCTTTCGAATAGCCGCCTTCTATTTACTACGATTTCCCAACCGTTTTCGAGATATTTTAGAAAATATACTCAGATTCGAAAACTCTGTATCACAATTAATACAATTGTTTTCCATATATGAAAATATGGAAGTATATATACTTGCTACCTCCAAACGATACCAAAGTTTAAATATCTTAGATTAGATGAATGTCAAATACCTGGTACAAGTTTCAAGTGAACCAATCATCGTTTCTGAATACCCAAACAGAAAATTAGCTTGGAAAAGTATTTCTATCAATTTTTCTCGTAAACGGTTACAGAAATCGCTTTAACAATGCTTTCATTCCTACGTTAATGAACCTATATAACGAGTACCTGCAAGCATATGGACTCGAAAATGTAAGCGTTCCGATTTTTTCGCGCAAACTTTGCTCCAAAAACCATGTTCCAGTAAACGGATTCAGCTGGTTAACGAACTTCACCTTTCAAATGAGAAGAACGATTTTTGTACTAAATGTCATGAAAATCGGGCCATTTTTGAGCCGATGAGGAACTTCTTAATAATTCAAACCCCCTAAAAGTACTTAAACATTTGAATATCCCCAAAAAAAAAACTTTCTAAGCGATTGTTTAAATTCTAAAAGGATTGTCCGTGCAAAATTTCAAACTTTCGTGTCAAGTGGTCCGGGATATTATTACCTCGGAAGGACCATCACCAGGGCTTAACTCCTATGAGGGACAAAATCATTATTTTATTTTAAATAAGCTGAGCTCCGAATAAGTATAGCATGCAAAATAGTTTTGAGAAAAGAACTTTCATAATAGGACTAGTACAGGAGTACCTATAAGTAAAAGAGCTCAATGATAAGTGCTTCTGACCTAAGGATTTAAATTCTGAAGATTTGTCGACCCAGGATCAAGTGGATAACTGAAAAAGAGAAGATAGTTCCTAAATACGATTGAGAACCTACGAAACAGAATATAGCAAAGAGATTCAGGAACCAGCCTTGCACATTCTGTCAGGAAAAAAAAAGCAAGATACAGGTATTTGAATGACAAAGGTTAACCAATCTAACCTATTTCATTAAAATAGATTGAGTGTAGTATTCAAATATTTATACATCTGTACAAAAATTGTATTTTGTGAGACATTACGAGTGCTAATAGTTAGTGCAGGAATTAACCTGGCTTCGGAATGCTCTAGAATCGAAAATAAGGTTTTCCATGCGGATTATTAAGATGAAATAAATCCTTTTAGCTGTTAGTTTTTAAATGAACGACAAACAGAAATGCACTAAAAGTTCTTCCAAACAAAATCCTACTTCTTCTTATAAATCCATTCTCGATCTGCCCGATGTTGATGATGGTCATAAAACTCTATGTTCTCTTTGTGGGCAAACATTTAAAGGTGAAAGGGGGCTTCGAACGCATCAAAGTAAGAAGCACTACAAAGAGGCTAATGAGGAAACAATAAACACCATATTAGGACCTTCAAAATCGACAAACAAACGAAGCAAACAGTTTCCCATAAAAGCAAACTTAAAAGAGGATTTAGATTATTGGGCAGAAACATTTAAAAATATCATTAAGCATGTGAAAACATTTTCACCATTAGACTATGATGATATTATTGCCGAGTTTTTGAAGTTCCTGAAGGACTCTAACAATATTCTTCCTGGACCAAAGCACCCTGCAATCAGGTACTATAATTCTCGTAAAAAGTCTGATAAAGCAGGAAAAGGTAAAGGTGCAGGAGAATGCTCAAATCCTCAGAGAGCGAACAAGGCTGCCAGGGCAAGGAGAACCGAACAGTATCTGTATGAAGTAGCTCAATATGATTATTACAACAGAAGGAAGCGAGTGGTTAATACTGTTATGAATGCTGACAGTCCCAAACGCTGCTCAATCAAAGCCGGAACAATCCTTAATCACTTTCAATCGATTTTCGGGCATGAGAATAACAATATACGAGACAAATATGGTGACGCATCAAAGAACCCAAATATAAATACAGTGGACATAAAATCAATGCACCGAGCTATCAAGTCTACTTCACTTGACTCATCTGCAGGTCCTGACGGGGTGCTTATTAAAACAATTAAATGTCTTAATGTGGCTCATATTTTAAAAGATATCGCCGACATTTTACTATTGACCTCTTACGTCCCCAAAGCCTTTAGGCAGGGTCGAACTATTTTAATTTATAAAGGAAAAGGTCCTGTCAACGAGCTGACATCATGGCGTCCAATAACCATATACTCAATAGTAAGACGCCTGATTGAAAAAGTTCTAGATTATGAATTGAGGAAGCAAATTAATTTCCACCCTAGCCAACGCGGTTTCATTAAAGGTCTCCCTGGATGTCACGTAAATACACGCATCATTGAATCCATATTGCTCAAATCAAGGACAAATAAAGAAGATGGTGTATTAACATTCCTTGATGTCACAGGTGCCTTTGACAACGTTGGTCACGATCATATATTGAAGACGTTATCATCTAAAGGCGTATCAAGCGATCTCTCAGATGCTATATCTGCATTACTTTGCAATAACAAAATACAAATAATGGCTGGACCGAATCGAACAGACTTCATTGAAGTGAAGCGTGGAGTACCGCAGGGTGGGCCTTTGTCTCCAACTTTATTTATATTGGCCATTGACCATGTGTACAGGGAAGTCTGTGATCCCAAATTTGCGAACACATTAGGTTACAGACTTATAGAAAATCAAATTCCTGTTACACTTACAGGATTTGCTGATGACCAAGTTGTAACATCTCGGGATGTAGATTCTGGTGTACGAATAGTTAACGTTGTCAGCAGAATATTCAGTGAAATTGGGCTGGAAATCAATGCAAAGAAGAGCTCTGCAATTATTATTGAAAAAGGAAAATTAGTGAAGGGGAAGCTATTGCTGGAAAACGGCGGAGAAATCGATTCTATACAGGAAAATGATAAAATTAAATATCTTGGATGCGATTTTTCCAATGAGATGGTGATTAACGAGAATGCATTGCGACAGGTGAATGAAAACATGACAAAGTTAACCGCAACTAGCCTGCTAAGACCTGATCAAAAGCTCAATGTCATAAATCAGTACCTTTTCCCTTCTCTGATTTATCCACTCCAAACAGCTCCTTTAATAAAACTGAACCCGACCTTTCTGGAAGGAGTTGATATTATAATAAGACGGAGTGTTAAAGCGATGCTAGGTTTACCAGCCAATAGTAGCACTGCAATGTTCTATGCACCAAGACGTTACCGAGGTCTGGGACTATTGCGCTGTCTTTGGGAAGCACCGCTTCAACACTGGTCCATTGCCCAGAAGCTGAAGCAAGTGTCGGATGATCAGTTTCAGGCAACATTCGACTACGAAAAAGAGTCATCTGAATGCGCTAATAGACTAACCGTTGAAATTGCCGAACTCCAAGAAGAGCACAATATTAAAATGATCAGACGTAAGTTACGAGAAAAGTGCTTTGAAGAATGGGCTCACTCCAAATGGCAAGGTGTAGGGGTGATACATTTCAAAGATTGTCCCAAAGCCAACAAGTTTGTCTATGAAAAAGAATGTCTGTCTGGCTCTGAATGGACAAATGCCCTAAAACTGAACGTCAATTATGCGCCATTGAGAGGCGTTCCTAGCGTTATGGGAGCATCAAATGTTGGACCCCTCTGTCGCAAGTGCGGGAGAGAGAACGAAACACCAGCACACGTGCTTGGAAACTGTCCACATAGTATGCTTCTTGTCACTAGGCGTCACCATAACCTCAAACATAGGCTTATTGCTCTCCTTCAAGAAAAAGGCTTCCAATGCCATGAAGAAGTCTACGGCGTGGATGAAGATGGCTCCTCGAGATATGCTGACATCATTGCATTTCAGGCAGAAAGTAAATCAGCATATATAATTGATCCGACAATCAGATATGAGACTAACGATCCCTTGCAGGCAGAGGCAATTGACAGAGAGAAGAAGGCTATATACACTAAATGCATCAAGACATACCAAGAGAAGTTTGAAGAAGCCTATGGAAGAAGGAATTATACTGTACAAGGCCTGTGGTTCGGCACGAGAGGGACGATCCCTAAAGCAACTAATGACTTCCTTGGAACGCTGGGACTAGATACAAGCAAGCTAGCTAGCCTCGCGGAATCAATTCTTATTGATTCCCTGGGGATTCTCAGCTATCACATTTACGGGAGCTGAACAGCTGCTAATCATTCTTTCGAAGATTATTTTTTGTTCACCTTGTAAATTATAAAAAATATCCAAATTCACCATAAAAAAAAAAAAAAAAAATAAAATAATAAAAAAAAAAAATAATTGCATATAGAGTCATTTTTAAATATCATTTTACCAAATTTCCTTTTCTTTTCCTCCACATTAAAAAATTAATTAACAGACATTCCAAAAATCAATTCAATAAATTTTCGAAAGAATGATTAGCAGGCTGTGTGTGTAGCAACCCAACAGACTTGGGCAGCAATCTTTATTTGTTTGTTTATTGAATAAAGCTTTTCTCTTTTCTTTCTTTAACGTCCATTATTATGAACTACGAATTTTGGGACGGGTTATCTACAGGTTGCCACCCTTTTCTAGCCAGGATAGTGCAGATTCCTTTTCTTTTTTCGAAAGAAAAGCCACCACCCCTAGTGGGAATCGAACCCACGACCTTTGGCACGGAGTGATAAGTGCTCACGCCTTAACGCTCACTGCTACCGGGTCTCCGGGACAAAATTAGAATTTATTTCTAGTAATTCAAGGGCTGCCATGATAGTTGAAATTAACCACAATTAAAAATAATACAATGGAATAGATACAGTACGATAACAGCTGTTCCGTTATCGTCCTAGCAACGCTTGCTGCCTAGGCTTACCGCTCTAACGAAATAAAATTTTAATCCCCTCTAAAAATACTTAAAAATTCGAATATCAAAAAATCCTTTCTTAGCGACTGTCTACGTTCTATAGGGATTGTCCATAGAAAATTTCAAATTGTTCTATCGAGTGGTTTGGGCTGGGCGATAATAGGTCAGTGAGTGAGTGAGTCAGTGGTATTTGACAAATATATTGTAGATATGTTCACTCTGCCCTTCTTCCGACTGTTCTCGTTCAGCTATAGGAAGACACTGAGGATGAGGTTGTGACCTCGAAAACGTTCTGTTGAAAAAAAGGAATAAAAAACTTAGACGTGTTTGACCTGTGTTTCATCCTATTTACTATGATCAACCTTAACCAGCCAACCAACCACAATTGTATGAATTTTAGTAAAGTGGTTGATAAATCAAATTTTGTGCTCCTGTTATTGATTCTTTCTATTTTACTGAAATAAGGAGGGTCCGAAAAAAAGTTAATTTCGTTTAGAGCCTTCTGCTACTTATTATGTTCTCATGAAGTAGTGAGTTTCTCCGCATTAGTATATTTCAAGTGAAGTCTAATGCAATAATCATGTGCAAGATGTAAAGTGTTGAATAGCTGTCAAGAACAGGCCTCAACAGGTCTCAATTTGTTTGTTTCAATGTGTTATCAAAATCAAATCCGGAGCATTCAGATCCTTATCATTAGGGAACGGATCTTATCGTATTTAAATATTTTTTTCTGATTTTTAAATCTTAATTATTGATGTAATTCTGCACGTTTTGAGTGATTTTAAAGCATTTAAACAGGTTTTTATTTTACATATTTTGTCTTTTATTCTACCATAAATACATATTTTTGCTACATATTTTGATATTCTCTTTATTTTGTAATTGAAAAAATAAAGGGGAGACCGAGAAAGATTGTTTTACCCATTGAATCTATATCACTGTGTCTTTTCTAATTGGAAGAAGCAAAGGTGGCTGGCTGCCATGCTTCCCCGGCACTAATGGTCTAGGAACAGATGCGTTTCTTTAAAAAAAAAAAAAATTATTGTTTAACAATTCTATTATTCCTTTAATCTATTCTCTAAAACAAATAGTGAATTAATGGATATTGATATAATTTTCCAAACTGGAGATATAAAATAATGAATTTTCAATCTATTCTATTTTATTTCTAAGCTCGTAAGGCGCATTGGACGAAACGGTCGGAAAGTGTCGACTATTTAGAACAGCCAGAAAAAAATGGGCGTGATCGGTGACCCCACCACTGTATACTCCCCTTATGAGATCAGACCGGCGTCATTTCACGTTTGATAATTTAAAAATGCATTTTGTTGCAAACAATTTTCCAAAACAATGTTCATCTGTAGAAATTGTTTTAACTTCTTTTTCCCACTTTTAAAATGAGTTGACATTTTTAGTTATGTTTTTTTTTCAATATGTTTTATATATTTTCAACTTTTGTTCTTTCCATTATTATAACAGAGTTCGCACCAGTTATCTGTGCTTTCCTATTGAATATTTTATAGTTTTTTATTATTATTATTTAAAAGGCGCTAAACGGCGAGGTTTTTAGCGCCTAGGATTCTTTATACCAAATAATATGTTATAGTGTTTATGGTATTTGAGGAGCTTAGTATCAAAGTTGGACAACTCCACTTTTGCTTTTTTTTACAGGAAAAGGTATTGGTAAAGGTTTTTTAGGCAAAAAACCATATCTACTATATTGATGTCAGTATCATGGTGATTTTTTTATATGTTATTCTTGTAGGCCTCAGAAACATTATTCAAAGGCACTACAAAATTATATAAGTATTAAGGCCGTAATTACACTTTAAATAGTGGAGTTGTCCATGTTTGAAACCAAGTCATGGAGTTGTCTGTTTTTGAAACCAAAGGGAGCCATTTTAAAATTGAACCTATCCTCTTTTGAAACCAAACAAATATGAATTTGGTATGCTCGAGGGTGTTTTAATATAATGTAATTATATCTAATGTATTAAATCAAAATTATATAGTTAAAAATTACATGAAAAATGTTATTTAAATACAGTTTGACAAAACTGAAATGAAACTAAATTATCCTTATTTTATTAAGTTTAGAAAAAATGTGGTACTTAGCTATCCTCTTCGCACAGTTTTACCTATAACTAGATGTATTGAAGTGGCTGTGCTATAATTTTCATCGCCGTACTCAGCCATACATGTGCACAGATAATAAAATAAAGTTATCAATTAGCGATTATTTTATGAAAAACGAGTTAACCATTATTATTTTCTGTAGAGAGTTGTTGAAAAGTTTTTAATAGCAAATAACTGAACATTAACGATGAGATCTATTTAATATCTAGTGTGAAACTGTCAATATTTGTTTGTTATACGCGAAAATTTAAATAAAGAGGAATATGTTGAGAACAGTTACCAGTACCACATTAGCTGTTAATTTATTCACCTGAGGTCTTTAAAATAAATTTGGAAGGATAAATAGCTCTACCACTTGAGTAAAGTATGAATATTTTAAATTAAATACCGGCTGTTTTTCACGGTTGTTGTTATATAAAGCCCGTTTATTAATAAAATAATTATTCTATAGGATTGGTAGTGGTCTCATACGACAAAAGAAATTCTTCAAAAATCATACCTAAATCAGAAAGATTCAAGTACCTAGAGGTTTTGTCCCAAAATCCGGTATTCGGAACCACAGTGTGCCGGATAACAGCTAGTTATTAATAAGAATTATCGCCAAATGCACTTATTACAAGTAACTATAGACATTCAGCCATGATGGATTTGCAGTGCATGTTGGGAGCAGATTGCATGAATGCAAGCTTCTCATTGGCTACTGATGGAGTTGTCATTTTTTGAAACCAAACTATGTTGGAATTGTCCATATTTTGATGGTTGAAATAAACGCCATTTTACCTATTTTCTGTCCGTTTTTAATGAAAAACAGTTGTAAAATCGAATGCAGCATAAAAATCCACTTAAGAATCGACAAAAATCTCAAAACTGAAAAAAAATGGAGTTGTCCAACTTTGATACCAAGCTCCTCATTTCTTTACTACATCTATTCAATTTTTTATTATATATTTTGAATTTTATTTTACACGAACATCCGTTCCCTAGTTATAAGGAACTGCAGAAACGGAAGGAGAGAGGCAGAGATTTCTGTAAGGGGGTGGGTCGGGAGATAGAACAGACATAGACAGTGGATTTAAACTGAAGGAGGTTGTAGATATAGGAAGTGGATTTGGAAGAAATGGTTTGGTAAAGGAAGGAACCCATCAAAAGTAGGTCAGCACTGGTGAAAGAGAAAATAATGTTTTTCTTATAGATGGGAAAACATGTTCCCGATTCATAATTAATGCATTAGGAACTCTAGTCAGCCATTGGTAATGGTTTTGGATACCCCAGCTCTTCCTGGAGAAGATTAAGGGGGCACCTACACTCCCCCGCACCTACACTGGACCCGTTCCGATCCGATCCAATAGCCACCGACTGTCCGAAGAAAAACAAATACATGCATCTCAATGGAGGTGCCTACCTTAGTCCCGACCTGACCCGATTTGATCCAATCCGATGGCCACCGATTCTTGGCCATTCAAACATGTTTGTTTCTAGACCGATTTCGGACCGACGAAGCAAAATGGCGCCAACCCACATATTGTGTTTCAAAATGGTCTTCAGGCTCTAAATCTTAACCGATTTCAATGCATTTTTTTTTTTTAAATCATAGGAAATATTTAGAACAACTTTGTCAATTAACATTTTGGTTTTTTGTTTTCCTTGTTTATTAAATTGCGTGGAAAGATGTTTTTAATCATCCAACGTCTACAACCTTCCAATGTTTATAACCTTCCAATGCTTATAACCATGCTTATAAATAATTATAAAATATGAATACTAATACTTCTCTTTTATTTTTTATTTTATTTTAATAATGCATTACAGGAATATCCTCATTGCATGAGGAAGGACTTATATAATATGGATTAGTCTAATATTATTAAGATTAAATATTTTCAATCCATGCTTAATCTAATAAGAATTTACAAATATAAGAAACTAATTACATTTTCTTATGTTTAATATTATAATAGCAAAAATACTAACAAAAAAATTTACTAAAAAATGTGCGTTTATTATGTTTTCTATTGCTTAATCTACATTATTCAAAAAGTGCTCTCTAGTTTTTAGTGCGTGAGACAAAAAGTTGTATATGTTCATGTATGTAGATTGGTTTTTGGAGTTGAACAATTGAAAGAAATCTTGCTCCATAAAATTTGGCCTAATCGTCAAAAATGTGTTTCTAAATTTTTCATATAACTGACAGTATAAAAAAATATGCAGAATAGTTTCTTCCAATTTACAATGTGTGCAGATTAACTTTGGGTTTATATTGTAAGAGTGATTTCTGAATGTGAATCTCATATGGTATACTTCTCTTACCTCCAACATTCAACCTAATCGAAAGTTTCTATGCTTATTAGGTGGTATTTCTTAAATTAATCACTCATTTTCACTTCGCTACCAGGTTATTGCTGACGAGCTGTGACTAAATCGGACCGGATCGGGTCGAGACCAATGTAGGCACTCACGTCGGCGGGTGTCGGCCGTTGGCGATCAAACGAAATCGGATCGGATCGGGAGAAATAGGGGCCCAATTTAGGTGCAGCCTAAGGCACCATTCGTCAGGATTCGGATCTTTGAAGAGAAACCAATTGAAGTAGAAGCATTAGCTCGGAGAGACGGGACACTCAGAAAGAACGGGAAAACGTGACAGGAATTGCCCACGTGGTTCTTGCCGAAGCACTATTTCCTGTTTAGGATGGAATCGATGCTGTCTCATTAAATATAAATTGGCGGGAGTGCTTTCCTCGCTCCCCCCCCTAATCCTGGGAAACAGCTGTTCTAATCCAGGGACTTCAGGTTCTCCTCTACTGCCAGACGAATCGGTGACATTGTACAAAGAACACTATAAAACATATCGTCCCTACCATGTCAAAGTAATATACAAATCGGAGCAAACTAGAGAACGAACATATTCTATCCATTGAGGAAGTAATATATTGAAAAATGGTCTTATTCCATACTTTATTTATGGCATTAAAGGCTATTCTAAAGGGGTTAGAGTTGGGACGATTTGTGACAAGCCGTATCCTCCACAATCCAAGAGCAAAGTCTCGAATCTGAAAAAGTCCGTCACGCAGGAGCTGCACAACTAAGCACTCTCCTCAGATTTTTTCTAGTATAGACTACATTACTGAATAATTTGCTTTAAATAACCTATATAAATTAAATAAAAACGTGAATAGTTCTGCTCATTTACATTTCTTATGAGGCCTGTACAATTATTAATTTTGTAAATAATTTACTTCCAGAGTTATGTTAATACAGGATACTGTACTACTTAATAAATACACAAAAACTTCATTTTCCGTAGTGTCGCAGAAACAGGATACAGTGGAAGAAAGCGCTCCTCGTGGCGGATTTGGGAACCTACGTCCAGTAAACCCTCCTTTCCAATAGACCGATTTACTTCATTCTTACAACACTTCTTTCTCATGAGATACCCACGACGTATACCGCGTTTCGTTACAATGCAGCAGAAATTACGACCAGTATGAGTATATTAGTACTTTAGGTCCGGAGTAACCCCCCTCCCCTCCAAATAACCCGATTTAGTTTATTTTTACAACCCATTTTTCTGTGTTGATTACCACCATGAACATCAAGTTTCGTTGAAATGTAACAAAAATTACGGCTGGCAGTGGTAAATTGGTATTGTGCGTCCGGAGTAAACCCCCCCTTTTAATGAACCGATTCAGTTTATTTTTACAAGGTATTTCTCTCTTTAGATCAAAATAACGAATACCGAGTTTCGTTGAAATATAACAAAAACTACGGCTGGTATGGTCAAATTAGTGTTTTGGGCCCGGGGTAAACCCCCCCTCCCGGTGGACCGATTTTGGTGGTTAAAGAATGTTTGATGTTATTTTTCGTCGCTGGGATAGTATTTTTAGATGGAACGGCATTTTTCTCCAGCGGTGGTACTCCTCCTCACTTCTTCCCGGAATATTTCGATGGATTCATCTCCATCTTCTTCAGCCAGGTACTTGTTTCTTCCTCGGTGGTAGCCAAGGGAATGACATTTTTTTTTTTTTTTTTTTTCCCCTAAACCCCACTTAAGAGAAAAGATAAATAAAAAGCATGCAAGGAAGGGCATGATGAAAACGAAAGTGAAGGAAAAAGTCCGTCACGCAGGAGCTGCATAAATAAGCACTTTCCTCAGAATTTGGGTAGTGTAGACTGCTTTCCAGAACAATTTGCTTAAAATATCCTGCATAAATAAAATAAAAACATGAATAGTTCTCTTTTAATTTTGTAATGAGTAACTGTTCAATTATTAATTTGCTTCCAGAGTTATGTTTACACGTGGTACCTACTACACTACGTAATAAAGACAAAAAACCTTATATTATCGTATTTTGATCTAACGCAGGAACAGGATACAGTCACTCTAGTGGTAGAAAGCGCTCCTTGCGGCGGCTTTGTGAACCTACGTCTGGCGGGCTTTTCTATTGAAATATATTACAAATTAAACCCCCGCTTTCCGATTGACCGATACAGCTCATTTTTACAACACTTCTTTCTCATGAGTTACCCACGACGTATACCGCGTTTCGTTACAATACAGCAGAAATTACGACCGGTATGAGTATATTAAGAATTTGGGTCAAGAGTAAACCCCCCCTTCTAATGAACCGATTTAGTTTATTTTTACAACACATATTTACCTGTAGATTACCACTACGAATACCGAGTTTCGTCGAAATATACCAAAAATCACGGCTGGTAGTGGCGAATTGGTATTGTGGGTCCGGAGTAACCCCCCCCCTTCTAATGAACCGATTTAGTTCATTTTTATATCTCACTGTTCTCTCTATATTACCACTACGAATACCAAGTTTCGTTGAAATATAACCAATATTACGGCTGACATAGTCAAATTAGTGTTTTGGGTTCTGGGTAAACCCCCCCTTCCGGTGGACCGACTTTGGTGGTTAACGAACTCGTTCAATCGTTTGCTAATTGAATGCTATATACCAAGTTTCGTGACGAAAAAACAAAAACTCTGGCCACATATATATATATATATATATATATATATATATATATATATATATATATATATATATATATACATATTAACAGACACATATATGTATATATATATATATATATATATATATATGCATATATATATATATATATATATATATATATATATATATATATACAAATTTTAACGGGGGTCATTTTCGGTGTCTACTAGGTAGGATCGATAAAGATTTGAAGAAATTTTTCAAAAATTCCGTCATGAGTCCAACCTCAATAGCTACTTTCCTTCGGAGGAAAGTGCTAAAACGAGATTTTGCATATTCGATAGTTTTTCATGGTAGGGACGATGTGTTCTAAATCTTGTAGAATGTTTTTAACCTATAAGTAGGGAGACGGGGTGTTCTCAGCACTCCATGAATTAATTACCTCTATATTTTCAATTTAAACATTCTCAAACCATTTCATCTCTTTGGTACCTTCCTAAATAGTAGTTGTATTCACATTCAGGTTGCATTCGCATCAGAAAAAACCTTATTTGTTTGTTTTTTGGGTCTTTTATTGGCTTGGGAAACAGAAAGCATGAACAAAGACAGTACAAGATAAAAATCTTTATCTTGTAGTGTCCTCCAGCATAGTATTCCAGTGATCTACTTCTGAGCTACCCTCGCCCCTATATATATATATATATATATATATATATATATATATATATATATATATATATATATATATATAATTGCCTCATACGTGTGGTTACCATTAGTAATGGA
Source organism: Gonocerus acuteangulatus (assembly GCA_946811695.1). NCBI lineage: Eukaryota > Metazoa > Arthropoda > Insecta > Hemiptera > Coreidae > Gonocerus > Gonocerus acuteangulatus. The sequence continues at coordinate 5,018,581 of OX328130.1, forward strand.
ATACAAATTTACAAACTGTAAAAAACAAAATAAAATTGTTTCATATATTTTTGAGGCTCGGGCATGCCAAACATTCATGAGAATTCTTTAAATTCCTGGAGAAATGTCAAGAGAATATTTGCTGGAATTTTAAGCTCCATTTTTCCCTTCCAGTGTTCCCCTAGGAGAAGGGAGACCTGGAATTTTCCAGAAGGATTTATTATGATGGTGTTATTCCTTGCTGGATTCCTGTAAATCTCCAGACTCCCACACCCCACACCCCTACAGCATCCTGTGTTGGTATAGACCCACTACAAAGCTACGCGTTCAACCGCAGCCATACTCAACAAAACCTTTTAGAATTTTAAATTTCCTCAAAATCGATAAACAATTTCTAGAGTTTCTGATAAACCATGTTGCTTCAAGCATATTGTTATCTCTCTCTCTCTCTCTCGCTCTCTCTCACTCTCACACACACACGCGCTCTTACTCTCTCGTGGCCTAGAGCGCTAACATATTATATTAAAGGACACACAATATTTCTAGAAACCGAGATTGGCTTAGTGGTAAGGCAGCCGACTCATGTTTTTGTGGACCAGCGTTCGAATCTCGAATGCCCACTGAAGATTTTATCTTATATTGTTATCTTTCAAGGGTCGCTGTCGTGGTCCCAGACCGTCCCTAGGCTCACCCAGCCATTAAAGGGTGCCTGAAAAGTAACACAATTAGGGAGCCTATAGCCTGTTCAGATAGACAGGAATAATCGATTCAGCATGCGCGAAATTTCGAGGGAAATAATCCCGAAGGTTCCACCATTTGCAAACTCCCATTTCAAGGAACAACACGATACGTGGATCATTATAAAAACTGATTATGTCTCGTTTAAGACTAGAGAAGGCTTTAAGGGGTCGGGTAAGGGAGATAGTGTACCGCCAATTTCTTGCACGGGGAATATAGGCCACGCCCTTTTCCCTCCCAACTAAATCATCTATTTGAGCAGGCTATAGCTTAAATTGTTTTCAGCCTTAGCTTTGGCTAAGTATTGTTAAATATTAAACACTATCTCCCTTGTCTGGCCTCTCGAAGCTTTCCCTGGTTCTAAACGAGACATAATCAGTTTTTATTGAGTTTCACAGAGCGTGTTGTTCATGGTAATGGAACTGCAAATGGCGGAACCTTCGGGGATATTTCCCTCAGAATTTCTCGCATGTGGGATTAGAACTATACCATCTAACTGGAATATATATGTCTATATTATATATATATTGGATCATTCGAACCCCTAGGGACTGATAAAAATGCTCGAATAATCCAAACTCCGAATTACAAACGTTTTTGAAAATAAAGGGCTAAAAAATCAAATTTCATATTTACACACATTTTTTAATTAAAACAACAAAACATTATATCGATTTTACTTAAAGAAAAACGAATATTGTAAATTGATGATTAAATACGTACATAAGTAATAAAAAACTTTCCAAAAAAGTAAAAATAAAAGTCTATTGTTTTGAAAAAGTCTGAAACTCTTGTTTACTTCGTTGATTTGAAGCCTGTCGGAGATCACAAAATATTCTAAAACATTTAAAGATATAAAAACATTATCACCGATATCATTTGAGGAGCTTAGTATCAAAGTTGGACAACTCCACTTTTGCTTTTTTTACAGGAGAGGCAAAAAACCATATCTACTATATTGATGTCAGCATCATGGTGATTTTTTTATATGTTATTCTTATAGGCCCCAGAAACATTTTTTCAAAGGCACTACAAAATTATATAAGTATTAAGGCCGTAATTACACTTTAAATAGTGGAGTTGTCCATGTTTGAAACCAAGGCATGGAGTTGTCTGTTTTTGAAACCGAAGGGAGCCATTTTAAAATTGAACCTATCCTCTTTTGAAACTAAACAAATATGAATTTGGTATGCTCGAGGGTGTTTTAATATAATGTAATTAAGTCTAATGTATTAAATCAAAATTATATAGTTAAAAATTAAATAAAAAATGTTATTTAAATACAGTTTGACAAAACTGAAATGAAACTAAATTATCCTTATTTTATTAAGTTTAGAAAAAAAGTGGTACTTAGCCTCTTCGCACAGTTTTACCTATAACTACATGTTATGAAGTGGCTGTGCTATAATTTTCATCGCCGTACTCAGCCATACCTGTGCACAGCTAATAAAATAAAGTTATCAATTAGCGATGCGATTATCTTATGAAAAACGAGTTAACCATTATTATTTTCTGCAGAGAGTTGTTGAAAAGTTTTTAATAGCAAATAACTGAACATTAACGATGAGATCTATTTAATATCTAGCATGAAGACTAAATATTGACAGTTTCATGTCAATATTTATTTGTTATACGCGAAAATTTTAATAAAAAGGAATATGTCGAGAACAGTTACCAGTACCACATTAGCTGTTAATTTATTCACCTGAGGTCTTGAAAATATATTTGGAAGGATACATAGCTCTACCACTTGAGTAAAGTATGAATATTTTAAATTAAATACCGGCTGGTTTTCACGGTTGTTGTTATATAAAGCCCGTTTATTAATAAAATAATTATCCTATAGAATTGGTAGTGGTCTCATTCGACTCGGCACAAAAGAAATTCTTCAAAAATGATACCTAAATCAGAAAGATTCAAGTACCTAGAGGTTTTGTCCTAAAATCCGGCATTCGGAACCACAGTGTGCCGGATAACAGCTAGTTATTAATAAGAATTATCGCCAAATGCACTTATTACAAGTAACTATAAGCATTCAGCCATGATGGATTTGCAGTGCATGTTGGGAGCAGATTGCATGAATGCAAGCTTCTCATTGGGTACTGATGGAGTTGTCATTTTTTGAAACCAAACTATGTTGGAATTGTCCATATTTTGATTCTGAAAGGTTGAAATAAACGCTATTTTACCTATTTTCTGTCCGTTTTTAATGAAAAACAGTTGTAAAATCGAATGCAGCATAAAAATCCACTTAAGAATCGACAAAAATCTCAAACCTGAAAAAAATGGACTTGTCCAACTTTGATACTAAGCTCCTCATTTTTCCAGGAAACGGGCGTTTCCTGGATTACTGTAGACTCAGCTTCATCAGCTGATTCATCCTCTTCATCATGATGCTTCTGAGAAGCAGAATCTCTTCCAGAACTTCGGCCATTATTTCCGCTTTGCCGTACACTGCGACATCTTTATCTACATTAATGAAATCTTCACAGGGTTATCCGACAGTCTGGCACGACGTCTTGTCATCCATCCACTGGTGGGAAATTCTCAACAGAATCAATTCCACTTATTCCACTTTCGTTGGATTTTAAAAACCCAGTTTTTTTAAAGCAGTTACCCGAGGGGGAATTTTTTTAAATTGACTGTGCACTAAATTCTAGGGACCGAGAAAAATATTCGAATTAAAGACGATTTCCAATTATGGAAGTTGGAATTACCCGCGTTCCACTGTATATATATATATATATATATATATATATATATATATATATATATATATATATATATATATATACTAAATATGTATATATATATATACATATATATATTAGAGGTATAAGAGATAATACTATTATAACTCCCCATTATCAATTGCCTAAATGTAAACAGTGCAGTAATCCTACCTCTATGCTCCCGATTTCCCGAAAAGAATCCGAACAAACCAAGAGATCAGTGAATAGAAATCCTATAATGAAAGTGCTTCTGGAGTAATGAGAGACTACAACGGACCCTAGAAGGGCTTTCGATTAATTTTCTCTTTTCCTTTTACTCCTCGTGTGTCCTTTATCCATTCCCGGATTATCGGCAATTCCTTCGGATAGCCTTCATCTATTCCATACTCATTCCTCTATTTAGTAGCTACATAATTATTCCATGGGTTTTGAATTTGCTTTGATTTCTTTTCTTGTTTTGTTATTTGACAACCCGCGAGGTCAATGAATTGCCTACTTCTGTTGAGTTTTACCTCTTAGTTAGCATATAAGATTACAAGACTCTTCATGAGAAAAGCATGAGTCTTCATGGAGGATAGAAGAGGTATTTAATAAGGGAAGTCTTCCTCGTGACGTCATTATTATTCCATAGAGGAAATATTGTGTGTTCTACCTACTTCTGTCGAGTAGTATCTCTTTGTATTTATATATTTAGGGAGAATTTATTTGGTGAGAGGATTCTAGGAGGCATACAGTGGCTAGCGCTTTCTGAAAATTACTCGTTCAAACCGTTATATTAAGTTTAAGGTTATTTCTTGTTTTGACTCCACCATTCTCCATGAGTTCTAGCCTATGAGGTTGTTAGTAGATATTAACTTGGTGGTAAGGATTACAAGTCTGGTCCTAAGTATCCATTCGAAAGAGCAATAAGAACTATTTTCTGCTGCTGTTTCCTTGTCGACTCTTCTCCATAATCCAGGATAACGTTAATCATGTCAAAGCAGAGGGAATGTCTGACCAACTCGATCCTGTAAGAGCCTATTTCATAAAGGGTCTAATCCTACTGATCTTTGCCTAATTCCATAATCTTGGTGTTTGTTGCATGCATATGTAGGACAATCTTCTTCGTCTCTTCATTTGGAGCTACAAAGGCCATCTTCAAGCTTTGAAGGGATCTCCAGATTATCACCATATCATCAGCATATGATAGAACTCGGGGTCATCTTTGAAAATATTGCTGATTACGCCCATTTGAGAATCCTCCACATAGCCGGCATTAGCTCTCAGGCAATATATGTAGCAAATAATCCTAGTAAGAACTCTAGTCGAGTTCAGAAGAGATATTCGGTTTAAACTGATTAGACCACGAATTGAAAAGAGAGCAACAGAATCTTGGATCCCTAAATACATCAGGCGGACAAAATGACCGGGTAGACGACACCAGAACAAGCATCGAAAACAGATCACAGACGTTCTGGTAGATGTACCGTTTGTCTAAGACAGGGCCGCCACATGGGGACAGCAAGCGGGTACAGTTGTCCCGGGCCCGGGCGTCGTGGGGGGCCGGGCCGATCCTCGCTAATTGGAAAAAATGTATAGGTTATGAGCTTGTAAAAATAATGGGAGTTACAAATATAGACGAGCGTAGCCTATATTTATTTGAATGGGATCTATATTTTTTTAATGTACATAAACGACAAAACAAGTGCAGTCCCAGAATAGTATATTTCATCAGGAGTCGTAATAAAACTACAAGTACCGAAAGTGACCTTTGCTGCACCGATTGTCGGCTTTTAATTCTTATTTAGCTCAAAACTCAAGATGAAAATAATTTTAAAATGCCCAAAGTCCTAGAATTTTCATTCTATCTCTGAGAAGTGGGGCCCGTGATCTGGTCCTGGGCAAGGCTCTGAGATGTGGCGGGCCTGGTCTGGTCCTGGGCAAGGCTCTGAGATGTGGGGCCCGTGATCTGGTCCTGGGCAAGGCTCTGAGATGTGGGGCCCGTGATCTGGTCCTGGGCAAGGCTCGAGGTGTGGCGGCCCGTGATCTGGACCTGGGCAAGGCTCTGAGATGTGGGGCCCGTGATCTGGACCTGGGCAAGGCTCTGAGATGTGGGGCCCGTGATCTGGACCTGGGCAAGGCTCTGAGATGTGGCGGCCCTGGTCTGGTCCTGGGCCAGGCTCTGAGATGTGGCGGCCCTGGTCTGGTCCTGGGCAAGGCTCTGAGATGTGGCGGCCCTGGTCTGGTCCTGGGCCAGGCTCTGAGATGTGGCGGCCCGTGATCTGGTCCTGGGCAAGGCTCTGAGATGTGGTGGCCCTGGTCTGGTCCTGGGCAAGGCTCTGAGATGTGGCGGCCCTGGTCTGGTCCTGGGCCAGGCTCTGAGATGTGGCGGCCCTGGTCTGGTCCTGGGCCAGGCTCTGAGATGTGGTGGCCCTGGTCTGGTCCTGGGCAAGGCTCTGAGATGTGGCGGCCCTGGTCTGGTCCTGGGCCAGGGTCTGAGAAGTGGGGCCCGTGATCTGGTCCTGGGCAAGGCTCTGAGATGTGGGGCCCGTGATCTGGTCCTGGGCAAGGCTCGAGGTGTGGCGGCCCTGGTCTGGTCCTGGGCAAGGCTCTGAGATGTGACGGCCCGTGATCTGGTCCTGGGCAAGGCTCTGAGATGTGGGGCCCGTGATCTGGTCCTGGGCAAGGCTCTGAGATGTGGCGGCCCTGGTCTGGTCCTGGGCAAGGCTCTGAGATGTGGGGCCCGTGATCTGGTCCTGGGCAAGGCTCTGAGATGTGGGGCCCGTGATCTGGTCCTGGGCAAGGCTCTGAGATGTGGCGGCCCGTGATCTGGTCCTGGGCAAGGCTCTGAGATGTGGCGGGCCTGGTCTGGTCCTGGGCAAGGCTCTGAGATGTGGGGCCCGTGATCTGGTCCTGGGCAAGGCTCTGAGATGTGGGGCCCGTGATCTGGTCCTGGGCAAGGCTCTGAGATGTGGGCCCCGTGATCTGGTCCTGGGCAAGGCTCTGAGATGTGGCGGCCCGTGATCTGGACCTGGGCAAGGCTCTGAGATGTGGGGCCCGTGATCTGGACCTGGGCAAGGCTCTGAGATGTGGGGCCCGTGATCTGGACCTGGGCAAGGCTCTGAGATGTGGCGGCCCTGGTCTGGTCCTGGGCCAGGCTCTGAGATGTGGCGGCCCTGGTCTGGTCCTGGGCAAGGCTCTGAGATGTGGCGGCCCTGGTCTGGTCCTGGGCCAGGCTCTGAGATGTGGCGGCCCTGGTCTGGTCCTGGGCAAGGCTCTGAGATGTGGCGGCCCTGGTCTGGTCCTGGGCCAGGCTCTGAGATGTGGCGGCCCTGGTCTGGTCCTGGGCCAGGCTCTGAGATGTGGCGGCCCGTGATCTGGTCCTGGGCAAGGCTCTGAGATGTGGCGGCCCTGGTCTGGTCCTGGGCAAGGCTCTGAGATGTGGCGGCCCTGGTCTGGTCCTGGGCAAGGCTCTGAGATGTGGGGCCCGTGATCTGGTCCTGGGCAAGGCTCTGAGATGTGGGGCTCGTGATCTGGTCCTGGGCCAGGCTCTGAGATGTGGCGGCCCTGGTCTAAGACACCCAGACAGCAAAGTTTAGATAAGAAAAAATTGTTTTTTTGTTTTTTTTGTTCTTATATAAGATTTATGCATATGAATGACACGGAACTTTGTTTTAAAGCTTAGATTAAGGGATATCTACTATTTTACAGAATTTGTATACTTCGTAAAAATATATTTTCAATTAAATACTTGTTTTGTCTTCTTCTATCCCTTAATAATCAATATTAATATGTTTGAGGATTGTATGTTATTCAGGAAAGTCATATTTTTGATTACTGTATAAAAACAAAATTAAAAATGAAGAAAAAGTATTAAAATTATTATTAAATAGAAATACTATATTTGAGTTTTTGATTTAATATAGGTAACGAATAGGTTTAGAAAGATGAAATAGTAAAACATATGCTACTGTTGAAAAATACTATTCTTTTTAGAGATTATTTTTTATGGGGGTGTTGTGAGCATCCCACCTCCCTACTTAAATATTAAAATCCATATAGGACTTCCATAATACAGGAATAAAACGACCATTTACGAATAAAACAACCCACCAGTTTTCGTTTTATAGTTTTCGCATGATAATTTTGCAGTTCAGGTACAAGGAAAAAAATAATAAAAATATTTTTCAAAGCATAATTCAAACAAAATGTTTTTCATATTTAAAATCTTAAAAAATAAAAAAAAAAAAAAAAAAAAAAATAGAGCAATCAAGCTTTAAAAATATATGGTACAGATTTAATATAGCTAAATATGGACGGCATCAATTTTGTTTTTAAAACATTTTTGGGGTTATAACCAAATTGAATGTCCCGTGAATTCTCAAGCATCCAAGTAGTGAATTCTACATTTTTTTTTTTTTTGGAGACCTGAAGATTTAATCAACAGTAGACCTATTACAGCACTACCTCAATAGATACCAGTTTTCTGTTCAAGATATTGCACGAGCATGTTGTGAACGGCTAAGCAGGCTACGCACGGTCAGGCAGGCCTGTCAGTTAGTCCGTCGGAAAGCCTAACTGACAATCCGGCCGGAATATGTACACATTGAGGCGACCGGCCTTCAGGCGGACTGTTCAGGCCTAACTGACAGGCCTGAACAGTCGGCCTGAAGGCCAATCGCCTGAACGTGTTTATATTCCGGCCGCCTGAACAGTCTTAACTGAAAGACCGGCTGGAATATATACACGTTCAGGAGACCGACCTTCAGGCGGACTGTTCAGGCCTAACTGACAGGCCTGTCTGATCGTGTTGAACCTGCTTTAACGAAAACATTTCCTAATCAGTGTTAAGGCTGTTCATAAGAAATGCATGCAGCTTGATGGAAGATAGAATTGGTGAGTGGGTTCTGGAAGTGGAGTGAGGATAAATATTTCATATGGGGGATTTATTTCAGAGATTCTCGGAAAACATATTGTTATTATTCTTGGCTTGTTCTTTGGAAGAGGTTTTGAGCGGGAAATCTAGAAGTAAACACATTAGGAAAATGCTATTTTAATTTTATGTGTTTTATTATAATCAGGGAAAAGGATATTTTAGTATTCGTTCTTCTAATACTTTTATAATTTTTGTTGTTGTTGATATTAGCCCCCACTACTCGGAATTTTAAGAATTAAAAATATAACTACGTTTACATTAAATTAATTGTATTTTATTAATTTTATTTAAAGTTTGGATCCCAAACTCTTGCTATCCAGGTTGGGTAACCCGTACTCAAATATCTGTATTTTGTATAAGTCAACATTGATATTAATATAAATAAATATATTTTATTTTTACCCAATGTTTTCTATTTTTGGCCAACGTCAGGAATTAAAAGTATACCAAGTTTGGAAATAAGGCAGTTTTTTGAGGAGATTTTTGCTACATATTTCCAGACTTCCATATTTCACAGAAATGTGATTCATTAAGTTTGTTTTAATTTCAAATTCCTCTTCTATTATTTTTTTTTTTTTTATGATATGAATAAATCTGGTAATATATTACAATATGAGGGTTCTGTGCTCAAGGTCTCTCAAGTTCACCATCGATTAACGGCAGAAGGACGTTGAATGAGGCCTATCCAAGCCTCCTTCTGCTCCTACGAGTGGCTGGAGTCGAAGAGAGATTGGTGAGCCACAGACATTGAAACACTTGAAGGAAGAGAAAGCCATTGCTAACACTTCACTTGGTCACTGCAGCAGATCTCTTTTTTTTTTTTTTTTCTTTTTTTTTTTTTTTTTTTTTTTTTTTTATTGAATATTTACAATCTGTATACATAAATACAATAAGTAAATAAATATCTCATACATCGCTATACACAAGGAAGAACAGAGGGGAGAAGGCAGCCATTGCTGTCACTCCCTAAGGAATGAATAATGTTTTTAAGTGTTACAGTTGGTCCCTAGGCCACTTTCTTTTCAGGCGTCTCGGGGGATTGGAAGGGATCGCATCTGTGGAAAGGGATTGGGCAAGGGGATTGGGATGAAAGGATAGCATGGAATGAAAAGTGGAGAAGCGGGTTTTAGCTAATTCACCGACAAAGGGAATTTCCAGGCCTCGGTGGATGATATTATTGTTGACGTAGAAGGGAGCATTAAGGATCCGGCGAAGGATTTTGGACTGGCAGGTTTGGATTCGGTTCATGATGGAAGGTTTTGCTGTACCCCATAGTTCAATGCCGTATGTCCAAATCGGTTTAACAATCGTTTTGTAGATTGTTAGTTTGTTTTCAGTACTGAGTTTTGATTTGGGACCTATTAGTCGTCTAAGTAGGCCGTAGCGTCTGTTTAGTTCTTGTCGTTTTGTTTTTGTGTGTGTGTTCCAAGTAAGTCTCTTGTCGAGGTGGAAGCCTAGGTATCGAACAACATCGGATTTGGGAATGAGGGATTCGTTTAGGGTAACAGATGGGCACTCACTGCGCCGCAGTGTGAATGTGACGTGCTTACATTTTTCGGCGTTAACTTTAATTCGCCACTTCTTTAGCCACATCTCGATTTCCAATAGATGATTTTGGAGCGCTTCTGAGGCTTGCTGCGGGTTGGCAGAACATGAAAGCACTGCAGTATCATCTGCAAAAGTTGTGGTAATGGTACTGGGATTAGTGGGGATATCAGCGGTGAAGATGGAGTAGAGGAGAGGGGCTAGGATGCTGCCTTGGGGTACTCAGCAGATCTCTGGGCCACTGTCTTCTGAGTCGCCTTGGTGGAGAGAGTGGATGGGTGATGCTCGATATGGAGCGGACTTCAGGATTTTGATGATTGGAAAGTTTCTTGTGGAAAAGTTGGAATCTAATTATTATAACACCTTTAAGGAGTGGGATATTGAGGTATTTATGGAGATTGAGGTATTTATGGAGATTGAGGTATTTATGGAGATTGAGGTATTTATGGAGATTGAGGTGTTTATGGAGATTGAGGTGTTTATGGAGATTTAGGTGTTTATGGAGATTGAGGTGTTTATGGAGATTGAGGTGTTTATGGAGATTGAGGTGTTTATGGAGATTGAGGTGTTTATGGAGATTGAGGTGTTTATGGAGATTGAGGTATTTATGGAGATTGAGGTATTTATGGAGGAGATTGAGGTATTTATGGAGATTGAGGTATTTATGGAGATTGAGGTATTTATGGAGATTGAGGTATTTATGGAGATTGAGGTATTTATGGAGATTGAGGTATTTATGGAGATTGAGGTGTTTATGGAGATTTAGGTGTTTATGGAGATTGAGGTGTTTATGGAGATTGAGGTGTTTATGGAGATTGAGGTGTTTATGGAGATTGAGGTGTTTATGGAGATTGAGGTGTTTATGGAGATTGAGGTATTTATGGAGATTGAGGTATTTATGGAGATTGAGGTATTTATGGAGATTGAGGTATTTATGGAGATTGAGGTATTTATGGAGATTGAGGTATTTATGGAGATTGAGGTATTTATGGAGATTGAGGTATTTATGGAGATTGAGGTGTTTATGGAGATTGAGGTATTTATGGAGATTGAGGTATTTATGGAGATTGAGGTATTTATGGAGGAGATTGAGGTATTTATGGAGATTGAGGTATTTATGGAGATTGAGGTTAGAATCGTAGAAGGGAGCATCGACTATTGTTCTCAGAAGTTTTGATTGGAATGTTTGGATGTTTCGTACTCTCTCAGAGTTCTGATGTGCTCAAGTAGTAATTTGTAAAGTTATCAGTTTGTTTTCAGTACTTAAATCTGGTTTGCGGCTCAATCATGGGTGTATATAGGAAATAATTTCGGGGGGGGGCTGGTACCATTTCCGGGGTACGGAATAATAACAATTTATAACTCGGAATAGTTTTAGGCAACTAAAACGCTATTACAACCAAAATAAACTATTTTTTTTTATGAACTAAGTGATCTTATTTAATTTATTTCGAGGGGTTTTATGACACTTTTTTACCATCAAATCAAAATTTGGGGGGTGAGGGGGCTCCAGCCCCTCGTTATATACGCCCATGGGTTCAATAGTCTGTAAAGCCTTGCCTTCCATTAAAGACAACATTAGCAAACATGCTGGTCCTTGTTGGTACAAGCTGGCCAAGGATAGATCCAAATGGATGGAATTGGGAGAGGCCAAGGTTCAATAATGGACCTTTCTTCCTAAAACATGCTGGTCCTTGTTGGTACAAGCTGGCTAAGGATAGATCCAAATGGATGGAATTGGGAGAGGCCAAGGTTCAATAATGGAACTTTCTTCCTAAAACATGTTGGTCCTTGTTGGTACAAGCTGGCTAAGGATAGATCCAAATGGATGGAATTGGGAGAGGCCAAGGTTCAATAATGGACCTTTCTTCCTAAAACATGCTGGTCCTTGTTGGTACAAGCTGGCCAAGGATAGATCCAAATGGATGGAATTGGGAGAGGTCAAGGTTCAATAATGGAACTTTCTTCCTAAAACATGTTGGTCCTTGTTGGTACAAGCTGGCTAAGGATAGATCCAAATGGATGGAATTGGGAGAGGCCAAGGTTCAATAATGGACCTTTCTTCGTAAAACATGCTGGTCCGAGTTGGTACAAGCTGGCCAAGGATAGATCCAAATGGATGGAATTGGGAGAGGCCAAGGTTCAATAATGGAACTTTCTTCCTAAAACATGCTGGTCCTTGTTGGTACAAGCTGGCCAAGGATAGATCCAAATGGATGGAATTGGGAGAGGCCAAGGTTCAATAATGGACCTTTCTTCCTAAAACATGCTGGTCCTTCTTGGTACAAGCTGGCCAAGGATAGATCCAAATGGAGGGAATTGGGAGAGGTCAAGGTTCAATAATGGACCTTTCTTCCTAAAACATGTTGGTCCTTGTTGGTACAAGCTGGCCAAGGATAGATCCAAATGGAGGGAATTGGGAGAGGCCAAGGTTCAATAATGTACCTTTCTTCCTAAAACATGCTGGTCCTTGTTGGTACAAGCTGGCCAAGGATAGATCCAAATGGATGGAATTGGGAGAGGCCAAGGTTCAATAATGGAACTTTCTTCCTAAAACATGCTGGTCCTTGTTGGTACAAGCTGGCCAAGGATAGATCCAAATGGATGGAATTGGGAGAGGCCAAGGTTCAATAATGGACCTTTCTTCCTAAAACATGCTGGTCCTTCTTGGTACAAGCTGGCCAAGGATAGATCCAAATGGAGGGAATTGGGAGAGGTCAAGGTTCAATAATGGACCTTTCTTCCTAAAACATGTTGGTCCTTGTTGGTACAAGCTGGCCAAGGATAGATCCAAATGGAGGGAATTGGGAGAGGCCAAGGTTCAATAATGGACCTTTCTTCCTAAAACATGCTGGTCCTTGTTGGTACAAGCTGGCCAAGGATAGATCCAAATGGATGGAATTGGGAGAGGTCAAGGTTCAATAATGGAACTTTCTTCCTTAAAAAGAGATTACCTAAAGTATTTTATTCATTTATCTTCTTATGTATTAATATGGAAGTATCTTTGATTTAGTATAATTATATCTTGTTTTTATTTTTCAATCTTTGTATTAATGGAAGAAATAAAGGCGTTATTAATATTATTATTAAGTCTGTAATTAAGTTTTAAGTGATGTCGCCAGATGGTATTGAAAAGCCAATGGTTTTTGAAAAAAACAAAAACATTTTCCTAACAGTTTATAATAAAAACATTGCCTGGATTCTTGCGGAAAATTGCTCATACATACAATGGAGTATTCATATCAAACATTTTAGAATGAATAACTACATATTAGGACCTTCCTGAGGTAGAGTGGGTAGTGTATCAGAATCATAAATATGTAAAGGCGGGTTCAAGTCCCGCTTCCAGTCTTTTATGGCCGCCGCGCTAAACCCCTGATTTATTATTGCATGATATAGAAGGGTGGAAACCTGTAGATAGCCCGGCACTGATTGCCTAGCTGTAGATAAGCTGTAAAAAGAAAAAAGAAAAAGAAAAAATTGCAGGGACTCGAGATTCATTTTTAAAACTTAAAAAAATGTTTTATCCCCTCAAAGCAAAACTTTTCAGGTCTGGCTACGGTAAATATTTGGGAGATGTATCTTTGGTTGGCAATTTTTTCCTTGAACGACTCAGAAAATTGCCCGCACACCTTCAGAATGGAGGGGGGTTATTCCCCCCAGACGATGGGGAGATAGTTCGCTCTATTTCTTATAGAATGTCTCTGGGGGGATTCCATTATTTCTACCGAGTTGTGGTCAGCTTAAAAAATGCATTCCTTCTGTCTTTTAGTTTTATTTTCTTTCTTATGATTTTTTTATGTCATACAAGACCAATATTCTATGACATGCGAGAATCTGGGAGACAGGAAATGACATACAAATCCTGGTAGTACAGGAAGAATCTTCCGGTAAAATACTAAGTTGGCAAAAAGTCATTTTATGCCGTCTCCGGCTAGGCCACACTACGTACAAATCTTTAAACTACTGTAAAACCTTGTATACAGGTCTTCAGTCCTTTATACTACTGTAAAACCTTGTATACAGGTCTTCAGTCCTGTATACTACTGTAAAACCTTGTATACAGGTCTTCAGTCCTGTATACTACTGTAAAACCTTGTATACAGGTCTTCAGTCCTGTATACTACTGTAAAACCTTGTATACAGGTCTTCAGTCCTGTATTTTACCACAACTTACAAGATGAACTTCATATTTCCACATTTGTACCTCTTATTTATACATTTAATAAAATTCTAACGGATCACTGTCTGTACGTGGAAGATATATGGAGAAAAATACTATTAGGGCCTTTATTAACCCCAAAGTACCCAAAACAATGATTTTTAGAATTTTTGTCTGTTTATCTGTTTGTCAAAAAGGCGCGCTACTCTCAGAAACGGCTTATCCGATTTAGTTGCGGTTTTCACTAATATATTGTGGTAAGCTTTGCCACTTTTTAATAAAAAACTTATGCCAATGTAAAGAATCACATAGAATATTTCATGAACTATCGTTAACACGATACACTCCTGAGTTTTTTATTTCTTCGTCACGAAACTTGGTATATAATACCTATTCCCCTAGCAAATGATTGAACGAGTACGTTAACCAGCAAAATTGGTTTGGAGGGGGGGGGGGGGTTACTCCCCCCCCCCCCCCCTCCATGGGCGGGTCACTCGCCCATACCGGCCACAATTATTGTTGTATTGCAACGAAACTCGGAATTCGTTGTGGCAATATTAATAGAAACATACGTTGTAATGTTTTTAATTATTTTAAATAATTTTTATTGATTTATTATTTTCATTATTAATACATTATTCTAAATATTAAAAAAATTGTATTTAAAAAGAATTTTACTTTTCGAGAAATATATTGTTTCTCCTATGAACTCGTTTCATTTTGTCTCCCCTTTTTTAAATTTTAGTTTTAAATGGACTTAATTTATAAATAACTATTTTTACGAATTAATCTCTTATTTAAAATAAAGAATGTTCCTAAGCAGATTATAAACACAATTATTGATGGAATATTTAAATTTCCTAAGCTATATAAACATTACTTTCTTGATAAATGTCAGTAAATTTAACATATAAAAATAATAATGTAAAATAATGTGACAAGAAATAAGCACTTTCTTGAAGAAAGAAGGTCCATTTTACAGAAAACTTGAGATCCCATTAGAGGAGTAGGGTTTTTCTAGAAATTGTATTTAACACTCCAATGGTCGGGCCATTGAAACTACCATTGGTGGTCACCTCGTATCTGAAAAATACGCCTGAGTTTCAGTCTCATTTACCGTAAATAACTTTATCTATTGTATTAGGAACGAACAAAAACTCTTAACAGGAGATTAATATATTAAAAATTAGTAAATTTACCAAGAAAAAGGTATTTATTTAAATATGTTAAAAGGGGAAGGGTATTAATTAATAATACAATCCAAGGTGAGGAATAATCCTTCAAAGTTCAACATATACTTTTATTATATAATAAATATATATGTTGAACTTTGAAGGATTATTCCTCACCTTGGATTGTATTATATGTTATTTATTTATTATAGGCAAACTCATATAGTTGAAATATACAAATAACAAGTAGGTAGGAAATATTAGGGCAAATATTAATAATATTTTGTAGTAATATATAACTTCAAAAAACGTCTTCTGTATCATCCTCCACTTTACATCCATCTGGACAATATAATGTGCAATGATAGAGACATAAATATTGGCCGAACCCCTTGCATTTATACTGGGTGAGCCTTGTAGTCTTGTTTGCCCAAAACATTTGGCATCGCTTTCTAGTTTTGGTGCTCTCGGCTACAGTGCTATCTTTTTTACCCCTGTTTCTTCATCAATCGCTGCATCCATATTCATACTTGATATCATACGTACGTTTATTTTGTTGTTGTTTTTATTTTGTGGTATTTATGACACCAATGTGCCCTCTTTTCTAAAAGTACAAATATGTCGCTTGGTATCTGTGAGATACAAAATAGTTTTAGTGGATAGTTACTGCTTGGAGGAGCGTCAGGTCAGAACTGACCCATCAGCCACTACCTGCTCTAGGAATAGTAAAGGGTATAGCTAGACCCCCGCACTTGGAGGAGCGTCAGGTCAGAACTGACCCATCAGCCACTACCTGCTCTAGGAATAGTAAAGGGTATAGCTAGACCCCCGCACTTGGAGGAGCGTCAGGTCAGAACTGACCCATCAGCCACTACCTACTCTAGGAATAGTAAAGGGTATAGCTAGATCCCCGCACTTGGAGGAGCGTCAGGTCAGAACTGACCCATCAGCCACTACCTGCTCTAGGAAAAGTAAAGGGTATAGCTAGATCCCCGCACTTGGAGGAGCGTCAGGTCAGAACTGACCCATCAGCCACTACCTGCTCTAGGAATAGTAAAGGGTATAGCTAGATCCCCGCACTTGGAGGAGCGTCAGGTCAGAACTGACCCATCAGCCACTACCTGCTCTAGGAATAGTAAAGGGTATAGCTAGACCCGCGCACTTGCGCCCCGTACACAGTCTGCGTAAGATGCTGTGTATCTGAGAGATCTCACGCGACCATTGGAGTGTTAAAATACTACTCTACAAGTCCATTATTAAATAAAGGGTATAGCTAGATCCCCGCACTTGGAGGAGCGTCAGGTCAGAACTGACCCATCGGCCACTACCTGCTCTAGGAATAGTAAAGGGTATAGCTAGACCCGCACTTGGAGGAGCGTCAGGTCAGAACTGACCCATCGGCCACTACCTGCTCTAGGAATAGTAAAGGGTATAGCTAGACCCGCACTTGGAGGAGCGTCAGGTCAGAACTGACCCATCGGCCACTACCTGCTCTAGGAATAGTAAAGGGTATAGCTAGATCCCCGCACTTGGAGGAGCGTCAGGTCAGAACTGACCCATCGGCCACTACCTGCTCTAGGAATAGTAAAGGGTATAGCTAGACCCGCGCACTTGCGCCCCGTACACAGTCTGCGTAAGATGCTCTGTATCTGAGAGATCTCACGCGACCATTCGAATGTTAAATTGCTACTCTACAAGTCCATTATTAAATAAAGTTACCTCCTTGGATAATGTTTCTATTTTCTGTTTTTGTTTTATATCAAGACTTCATGAAAAGGACCATCAAGTAAGAACTTATTTTTTATTTATAAGTACATTTTCTATACACACACTTTGTTCTTACTCATGTGTTTACAGCCATGATTGAACCGAAATGTTAGCAAATATAGGTAATTTTTTATTTGATAAAAAAGAAATATTTTTATTCATGACCGAATCCCGACAATATTTATTTTTTCCACCTGTACTAGGTTGCATGTTTTTAATAGAAACTATATATATTCTGATAGATTGTAGTGCACTGAGTACAGGAAAAATATTGATAAATATCTGTCACGTTTACTTAAAGTTCTATTTTTTGTATGTTTATAATTGTATTTACTGACTGCTCTATCTGCCTCTGTGTAGTTCGTACCTTTTTACAGTCAATGCAAATTGTATTAAAAATTATGTTTTTAATTGTTTAATTTTCAAATTTGTTTACATTTTTCACTATTGTTTATTCTTATTAAATTGTTTTAAGTGATGAATTGCCCTTGACGCGGTCTCACTAATGTATAAGTAAATATTTTTTGAATACTTTAAAACTAATAATAGTTCAAATTATGTATTTTGTTCATATGTTTCTCTATTCACCACTGCACCCTCACTGGTGCGGGCTGTCAAAGACGGTCTCCGCATGCTAGGACCCGCACTGGTGCGGGCTATGTTTTCTCTTAAAGTGAATTCTCACGTTACCTAGAATCTTTATCTTGTTATTCTAGTAGTTCCCTAGTTCACCACTAGATAGTGCTTGATGTATAACTTGCTCCTATCTACTCTATTAGGACTAACCTCAATAAGATAAATACGAAATCGGCTCCGCGTGAGGCGTACAACACTTCCGGATGAATTCAACCAGACCCGCAATACTCCGGTGTATTGAATGTAGCGTTTCAAAGGTTAAACTATGTAAGCAGTAGTCGCCTAGCATAACTTCGTCCCAAATACCTTTATATCTCTCTTGAAACATTCTAAGCTCTTTGGTGGATATGCTTAACCTCTTTGTCGCTAAAGGTGCCAAAGTTTGCTAGAAAAACGGCGAAGTGAGTGACATTTTCACCTCAATACCATTATATTTCATTCAATTATAAGTCAGCAATTTTTTTACTTATTAAATATAATTTCCTAATGATGATTAGATAGTTAGCCGTCGAGGTGATGAGTAAAGATGGAATGGTTGAGATTCGGCTAAAGAAACCGCAATATGATTTTTTCTAATAAAAAATCTATATATTGGACGTTTCGGCTACTCATTGGTAGCCTTCGCCAGCTAAAATGACAAGAAAAACAGAAATTAATACAAAAAAGAAAAAAAAGCTTATAATTGACATAAATAACAGAAATGTAAATACACTTAACTTATTATAAAAGAACAATTTGGTCTTAAATTCATAGAATGAGTAGAATCAAAATCAAAAGAAACATACCAAAAAAAAAAAAAGAAAAAAGGCTATTGTATTGAAGTTTGTATAGGTAAATAGGTGCTAATGGTAACATTAATTAATTATAACAAACAAATAAGATACTACATACCTATGGAAATGCCTGGAGGCAGAGGAAGACCAATGTTGACAGTTAAGTCACCATAGTGGAAGTGTCTAAGAAGAAAGGAATCTACTAGGGTATATGAAACTGAAAACAAACCAGGTGGTGGGAGAAACTGGCCTTTTGATCCTTACCGACCTTTCTCCCACCACCTGGTTTGTTTTCAGTTTCATTTACCCTAGTAGTATCTTATTTGTTTGTTATAATTAATTAATGTTACTATTAGCACATATTTACCTATATAAACTTCAATATAATAGTCTTTTTTCTTTTTTTTTTGTTATGTTTCTTTTGATTTTCGTTCTACTCATTCTATGAATTTAAGACCAAATTGTTCTTTAATAATAAGTTAAGTGTATTTATATTTCTGTTACTTATGTCAATTATAAACTTTTTTTTCTTTTCTGTATTAATTTCTGTTTTTCTTGTCATTTTAGCTGGCGAAGGCTACCAATGAGTAGCCGAAACGTCCAAAATATAGATTTTTTATTAAAAAAAAAATCATATTGAGGTTTCTTTAGCCGAATCCCAACCATTCCATCTTTAATTATAATTTCCTAAGAATTCATCGACTCATCAAGGACAATTCATCTTGGGATTCGAAAGGAATCCCAAGCATTTTTTTTCTTTAGTGGAAAAAATGTTTTAAATGCTTGCGGATAGCGCTCGGTAACTGTATATCATCATACGAAAAGTACTCAAGACATCCAAAGTCACTCTTTAGTTATGTTTAAGCACTAGGACTAGGGAATTTTAGGACGGGTTATCTACAGGTTACCACCCTATTCTAGCCAGGGTAGGGCTGATGCCTTTCCTTTTTCCCAAAGAAAAGCCGCCACCACTAGTGGGAATCGAACCCACGACCCTTTCACGGAGTTTTAAGTGCTCACGCCTTTTAAGTCCTCCTAAATTAATAATTAAAATAATTTAATTGAGTTGCTCATTAGAAATGTAAAATAGCAGAACTATTCATGTTTTTATTTTATTGATATAGGTTGTTTTAAGCAAATTATTCAGGAATGCAGTCTAAACTATCAAAATCCTGAGGAAAGTGCTTAGTTATGCCGCTCCTGTGTGACGGAGTTTTTTTTCTTTCGGAATAACAACGTTTTTTACTAATTAAACCAGAATGGTAACATTCCTGCTAGTTTGTTACGAATGAATATTGGCAGATAATTTTTATTCGGTTAATAATAATAATTTATTTTCCATATTAATAATTTTGAATATCCCTGGTCGTAAGACAAACTCTTTTTCTTTAAGAAGATATCTTCAAAGTAACAACCTAATTAGATATCCTTCACAAAGCACGATTGGTCCTTCAAAATTTCGAGTTTCAAGTCCTCATTAAGAGGCTGATTGAAGATGGTATTAATATTTTCAGAGGTCAATGGTCAATCTTTATCATTATCCGTTCTGAATTATACAAAAATGTATCTTATTTTCATAATTTATTGATGATTTTAATTATTTAATTAAATTATTATTATCTTTATTGGGTGTTTTCTCCTCAGTCTCCTGGGATAAATTCTTTCGGGGGCTGTTGGCAACCGAATGGATTGTTTTTTATTGATTTTTTTGTTGTTTTTTTACGGGCGTTCGTTTAAAAATTTCCGAACCGTTCTGGCGGTATCAAGCAGTACCGCTTGTTGGGCATATTTAGCGCGGTTCCTCCCTCCCCCATAGGGAGGAACCCCGCTTATAGGGTTGATACAATGAAACAATCCGGAAGTGCCGACTAGAAAATTTCGCGTTTCAGAACCCCTAGAGACCGAAAATAACGGTGGTTAAAATTTGTATATATATATATGTATATATTTATTTATATATATATATATATTTGTCTGTTCGCTCATTTCTGGCTTCCCTGATGGTCCGATTTTGATGAAATTTAGTACAAAAATCCGTCGTACAATTTGAAAGGTCAAGTTCGTTAACCAGCAGAATCCGCCCACTAGAAGATGGCGTTTGGGGCGAAATTCGCGCAAAAAAAATCGTAACGCTTACGTTTTTGAGTTCATAAGCTTGTAAGTACTCGTTTTATAGGCTTCTTGGGCTAGGAAAACGAATGGAACCATTTTCAATGCGATAGCTTTAACCGTTTTCGAGAAAACTGAAAAAATAATTTTTGAATGCCGTTTTTGGTTTGGGTACTTAGAGTCATGGGATTCAGTTGAAACATTTACTGCATGTTCTACTTTCATTAAAAATAATATGTTGAAATTTTGGTTGCGTTTGGAGTTAAGGAAGGGTTAGAATAAAATATTTTATTAACAGACATAAAAAAGTTTTGGTAACTTTGTATACTTTCCTTAATATCTCGAAAAAGGTTGAGAATTTTGGGAAACGGAAGGATACCATTAGAAAGCTTACTAAATGTTCTACAAAAAAGGTTCTAATGAAAGTTTTGATTAGGCGATGTCAATCGGAGAAATAAGTGCTTAAAACTTTAAAGTAATTGATTTCGCTTATTCGAACTGTTCTTTTTGTCTTTGATTTTGATACTTAAAATTATGGGATTCAGTTGAAACATTTTCTGCATGTTTGAATTTCATCAACACAATATGTTAAAATTTTGGTTACGTTTGGAGCTAAGGAAGGATTAGAATAAAATATTTTATTAACAGACATGAAATGTTTTGGGAACTTCGTATACATTCCCTAATATCTCGAAGACGGTTAGGAATATTAGTAAACGGAGGGTTACCATGCGAAAGCTTACTAGATGTTCTACAAAAAAGATTCTGAAACAATTTTTGATTAGGCTATGTCAATCGGAGAAATAAGTGCTTAAACTTTGAAGTAATGTCAGCTTTGGATTTGTCGATTTCCTTCAAATGTCTTGAAACTGTCGAGGCTCCTACTCCGAGTTCTTTGGCATATTCCCTAGTGTTTTTAATTGCTTATAGTAGACAAATGTATTTGTCAATAAAACAGGATACGTATAATTAGAATCAATATTTTGTTTGTTAGAAATCGAAGATGCCGTATGAATATCTAGATTACAGTACTGGTGTTGATTTCGTTCTTTAGAATTATTCTTGGTATTCCCTATTTTCATCTGTTACCCATAGTTTTTTATTGTTAGTAGGTTTTTCTTATTGATTATAGAATATAAATCTATTTGGCTATAAAACAGGATACGTAAAATTAGTGACAATATTTCGGAGATTTCTGAGCGAAATACTTTTAAGATTTTCTACCACCACGAACGGCTTTTTTCCTCTATTTTTATCCACTAGATAGGCTTTATTTTGCATATTATTCTATATAAGTTTTATTCAGCAGGGGATTCTGATGAAATGTCGTGTTTTTGCTGTGGATTTTAAATACGATGTATCTAAGATTGGATAACATTAGCGAGTTAAGAACCGACGACGGAGGATTACTTCTTGCTATGATTTAGTCTACATATGTATATTAAGTCCTAAATCCAAAAAATAAACTTCACAACGGTTAGATACTATGAGCGTATATGGCGGTTCAATGCCCGTAGAACACAAGGGGGCCGCAGGAAATTTACCTGCTAAGAGTTAATCCTCAAGAGCTGTAAATATACCCCAGGTATCTGCCGACACAAATACAAAGCCTAGGCGGAGAGCACCCCAAAAACACAGATCCAAAAATAGGTTATATACTAAATATTCATAAAGACTACTTAGTTGTAAACCGATTCATCAATTAGCAATCAATAATTTTCAACAAAGGTTATATACTAAATATTGATAAAAAGTATTTAATTAGAAAAAAATCAATATTCCACAAGACTTGTTTTTGGTCCATTTGTGTCTACTCCATAGACTTAATTAGGTATATTATTCTATTGTAGTTGGGCAACTAAACTTTGTTTTATTTTGTTAAATAAAGTTTTTTTTTTGACTTGTTATTCGTCAAGACTTTTATTTGTCCTTGTGTATTTACTAGATACGTTTTATTCGGCATATTATTCTATATAGGCTATATTAGGCAGGGTATTCTACTCAATCTTGTGTACTTCTTCTTGATCCTTCTGTACATGGGCGTATATAAAAACAATTTCGGGGGGGGGGGGGGCTGAGACCATTTCTAGGGTATGGAATACTAAATATTTAGAGCTTGGAATAGTTTTAGGCAACTAAAACGCTATTGCACGTAAAATAAAATATGTTTTATGAACTAAGTGATCTTATTTAATTTATTTTTAAGGGTTTTACGAGAAGTTTTTATCATCAATTCAAAATTTCGGCAGGGGCTGCAGCCCCCTCAGCCCCCCCCTCATATACGCCCATGCTTCTGTATCCTCTAGAAAGGCTTTATTAGGCATATTTTGTATTGATTTATAGACCTTTGCTTTAGAATGAGAGCCAGATTCTGTAATTTCCGCTTCTGTGTAAAAGTTAGCTACTGTCGGTGTCCCTGACGCCTTAATATCACTTTTATTCGAGATGTTCGAGAGAATTTTGACAATTTTCACGAGATATATAAAAAAAATAAGTTTATTTCTTTTCTAAGCTTATCAAATGGCACTAGGGACATGAACGGAACCGCGCTAAGATGCTGCAGTTCCTGCGAGTCGGACTTTTAATTAGATCCTCCGGCAGTTTCAGGTAGGCATTTGCGGCGATTGTCGTTTTTGGAATGAGCCCGTGACGTCGATAGGATCTTGTTGCTATTACTTGATCCTGGATGGCTATTATTATTATTATTAATTTTTTAATTGGAGGCCCGGTGGCCGTGAGGGTTAGGCATAAGCACTTGACACTATGTCCCAAAGGGTCGTGGGTTCGATTCCCACTATATGGGTGGTGGCTTTTCATTAGAAAAACGAAAAGGCATCAACCCTATCCTGGCTAGAAAAGGGTGGTAACCTATAGATAACCCGTCCTCAAATTCGTAGTTAATAATAAATGGATGTTAAAATTTAATAATAATTATTAAAAATTGGATACATCAATATGATATCAACAAGGTCGAGATTATGACGGCTATAATCCTTGCGGAAACCAACTTATACAAGTCTTTCAGCTCTATGACCGTCTTAGTACTTGCGCTGTTTCTCGGCATACGATTTCCGGATATTCTCATCATTGGGGATTGTGAAATCAATAATATCGGCTGTCTTACTTCCCTTGTCAATGGTAAGAATGTCCGGTTTATTATGATGGACAGTACGGTCCGTTAACATTGCTTCGTCCCAATACATTTTATTTGTACCTTTCTCTAAAAGTCTATTTGGGACCA
Source organism: Gonocerus acuteangulatus (assembly GCA_946811695.1). Taxonomy (NCBI): domain Eukaryota; kingdom Metazoa; phylum Arthropoda; class Insecta; order Hemiptera; family Coreidae; genus Gonocerus; species Gonocerus acuteangulatus. The sequence continues at coordinate 5,042,350 of OX328130.1, forward strand.
CACCATCCAACATACCATATGTTTCTGCGAGTGCTTGATGATATATTTTGGCCACGTTATTATGCCGCTGAAGATAATCTGATCCCGCAAGAATCTCATAGCCCCCCGTAATGTGCTGGATCGACTCATACGCTTTGTTACAAAGTCTACATTTGTCAGAGATGTTGACATCCTTCAAAACGTGACGTCGATAGGATCTTGTTGCTATTACTTGATCCTGGATGGCTATTATTATTATTATTATTAATTTTTTAATTGGAGGCCCGGTGGCCGTGAGGGTTAGGCATAAGCACTTGACGCTCTGTCCCAAAGGGTCGTGGGTTCGATTCCCACTATATGGGTGGTGGCTTTTCATTAGATTCGTAGTTAATAATAAATGGATGTTAAAATTTAATAATAATTATTTAAAATTGGATACATCAATATGATATCAACAAGTTGGATTTATCACTCAAACAATAATATTTAAATAGAATGTTTACAATTCTTATCAATAAATGTAATTCAAAAAAGCTTACAGGGCATTCAGTAAATAGAATTTCTTGTTATTCAATACTAACGTTATTATTTTATAGGATATATATATATATATATATATATATATATATATATATATATATATATTGGATTTATGTGGCGTAGGCCAAAAAATATTGCTTCCTTTTTCCTTTTGTACCATTTTATTTTTTTGGCGTATTTATTTGTCTAGTTACCCAAGAATTTTGTTTTATCCAACTATGGAATTTTGCATGGATTCTCCAACTGTGCGTTTGAAATTTGCGTCTTACTCATCAAGAGATCGACGCATATCATTAACTAGTCCTCTATGGCCAATTTACATTTCGTTTCAGCTATGATGATTGACCCTTCCGAATATTTAGCGGTATTGAAAATACAACCTGTAGTCCGAGAACCAGCAACGCACTTTTCATGAAGTGTTTTATGGACCTTGAAATTTTGCTATAATGTACCTCTTAGCTAGATAAGAAGGTATATATGTGTTTCCTGGACATACCTTGGAACACCAGGTACTGCGCATAGGGGAAAGGTGCAAAACAATATTTCCCAAAAATAGAGTTTTATTCAGAAGCCAACTATATTTAATGTAAAATTAAGACAATTTTACAACGAATAATAAATATGGCAGACATTTTTAAGGGTTATAACACGTAAAAAAAAATTAATTGTTTTTATTCTAATATTAAATGAGAGTTTTATTCGCGCTGCCATTAAAACCGGAACAGCTGTACAAGATCATCTGAGGAAGAACCAATGAGAGCACAGAAAGCAACCAACACTGCGCCGTCGCCTCATGCACTCTTACGGTTTCGCGCAGTGTATTGCAGTCTATCATAGGCAACATTTATTTTTATGTTTCCTGATAATTATACCCCACAAAAGTGTCTGCCCTTTTGTCATTATTTTCAAATATGTTTATTGAAGACGCTGTTTAAATCGCAGCGTGAATAAAGCACTTCATTTAATATTAAAAATAAAAACTAGGTATGTACTTAGTTTTTTTTTTATTATTATCATTTTAACCCCCTTAAAAGTGCCTGCCTTAGTTATTATTAATTTGAAAATTGCCTTAACTTGCCATTTTTTTTCGTTAATAATTATTAACGAATATTTAGCGGTATTGAAAATACCACCTGTAGTCCGAGAGCCAGCAACGCACTTTTCATGAAGTGTTTTATGCACCTTGAAATTTTTCTATAATGTACCTCTTAGGTAGATAAGAAGGTATATATGTGTTTCCTGGACATACCTTGGTGCACCAGGTACTGCGCATAGGGGAAAGGTGCAAAACAATATTGCCCGAAAATAGAGTTTTATTCAGAAGCCAACTATTATAATAGTTTTAGAGGCAGGAACTTGTGTTACTACTAAGGCATCTGCGGCTGGAACGCCTGAACCAATCCAATCTAGTTCCAACATTCATGGAAAGTGGAGTGCAAGTTTTGAAAAGTAATTTTAATAATATGTATAATTTTAAATATGCAATTTTAAAAATGGTACATATTATTACATCCGCAAATCGGGCAATGATGACCTCGCAGTTTTTTGCCCTTAAGCAAAAGTAAACGAACATCCTCAAATAATAAGGTTTTTCAAAAACATAAGTGACCGCTTTTAACTGAATTCACTAATCCGGCATTTTCTCAAACCAAACTGTACCCCGGTCTCGACGACGCCGGATTAGGGAGAGTCGACTGTATTTATATATATATATATATATATATATATATATATATATATATATATATATATATAAATACAGTAGAACTTGGATAATTCGAACCTTTAGGGACCGATAAAAAAATTCGAATTACAAAAGTTTTTGAAAATAAAGCAGTAAAGAATCGAATTTCATATTTTCTCCCATTTTATTTAAACAATAACAAACATTTCATAAATTGATGATTACGTACATATGTGATAAATAACTTACAAAAAAAAGTAAAAATAAAAGTCTATTGTTTTGAAAAAAGTCATTTTCATGGGCAAGAATTTTTTCATTATTTTTCAGGTAAGTTGATAAAGTGTTAGGAGGAATTCTAAAGTCCTTGGCAATTTCAGATTTTTTCTTTATTCCATTTTCAACTTCTTTAATTGCAGCTATTTTCTCTGGCAACGTTAAAGCTTTATAACTGGTAGGCTTCGACATCTTAAATCAAGAAGTCACTGAACTGCGCTGTACACCGGAAATTCAAGGCACAAACAATACAACAGATCTAGACGCTGACTCACTTACAACTGAATAAGAAATGAGAGGGATGGTGGAAGGGAATTCTAGGATAAAACAGGATGGTGTATGTAACTACAACCCCTGGAATGGAGGAAGCGCGACCCTCCACTTTGCAGAACTCTTAGACTTTAAGAACTAGACTATGGGTCATTCCATGTCAAATCAACACACTTTTTTTACCTCTCATAGGTGGAACCGCCGCGCTTCTTGTCCCGGAACCCCTACATCCGTATCTTACTATCCTTCTTACCCGAGGGGACAATATTTAAAAAAAAAATTAAGATCGAACATCTCCCATTGGAGGTAAAGACTCGTAAAAAATTCGAATTAACCATGATTTTTTTACGTTTTTTATGCCCTAAATTCTAGGGACCGAGAGAAATATTCGAATTAACCACGATTTCGAATTATCCATGTTCCACTGTATATATATTTATATATGTATAAAGGAAAATAGCGAAGGTCCATGGGGACGTTTTATGATTTCTACTTGGACTACTGTGGACAATGTATTTCCCAGTCAAGGGTGAGAGTTCGCCCTCTCAAAGTCTCTCTTCCTTTCACTCTCTCTCTCTCTCTCTCTACATCCCTCTCACCCTTAGATTCTCTCTCACCCTCTCTTTATCTCTCCTTTCCACTTAACACAAAACCTCTTTCTGTTGAGTCCACCCTCTAACACGGCCCTGCCCTATTCACATACCCACACTACAGGGTATATGTCTCTGTGTGTGTGAAGAGTGAGTGAGAGAGAGTGAGAGAGAGAGAGAGAGAGAGAAAGAGTGCGGTTTGGAGTTTTTTTCGACCCCGCCCCACTAAAAGTCCACACTCGGAAACAAAACCTCACGAGAACAAACAAACCCTGAACTTCGTCCTACACACTCGACCACGTGCCTGCTTTTACAAACTCATTCCGACAATGGAGTACTTACACAAACTAACAACCAAAAAAATCCAACTCACAGGATCCTTATTATTTTAACATATTCCCAAATAAATAAAAACCTAAATTTGTGCTTACAGTGGTGCAAAACCAATTATTTTTTTTCCCCCAAACAATATCAAAGAACATTTCTTCTTATAGAGCTATTTTCAACTTCTGAAACATAATTTTAATAAATATATTAGGCCTTCGAATGATCAGCATCCAAAAAGCAACTGCTTTCAAAATTTTTGTAGCAGCGAGGTGATATCCACCAATATTTAAAGACAGGTAAGGAAATCCCGCCTCTTTGCTTTTCTCCTATCCTCCCAGGAAGACGCTTCTTAAAATTTCACCACCAGGAAGACCAGATTACCTTTGTAAATTATATTGCTGTTTTCTTCTCGGGTTTATGTATTTATTCTAGTTCATATCTTTTTATAGCCCCCATTCCTTTAATATTTATTTAACTTTTTAATATTTATTTGTTTATTTAAACTCTTTAATTTTATTCCCATCCCCCTCTGAAAATTGTATCATCATTGCCCCATTCCAATTATATGTACATATTTACTTATATTTCATTTTATTATTTAAGGCTTCATATATAATATTTGTATTAGTTTTTTTTTATATATATTTTTGTTTTTTCTTTATTTATATTTATATTTTTAGGTTAAATTTCTTTATTGTTTATTTTGTATTTATTTTTATTCTTATGGGAAAAAGTCCCAGAATAAAGTTTTGTTATCATTCATTCATTCACCAACGCCGTCAAGGTCATAACTACTTACTATAGACCTCTATGGATATCTCTGGAGTGGGAACCCGCCAAAATATAGAATTGCGGGTAATGAGAAGCATGGGAGGTAATGCCGGCTAATGGAAGGGAGTACACCATGTGCTAATGTGAAATAGTGTTAAATGTGTTTTTAGGAGATTCACTGATGCCAGGCCATAATATTTATCATACTTACTTGCGCAACACTATCGATTAATTAGTGTTCACTAATTGATCGATAGTTTGATGCCAGTTTTGAGAAGTACTGTGGAGCTTTGTTGATCGTTCTCGTCAGGTTTAGCGCGGTTCCTCCCTCCCTCCTTAGGGAGGAACCCCGCTTATAAGGTTGATCTCATGACGCAATCCAGAAATGCCGACTAGAAAATATTATGTTTCTGAACCCCTAGAGAACGAAAATAACGGTGGTTCAAATTTTATATATAAATACATATATATATATATATATATATATATATATATACATATATATATATATATATATATATATATATATATATATGTCTGTGCGCGCTCTATCTCAGTGAATAATGGTCCGATTTTGATGAAATTTTGTACAAAAATCTTTCGTCTAATTTGAAAGGTCAAGTTCGTTTATCAGCAGAATCCGTCCCCGGGAACATGGTTTTTGGGGCGAAAAAATTGTTACGCTTACATCATATGCTTGTAAGTATTCGTTTTATTGGCTTCCTGGCCTTGGGAAACGATTAAAACCATTTTTGCAGCGATAACTTTAACCGTTTTTGAGAAAAGTAGCAGAAGAGTTGTTGAATAAAGTTTTTGGTTTGGGTACATAGAATTATGAGATTCCGTTAAAATATTTTGTGCATGTTTTAAATTCATATAAACAAAGGTGTTTAAATTTTAATTATTTGAAGTGGAGGTGCATGAAGATCGATTCCGATGTTCGATCGAAATTTCACTACTTTTAAAACGTTAGACACGAGTTCTTCTCAAAGCCACAAAATAAAAATATCGCGGCCACGCGTTGTTCTGAACGTTAAAATTTTTCAAGTTTTCGCCGAAATGAATAAAACAACTTTCACGACAAACACTCTCACGGACGAACCATTGCACCTACTGCGACCAACCGACGCACACTGACTCGTCAAGAATGTTGTCTTTGAACCGCAGAACGGCCGAGAAGCCACCAAATCGCACCTTCATCGCCAGCCCAATACTCTTTTGAACTTTTGGATCGACATCTTAAATATTCTCTTGGATGACTATCACACGAATGAAAAGGTAAAATCGAAAGGATGAAAAAAGTCCAAAATTTCACAAGTACTTTATTTTATTTTGCATAACGTTTACAGGGGCTAAGCCCCATTTTCAATGTCCAGTTTCAAAGGCCCAAGCGCCTAGGAGCAAGGCTCGGCTGAATATGATCTTTTGCAAGGGCACTGAAAATGCGGCCGAGACCCTGAAAACGTTATGGAAAATAAAGTACCTGAGGAGGAAGCCTATAAAACGAATACACACAAACATATAATGTAAGCGTAACAATTTTTTCGCGTGAATTTCGCCCCAAAAACCATGTTCCCGGGGACGGATTCTGCTGGTTAACGAACTTGACCTTTCAAATTAGACGAAAGATTTTTGTACGAAATTTCATCAAAATCAGACCATTATTCACTGAGATAGAGTGCGCACAGACATATATATATATATTTATATATACATATTTGAACCACCGTTAGGTTCGTTCTCTAGGGGTTCTGAAACATAAAATTTTCTAGTCAGCACTTCCGGATTGCGTCATGAGGTCAACTTTGATCACCAATTTCCACCATCCAGCAATTCCTACAATGGTAAAATCAAACTTAATTCGTTGCTTTTGAGTACTTGGAAGCGAAGTTCTTCTTTGCCAGTGCACTATAAGTCTGTAACTTTAGTAATAAAGTTCAAAGCAAGTTTCGTTGCAAAACATAACAAGGAAGCATTGACCTTTTCGATCCTGCGCAGTCCTTTCGGCAGATGGTCCTTGTGGCCCTGAGAAGTTACGTTAAAACTTTGTATATGAGTTTCCTTAAAACGTTCGCGTCCGGCGTCACGACGCGTCGTGGCATATGCGTCAGCCCGTCATCGTGACCTGTTCGAAAACAGATAGCTCGCCTTTCTTTCTATCCCCACTACTCCTGGCCTTCGTATTTGGTTAGGGACTACATTACGTTATTCCTGGTTAGGTTTGCGGGTCTGGTATCGTATGAGACTGAATCCGCCAGAACAATTCCTTCAGCGGGCCCGCTGTCGTTGCGTATTTGATGCTTAACTAAATTGTAATCATTCCACTAAACGCACATAATTTTAAGCGTTTTTCACTTATCTATTTTTTTAATATGTTTACCGAAATAAATATACAAATGGAAGACTTAGGCCCGACAAAATTTTTTTTCGAAGCCATCCGTCCTGAAAATATTAACACTTTCAGGACGGAGGGCATCGAAAAAATGTCCTCCCGTTAGATTCAAAACAAATTAATTTTGAGCATGGGTTATTAAAATGTTTTGTAGAGCGTGACAACCATAATTAGTCAAATTAATGTTGCTCTAGAGTGATCAATAATTGGCAAAAAAAAAAAATTATTGTAGACTTTTCGTTGTGGACCATAGCTCGAATAGTCTACACGAACTTCTAGTCAGCGGTTTTTTGGCATAAATTGTTCTCACCATTAAATTCAAGAATTATTGGACGAATTTCTAATTGCCCACAGCTGACAGTATGAAAACATTCCACGGCGGATGAAACGTGACTCGAGCTCTAGAAAATTGCCTCCGAGCCTTGACAAACATGACAAGTAGGCCCCGTTCAAACAATGGCCCTAAATAGAGCCGTTGAGAACGACGCCCGAGGGCATTTAGCCGTCAACACAGTAAACAGCCTCGAGCTGACCAGTAGGCCTTCCTATAGAGCAGAAGGGTTTCCTACTCAAATCCTTTTTAGTTAAAATACGAGGAAGTGATTTTAATTGTGCCATTATACTAATTACTAGCTGAATGCCCGTGCTTAGACGCGGCAGATAAGTAGTTATTTTATTGTGTTAAATAATGTATCAGCAAAAGTAACGATACTACGTAATTTTGTGAAGTTTATTATAGGACGGTTCCCGTCATACAATATGTTATTCATCAATTGATAAGTAATCAAAGTATAATGTTTCTTGACACTGGGGCGCTCCAGACCAATGTCAACAAACAGATAGCCCGTTGTCTAAAGGTAAGCAGTAACAGCAGTTTTGCCAGTACAGGTTAAAATTCGTTGTCAATAATAAATATACGTTAAAATTTAAAAATTTGTGTTTCCAAGATATCCAAGATTCCAAGATTTGCTAGCATTACCAAGTACTGTTCTGACTGGGGATGCTGATGGGTGAGGAGGCTGGGCAAAGGTTCGGGATATTATTACCTCGGATGGACCGCCACCAGGTATAGCTTAAACTCTATGAAGGACAAAATCACAGTTTATTTCTAGTAATTTCTGGTCTGCCATCATAACCGCAAAAAATAGATACAGTACGGTAAAAGCTGATATGCTGCTCTAACCAACTAAAAATTCAAACCCCTCTAAAAATACTTAGAAATTTGAATATTTAAAAAACTTTTTTTAGCAAGTGTCACGGTTCTAGAGTGAGTGTACATGCAAAATTTTAAATGTTTTTCAAATATATATATAACAGGCCACGAGGCCCCTGAGGGGCAGATACTGAAGAGGTATCTGATGCATGACCATACGGCACACTAGGGAAATAGTGTGGTCATTACTATGCTCCGGCCGCCTGATTTTCCCCTTGGCTGCTTCGACTGCTAGAGTCATTAGCACCCATTAATAAATTAATTATAGGCTTGGTTGGCCTAGGGACGGTCAGGGAGGCCGCATTCAACCCATGAACGAAGACACTAGAAGTCTATATATAAATATATATATTTATATATATATATATATATATATATATATATATATATATACATATAAATCACGTATCTGTATATCTGTTCAACTATTTGTCTGTCTTTTTGTTCCTTATACACACCCAACCCCTAGTCTATATTGAAGCTGTACACTATATACTGATACTGATAGCATTTATAAGTTTTTAAGTTTATACGTAAAATTCAAAATTATTTTGTAATTTCAAAATTATTCCTATGGGACTTCTGTCCCGGAATAAGAATAAAACTTTTCATTCATTTCATTCACACCGTTGGACCGATTTTGACCAAAATTTATACACAGGTAGATTTTGATACGGATAGTGTCATAGGCTAAGTCAAAATTGTCTATCAGCTGTCTGTCTATATGTTTGTTTCTTTAGAATGGTACCATGGCATATACATATATATATATATATATATATATATATATATATATATATATATATATATATATATATACAGTGGAACATGGATAATTCAGACAGAGAGGCGGCGAATATTATATCTTGTGAAAATATTCTCCCCTCGGGTAAGAAGGATAGTAAGATACGGATGTAGGGGTTCCGGGACAAGAAGCGCGGCGGTCTCATAGTCTAGTTCTTGGACTCAAGGAGTTCTGCAAAGTAGTGTGTCGCGCTTCCTCCCTTCCAGGGGTTGTTATAGTTACATCCTATCGTTTTATCCTAGAATTCCCTCCCACCATCCCTCCCATCTTCATTTCTTATTCAGTTATAAGTCAGTCAGTGCCTAGATCTGTTTTATTGTTTGTGCCTTGAATTTCTGGTGTACAGTGTGAGTTGTTGATTTAGGATGTCGAAGCCTAGAAATTATAAAACTTTAGCGTTGCCAGAGAAAATAGCTGCGATTACAGAAGTTGAAAAAGGAATAAAGAAAAAATCTGAAATTGCCAAGGAATTCTTCCTAACACTTTACAAACTTACCTGAAAAATAAAGAAAAAATTCTTGCCCATGAAAATTACTTTTTTCAAAACTATAGACTTTAATTTTTACTTTTTTGATAAATTATTTACTACTTATGTCCGTAATCATCAATTTATGAAATGTGTGTTATTGTTTAAATAAAATGTATGTATTTTTTTAAATTAAAAAATGTGGAAATATGAAATTCGATTTTTTACCCCTTTATATTCAACAACTTTTGTAATTCGAATTTTGGATAATTCGAACTTTTTTATCGGTCCCTAGGGGTTCGAATTATCCAAGTTCTACTGTATATATATATATATATATATATATATATATATATATATATATATATATATATATATATATATATATATATATACTATGAAATATTTTCTAGCTTAAAAACACCAGCCATCATTGTGCCATGCTGATTGGAAATGAACAATACATTGCCTGGATATTCTAAGAAGGCCTAGGTTATTGAATGAAATGCTCTAACTTCGGGTCTTTTTGGGAAGACCACATCCAGTTACTTTTGAAGTAGCAGTAGTGATTGTATCAGTGATTCAGCGCATGCGCATAACTCCTTTGCCTTCCTATTGGAGGATTCCGATGAGCAATTTTACTGGTTCTTGCTGGGAGTAAAGTAACCTTCAACAGTGAATTAGCTTTTTTTTTTATGAAAAACGTCTGCTTATGTTAGTGAAAAAATGGGTCTTTTACAATTAGTTCGCGATTTTCCTGAGAAAGAAAAAGCGATTGGTTTCTAACTCGGAAAAATTAATAGAATTCTATTAATTTTAGCGAGTTGCATTGACTAAAGTATTTGATATCTTCTTGAGCGAGCGTGGCGAGCGGAAAAGCTTAATACGTATGCCCATAATACTAAGTAAATGTAAAATATCCATAAAGAGAGAGAGAGAAAAGGAATAAAATATGTGTGTTTACAAATATCCTTGTTTGTTATCCTTCATAACCTGCAAAACAGTTAACTTTAATGCTTAATAACTTGTTTCGTAGTTGAGAGAATTGATTTTGATCATATTAATCTTTTTATTAATAAATATTGCTTGCCATTATCTAATATGAATTATAACCGTAGATAACGAGTCAAGTAGTAATAGATAACCAGCAAAGGACCCATAAGCTAATCGGTAAGCTTATCAGCGAGTACGAGTAACTGTTATAAATCACTACTGCTACTTCGAAAGTAACTGGATGTGGTCTACGCAAAAAGACCCAAGGTCGCGAACATCAATGAACAATAACCAAGTACCCATTCAAAACAGATTCTGAGAAGGGTCGTTACCGCTTCCCCCCCCTTCCTACAGTCCTTCCAAGACCTGAGATTCGTCTATCTCGAATGATTCTGGCATAATTAATTTGACGTAATGAAGGTCCCATAGAATACTCTATTCAATCCAAAGAGGTCAAAATCTAACATCTACAGTTTCTACCTCGTTTCACATGAATACAAGGCAGGTGGATAGAACCGAGTCGCATATAATTATATAACACACACACACATATATATATATATATATATATATATATATATATATATATATATTATTTTATTTTGGTGTTACGCTATATTTTATTTTCAATCTACATAGAATGCGGCATGCCGCACACAAAGTCATTTTTGACACCATCAAAATAATACACACGCGCCTATATATATATATATATATATACAGGGTGATTCAGGTCTAAGTAGCCAAACTCTATGAGGTGATTCTAGACATAATTTCCAACAAAAAAGTTCATTTGAAGTATGGTCCGATTCCGAAAGGAAAAGGAGCTGTGTCCAATTTTCTGTTTTCTTAACGTAGTCATGTTTTTTAATGAATAAGAAAGGATTTCTCTAAAACTATTCAAGATAATTAAATTCGAATTACGCTATCATAAAATAGATAAAATTTCCTTTTAAAAAACAGTAGTTTAATTCACTAAAACCATTATTAAAAGATACTTTCTGGACATCCAATAACGAACTTCTCTTTTTATCAATGAATCGGAGTTTTTTCGGGAATTTTTTCCACAGCCCCCTAACGGACTACAGATTTACTACTCACAGAAAAACTTTTATATTTAATAAGCATTAAATATATGAAAATGAAATGGAGGTTTATTGAGGGATAAATTGAACGATTGGCCCCCTTTTGCCAAAAAAATGTGGAATGTAGTTTTGTTCCTTTCAAATACCTTGTGTGAAGAAATTAAAAATTATTCTTTTTTCATTGGCCAAACTGTGGGTAATCATTGTCCAGTCCGGAAGCAATAAAAAGTAACTAGAAGAAATGATTGGGAAAGTTTTTCATTTGGGAGATATGTAACATTTTGTGTTTTACAAATTTTCATTTGGGAGATATGTTACATTATGTGTTTTACAAATTTTCATTTGGGAGATATGTTACATTATGTGTTTTACAAATTTTCATTTGGGAGATATGTTACATTTTGTGTTTTACAAATTTTCATTTGGGAGATATGTTACATTATGTGTTTTACAAATTTTCATTTGGGAGATATGTTACATTTTGTGTTTTACAAATTTTCATTTGGGAGATATGTTACATTATGTGTTTTACAAATTTTCATTTGGGAGATATGTTACATTTTGTGTTTTACAAATTTTCATTTGGGAGATATGTTACATTTTGTGTTTTACAAATTTTCATTTGGGAGATATGTTACATTATGTGTTTTACAAATTTTCATTTGGGAGATATGTTACATTTTGTGTTTTACAAATTTTCATTTGGGAGATATGTTACATTATGTGTTTTACAAATTTTCATTTGGGAGATATGTTACATTTTGTGTTTTACAAATTTTCATTTGGGAGATATGTTACATTATGTGTTTTACAAATTTTCATTTGGGAGATATGTTACATTTTGTGTTTTACAAATTTTCATTTGGGAGATATGTTACATTTTGTGTTTTACAAATTTTCATTTGGGAGATATGTTACATTATGTGTTTTACAAATTTTCATTTGGGAGATATGTTACATTTTGTGTTTTACAAATTTTCATTGATTTATTTTATACACAATGTAGTTGGCTCTAAAATATTTGCTAATATAATTGAAAAATTGAAATTTGCCGAAATTGGACCTTTATCAACTTGGACAGTGGATCCACCCACTGTCTAAGAGCCCTGGTGCTGTTTGCAGGTCAGCACCAGGGCTCTTAGACAGTGGATCCACCCACTGTCTAAGAGCACTGGTGCTGTTTGCAGGACAGCACCAGTGCTCTTAGACAGTGGATCCACCCACTGTCTAAGAGCCCTGGTGCTGTTTGCAGGACAGCATTCCATCAGAAACCATGAATCTATGTACAGGCGGAACGGCTTCTATTACAATAGGTCGATCGTGTTGAAGAAGATATTCGTCCAAAATCTCGCAATACACGTTAACTTGGAGCTGATACTGATTGTGTGATCTTCACACGGCATAAGGATTAACATGAGACCAAGTATGCGAATTGGGACTGTTAAATATGCCATCATCGTGAAAGTGGCCTTGTCTGTCCACAAAATGTTGCGGCCGAACTTACGTTTAAAAGTTTTCCTCCCGCAATGTTTTGCACACATTTTAGTTTTATTTCAAATTTTATTTGAAAACATTTCTAATTATGGGTGAATTATGGATTACAATTATTCTAACACCCTGAAATGTTGTTGAATTCGTCCCTCAAAATTTCTAATCAAAACTGGGTGCCAAGTACATCTCGTAAAAGATAAATCAATGAAAAATTGGAAAACAAGAAATGTGACTTATCTCTCAAATAAAAAAAATTTCCAATCGTTTCTTTCAGTTACTTTTATTGCTTCCGGACGAGAAAATGGATTCCCACAGTCTGGCCAATAAAAAATGAATAATTCTTAATTTGGTATTTGAAAGTAACAAAACTACATTCCACATGTTTTGACAAAAGGGAGCCAATCGTTCAATTTATCCCTGAATAAACCTCCACTCAATTTTCATAGATTTAATGCTTACTAAATGTAGACAAAAGGGAGCCAATCGTTGAATTTATCCCTGAATAAACCTCCACTCAATTTTCATAGATTTAATGCTTACTAAATGTAGACAAAAGGGAGCCAATCGTTCAATTTATCCCTGAATAAACCTCCACTCAATTTTCATAGATTTAATGCTTACTAAATGTAGACAAAAGGGAGCCAATCGTTCAATTTATCCCTGAATAAACCTGCACTCAATTTTCATAGATTTAATGCTTACTAAATGTAGACAAAAGGGAGCCAATCGTTCAATTTATCCCTGAATAAACCTCCACTCAATTTTCATAGATTTAATGCTTACTAAATGTAGACAAAAGGGAGCCAATCGTTCAATTTATCCCTGAATAAACCTCCACTCAATTTTCATAGATTTAATGCTTACTAAATGTAGACAAAAGGGAGCCAATCGTTGAATTTGTCCCTGAATAAACCTCCACTCAATTTTCATAGATTTAATGCTTACTAAATGTAGACGAACAAATTATCACAAATCAAGAACACAGTAAAAGCATGGAGTAATGAACAACATACCTTGACAAGAAGAGACCAAGTAGTACTGACCAGACTTCGCATTGGACACTCGTTGCTCACACATAAATACCTCATGGAGAAAAAAGACAAACCAATATGCAGAGTTGTTAACACAACACTGACAATTAAGCATATACTCACTGAATGTAAAAGACGCGACAAACTGAATATTCCACACGACCTACAAGAACTTCTTACAGAGGGTAGTCCATACATACACTCTATACTCCAATATTTAAAACATATAAACTTGTATCACAGAATCTAAGGAAACGAAAGATATTTTAAGATTTTTTTTTTTTATTTTTTTTTTTTTCATATTATGTAATTATTACTCAATTTTACTTGGTCATTAATGGAAAACCACAACATGTAGCACCCACCATGACCTAATAAATAGATAAATAACGGTAGTTAGTTTTAGTGATAAGTTATGTAAATACATTAACTATAGTTCAAATAGCAAGGCTCTAAATAATGTTTAGCAATTAATTCATAACACAAACCTACTAACTTTTGTATTATGCTCTCCTTAAACTTTTTTTTTTTTTTTTTTTTTTTTTTTTTTTTTTTTTTTTGTATTTAGTACTATAAGTTACTGTTAATTGTGAATATATAAATTTGTATTTTTTAATGTATTTTAAAAAAAAAAGAGCAAGTCGCCGTCGTTGCGAAGCTCGTAAAATAAATAAATAAATAAATAATAAATGTAGACGTTTTCGAGTAAGTATTGAATCTGTAGTCCGTTAGGGGGCTGAGGAAAAAATTCCCGAAAAAACTTTGATTCCTCGATAGAAAGAAAAGTGCGTTATCGGACGTACGTAAAGTATCTTTTAATAATCATTTTAGTGAATTAAATTACTGTTTTTTAAAGGAAAGTTTGTCTATTTTATGATGGTATAATTTTAATTTAATTATCTTGAATAGTTTTTGAGAAATCCTTTCTTATTCATTAAAAAACATGACTACATTAAAAAAACAGAAAATTGGACATAGCTCCTTTTCCTTTCGGAATCGGACCATACTTCAAATGAACTTTTTTGTTGGAAATGATGTCTGAAATCACTTCCTGAAGTTTGGCTACTTAGACCTGAATCACACTGTATATATATATATATATATATATATATATATATATATATATATATATATATATATATATTATCTTTGTTAACCCAGTAGTACCCATAACAATGATGTTTACAATTTCTGTCTGTTTGTCTGTGCGCGCTAATCTCAGAAACGGCTTATCCGATTTAGATGCGGTATTCACTAACATATTATGCTAAGCTTCACTTAACATTTGCTGTTCGTTTCATATCAGTCTGTTCATAAATAAAAAATGTATGCTAATGTAAAGAATCACGTCGAACTATCGTTAACAAGATACACACGAGGTTTTTTTGTTTTTTTGGTCAGGAAACAAGGCACGTAGTATTCCCCTTGGAAACGATTAAATGTGGTCGTTAACCAGAAAAATCGGTCCATCTAGTGGGGGAGGGGGTATAATCGTGACCCAAAGTAGCTATTTCCCCATACCAGCCTCAATCTACTATATATTTGTCAAATACCACTCACTCACTCATCTATCAACGCCCAGCCCAATCCGCCCGACAGAAAATTTTTAAATTTTGCATGGACACTCCCTATATAACGTAGGCGCTCGCTAAGAAAGGATTTTTTGATATTCGTATTTTTAAGCATTTTTAGGGGGGTTTAAAGTTTGAGTTGGTTAGAGAAGGCAAGCCTAGGCAGCCTGCGTTGCTAGGACGTTAACAGAACAGCTGTTACCTTACATTATCTATAGCATAGTTTTATTTCTAATTGAGGTTAATTTCAACTATGATGGCAGACCTTGAATTACTAGAAATTAACTGTCCCTCTTAGAGTTTTAATTGCGTTTCTTTTCTCCCTGTTCCCGTCAGATAGGCTTGCCATATTTTTGGAGAGTTAAACCGAGACACATTAATATGGGATGGGCATACCAGGGGGTGTGGTGGGGAATAAAAACAGTACAAAATATAAGCAAAATGGAGAGTTTTATGCCTAGCAAGTAACGGGAAGGGGGAATCCTGAACTGTTTGTCTACCGAAACCTTAAAAATAAGAACGGAACTCTTTTTGCTACTTGATTTTCTTAAAAAAATCTCTCAGCCAAATAGTAGTGTCTGGCAGCTGGCAGCGCTGTGCAGGTAGTTCCAGTGTTTTACAGTTAGATTACTTCTCATATCTTTGGCACTGTGAGCAGTAGTAAAAATGTTGATTGTAGAAAAGTAACCGATTTATTAAAGATTCTTATAAACATGAATTCATTAATTTTTACATCTTACAGCCTTTTCCGGGACATTGATAAAACCGGGCGGGACACCGAAACAATTGCAAAATACCGAGACAGTCCCGGTCAAACCGTGATGTATGGCAAGCCAATCCTTCTAGGCTTTTCTTGCACAGCCTCCTCGCCTATAACCTTGGTAATGCTCGCAAATATAATGGCTGTTTCCAAATAACTTTTTGGGAACATAAACTTTTAAATTTTCACGCCCATTGAATAACATATAGTATGACGGGAACCGTGCTATAATATATATATATATATATATATATATATATATATATATATATATATATTTTTTTTTTTTTTTTTTATTGAAATTTACTACCTGTACAGAGAACAACATGTAAATAGTACTGTAATGATCTACATGGATACATAGGTGGGGAGAATACAACCATTGTTGAACTCCCTATTAGATATATATAGTGCTATAATAAACTGCACAAAATAGTAAAGTAACGTAATTTTAATGAAACATTATTTAACGCAATAAAATAATTACTTATCTGCCGTGACGAAGCACGGGTATTCAGCTAGTAGTTGTTATATTTCAATGAAACTTTGTTCTGATCATCCACAGAGAAAAATATGTTGTAAATAAACCAAACCTATTCATCAGGAGTGGGTTTACTCCAGACCCAAATTACCGATTACTAATTTATTATAATTATAAATATATAATATCAATATAAATATGATATATTTTTTTACTCCTCGGATTTCTCACATTCCAGACAATTATGTTTCGCGATGACAATTAAATTATGTTTTGCGAGGAAACTTTCAGTGAAGAATGTTGGCAGCAGTGAGCATCTAGATTCTAGATACTCACTGCTGCCAACATACTTCACTGATATTTCCCTTCTGTCTGTCAGACACTCTATACACACTAGGGTTTAACAATCCCTAAGGGTTCAGCTTAGTGGCTCTGTCAGGTGTTAGCAATCCTAGCAGCCTGTATGCTTCATCCCCGATGTCTATACCTCCATACACACTAGGGTTTAACAATCCCTAAGGGGTCAGCTTAGTGGCTCTGTCTGGTGTTAGCAATCCTAGCACCCTGTATGCTTGATCCCCGATGTCTATACCTCCATACACACTAGGGTTTAACAATCCCTAAGGGGTCAGCTTAGTGGCTCTGTCAGGTGTTAGCAATCCTAGCAGCCTGTATGCTTGATCACCGATGGCTATACCTCTATACACACTAGGGTTTAACAATCCCTAAGGGGTCAGCTTAGTGGCTCTGTCTGGTGTTAGCAATCCTAGCACCCTGTATGCTTGATCCCCGATGTCTATACCTCCATACACACTAGGGTTTAACAATCCCTAAGGGGTCAGCTTAGTGGCTCTGTCAGGCATTAGCAATCCTAGCAGCCTGTATGCTTGATCCCCGACGGCTATACTTCTATACACACTAGGGTTTAACAATCCCTAAGGGGTCAGCTTAGTGGCTCTGTCAGGTGTTAGCACTCCTAGCAGCCTGTATGCTTGATCCCCGATGGCTATACCTCTATACACACTAGGGTTTAACAATCCCTACGGGGTCAGCATAGTGGCTCTGTCAGGTGTTAGCAATCCTAGCAGCCTGTATGCTTTATCCCCGATGGCTATACCTCTATACACACTAGGGTTTAACAATCCCTAAGGGGTCAGCTTAGTGTCTCTGTCAGGTGTTAGCAATCCTAGCAGCCTGTATACTTGATCCCCGACGGCTATACTTCTATACACACTAGGGTTTAACAATCCCTAAGGGGTCAGCTTAGTGGCTCTGTCAGGCATTAGCAATCCTAGCAGCCTGTATGCTTGATCCCCGACGGCTATACTTCTATACACACTAGGGTTTAACAATCCCTAAGGGGTCAGCTTAGTGGCTCTGTCAGGTGTTAGCAATCCTAGCAGCCTGTATGCTTCATCCCCGATGGCTATACCTCTATACACACTAGGGTTTAACAATCCCTAAGGGGTCAGCTTAGTGGCTCTGTCAGGCATTAGCAATCCTAGCAGCCTGTATGCTTGATCCCCGACGGCTATACTTCTATACACACTAGGGTTTAACAATCCCTAAGGGGTCAGCTTAGTGGCTCTGTCAGGCATTAGCAATCCTAGCAGCCTGTATGCTTGATCCCCGACGGCTATACTTCTATACACACTAGGGTTTAACAATCCCTAAGGGGTCAGCTTAGTGGCTCTGTCAGGCATTAGCAATCCTAGCAGCCTGTATGCTTGATCCCCGACGGCTATACTTCTATACACACTAGGGTTTAACAATCCCTAAGGGGTCAGCTTAGTGGCTCTGTCAGGTGTTAGCAATCCTAGCAGCCTGTATGCTTCATCCCCGATGGCTATACCTCTAACCACATCAGGGTTTAACAATCCCTAAGGGGTCAGCTTAGTGGCTCTGTCAGGTGTTAGCAATCCTAGCAGCCTGTATGCTTTATCCCCGATGGCTATACCTCTATACACACTAGGGTTTAACAATCCCTAAGGGGTCAGCTTAGTGTCTCTGTCAGGTGTTAGCAATCCTAGCAGCCTGTATACTTGATCCCCGACGGCTATACCTCTATACACACTAGGGTTTAACAATCCCTAAGGGGTCAGCTTAGTGGCTCTGTCAGGTGTTAGCAATCCTAGCAGCCTGTATGCTTCATCCCCGATGGCTATACCTCTAACCACATCAGGGTTTAACAATCCCTAAGGGGTCAGCTTAGTGGCTCTGTCAGGTGTTAGCAATCCTAGCAGCCTGTATGCTTGATCCCCGATGGCTATACCTCTATACACACTAGGGTTTAACAATCCCTAAGGGGTCAGCTTAGTGTCTCTGTCAGGTGTTAGCAATCCTAGCAGCCTGTATACTTGATCCCCGACGGCTATACTTCTATACACACTAGGGTTTAACAATCCCTAAGGGGTCAGCTTAGTGGCTCGGTCAGGCATTAGCAATCCTAGCAGCCTGTATGCTTGATCCCCGACGGCTATACTTCTATACACACTAGGGTTTAACAATCCCTAAGGGGTCAGCTTAGTGGCTCTGTCAGGTGTTAGCAATCCTAGCAGCCTGTATGCTTTATCCCCGATGGCTATACCTCTATACACACTAGGGTTTAACAATCCCTAAGGGGTCAGCTTAGTGTCTCTGTCAGGTGTTAGCAATCCTAGCAGCCTGTATACTTGATCCCCGACGGCTATACCTCTATACACACTAGGGTTTAACAATCCCTAAGGGGTCAGCTTAGTGGCTCTGTCAGGTGTTAGCAATCCTAGCAGCCTGTATGCTTCATCCCCGATGGCTATACCTCTAACCACATCAGGGTTTAACAATCCCTAAGGGGTCAGCTTAGTGGCTCTGTCAGGTGTTAGCAATCCTAGCAGCCTGTATGCTTGATCCCCGATGGCTATACCTCTAACCACATCAGGGTTTAACAATCCCCAAGGGGTCAGCTTAGTGGCTCTGTCAGGTGTTAGCAATCCTAGCAGCCTGTATGCTTCATCCCCGATGGCTATACCTCCATACACACTAGGGTTTAACAATCCCTAAGGGGTCAGCTTAGTGGCTCTGTCTGGTGTTAGCAATCCTAGCAGCCTGTATGCTTCATCCCCGATGGCTATACCTCTAATATCGTGTATAGAGAAGCATTACTGTAAAGTAGATTTATTTTAGAAAACTAAAACGAAGTTTTTTATAATAAAAAATAAACCAAAAGATATATATATATATATATATATATATATATATATATATATATATATATATATATATATGCTGCTATAAATCTCAATCCACGCGAACGAATATTATTAGAATTATTCATACCCTCAATTATAAATCTATAAACACCAGTAGAGATAGTTTTTGGCTCCATCAAGAACCATGACTGCATTCCGAGAACATGCTGTGGTTTAGTGGGCTACCACACCCACACCATGGCTACACCACAACCAACATCCAAATATTATAATCGCCCTCTATATTGTATTGCTAATATTGACTTATAAAGCCATCAACTACTATCAGTTGGTTCAAAGTTTACAAGTGTATTTTTTATGTTGCCAAACATATTTCGCATTGTCAGAGATTATAAAAATACCATTTAATAATTGGGCGCTTATGCCCTAGCTGAACCGTACAAAATTCTAATAAATTACGTTAAAATAAAACATTATGCGGTTTCATAGGAGTATTCTGGTGGTTTTGTGCAGCCGGGCCAAAGCATTCTGGCACATGATCCAAACACATAGACCTTAAAATTTGTAAGTATATATATATATATATATATATATATATATATATATATATATATATATACAGTAGAACTTGGATGATTAGAACCCCGAGGGACCGACAAAAAAGTTCGAATTATCTAAAATTCGAATTACAAAAGTTTTTGAAATAAATGGCTAATAAATCCAACTTCATATTTTCACATTTTTTTATTTAAACAAAAATACATTTTATTTAAAGAATAAAAATTTCATGAATTGATGATTACGTACATAAGTAATAAACAATTTATCTTAGAAAAAAATAAAAATAAAAGTCTGTTGTTTTGAAAAAAAGTCATTTTCATGGGCAAGAATTTTTTCTTTATTTTTCAGGTAAGTTGGTAGAGAGTTAGGTGGAATTCCAAAGTCCTTGGCAATTTCAGATTTTCCCTTTATTCCTTCTACAACTTCTTTAGTCGCAGCTATTTTCTAGATACAATGATCGCAGGAATTCTAGGATAAAACGACAGGATGTAACTATAACAACCCCTGGAAGGGAGGAAGCGCGACCCTCCACTTTGCAGAACTCCTAGAGTCCAAGAACTAGACTATGAGACCGCCGCGCTTCTTGTCCCGGAACCCCTACATCCGTATCTTACTATCCTTCTTACCCGAGGGGAGAATATTTTCACAAGATATAAGATCGGCCGCCTCTCTGTCCACTTACCATTGGGGGCACAGACTCGTAAAAAAATATCGAATTATCCAAAATTTTATTCGAATTAACCACGATTTTTTACATTCTTTACGCCCTAAATTCCAAGGACCGAGAGAAATATTCGAATTAAAGAAGATTTCGAATTATCGAAGTTCGAATTATCCATGTTCCACTGTATATATATATATATATATATATATATATATATATATATATATATATATATACAGTAGACTCTCCCTTATCCGGCGTTCTCTTATCCGTCGCTGTCTCTAATCCGGCAGTCTCCGAGAGGAATGAGTGACGGATCTCGGAAATGGCCGGAGTTCCGGCCTCGGAGCAGGAGACCTGCTCGAGGGTTCCTAGAAAACCTTCCCTTCCTAGCTAGCCAAACATTTGTTTCATGGTATTTCATTGAATGGAAGTCAAAGAAGGCATATATCGTCGCTACAAAAGGAAAGTATCGAATGTGAAAATTATCACTTTTCAGAGTGGAAAAGCATTTATTCAAAAATTTGTATGGGACAGTCAAATATTCGGCAGATTTGACCTTTTGATAGTGGAATACTTTCCCTTTAATAGAGTGATCTAAGATTCAAGAATTTGCAGTACATAAGTCCAGCATAAATTAGTAAAGATTGACAATGAAAGATGAATTTTTTCATATTCGTTATTTTGCATTTGTATCGACGATATGTCTCCTTTTAGAGGTAGGAACTTGTGTTTCTACTAAGGAACCTGCTGCTGGAGCGCTTGATATACACCAGCAAGGATTTAAATTAATTTTATAATTCGGTACCTCAATTTTACTTAAATATGCAAATAAATATAATAAAAATGGTACATATTATTATATCCTCAAATATTAAGGTTTATATAATACATAAGTGACCGGTTCTAACTGATTTCTCTAATCCAGCGTTTTCTCTAATCCCACTGTACCCCTGTCCCGATGACGACGGATTAGGGAGAGTCTACTGTATGTATATATATATAGTGTGTGTGTGAGTGTTTGTTGGAGTGAGAATAAGACAGCAATATCCGAGATAAACGTCGCCCGTATCCTATGACTTATGTTTGGAACTGACCCAGAAATAGTCAATACATTTGTTCATATTGACCCCGAACTACAGGATATTGTGCTGGGTCAAGTTCCGGCAAGACACAATATCCTTTCCTAAGAAGGTCACAATACACTTCCCACCGTTCTTTACAAGGAATCAGTCGTTTTAAGGACAACAATAATCAAGAAGTCCGACTTATAGGGACGGCGTACTCAGTCCCTCGTGGGGAATAAACTGACGAGGGCTCAATCCAGTTTGAACTAACATTTTTTGTTATATTACTTGTATAGGGCTCTCCCGTGGTCTAGTGGCTAGTGGCTAGTTAATTTCTTAAGCGGGAGATGATGGGTTCGATTCCCACCGGCGCGCCGGTCATCATCGCCGCGGCGGCAGGAATTTTCTCATCCCACGGCTCGTTGGGAAAATTCCCCGCTGCACCCTGGATGTTGGCGCTAGACATCGAAGCGCCTTAAAAAAAAAAAAAAATGACTTGTATAATTCCGCCTTCATTTTAGCCCGGTTTCTCCCTCCCTCCATAGGCAGGAATCTCGCTTATAAGGTTGACCTCACGACGCAATCCGGAAGTGCTGACTCGAAAATTTCTCGTTTCCGACCCTATAGATCACGAAAATATAGGTGGTTCAAATTTGTATATATATATATATATATATATATATATATATATATATATATATATATATATATACATATATGTATATATGTATATATATATATGTATATATATATATATATATATATATATATATATGCGCTTGTCTGTTCGCTCTCTGGCTAGCTCAAAAATGGTACGATTTTTATGAAATTTGGTACAAAAATCTTTCGTCTAATTTGAAAGGTCAAGTTCGTTAACCAGCAGAATCCATCCACCGGAAGAGCGAAATTCGCAAGAAAAAAAATCGTAACGATTCCGTTTTCGAGTTCATATGCGTTTCTAGACGTAGAAAACGAATGAAACCATTCTTAAAGCAATATCTGTAACCGTTTTCGAGAAACATTGAAACACCTACTTTTCCTAACTAATTTTCAGTTTGGGTATTCAGAAACGATTAATTCAGTTGGAACTTGTTCCAGATGTTTGATATTCATCTAATCTATGATAGGTAAATTTTGGTTCCGTTTAGATTTAAGGATCTACTAGAAATAAAATATTTCAACAAGCATGAAACGTTTTGGGATTTTCGTATATTTTCTAAAATATCTCGAAAACGGTTGGGAAATCGTGTAAGTGGAAAACATTATTCGAAAGATTACTAAATTCTCTATAAAAAAGGGGCGGATGTAATGTTTGATGGCGTGGTGTCAATCGGAGAAATAAGGACTTGCAAATTCGCTATTGTTAGTTTTGTTCTTTTGAACGTTTTTTTTTTATCTGTTTACTCAACGTTTTAACTGGTTCTTGCTTATTTTAATTGTATTTAACAGTAAAACGAGTATTTGATTAAAGCAAGGTAAGAAAATGTGAAACGTTGTTATAGTGTTTCCAAGAGCGAACTTTGAGAAGGTGGGGGAAGTCGCCATGATACTGTTTCCCGTTTGACGCCTCAAATATATTTTCTCTTCGAGATTTTATTTTATATTTTTCACGATAAAGCTTTCTTTTGGTAGGATTGACATACTTAAATTCATTCATTTTTACGGTTAATATCAACTAGTCGTATAGTAAATTTACTCAGCTTTCGATTGGTTTCACTTCCTTTCTAGTAGAACCACCTGGGACAGAGCTACAACGAGTATTCTTCTAAAAACCACGTTTGTCTCGATAAAACAATAAAATGACGTTTTCTCCCTTATGGGCGAGAATTCGGAAAATCGTCATAGAACATTTTTTGTTCCCCTAAGGGTCCTCTATCACCTCCCACAATATGACTAGACATTTACGGGACACCCTGTATATATATACATACATACATATATGGAAAAAGACAAAAACATAAAAACTTAATATACTAAAACATAATATATAGAAGAACAATGTGCTATATATGCATATTTCAGTATTAAATCCGTCCTACTTGTTTTTTACAGCCCTGATGAAGTCTTGAAGTTCAAGCAGAAACGTCGGCACAATACAACCATTTTTATGATAAAATGTAGTTTTATTAAGTAGCAGTGACCGAACCCCGACAATCCCTACCTTGTATCATCTACGGTCAACCATCTCCTGTCAATGTTAGCAGTGACCGAACCCCGACAATCCCTACCTTGCGGGATAAAATATCTTTCCATTTAATAAAAAAGACGACATAAAATTAATTATTTTATAAAATGACAGAGAATTCTTTTGGAAAATCGACATTTACCCCAAAACTATCTATTTTAAACAGCTGATACCCAGTAGACATTATTGATCTTATCAGTCCAGACATGGCCCTACCTGCGGAAGGTTCTCTGAAGTGTAGGCTTTAACAATATTTTATTTGATATCAGTTTAAGTGCTCCTGAAGAGGCGTCAGGAGGACATGAAACATGTAGAGCTGAATCAAGGAGTAGCAAAGAAAGTGAGTGTTTTTATAAATTTGACCTTCTGCCACAGATAAACATATTAGAAAAATAGGGTCACCATCTTATAATAATAAAGATTTTATTTGATATTTTTCACGATAGATCAAACCCCACCAATAACTGGTACTATTCCTTTACTAAGAGCACTAGAGATATGAACGGAACCGCGCTGAGATGACGCAGTTCCTGCGAGTAGGACTTTTTTGAGTAGATCTATAAGAAATCTATAGTGCATTTCTTGAATTACTTTTTCTTTTTCTAACAATGTGTTTTTTTTTTTAGAGTCTTGTAGAATGCAGTATTTAGTAGGATTGAGAAGCCTTCTACTATAGAAGATGCGAACTTCTGCTTTGTCCCTCGCTGTTTGTAATTCGGGGACCCGAGGCTGAAGTTAATTTGAATACTGATAAGCTGAGAGTGTCCCTTATCAGTATGACAGCTGGTCAGTCCTGGGACGTGACTTGACATCCTGACGGACTTGGAGATTCAAGGAAGGGGGTCCTGTAGCTTTCTGGGTGTTTTCCATGTGCTCGATAAGGTGTAATGTGTTTCTTTATGTTCTTTCATTTGCTTTCCATCATTGGTGTGTTTTTGACATTCTTGACATGTTTCTCGTTTTTTTGCTGGACTCTTCTTTCTCACCTAAATCCTCGCTGCTCGTTCCATTTGGCTGTTACAGGAGATTCTTGGTAACCATCTTGATCTTCCTCCCTTTGATATTACTTCATTAGGGTCTATCTGGATCTATCTGATGGATAATTAACTCACACTCTAGGAAAACACATCTCTAGGTCAGAAGCTGGATCGGCGGGTTCGACGGCCGCCGGGTTATCAGCATATAAGAATAACTTCTCATTCTTTCTTTGATAATTTCTGTTCTTGTCAGCAGCGCTATGGCGGTAAGTGAAATGCATTCCTTATTCATAACGTATAATCAGAGTAACAATTACAACGGACAGTTGATTGTTTTAGCATGGGACATGCTTTAGTTATTGCCTACCCGAAAACGATATGTGCGGGAAGGAACGAAAATCAAATTTTTGGAAATTTTTACACCAAAGGTGCGAAAAAATATTAGAAGTCAAAATATAAAAATATTTAAGCTGCTGGAAGGTATTTTATTTGATGGGAGGTAGTTTAGCTCGGAGATATTTCAGCTGATTGGAGGTGTTTTGGCGGATAGGAAATTGTTCGCTTTATGTGTGGGATTTCAACTAATAGAAGGTATTTTCAGCTGAAGGGAGATATTTCAGCTGTTGAGAGATGTTTCAGACGATGAGAGGTGTTTCAACTGTTAGGAGATATTTCAGCTGTTGGAAGATGTTTCAGACGGTGAGAGGTGTTTCAACTGTTGGGAGATATTTCAGCTGTTGGGAGGATTTCAGACGATGAGAGGTGTTTCAACTGTTGGGAGATATTTCAGCTGTTGGGAGGTGTTTCAACTTTTGGGAGATATTTCAGCTGTTGGGAGATATTTCAGCTGTTGGGAGGAGTTGAGACGATGAGAGGTGTTTCAACTGTTGGAAGATATTTCAGCTTTTAAGGTGGTGTTTCAGATAATGGGGTGTGTTTCAGATGATGGGAAGTTTTTCAGCTGATAGGGGGTTATTCAGGTCGTAACAGGTTGTTCAGCTGATAGACGGTGCTCCAGCTCCCAGCCTGTCCCTTAATTCTTCTAACATTACTACGTCTGGATGTAAAAAAGTTAATAAAAAAAAATCGTTTCAGAAAGAAAGTAGATCTTAATCATAAATTATCGACGATAACTAACGCTAAATAATGTATAAACTTTAACAAAGTTTATACATGTCTCATTTGGAGGCTCAGGACAAAAACTGGTTAATAACATTGATAAATTATAGAATTCGGTAAAAACTGTGACAACGTGAAATTCATCTGATATCGTTAAGCCAAAAAAATTAAAAAAAGAACAACTTAATTACAATTACGTAAACTGTAATTAAGTTGAGATGCACTTTCTCTCACAGCTTCTTAGGACACAATTACAGCTTCTTAGGACACAATTACAGCTTCTCTTCAAATTTTTAGAGGTTGGATCATTAATATTATTTCTCTTTTGAAACGTTTGAAGTCATCCAATTTAAGCTTCCAAGTCCGCCGCTTGAAGTCACTTTAAAAAAACATTGGTCAGAGGTCTCGTTAGATCTGAGACGAATACGCGTCAAATCATGGGTATCTATTTCTAAAAATATATTAAATTTCGTTCTCTTATTTTTAATATCATCTAACCTAGTTCATAAGTTAAGATTTTATATGGTTTAATAAACTTAGGGTGGGTTTACACTTGCTAGTTATTGCAGGAAATTTATATCAGAGAGAAATTGCGACTAGTGTAAACCATGAGCAATTTATGTCTGAGATATATATTTCTATCACGAAGTGTCGACACTTCTATTCCATCAGGTGTAAACACAGATTTTTACGAGAAGAATTTAATTTCAGAGATAAATATCTTGGCTACTAGCTGTATGGTCGACACTTCTATACCAACAGATGTAAACACTGATTATAATCAGTGTTTACATCTGTAGCACAAATAATTATTTGTGCTTTTAGTGAATTTATCGCAAATCCAGAACTGTCCTATACATATCCATGACATAAATGTCTAGCTATTTCTGTCAGTATGTAAACCTTCAAGAGAATATCTATCCGACACCTGACATATATTTCCTGCGAGAAGTGTCAGATGTAAACGCACCCTTAGCGTTGGTTTATTCCGGTCAATTCCACTTCAAAGCTGAACCTTTTCTCGTATGCTCTCGTTTTCCTGACTAGCAGAGATCTGATTTCATTTTGCAATCATAGGAAAATCAAATTATGAAGCTGCAGAAATGTTCTCAGCAGTGGCGTCCTTCAGAGAATCAAGCAATAGAACGGGTTCGAAGAGAATCTGTGAAACTTTACGATATTGTGTTTATGTTTTAGTTTAAGCTTGCATAACTAGTTTCAATGGTTTTATTGTGTCCACCTCCGTTATTTAGTGGCTTCATTAGTTAATGAAGTTTATTCTATATGCTGTCCTAAGGCCCCGTCGACTGCTGATACTGTATATTTAGTGGTATACATTCATAGATGTTTAGCCGCAGGCAGATTTTCTTTATGTTATCATTTCTGACTGTGGTTGATCAAGGTAAGTGTTGGGGAAAGGAGTGGGTGGGTTTTGTCCACCCATTAAGATGAGGGTTGTAGTAGAGGATCAAGGGAAGGAGAGCGGTGTCATAAAAGTGTGGTGATAATGGATGGGAGGCAGGTATGAAGGGTTTTATTGGGGGCGGTATAGAGTTTTAGCAAGATGTTTTGTTAAATGGAAAATGTTGGAATAGGTAGAGGAGATGACTTCTTTATCAATTTTGTTGGCAGGTATTTCAGGTGTTGGGAGGTGTTTCAGCTATTGGCAGATATTTCATGCGCTGCGAGATGATTCAGCATTTGCTGGGATGTGTTTCAGGTATTGGCAGGTATTTCAGGTATTGGTAGATGTTTCAGCTGTTGGCAGGTATTTCAGTTGTTGGGAGGTGTTTCAGCTATTAGCAGATATTTCATGTGCTGCGAGATTATTCAGCATTTGCTGGGACGTGTTTCAGGTACTGGCAGGTATTTCAGGTATTGGTAGTTGTTTCAGCAGTTGGCAGGTATTTCAGTTGTTGGGAGGTGTTTCAGCTATTAGCAGATATTTCATGTGCTGCGAGATGATTCAGCATTTGCGGGGGGGGGAGTAGGAGTCGGGAGTGTAGTGACTGGAGGCTGGCGTGACCACTGGGTACTTCGAGACGGCGGGTTCGTGCTTTGTCCAGAGAGAGAGGTAGAGCAGGTAGCTAGGTCCTTGTTCCTTAGTGCATGGCTGGAGGCTGGTCCTGTGAGAGCTAGAGTGTCCAGACAGAGCTGGTGAGTCCTGGAGAGAGTGCCGGATCGGAATGGGCCAGCAGGAACGCCCCTAGACATAGGCCGAGGTCGGGGCGCCTCGGTCAAGGCACGGCCGAGCGCTCGTTCCTATTGGCTGTTCCTGGATGCTTCTCATTGGTACGCCAATGGTCGCCTGTCCAGTCATTACAGCTCACCAAAAGCACAGCCATCAGCGAACATTCCTTCATGAACTCCTGTTCTGAACACATCGTCTGCTTACTTGGAACTCTTCTACCTCGTCACAGCTCTTGTGCATTCACCGGCAGCTCTCCAGTGATCTCCAGCAGGACCAGCTACTCAAGCAGCTAGGCCCCGAGCACCCGCTCGGTCAGTAAGCTCGTAAGAGCAGAAGCGCCTGGTGTAGCAGCCAGGACCAGCAGCAGTTGCAGAAGAAGAGAGTAAGGGGCACATCCAGGATCTCTAAGCAAGCCGTTGGGTCCGGACCCACAAGGGAATTGCTAAGGGGTTCTGCATTCCGGGGCTTTGCCCACCCGTCTGTCGGTCGGTACAGGTACGACCGCAGGCGGCCCCCACCACCAGGGTACCCCCACTCTGACTACCCCCACTCTGACTCTCCCCTCTCTCTTTTACCCCCTCTTCTCGCCACGCCCACCCCCCACCATGTACTCACATGAACACACTCCCCTCCACCAGACACGTACACTCACGCCACCACCCGCTACCAGCTCACATCTCACCCAAGAGACCCTCACTAAAGCCCTCTCTACCAGAACCTTCACCACAGAAGAGATGGAACGTCTCTTCAGCATACTGGGCCCTGAGTCTCCTATGGAGCAGGGCGCCGATCTTGAAAATACTACAGACTTCCCTGGCCTCCCTCCGGCCTCTAAAAGGCCCATTGACACAAGTAGCTCCTCGGAGAGGGAACCCCAAACAGATAGTGAAATCTTCACGCTGGTTAAACCAAGTAAGGGCAGGAAGCACCGAAAGGTGGCGCCCAAAAATCCACCCACTAAAACTTCCCCAGCCCCGACCACCACACAGAACAGGTTTGAGCCCCTCAACAAGATTAGGCCACCACCAATCATACTACCACCACACTACACCGAGGTTAACAGCCTCGTACGCACACTAAACAATGCCGGAATCTCCAAATACACTGTACAGAGATGTAAAGACGGAAACAAAATTTTTGCCCAGGACCTCACTACCTTTGAAACCATTAAAACTAAACTGACCACAAACAAGACACAATTTTACTCCTTCACTCCTAAGGGCTCCCCAAAGAATCAAAACTTCGTGCTCCTCGGGCTGGACATCGACCACCCGCTAGAGAGCGTAAAACTACAGCTCAACACTGAACATCTCGTGTCAGTGAAGCGTATGAGCAAGACCCAGACCGACGGAACTAGGGTCCCCATCCCACCCATCATACTCACGTTCGATCACAAGTTTAACCCCTCACCCTTAAAATCGATCAAATCGATCGATCAAATAATTGTATACATCAAACCCTATAGGGGAGAAAACAGCATCTCCCAGTGTTTCCGGTGCCAGCGTTTCGGCCACACCAGAAACAACTGTAACTTGCGCGAACGTTGTGTCCGTTGCGGCAATTCACACGCGTCAAAAGACTGCGATCGAGCTAACAATTCACTGAAATGTCCTAACTGTCAGGAAGAGCACCCCGCCTCTTACAGGCAATGCCCAACCCGGCTCAACCTTCTCGAGAAGAGCCGGAAAGCCCGACAAACAACTGTAGCCCCCCCGGCAAACAGCACACCCACACGTACATATAGAACAGTTGACCCAACATTCAGCTACTCTAATGCCTTCACTGGCCACACTACACAGCTTCCCCCTCCACCACCACCACCGACACAACCACTTCCCCAACCACAAAACACCAGACCAGCTCTACTTCCCACCCCACCTACACCACCAATCTACCAAATACCAACACCTATCGCACCACAACAACATACCAGTGACAGTACACCCGCATGGGTCGAACGACTGACAAACACCATGACTGACATGATGTCAATGATACGAACATTAGTAGAACTTATGACAAAACTGATAACAAAATGACCAGACACACTATACTCAATTTAAACACGAACGGACTAACTCCAAAACTACAAGACGTGGACTTACTTCTACGACAAATACAGCCCACTGTATTCATACTAACCGACACACGACTGATCAGAGGTAGTTACGCACACTTCCAGGGCTATACACTTCTCCGGCACGACATGGACAATACACTAGCCGGTGGAGTCGCCATCGGCCTTCGACACGGTACACGCTTTCAACGGATAGACCCTATCATAGACCCAGACGAATACAATTTTGTTCTGACAATTATAGTAAAACTGAACAAGACGTACAAACTGACCGCATACTATCGGAGACCGAGAGGACGACTTTCACGACTGGGACTTCTCCTTTCGGAAACTTCGACAGACAGACGACACATACTCATAGGTGACCTGAACGCTAGACACACTGCCTGGCATAATACGAGAAATAACCCCGCAGGGACTAAGCTGACTAAATACCCCCTGACAGTCATACACCCAGGCACACACACATTCAGACACTTCGCAGATCCCAGCATGACTTCAACGATTGACTTGCTAGTTACGCGACAACCACACGTAATAACCGCGTGCACTGCACTCGATTTTATCACATCAGACCACAGGCCGGTCTTATACGAACTACACGGGCACATCCCCACACCCACAGCCACAAACTACCACTACAGTAAGGCAGACTGGCACAAATACAAACACCTCATACACGAACACCCCCCCCCTATCACACCCATACATGACACACAAATTCTCGACGAGGCCATTAAACAATTCACAGACACAATCACCTTCGCGGCCGACTCGAGCATTCCTAAGTTCGCGCCAGCACCTCCAAATCTTAGGAAACCACCACAACACATTCTCACACTCATCAAACAACGAAACAATATCAAAAACATTTGGTACAGAACACGAGACAGGCATTATAAAACTGCACTAAACTCACTCACTACAGAAATACGCACACTCATGTCACAATGGAAGACGTCCATGTGGCATGAGAAACTCAGGCAG
This sequence comes from Gonocerus acuteangulatus, assembly GCA_946811695.1. Classification (NCBI taxonomy): domain Eukaryota; kingdom Metazoa; phylum Arthropoda; class Insecta; order Hemiptera; family Coreidae; genus Gonocerus; species Gonocerus acuteangulatus. The sequence continues at coordinate 5,074,088 of OX328130.1, forward strand.
ACACATGGTGACTTCAAGCAATTCTGGAGGCTCATACGAACACGCACGCATAAGACTAACACAGTAAAAATACACAGACAAGATACTCTACTAGACGAAAAAGACCTGGCGGACATACTCGCTACCTACTACACACAAGACGCTCAGACTCGCAACAAAGACCGTACACCTGAATACAGACTTACACTACAAGACAATTACATGTACGTCTCACCAAAACAACTGACAGCCATACTCAGACAGACACGAGGGAATAAATCCCCAGGACATGACAGACTTCAGTACATATTACTCAAACAGCTACCGAGAAAAGGACTACACTATCTCGTACACATATATAACACATGCCTCCGCCTCAGACACTTCCCCGAACACTGGAGACACGCCATCATCACTCCACTACTCAAACCCAACAAAAAGGGCGACACACCTGAACACTACAGACCCATAAGCCTACTGCCTCATTTATCAAAAGTGTATGAAAAGATCATACTGAGATATCTGAAAGACTTTTGCGCAGAGGAGGATATAATCCCTGCTGAGCAGTTCGGCTTCCGCCCTGCACACAGTTCAGAACACCAGCTAGTAAGGCTCCAATCACACATCACAAACAACATGCTCATGAACCGGACTACAGCACTCATATCGATTGACTGTACGAAAGCTTTTGACTCTGTTTCACATAATATACTCATGCAGCAACTCAGAACTTACGGATGTCCAGAACAACTCTATAACATAATACACTCTTTCCTATACGGACGTACTATGACGGTTAGGGTAGGGGCAAGCCTCTCCAGCACACACCCAATCCCCTGCGGTGTACCACAGGGGTCAGTACTCGCACCAACACTCTTTTCCATTTACACATCAGAAATCGTCGGTGAACAGTACCCAAACACAAAAATAGCCGCATACGCCGACGATATCGCGATATACAGCACATCCATGTCACATTCAAAGGCATTAAAACAAGCTGAAGAGGTTTGCGCAGACGTAGTAGACGAACTGCGACGAATACACATCACAGTTAACCCGACCAAGACAGACGCACTACTCTTCGCCTTTCATGGCAATTCAACACGAGCACGCCCCAAGTATTTCACGGTTAGAAACAAAAGAAACAAGTTAAAAAGACATATCAATTACTTGGGGATACACTTAGGAACACACCTCAGTTTTCACACACACTTTACCAAGAAGCTAAAGCTTGTCAGGACGAAAGCCCGCTCTCTTGGATACTTACTCAATTCACCAAACCTCTCACTCAGACTGAAGCTACTCATATACAAAGGAGTCCTACGACCGGCACTACTATACGGCACACCACTCTTTCGGTTTCTGAACCCCACCATACTCAGAACACTACAATCTTTTCAGAACCGAATACTCAAAACAGTCACACGGAGCACCTCACACAATAAACTCAAAGCCCCCGACTTACACAAACTTTTAGAACTCCCTACAGTTTCAGAATTCATAAAACGACGTCACATCAAATTCTTTGACGGACTTAAGTACCATGACAATCCACTCTTTAACGACATCACACCACCTGGACGACCAGGACGCTGGCAAGGACCAACAGAGTTCACACGACGACTAGTAGACGTACTAGAACACAACACATTTTAGAACACGCTAGGAACAATCCAACAAACACAAGTTACACTGACACTTGACACGTAAGACAGTATAACTGACCTTCTTCCCCTTTCTTCTTTCTTCTACTCTCCGACTATCTTTCGTTTTACCTCCTCCTCTATCGCTGTGCCCCACACAGCACATTACACATACCTCCCTTTTGGGAATCCTACACTTTTTTCTCCTTTACTTACCGCCTTCAAGTGCATTAATGCAGAATAAGGACACCTCCTCCCTCATCCTCCCTCTACCTGTGGCCCTTACGCCCGCCTGTGGCGTTCGAGGTCCTTAGTTTTTCTTTGCGTTCTGCACGTTTTTCTTTCACTTTCGTTTTCATCATGCCCTTCCTTGCATGCTTTTTATTTCTCTTTTATCTAAAGTGGGGTTTAGGAAAAAAAAAAAAAAAAAAAAAACAGCCATCAGCCTGGAAATTATTAAACCCAGGACACATGAAATGGAATGTTCACGCATCATAATCGTACAGCACGACATCCTGTCCCATTAGTTAGAGAAATAGCTTTCATCGTGCGAACACGCGTATAGAAGTTAGTGAAGTTTACCGAGGACAAATATCACGAGGAGAAAACTTCATTACTGCTGATGATGCTTGAACTTCACCACTGCTTGTAGATAGGACGTGCTTGATGGTGAAAATGTATGGAGAGATACTTCACAAAGTAGATTAGGACTTCGTTTGTAAGTCCAACAGCTAGATCAAGATAATAATAGTCGGAGAGCTGGTAACCGCACTTTTCATTAAATGTTTTATGCACCCTGAAATTTTGCTATAATGTACATCTTGGGTAGATAAGGAGGTATATATGTGTTTCCTGGACATACCTTGGAACACCAGGTACTGCGCACTAGGGAAAGGTGCAGAAAAATATTGCCCAGAAATAGTGTTTTATTTAGAAGCCAACTACCATTAATGTAAAATAATTACAAATTAAGGCAATTTTACGATGAATAATAAATAAGGCAGACATTTTTAAGGGGGTTAACATATAAATAAAACAAAAAACAAAGTAGTACCTAGTTTTTATTTTTAATATTAAATGAAGTGCTTTATTCACGCTGCGATTTAAACAGCGTCTTCAATAAACATATTTGAAAATAATCACTAAAGGGCAGACACTTTTGTGGGGTTTAATTATCAGAAAACATGAAAATAAATGTTGCCTATGATAGACTGCAATACACTGCGCGTAACCGTAAGAGTGCATGAGACGACTGCGCAGTGTTGGTTGTTTTCTGTGCTCTCATTGGTTCTTGCTCACATGATCTTGTACAGCTGTTCCGGTTTAAATGACAGCGTGAATAAAACTCTCATTTAATATTAGAATAAAAATAATTAAGTTTTTTTTTTCTTACATGTTATACCCCTTAAAAGTGTCTGCCTTATTTATTATTCATTGTAAAATTGTCTTAATTTTACATTAAAGATACTTGACTTTTGAAAAAACTATTTTGGGGAAATATTTGTTTGCACCTTCCCCCAATGCGCACTACCTGGTGTTCGAAGGTATGTCCAGGAAACACATATATACCTTCTTATCTACCCAAGAGGTATATTATAGCAAAATTTCAAGGTGTATAAAACACTTGAAATGTGCGGTTACTGGCTCTCGGACTGTGAGCTCGTCTTTAAGGCGAGAAAGAATCCAGTAGCAGTTATATAAACATACTTACTGTAGGATAAAGAAATACCAAAATATTAATATTTGCCTTGGTGAGCTCAGATAAAAGCGGAGAACTTAAAATAATGGACTATGTGTACAACCCAGATATATAGTAGATATAATAATCAGCCTTACCTCTAAGATAGTCGCCTCCAGGTACACGGCATTGAAGGGTGAGAAGAAAGGAAGAGGTTTAAGGAGAGAATTGAGGGAATTATAGGAAAATTTCACCATTCGCCGAGAGGACAGCCTGCAGAATAAAAGCTGGAACCGGGTATAGAATATGCTCCGAAAAAGACAACTTGATATCTCCAAGGACAGCGGATTACCATAGACCGTGAGAGAAGCTACTGGCATAAGGAACACCGAGTATACTGTACCGGGAGCAGTAAGCACATGGGCACGAGGTGGTAAGCCTGATAGAACCTTTCTCATTCAAGTCAGTCTTAGGAATAGCGGGAGCTAGGAAGTCTATCATAGATTAGAGGACCTTGAGAGAAGCTACTGGCATAAGAAACACCGAATATACTGTACCGGGAGCAGTAAGCACATGGACACGAGGTGGTAAGCCTGATAGAACCTTTCTCACTGAAGTCAGTCTTAGGAATGGCACGAGCTAGGAAGTCTATCATAGATTAGAGGACCGAGAGAGAAGCTACTGGCATAAGAATCACCGAATATACTGTACCGGGAGCAGTAAGCACATGGACACGAGGTGGTAAGCCTGATAGAACCTTTCTCATTGAAGTCAGTCTAAGGAATGGCAAGGGCTAGGAAGTCTATCATAGATTAGAGGACCGTGAGAGAAGCTACTGGCATAAGAATCACCGAATATACTGTACCGGGAGCAGTAAGCACATGGACACGAGGTGGTAAGCCTGATAGAACCTTTCTCATTGAAGTCAGTCTTAGGAATAGCGGGAGCTAGGAAGTCTATCATAGATTAGAGGACCGTGAGAGAAGCTACTGGCATAAGAATCACCGAATATACTGTACCGGGAGCAGTAAGCACATGGGCAAGAGGTGGTAAGCCTGATAGAACCTTTCTCATTGAAGTCAGTCTTAGGAATAGCGGGAGCTAGGAAGTCTATCATAGATTAGAGGACCTTGAGAGAAGCTACTGGCATAAGAAACACCGAATATACTGTACCGGGAGCAGTAAGCACATGGACACGCGGTGGTAAGCCTGATAGAACCTTTCTCATTGAAGTCAGTCTTAGGATGGATGGATGGATTGGGTGTTTAAGGGCAGAAAACATCTAGGTCCTCACCGCCCTGAAGTGTAATGTTAGAGAGTCGTGTATATGTCGTGAAAGGGTTAGTAATTTGTGTTTAGGACAGTGAATGACAATGAGCTGTTTTTTTTTTGATAACTTGTATTCAATTTTCTTTTTTAACTAATATCATTGCTTACTACTAACTTACTAGGTAATGGAACTATTTGTACTAAAAGTAATACTAATATACACTATAGCACTATCAATACAAATAATATACTACATAACAAATAATAGTCTACATAACCATATTAATATTTACATATTTATTTTTCCCCCTCTTGTATAGTTTTTATTTGTTTATTTTTTATATTTTTTATTTTTTTTTATTTATTTATTTATTTTTATTTTTTATTTATTATTTTTTTTTGTTTATTTTTTCCTTTATGTATAATTTTATTTGTTATATTTTTTAATACATATATATTTTTTTTATGTATATATTTTTTTTTTCCTCTTTTGTAATTTTTTATATATCATTTTTTTTTTTTTTTAGTAAAACACTAACTAACTAATACAAACTAAGTAACTAATAAAAACTAAACATAACTAATACAACTATTTGTACTAAAAATAATGCTAATGTAAGCAATATTAATACTAAAACTATACTACATAACAAAATTTATAATAATGCCAATTCTAAATTAAACTAGCACACGTATGTACACATACGCCCACGTTCATACAATCATACACCGTCTTAGGAATGGCACGGGCTATGAAGTCTCTCATAGATTAGAGGACCGTGAGAGAAGCTACTGGCATAAGAAACACCGAATGTACTGTACCGGGAGCCGTAAGAACATGCACACGAGGTGGTAAGCCTGATAGAACCTTTCTCATTGAAGTCAGTCTTAGGAATGGCACGGGCTAGGAAGTCTATCATAGATTAGAGGACCGAGAGAGAAGCTACTGGCATAAGAAACACCGAATATAATGTACCGGGAGCAGTAAGCACATGGACACGAGGTGGTAAGCCTGATAGAACCTTTCTCATTGAAGTCAGTCTTAGGAATGGCGGGAGCTAGGAAGTCTATCATAGATTAGAGGACCGTGAGAGAAGCTACTGGCATAAGAAACACCGAATATAATGTACCGGGAGCAGTAAGCACATGGACACGAGGTGGTAAGCCTGATAGAACCTTTCTCATTGAAGTCAGTATTAGGAATGGCGGGAGCTAGGAAGTCTATCATAGATTAGAGGACCGTGAGAGAAGCTACTGGCATAAGAATCACCGAATATAATGTACCGGGAGCAGTAAGCACATGGACACGAGGTGGTAAGCCTGATAGAACCTTTCTCATTGAAGTCAGTCTTAGGAATGGCACGGGCTAGGAAGTCTATCATAGATTACAGGACCGTGAGAGAAGCTACTGGCATAAGAATCACCGAATATAATGTACCGGGAGCAGTAAGCACATGGACACGAGGTGGTAAGCCTGATAGAACCTTTCTCATTGAAGTCAGTCTTAGGAATGGCACGGGCTAGGAAGTCTATCATAGATTACAGGACCGTGAGAGAAGCTACTGGCATAAGAAACACCGAATATACTGTACCGGGAGCAGCAAGCACATGGACACGAGGTGGTAAGCCTGATAGAACCTTTCTCATTGAAGTCAGTCTTAGGAATGGCACGGGCTAGGAAGTCTATCATAGATTAGAGGACCGTGAGAGAAGCTACTGGCATAAGAAACACCGAATATAATGTACCGGGAGCAGCAAGCACATGGACACGAGGTGGTAAGCCTGATAGAACCTTTCTCATTGAAGTCAGTCTTAGGAATGGCACGGGCTAGGAAATCTATCATAGATTAGAGGACCGTGAGGGAAGCTACTGGCATAAGAATCACCGAATATACTGTACCGGGAGAAGTAAGCACATGACACGAGGTGGTAAGCCTGATAGAACCTTTCTCATTGAAGTCAGTCTTAGGAATGGCACGGGCTAGGAAGTCTATCATAGATTAGAGGACCGTGAGAGAAGCTACTGGCATAAGAATCACCGAATATACTGTACCGGGAGCAGTAAGCACATGACACGAGGTGGTAAGCCTGATAGAACCTTTCTCATTGAAGTCAGTCTTAGGAATGGCACGGGCTAGGAAGTCTATCATAGATTAGAGGACCGTGAGAGAAGCTACTGGCATAAGAAACCCTGAATGTACTGTACCGGGAGAAGTAAGCACATGACACGAGGTGGTAAGTCTGATAGAACCTTTCTCATTGAAGTCAGTCTTAGGAATGGCACGGGCTAGGAAGTCTATCATAGATTAGAGGACCGTGAGAGAAGCTACTGGCATAAGAAACACCGAATATAATGTACCGGGAGCAGCAAGCACATGGACACGAGGTGGTAAGCCTGATAGAACCTTTCTCATTGAAGTCAGTCTTAGGAATGGCACGGGCTAGGAAATCTATCATAGATTAGAGGACCGTGAGAGAAGCTACTGGCATAAGAAACACCGAATATACTGTACCGGGAGCAGCAAGCACATGGACACGAGGTGGTAAGCCTGATAGAACCTTTCTCATTGAAGTCAGTCTTAGGAATGGCACGGGCTAGGAAGTCTATCATAGATTAGAGGACCGTGAGAGAAGCTACTGGCATAAGAAACACCGAATATAATGTACCGGGAGCAGCAAGCACATGGACACGAGGTGGTAAGCCTGATAGAACCTTTCTCATTGAAGTCAGTCTTAGGAATGGCACGGGCTAGGAAATCTATCATAGATTAGAGGACCGTGAGAGAAGCTACTGGCATAAGAATCACCGAATATACTGTACCGGGAGAAGTAAGCACATGACACGAGGTGGTAAGCCTGATAGAACCTTTCTCATTGAAGTCAGTCTTAGGAATGGCACGGGCTAGGAAGTCTATCATAGATTAGAGGACCGTGAGAGAAGCTACTGGCATAAGAATCACCGAATATACTGTACCGGGAGCAGTAAGCACATGACACGAGGTGGTAAGCCTGATAGAACCTTTCTCATTGAAGTCAGTCTTAGGAATGGCACGGGCTAGGAAGTCTATCATAGATTAGAGGACCGTGAGAGAAGCTACTGGCATAAGAAACACTGAATGTACTGTACCGGGAGAAGTAAGCACATGACACGAGGTGGTAAGTCTGATAGAACCTTTCTCATTGAAGTCAGTCTTAGGAATGGCACGGGCTAGGAAGTCTATCATAGATTAGAGGACCGTGAGAGAAGCTACTGGCATAAGAAACACCGAATATAATGTACCGGGAGCAGCAAGCACATGGACACGAGGTGGTAAGCCTGATAGAACCTTTCTCATTGAAGTCAGTCTTAGGAATGGCACGGGCTAGGAAATCTATCATAGATTAGAGGACCGTGAGAGAAGCTACTGGCATAAGAAACACCGAATATACTGTACCGGGAGCAGCAAGCACATGGACACGAGGTGGTAAGCCTGATAGAACCTTTCTCATTGAAGTCAGTCTTAGGAATGGCACGGGCTAGGAAATCTATCATAGATTAGAGGACCGTGAGAGAAGCTACTGGCATAAGAATCACCGAATATACTGTACCGGGAGAAGTAAGCACATGACACGAGGTGGTAAGCCTGATAGAACCTTTCTCATTGAAGTCAGTCTTAGGAATGGCACGGGCTAGGAAGTCTATCATAGATTAGAGGACCGTGAGAGAAGCTACTGGCATAACAATCACCGAATATACTGTACCGGGAGCAGTAAGCACATGACACGAGGTGGTAAGCCTGATAGAACCTTTCTCATTGAAGTCAGTCTTAGGAATGGCACGGGCTAGGAAGTCTATCATAGATTAGAGGACCGTGAGAGAAGCTACTGGCATAAGAAACACTGAATGTACTGTACCGGGAGAAGTAAGCACATGACACGAGGTGGTAAGTCTGATAGAACCTTTCTCATTGAAGTCAGTCTTAGGAATGGCACGGGCTAGGAAGTCTATCATAGATTACAGGACCGTGAGAGAAGCTACTGGCATAAGAATCACCGAATATAATGTACCGGGAGCAGTAAGCACATGGACACGAGGTGGTAAGCCTGATAGAACCTTTCTCATTGAAGTCAGTCTTAGGAATGGCACGGGCTAGGAAGTCTATCATAGATTACAGGACCGTGAGAGAAGCTACTGGCATAAGAAACACCGAATATACTGTACCGGGAGCAGCAAGCACATGGACACGAGGTGGTAAGCCTGATAGAACCTTTCTCATTGAAGTCAGTCTTAGGAATGGCACGGGCTAGGAAGTCTATCATAGATTACAGGACCGTGAGAGAAGCTACTGGCATAAGAATCACCGAATATAATGTACCGGGAGCAGTAAGCACATGGACACGAGGTGGTAAGCCTGATAGAACCTTTCTCATTGAAGTCAGTCTTAGGAATGGCACGGGCTAGGAAGTCTATCATAGATTACAGGACCGTGAGAGAAGCTACTGGCATAAGAAACACCGAATATACTGTACCGGGAGCAGCAAGCACATGGACACGAGGTGGTAAGCCTGATAGAACCTTTCTCATTGAAGTCAGTCTTAGGAATGGCACGGGCTAGGAAGTCTATCATAGATTAGAGGACCGTGAGAGAAGCTACTGGCATAAGAAACACCGAATATAATGTACCGGGAGCAGCAAGCACATGGACACGAGGTGGTAAGCCTGATAGAACCTTTCTCATTGAAGTCAGTCTTAGGAATGGCACGGGCTAGGAAATCTATCATAGATTAGAGGACCGTGAGAGAAGCTACTGGCATAAGAATCACCGAATATACTGTACCGGGAGAAGTAAGCACATGACACGAGGTGGTAAGCCTGATAGAACCTTTCTCATTGAAGTCAGTCTTAGGAATGGCACGGGCTAGGAAGTCTATCATAGATTAGAGGACCGTGAGAGAAGCTACTGGCATAAGAATCACCGAATATACTGTACCGGGAGCAGTAAGCACATGACACGAGGTGGTAAGCCTGATAGAACCTTTCTCATTGAAGTCAGTCTTAGGAATGGCACGGGCTAGGAAGTCTATCATAGATTAGAGGACCGTGAGAGAAGCTACTGGCATAAGAAACCCTGAATGTACTGTACCGGGAGAAGTAAGCACATGACACGAGGTGGTAAGTCTGATAGAACCTTTCTCATTGAAGTCAGTCTTAGGAATGGCACGGGCTAGGAAGTCTATCATAGATTAGAGGACCGTGAGAGAAGCTACTGGCATAAGAAACACCGAATATAATGTACCGGGAGCAGCAAGCACATGGACACGAGGTGGTAAGCCTGATAGAACCTTTCTCATTGAAGTCAGTCTTAGGAATGGCACGGGCTAGGAAATCTATCATAGATTAGAGGACCGTGAGAGAAGCTACTGGCATAAGAAACACCGAATATACTGTACCGGGAGCAGCAAGCACATGGACACGAGGTGGTAAGCCTGATAGAACCTTTCTCATTGAAGTCAGTCTTAGGAATGGCACGGGCTAGGAAGTCTATCATAGATTAGAGGACCGTGAGAGAAGCTACTGGCATAAGAAACACCGAATATAATGTACCGGGAGCAGCAAGCACATGGACACGAGGTGGTAAGCCTGATAGAACCTTTCTCATTGAAGTCAGTCTTAGGAATGGCACGGGCTAGGAAATCTATCATAGATTAGAGGACCGTGAGAGAAGCTACTGGCATAAGAATCACCGAATATACTGTACCGGGAGAAGTAAGCACATGACACGAGGTGGTAAGCCTGATAGAACCTTTCTCATTGAAGTCAGTCTTAGGAATGGCACGGGCTAGGAAGTCTATCATAGATTAGAGGACCGTGAGAGAAGCTACTGGCATAAGAATCACCGAATATACTGTACCGGGAGCAGTAAGCACATGACACGAGGTGGTAAGCCTGATAGAACCTTTCTCATTGAAGTCAGTCTTAGGAATGGCACGGGCTAGGAAGTCTATCATAGATTAGAGGACCGTGAGAGAAGCTACTGGCATAAGAAACACTGAATGTACTGTACCGGGAGAAGTAAGCACATGACACGAGGTGGTAAGTCTGATAGAACCTTTCTCATTGAAGTCAGTCTTAGGAATGGCACGGGCTAGGAAGTCTATCATAGATTAGAGGACCGTGAGAGAAGCTACTGGCATAAGAAACACCGAATATAATGTACCGGGAGCAGCAAGCACATGGACACGAGGTGGTAAGCCTGATAGAACCTTTCTCATTGAAGTCAGTCTTAGGAATGGCACGGGCTAGGAAATCTATCATAGATTAGAGGACCGTGAGAGAAGCTACTGGCATAAGAAACACCGAATATACTGTACCGGGAGCAGCAAGCACATGGACACGAGGTGGTAAGCCTGATAGAACCTTTCTCATTGAAGTCAGTCTTAGGAATGGCACGGGCTAGGAAGTCTATCATAGATTAGAGGACCGTGAGAGAAGCTACTGGCATAAGAAACACCGAATATAATGTACCGGGAGCAGCAAGCACATGGACACGAGGTGGTAAGCCTGATAGAACCTTTCTCATTGAAGTCAGTCTTAGGAATGGCACGGGCTAGGAAATCTATCATAGATTAGAGGACCGTGAGAGAAGCTACTGGCATAAGAATCACCGAATATACTGTACCGGGAGAAGTAAGCACATGACACGAGGTGGTAAGCCTGATAGAACCTTTCTCATTGAAGTCAGTCTTAGGAATGGCACGGGCTAGGAAGTCTATCATAGATTAGAGGACCGTGAGAGAAGCTACTGGCATAACAATCACCGAATATACTGTACCGGGAGCAGTAAGCACATGACACGAGGTGGTAAGCCTGATAGAACCTTTCTCATTGAAGTCAGTCTTAGGAATGGCACGGGCTAGGAAGTCTATCATAGATTAGAGGACCGTGAGAGAAGCTACTGGCATAAGAAACACTGAATGTACTGTACCGGGAGAAGTAAGCACATGACACGAGGTGGTAAGTCTGATAGAACCTTTCTCATTGAAGTCAGTCTTAGGAATGGCACGGGCTAGGAAGTCTATCATAGATTACAGGACCGTGAGAGAAGCTACTGGCATAAGAATCACCGAATATAATGTACCGGGAGCAGTAAGCACATGGACACGAGGTGGTAAGCCTGATAGAACCTTTCTCATTGAAGTCAGTCTTAGGAATGGCACGGGCTAGGAAGTCTATC
>OX328130.1:5086070-5318570 GCA_946811695.1 Gonocerus acuteangulatus
AAGCCAACTATTACACAGGTCTACAAAAATAATCTTTCTGAAATTTGATTTGATGATTTTGGTCAATCTCTATGCTCCTTGGCGTGCTGAAGCCGAACATGAGGTCAGTCCCTCTGTATCACGTAAGGAAATTGTTCAATCTCAAGTAAGGGCAGAGGTACTACCATTAAAAGAAAACAGAATTGGCGAATAAGAGTTTTCATTTATTTCCATGATCTTTTAGTTATTTCAATGTTGTTTACTGTACAAAATACATAAATGTGTAGAAATAACAGCTTCAGAATTAACAGTGGCATATTTAGTTATTATTTTTATGAAAACGTATTTTTTTCTCTTGAAAATTTCTCCGTGTTCGTTTCCGGCTGTAGGACTCTTCAGATGATTCACGTTGCAGCATCCAACAATAGTCAGCCATCATGTTTACGTTCCATTTGCCCTGATACCTACGTTCCATTTCCTGGATGTCCTGATGGAACCTTTCCCCTTGTTCTTCACTTACTTCCCCTAAGTTTTCCGGAAAATAGTCCACATGCGAATGTAAGAAGTGAACCTTCAAACTCATGTTGCAACCTTGTAATTGAAATGCCTTCCAACATGCGTTCCACGATACTTCTGTAGTTGGGATCCTTCACGTTACCAAGGAACTTCTCAACAACATCTTTAAAAGAATTCCAAGCTTCCTTCTCCTTCTCATTCATGGTCTGAGTGAAATGTGGATCTGTGAAAAGTTTCCGAATATCTGGGCCTACAAAGATCCCCTCTTTTAGCTTTGCATCACTTAATCGTGGGAACTTGGAGCATAAGTACTTAAAACATCCATCCACCTTCTTTATTGAGAGACTTTACGAATTGTTTTATCAGCCCTAGCTTTATGTGTAGAGGAGGTAGCAGGATTTTGTCAGAAGGAACCAAACTTCTCCTAATTACATTTTTTTGGCCTGGCGACAGAGCTCCTCGTGATGGCCAGTCTTTGTCGTTCCAATGGGAATTTCTTTCTCGGCTATCCCATAAACATAAAAAACAAGGGAACTTGGTGTACCCTGATTGCTGACCTAAGAGCATAGTAAGTACTTTCAAGTCTCCACATATCAACCAGTTATGCTCATTATAATGAATTCGTTCGAGAACTAATGAAAAATTTTCGTATGTTTCTTTTAAATGTACCGAATGGCCAACTGAAACTGAAGCATAAGTATTGCCATTGTGCAACAAAACAGCCTTTAGACTTCGCTTTGATGAGTCTATGAATAGACGCCAATGAATCGGGTCATATTGTATACCAAATTGACCCATCAGACCAAGAATGTCTTTGCAATAAATAAGATTCTCATCCAGAGCAAAGTAAGGAACAAAAACTGCTTCACGGTGTCGATACCATGAAAAAGAAGTGCCTGGCTGTAATAAATTTTTGTTTTTAAGACGGGAGCCAAGTAACTGAGCCGCATCTTTTGGAAGTCCAAGATCTCTCACTAAGTCGTTCAACTCCTGTTGAGAAATAAGCTGAGGTTCATCTTCTGAACTGCTTGCTTTGAACTCACTGTGTACTTCATCGCTCTCCGACATACAGTCTTCTCTATTAGCTTCCCTATCTATACTGCCCAAGTCACGAGGGGGCTAAGGAACTGTCAATCCAGGACCGTGTGGTACCGGAAGACTAGCAGATTTCACATTAGGGTAGTTAATGAGCTTATGATTTTTGGAATTATAGCCTTGAACATGACAATTACAAAAGTAACAGTCATTAACGTGGTTTTTTTGGCTCCCTCCACATCATTGGGATAGCAAATCCGAAAGATTTTAACTCTCCTTTGTACCATAAGCGAAGTTTTTCTATGCAGCTATGGCATACTTTGTGAGGAGCCCACACTTTATCTTGATCTCCTATTCTCAAGCCAAAATATTCATAATATACATTTTTGACAAAACCTGTTATATTTCGTTGGTATTTCTTAACTGTGTACTCACCACATAAAACAGAAGTAGTCTGGACTGGTAACACAACGACGATGAGAAATTTTGTCTAAATGCACTTTCAAACCTTAAAATACGTTCTTAATCACTTTGACACAACTAAGAGACCTCAGTGAATGTGTTCACTTCAGTTGATACTACTGAACTGAGAGAATGAACAGAAATTTAGCTCCAAGTTCCTGATACAACAGGTTCAATCTCGTTTAGCTTCAGACGGTGACATCTGAGACCAAACAAGTACGTTCCTGTCTGAACAGGTCGTGCCTAGACACCCTCAGGCCTACAACATCTACTGAGGGAGTCATTGCCTACACCACCTAGTGAAAGATGTCTGTTTATAAAAAGAGAAATCGTTTGAAAAAAAACAAAAAAACTACTTCTTACCAAATTTATGTGTATAGCAGGTATATTATGTTCTATGGATTTGAAAAAAAATCTGTACGTGATAGAGAAAAACGGTCTTCATTCTCGGCCTCAGCACACCGAGAAACACAGAGATTAGCCAAAATCATCAAATCAAATTTTTGGTTGTAGACCTGTGTTATTAATGAAAAACCATTACAAATTAAGGTAATTTTAAAATTAATAATAAATAAGGCAGGAACTTTTAAGGGGGTTAAAAAGTAAATTTAAAAAAAAACCAACAAAGTACCTAGTTTTTATTTTTAATAGCTGTTACCCGGCGTGCCATGCTACACCTACTTTCTGCATCTAGAAAAGCAAAAATAAATTAGAAACTAAATAAGTATTATTAAAATCTAATAACAGGAATCTGTAACTGTTTCGAACCCGTGGCCTCCCAACTGGGAGTCCTAGACGACTTTGACATAACCTATAACACCCCCCCCCCGTATCAAGACATACATGTATGCCAAGTTTGGTAAAAATCGGTCTTATGTTGTGGATTTTTATTTAAAAAAAAAACAAAAAACAGACAGTAGCTGGTAGACGTTTTTGACCTGGCCTATGACAATCCCCTGATCAAGACCAACATGTGTGCCCAGTTTGATGAAAACTGTCAAACGGTGTGGTTTTGTCTAAAGAACAAACATACAGACAGATGGTAGCCGTTTTGACCTAGCCTATGGCAATCGCCGTATCAAGATCTACCTGTGTTCCAACTTAGGTCAAAATAGGTCGAACGGTGTGGTTTTCTATAGGGAACAAACATACAGACAGACAGCTGGTAGAGGGTTTTGACCTAGCCTACGGCACTCTCCAGATTAGGATCTACCTGTGTACCGAGTTTAGTCAAAATCGGACGAATGGTCTGGATTTGTATAAGGGACAAACGTACAGACAGACAGCTGTTAGATTTTTTTGACCAAGCCTAGGAGATTTCTCGTATCAAGACCTACCATTATTCCAAGTTTGGTCAAAATCGGTCAAACGGTGTGGATTTGTATAAGGAACAAACAGACAGACAAACCGACACGTGATTTTTATATACATAAATAGATATTAAATGAAGTGCTTTATTCACGCTGCGATTTAAACAGCGTCTTCAATAAACATATTTGAAAATAATTGCAAAAGGGCAGACACTTTTGTGGGTTTAATTATCAGGAAATATAAAAATAAATGTTGCTTATGATAGACTGCAATACACTGCGCGTAACCGTAAGAGTGTATGACACGACTGCGCAGTGTTGGTTGTTTTCTGTGCTCTCATTGGTTCTTGCTCACATGATCTTGTACAAATGTTTTAATGGCAGCGCGAATAAAACTCTCATTTAATATTAGAATAAAAACAATTTTTTTTTTTTTACGTGTTATCCCCCTTAAAGTGTCTGCCGTATTTATTATTCATTGTAAAGTTGTCTTAATTTTACATTAAAGATAGATATTTTTGGGAAATGTGTTTTTGCACCTTTCCCCTATGCCCAGTACCTGGTGTTCCATGGTATGTCCAGGAAACACATATTTACCTTCTTATCTACCCCAGAGGTACATTATAGCAAAATTTCAGGGTGCATAAAACACTTCATGAAAAGTGCGTTGCTGGCTCTCGGACTACAGGTGGTATTTTGCACCTTTCCTCTATGCGCAGTACCTGGTGTTCCAAGGTATGTCCAGGAAACACATATATACCTTCTTGTCTACCCAAGAGGTACATTATAGCAAAATTTCAAGGTGCATTAAACACTTCATGAAAAGTGCGTTGCTGGCTCTCGGACTACAGGTGGTATTTTGCACCTTTCCTCTATGCGCACTACCTGGTGTTCCAAGGTATGTCCAGGAAACACATATATACCTTCTTACATATATAAGAACATACATAAGAACTTTGTAAACTATACATAAGAACAATGTACATAACAACAACATACATAAGAACTTTGTAAACTATTCATAAGAACAATGTACATAACTATACATAACAACAACATACATAATCCCTACCTTGCATCATCTACGGTCAACCATCTCCTCTCAAGTAATGGATTAAAGTTTTTTCACTCTGGAAAGTGGTGATTTTCACATTTGATACTTTGCATTTGTATCGACGATATCTTCAAAGAACTGCATTCTTGGTTGTTCACAATTAGCGGCAATTTAACGCTTCGTTTTACCTTTAATTTAAAGACTTCGAGGAACATTTCTTAATCAAATTTAAAATTCATTCCTGCTTTCAATGTTTCTTAGAAAGCTTGGATAATTCATTGGACAAAGCAAAATGTATAAAAGAAGAGGAGAACACTCAGATACATGTCCAATTGAAGGGGTCGAGCCAAAATAGTGCCAAGCAACATTATTAACAAAACTTAACTGTAGCTGCTATATGTTGGATATTATGTGGGACTATCAGTCTATGATGCAAATGCTACTAAAATATGACTACAAGCTCTGTATGCTACTTAATCTTGTGACTTCCAACCATTTCAACTGATAGTCCCACATAATATACCGTTGCACGAATCGTACAGAAAAAATATATTAGCGTAAAGAGATTTTGAATTTTATTAATCGTTTTCTCAAAACAATCAACAATGACCATTTATTTACATTAAAAATGTTAATAAGTAAGTAAGAAAATTAAAACTTGTTTTGTTTCTTGATTTGTGGTTTTCTCAAAAACAAAGTTAAAACGAGCAAATTTCTAAATGAATTTTTGTCATAGCTTCTTTGTCCCCTACACGTTCTTGAAGTTTCGCCAACTAAATTCGGGACACCCCCCCCGTCTATGCAACGGTCCAACATTTCACCGTGGGCTTTATAAGCGAGACAGAAGCCATTACAGTATCTGTCTTCCTCCTGGCCTTTAACGGGGTTGTTTTTTTTTTTAGCATAAATATGCTTTAGCGGTGACTAAACTTGAAAAAAACGTTTCAAAAAAGTGTCCGCTGGCGTTCGCGCGAGCGCAGTGGCCATGTACGAAAAATATGACTGTATGTAATGTTATAGAGTACATTACGTAGGTTTATCGGGTGGACCTAACGTTACAAAGAAGTTTTTATATGTTCCTGAATTTGAGCAGAAGGCTCTAAACGAAATAATTTTTTTTTTCGTTATCAGGTTAAATTATTTCAATTTCAAATCAAGTATTTCCAAAGAAATCTTCCTATAATCCGACTTAAACTCCTCCAGGATCCATTCTTCCCACGTTCCCCGTCCTGGAATGGTACGTCACGGGAATAACCAACCATCCCCTTATCAGCACCTTATCACTAGATCCTACCTTGACATTAACGGAATGCGGGTTTCCTATCTATTCGACACGCACCTCCGTGAGAACCTTCGCCCTATGGAGGGGGGTAACCACGCTAAAAAAAGGATATAGTGATATGATGAGAGTGATAAGAAAGAATTGATAACAGGATATAGTGATATGATATTAGTGATAAGGAAGGATTGATAACGGGATATAGTGATATGATATTACTGATAAGGAAGGATTGATAACGGGAGATAGTGGTATGATAAGAGTGATAATGAGAGATTGGTAACACCAAATAGTGATATGATAAGAGTGATAAGGAAGGATTGATAACAGGATACAGTAATATGATAAGAGCGATAAGGAAGGATTGATAACATCAAATAGTGATATGATAAGTGTGATAAGGAAGGATTGATAACATCAAATAGTGATATGATAAGTGTGATAAGGAAGGATTGATAACATCAAATAGTGATATGATAAGTGTGATAAGGAAGGATTGATAACAGGATATAGTAATATGATAAGAGCGATAAGGAAGGATTGATAACAGGATATAGTGATCTGATAAGAGTGATAAGAAGGATTGACAACAGGAGATAGTTATATGATAAGAAAGAAATTGATAACAGGAGATAGTTATGTGCTAAGAAAGAAATTGATAACAGGATATATGTATATGATAAGAAAGAAATTGATAACAGGAGATAGGTATGTGATAAGAAAGAAATTGATAACAGGAGATAGTTATATGATAAGAAAGAAATTGATAACAGGAGATAGTTATGTGATAAGAAAGAAATTGATAACAGGAGATAGTTATGTGATGAGAAAGAAATTGATAATAGGAGATAGTTATATGAGGAGAGAAATTGATAACAGGAGATAGGCCTCCAGGATCCATTCTTCCCACGTTCCCCGTCCTGGAAAGGTACGCCACGGGAATAACCAACCATCCCCTTATCAGCACCTTATCACTAGATCCTACCTTGACATTAACCGAACGCGGGGTTCCTATCTATTTGACATCTCCTTGAGAAGCAGGGCAATAGTCAGGAATTCCCATCAGGTACGACCAATTTTAGCATCCGACCCTAGAGAATATTCCACGTAGAAAAAACTATTATGTAAATTCTTCATTTCTCAGAAATCCGGCTTTCATTAACATGTGACTGATTTAATATCTGTGACGGGAGGACGTGTTCAAGCAATGTCGGATAGCTGGAGGGGGGACTATAAGGAAAATCATGGACAAAAATAGAGATATTAATCAATACAGGTCATGAAAAATATAAATAATTTCTCAAATATAATCATCTCTCTCCCTCTCTCACCTTCTCTCTCTCTCTCTCTCTCTCTCTCTCTCTCTCTCTCTCTCTCTCTCTCTCTCCTTGCCTCTTTGTGTATGCCTTTCTCCCCTTTCACCCTCTCTCTTTCTCTCCTTAGTGGAATTCTATTCGCCAGAAAAAATATAGAAATCCATGCCATATGTGATGATTTGAATCCAGCCTAAGCCGTGTTCAAGCAATGTCGAATAGGTGGAGGGGGGACCATCAGGAAAATCATGGACAAAATAGAGGTAATCAATACAGGTCATAAAAACTATAAATAATTGCTCAAATGTAACTATAATTAATATTTTTTCTCAATTACCTAAGCTCTCTTCCCCCCCCCCCCCTCACTCTCTCTCTCTCTCTCTCTCTCACTCACTCTCTCTCTCTCTCTCTCTCTCCCTCACTTCCTCCGCAAACCGATTTCTCTTCATTTAATTTACTATTGTTTTTCTGTAAGATAAATATAAAAACAAGCGCTAAAAACGTCAGAAAGGAAGACGGAAGTGATAGTAGAACAGAAATTCCATTGAGAATAAAGGGGTCCCTCAAGGTAATGATGTGGTAAGTTGTTGTTTTGCTTAAGAATGCCTGGAGAGGAATAGATCTCTAATTTATCAATTACTTATTCTCCTTTGTAAGATTCATCTTCAAAGGTTCCGTTTTATTCTCTCCTTGGCGTTCTGTTTTTTTTTTTTGTTTTTTTTTTTTTGTAATTATTCCTTCTACAAATAGATTTTATCCGTTCATTTTCATATTTGAAAAATCAATAACAGAAGAGGGGAAAATATAATGAAGAACAGAAGTAAAAAGAAGAATATTAGACGGGGATTGGAAATAATAGTAACGATCCCTAACTAGGAGCAGAGATTGAGGCAAAGTCTCGGAGTGTATTTTTGAAGGAAGAGAGGGAGGAAGGATGGAAGAAAGAAATATAGAAATTAGTATATTATATACTAGCTGTGTCCTTGATTTGGTTTGCGTAGAATATTGACTTAGTGCAGAATTTTTTGGATACATCTTTTGGTTTATTTTGGATTATAAAGACCGTCGTTGGGGCCTTTAAAAACAATCTACTTTACAGTAATGCTTCTCTTTACACGATATTAGAGGTATAGCCATCGGGGATCAAGCATACAGGCTGCTAGGATTGCTAACACCTGACGGAGCCACTAAGCTGACCCCTTAGGGATTGTTAAACCCTAGTGTGTATAGAGGTATAGCCATCGGGGATCAAGCATACAGGCTGCTAGGATTGCTAACACCTGACGGAGCCACTAAGCTGACCCCTTAGGGATTGTTAAACCCTAGTGTGTATAGAGGTATAGCCATCGGGGATCAAGCATACAGGCTGCTAGGATTGCTAACACCTGTCAGAGCCACTAAGCTGACCCCTTAGGGATTGTTAAACCCTAGTGTGTATAGAGGTATAGCCATCGGGGATCAAGCATACAGGCTGCTAGGATTGCTAACACCTGACGGAGCCACTAAGCTGACCCCTTAGGGATTGTTAAACCCTAGTGTGTATAGAGGTATAGCCATCGGGGATCAAGTATACAGGCTGCTAGGATTGCTAACACCTGACGGAGCCTCTAAGCTGACCCCTTAGGGATTGTTAAACCCTAGTGTGTATAGAGGTATAGCCATCGGGGATCAAGCATACAGGCTGCTAGGATTGCTAACACCCGACAGAGCCACTAAGCTGACCCCTTAGGGATTGTTAAACCCTAGTGTGTATAGAGGTATAGCCATCGGGGATCAAGCATACAGGCTGCTAGGATTGCTAACACCAGACTAGAAGCATACAGGCTGCTAGGATTGCTAAACGTAGCCGAGCCAGTAAGCTGACCCCTTAGGGATTGTTAAACCCTGGTGTGTATAGAGTGTCTGACAGACAGAAGGGAAATATCAGTGAAGTATGTTGCCAGCAGTGAGCATCTAGAATCTAGACGCTCACTGATGCCAACGTACTTTACTGAAGTTTCCCTCGCGAAACATAATTTAATTGTCATCGCGAAACATAATTGTTTGGAATGAGAGGAATCCGAGGAATAAAAAAATATATTTATAATTATATTATATATTTACAATTTGTAATTAATAATAAATTAGTAATTAGGGTCGGGAGTAAATTTGTTACAATAAAACAGAAATTGCCACCGGTTTGAGCAAATTAATAATTTCGGTCTGGAGTAACCCCCCCCCCTATTGAACCGATTCAGTTAATTTCTGTAATATATTTTTCTCTTTAAATGCCCACATCGAATATCGACTTTCGTTGAAATATTACAAAATTTGTGGCTGATAGTGACAAATTGGTAATTTAGGTCCGGAGTACCCCCCCCCCCCCCCTGCCCCTACTGATTAACCGATTTAGTTTATTTTTACAACACATTTTTCTATTAAGATAACCAAAACGGATACCGAGTTTCGTTGCAATACAACAAAAATTTCGGGCAGTGTGGGCAAATAACTACTTTGGGTCTGAGGTAAACCCCCCTCCAGATGGACTGATTTTGCTGGTTAACGAACTCGTTCAATCGTTTACTGGGGGAATAATATATACCAAGTTCCGTGATGTGAAAACAAAAACTCTGGTTCATGAGATTTTCTACGTGATTCTTGACATTTGCATAACTTTTTAGCGCGGTTACTCCCTATCTCCATAGGGAGAACCCGCTTATGAGGTTGACCTCATGACGCAATCCGGAAGTGCCGACTAGAAACTTTCACGTTTCAGACCCTACAGATCACGAAAATATAGGTGGCCCAAATTTGTATATATATATATATATATATATATATATATATATATATATATATATATATATATATATATATATATGCTTATCTGTTCGCGCTCTAGCAAGCTCAAAAATGGTCCGATTTTAACGAAATTTGGCACAAAAATCTGTCGTCTAATTTGAAAGGTCAAGTTGGTAACCAGCAGAATCCGCCCACTAGAAGATAGTGTTTGGGGCGAAATTCGCGCAAAAAAAAATCGTAACGCTTACATTTTTGAGTTTATATGCTTGCGGTTTTATAGCTTTCTTAAAATAAGAAAACGAATGAAACCATTTATAAGGCGATATCTGTAACTGTTCCTGAGAAAAGTGGAGTCAATGTTTTTGTAAGTCATTATATTTTTGTGAGTACTTAGAATCGCGGGATTCAATTGAAATATTTTCTACAACTTGCAAATAATTCCCAACTGAGATGTTAAAATTTTGGTTATATTTGGAGTTAAGGAAGAATGCGAAAAAAATATATTTTATTAATATACATGAAAAGTTTTCGGATCTTCATACATTTTTCGTAAATATCTCGATAACGGTTGGGAAATCGTAAATATCTCGATAACGGTTGGGAAAGTGTTTGTTTTGATGTTTTGAAAGGGGTTTTCTCTTTGTTTATCTCACTTTTTAATTGGTTGTTTCTTGTTTTAAATTGCATTTATCAGTAAAATTAGTAATGTAGTAAAATAAGCTAAGAAACGGTGAAAGGTATTGGTTATAAGTTTGGAGTGGCTGTGGAAATCAAGATGGCTGTGGCTAATCATGATGACGTATGGATGAGTGGAATTTCATTCGCCATGAAGCACATATTTACAGTTGATTATAACAGTAAAAGGAATTTGCTAGTAAAACAAGATACTTAAAATGACAACGAATTTTTGGTTGTTTAGAATTGAGCCTTCTCAGCAGTAGTCAAAGAGTAAGTACGTTTTCAGTACATAATTGTATTGACTTATACAGATTAAGAATTATCCGTTTCTGTGTAAGCTGACTACTGTCATCTTCCTGTGATTTGTGATGCTAATCTATTCCATTACGCAGGTCCTGCGAGTCGGACTTTTTTATTAATGAACCCATTGAAATGAATGAAACCCTAAATGTTAAGTGAAGCTTACCACAATATATTACTGAAAACCGCAACTAAATCGGATAAGCTATTTTTAAGATTATCGTGCACAAACGCACACACAAACAGACAAGGATGTTAACAAACATTGTTTTGAATGCTATTTCGTTGACAAAGGCCCCAATAGTATTTTTTCCCATACATCTTCCAGGCAGCAATCCGCTACGTTTTTAATATATGTATGTTATTAAAGAATTCCGTATGTAGAAGTCGATGAAGTACTGACGTAACAAGAGATCGTTGATATATAAGAAGAGATAGGCCGAGAAATGGATTGAGGGGAAAATAGGAAGCAAATTTCACTTTCTGGTAAAAGAAGTTTGGAGTTTGATGCTGAAGGAGAATCGATGGAAACAAGTTGGCAATAAGTTCTCTTTTTAGATAAAAACTTCCTAAGTCCACTGGAAATATAGTCACGCAGTTTAAGAATACAGCAGAACTTGGATAATTCGAACCTCTAGGATCCGATAAAAGAGTTCGAATTATCCAAAATTCGAATTACAAAAGGTTTTGAAAATAAAGGGGTAAAAAATCGAATTTCATATTTTCTCACATTTTATTTAAACAATAACAAATATTTCATAAATTGATGATTACGTACATGTGTAATAAATAATTTATAAAAAAAGTAAAAATAAAAGTCTATTGTTTTGAAAAAAGTCATTTTCATGGACAAGATTTTTTTCATTATTTTTCGGGTAAGTTGATAAAGTGTTAGGAGGAATTCTAAAGCCCCTGGCAATTTCAGATTTTTTCTTTATTCCATTTTCAACTTCTTTAATTGCAGCTATTTTCTCTGGCAACGTTAAATTTTAATAACTGATAGGCTTCGACATCTTAAATCAACAACTCACTGAACTGCACTGTACACCAGAAATTCAAGGCACAAACAATACAACAGATCTAGACGCTGACTCACTTATAACTGAATAAGAAATGAAGATGGGAGGGACGGTGGAAGGGAATTCTAGGATAAAACAGGATGGTGTATGTAACTACAACCCCTGGAATGGAGGAAGCGCAACCCTCCACTTTGCAGAACTCCTAGAGTCCAAGAACTAGACTATGGGTCATTCCATGTCAAATCAACACACTTTTTTTATCTCTCATAGATGGAACCGTTGTGCTTCTTGTCCCGGAACCCCTACATCCGCATCTTACTATCCTTCTTCCCCGAGGGGACAATATTTAAAAAAAAATTAAGATCGAACAACTCCCATTGGAGGTATACACTCGTAAAAAAATTCAAATTATCCAAAATTTGATTCGAATTAACCACGATTTTTGTACATTGTTTATGCCCTAAATTCTAGGGACCGAGAGAAATATTCGAATTAGCCACGATTTCGAATTATTGAAGTTTGAATTATCCATGTTCCACTGTATTCCCAGTTCTTGGGGTTAGAAATAGGAATACAAAACAGGGAACAGTATCTACAAAGGTATTTCTCCAAATAATAGGAATTGGCAGTTCTCTCAAGTAAAACTAAAAGCCAGATTACGGAAGTTTAAAAAGTCCGACTCGCAGGAACTACATCATCTTAGCGCGGTTCCGTTCTTATCCCTAGTCTCATTTTGAAAGATTAAAATAGAAACAGTTATTATTTTGGTTCGACCTTTCTTGCTTGAAATGGCCTTACCTGGTTTGGTCGGCCAGCCCCAGAATCCACTTCTAGATATACTTATTTCATCATGATGATTAGATAGTTAGCCGTCGAGGTGATAAGTAAAGATGGAATGGTTGGGATTCGGCTAAAGAAACCTCAATATGATTTTTTTTTTAAATAAAAAATCTATATTTTGGACGTTTCGGCTACTCATTGGTAGCCTTTGTCAGCTAAAATGACAAGAAAAACAGAAATTAATACAAAAAAAAGTTTTATTTGTTTGATATATACTGCCTCTACCCTTGTGAGTCGTTGGCAGTTCTCTAGTTTTATATTTGATGGTATAGGCCGATGTCTTTAATAAATTTTAATACTTTTTGTACTGTCCTTTCTTCATCTGATAAGATTTCATCCATACTGCCTGAGATGTTATTATGTTGCCTTTGTTGGTTGTATCCCTTGCATTGTGTCAGGAAATGCTGAACAGTTAATTCTTCATGGGAGAGTTTACAGGTGGGAGGGTAAAGTCCTTTCAGATAGTAGGTATGCGTTATTTTGGTATGGCCAATCCGTATTCTAGCCAATACCACTTCCTCTCTTCTGTTCAACCTTTCAGAGGTTTTCCAAACAGTTACTGTCCCTTTTATGTTTTTTAGTTTGGTTTCCGTGTTTAACCATTCATTTTGCCACAATTTCATTACCTGTTTTTTTATATGTTTTTTAAAATCGAGGCCGCATACTTTTTCTATTTTTATATTATTAATTTGTGCCGTTCTAGCATCGTTTGCTACTTTGTCCACTTTCTCATTGAGTTCAATCCCCTCATGTGAAGGAACCCATAAAAGAGCAATTTCTTTATGTTGTGTTGCTAGATTCTTCCATACTTCTTTAGTGTCTGTAGTGTCCTCATCACGCTGAGTGAGTCCGTTACGATCAGGTGCTTGTTGTTGTCTTGGGTCTTGATGTCTTCAAGGGCCTCCCAAATCGCAAAAGATTCCCCCGTGAATATGCAATTAGCTTCATGCATGTTATACTTCTTGGAGGAGTTGCCTCTTAAAAAGGCACATCCTATTCGGGAGTCAGTTTTAGAAGCATCGGTATAAGTTTTGGTGTATTCTGTATATTTTTGAATATGTTCCAAAAAAATATTTTGATAAATTATATTGTTTGTGTTTAATTTTGTATTTTCAGATAAGGTAAAGTCTAGGATTATTTGTTTGGTTTTCCAGAATGGCGTGTCGTCAGGTGGAAATGTGAATATCTCGGGTATATGTAAGTCGAGTTTATCCGCTATTAACTTAATTCGGTGCTTGAAATTTTTTGGAATCCTCTGTTGTCCAGGGGGATAGTTCTCCTGATCCGTAGCGTGCAGAGAATTATGGAGTCTTCTCTCCTTAAGAGATACATGATAAGACAATGCAAGGTAAGCTCGTCTCATTGCTAAAGGCGGTTCTCCACTTTCAGCTAATATGCTGGCTACAGGAGACGTAGGGAAGGCACCAATGCAAATCCTTAAGCAGGAATTATGGATCACATCCAGAATCTTCAGAGCTGTAGGACTGGCAGAGACATACACTATCGAGCCGTAGTCCAATTTTGATCTTATCAATGCTCGATATAAGTGCAGTAATGTTTTCCTATCTGATCCCCAGTTTGAATTTCCTAATATTTTTATAAGACTTTGTCTTTTAATGCAAGTCCCTTTTAAATGTTTCAAATGGGGTATCCAAGTTAGTTTTTTATCAAAAAACATTCCCAGGTACTTGTATGTTTCTTCGAATTTCACGTTCGTACCAAACAGTGTTATGATTGGATTTGTTTTGCAATTTCGTTTTCTACAGAAGTGCACACACCTGGTTTTGTTTTCAGAAAATTTAAATCCAGTACTATGACTCCACTTTTCCAAATTGGAAATGGTATTTTGTAGTTTCTTTTTGATGTAATCTAATGTTTTTCCCCTGACAAATATTGTGAAATCGTCTGCGTATAAGGAGCATTTAACCATAGGTCGAATGTTTATGACTATGTCGTTAATGGCAATCAAGAATAAAGTCACACTTAAGACCGACCCTTGAGGCGTACCATTTTGCAAAGGATATTGTCTAGAAGTATAATGACCAATGCCAACCTTAAAAGATCTTTTTTGTAGAAAATTCTTAATGAATTCTAGAATATGCCCAGATATTCCCCATTTGACTAATTGTTTGATGACTCTATCTCTCCAAATCATATCATATGCTTTTTGTATGTCGAAAAATATTCGTTTTCTGCAAAAGCCTTTTGGATTTCATCTTCTAGAATGAGAAGATGATCCAATGTTGAGTGATCCCTGAGAAAACCACATTGATGTTCTGTGATAAAGTTATTTTTCGTTAAGAAATGCATAAGTCTAGAATTAACCATTTTCTCCAGAACCTTAGACATACAGCAAGTGAGTGAAATCGGTCTAAAATCGTTCATTTGGCAAGAAGATAACTTTTTCTTTATTGATACAACTTTGGCCTGCCTCCAGATATCTGGAAAGTCTTCATTAATCCAAACTTGATTGTAGATTCGAAGAAGATGGTTTAGAGCTGCTTGTGTTAGATGTTTAAGGAATATATAGGGAATGTTATCTGGTCCTGGGGAAGATTTCAATTTACATGAGTCGAGAGCAGCGACCAATTCTATGGTTGTAAAAGTTTCATTTATTTCATCATTTCTGCCCTGGATTGGAGGAATAGTGTTTTGTTCTTCCAGGTCTTTAACAAGCAAGAATTCCGGGTCATAATTCTCATCTGCTGACATCTTTGAGAAGTGTTTTCCCAAAGCATTAGCTATATCTGACTTGCCAGTTATTAATGCACCATTTATAGAGATTCCCGTAATTGATAAAAAAAAGTTTATAATTGACATAAATAACAGAACTATAAATACACTTAACTTATTATAAAAGAACAATTTGGTCTTAAATTCATAGAATGAGTAGAATGAAAATCAAAAGAAACATAACAAAAAGAAGAAAAAAAGGCTATTATATTGAAGTTTATATAGGTAAATAGGTGCTAATAGTAACATTAATTAATTATAACAAAGAAACAAGATCCTACATACCTATGGAAATGCCTGGAGGCAGAGGAAGACCAAAGTTGACAGTTAAGTCACCATAGTGGAAGTATCTAAGAAAAACACACTTCCACTATGGTGACTTAACTGTCAACATTGGCCTTCCTCTGCCTCCAGGCATTTCCATAGGTATGTAGGATCTTGTTTCTTTGTTATAATTAATTAATGTTACTATTAGCAGCTATTTACCTATATAAACTTCAATATAATAGCCTTTTTTTCTTCTTTTTGTTATGTTTCTTTTGATTTTCATTCTACTCATTCTATGAATTTAAGACCAAATTGTTCTTTTATAATAAGTTAAGTGTATTTATAGTTCTGTTATTTATGTCAATTATAAACTCTTGTTTTTGTTGTTTTGTATTAATTTCTGTTTTTTTTTTCTTTTCTTGTCATTTTAGCTGACGAAGGCTACCAATGAGTAGCCGAAACGTCCTAAATATAGATTTTTTAACAAAAATCATATTGAGGTTTCTTTAGCCGAATCCCAACCATTCCATCTTTACCTATACTTATTTCAGAGTTCAATGCGTTTAAAAATGTCAAAACGTTTCTCATTTTCTTTTATTCTTATACCAGAGTACTAATTCTACAAATAAATGCAATTTAAAACAAAAATTCGCAGGAACTGCGTCATCTTAGCGCGGTTCCGTTCATATCTCTAGTACTATATTAGTAAAGGAATGGTAGCAGTTATTGGTGGGGTTTGATCTTTATATAAAATAAAATCTCGAAGAGAAAATATATTACGGCGCCACAAGAGGAAACAGACAGTATCATGGCGACTTCCTCCACCTTCTCAACGTTCGCTCTTGGAAACACTATACCAACGTTTCTCATTTTCTTACCTTGTTTTAGTCAAATACTCGTTTTACTGTTAAATCCAATTAAAATGAGAAAAATCCAGTTAAAACTTTAGGAAAACGGATACAAAACCCCGTTTAAAACCGCAAAACTAACAATTGCGAATTTTCAAGCCCTTATTTCTCCAATTTACATCGCCCCATCAAAAATTACATTAGAACCTTTTTTTTGTAGAGAATTTAGTAAGCTTTCGAATGGTTACCTTCCACCTACCACGATATCTCAACGCTTTTTTTAAGATATTTTAGAAAAAATAAGAATCGGGAACAAGTTTCAACTGAATTAATAGTTTCTGAATACCCAAACTGAAAATTAGTTTGGAAAAGTAGGTGTTTCAATGTTTCTTGAAAACGGTTACAGATATCGCTTTAAAAATGGTTTCATTTGCATTTCTAGTTAGGGAGCCTATAAAACGAGTAACTGCAAGCATATGAACTCGAAAACGTAAGCGTTACGATTTTTTCGTCCAAAAAGCATCTTCCGGTGGACGGATTCTGCGGGATAACGAACTTGACCTTTCAAATTAGAGGGAAGATGTTTTTACCAAATTTCATAAAAATCGGACCATTTTTGAGCCGTCAGGAGCGCGAACAGACAAATATATATATATATATATATATATATATATATATATATACATATATATATATATATATATACAAATTTGAATCGCCGTTATAGTTCTGATCTGAAACATGAAATTTTCGTGTCGGCACTTCCGGATTGCTTCATGATGTCAACCTCATGAGCGGGTTTCCTTCTTATGGAGGGGCGGAGAAACCGCCCTAAAAAAAAGTCAATCCTAGCTGAAACGATATTTATCCTACACGGTTAAGAATAGAGAACATCCTCAATGAGTGAATCTGATGTGAATAAGAGTGATAACTAAGGATTGATAACAGGATATAGTGATACGATAAGGAGGGATTAATAACATCAAATAGTGATATGATAAGAGTGATACGAAAGTATTGATAACAGGAGATAGGGATATGATAAGAGTGATAAGGGATGGTTGATCACGGGAGGTAGTGATATGATAAGATTGATAAGGAAGGATTGATAACAGGAGATAGTGATATGATAAGATATAAATTGATAACAGGAGATAGGCTGTATATAGACAGTCTTGAGTTTCTGCCCTATTATGTTGATCTTCCAAGAGCCTATTATAGTCAGCGGGGATATTAACTCCAATATCTACATCTCGTGATAACGACCTCGGATCAACGGCGTATGGATTATACAATTAAAGCTAAGCACATCCAAATATACTACACACTCGAGGACTTGGAATAGAACCCGCAATGGTCGCATTTTCTTATGCAATATATATATAAATATATATATATATATATATATATATATATATATATATATATATATATATATATAAAATTTAACGGAGGTTATTTTAAGTGTCAATCCTAGCTGAGACGATATTTATTCTACACGGTTAAGAATAGAGAACATCCTCGAAGACTGAATCTGAGGAGACTGTGATATGGTAAGATTGATAAGGAAGGATTGGTAACAGGAGATAGTGATATTATAAGATTGATAAGGAAGGATTGATAACAGGAGATAGTGATATGACAAGGGTGATAAGGAAGGATTGGTAACAGGAGATAGTGATTTGATAAGGGTGATAAGGAAGGATTGGTAACAGGAGATAGTGATATGACCAGGGTATTAAGGAAGGATTGATAACAGGAGTCAATGATCTGATAAGCGTGATAAGGAAGGATTGGTAACAGGAGATGCTGATATGATAAGGGTGATAAGGAAGGATTGATAACAGGAGATAGTGATATGATAAGGGTGATAAGAAAGGATTGATAACAGGAGATAGTGATATGATAAGGGTGATAAGGAAGGATTGATAACAGGAGATAGTGATATGATAAGGGTATTAAGGAAGGATTGATAACAGGAGTTAGTTATATGATAAGGGTATTATGATAAGAGTGATAAGGAAATATTGATAACAGGAGATAACGATATGGAATATCCAATTAAAGCTAATCCCATTCAAATAAAGAACACACTCGAGGACTTGGAATAGAACCCGCAATAGTCGCATTTTCTGTTAAGACTCATCTGCATGGAGATAAGTAGCGACGGGTTATCTATAGGTTGCCACCAGAGTAGGGTAGTATTCAAGAAATGCTTTCGTATTTTCGTGCTTGGCGGAAGGTGAAATAATAAAAACTTCACCAGACAGTATCACCACCTTTATTCCGTCCCTACATGTTTCACACCTTTTTGGTGCCTCTTCAGGGGAAAAAGGTTACAAATATAAAACTTACACACTGATCATGGTCTGAAAGAATCCAACATGGCGAAATATAATCAGCTGATCGATAATCGGTATGTCATACGTTTAAAATTAATTTCCTGAAGAAATATGGTGGTTTTAAAAATTAAAACCATCTTCCCACCCTCTAATTAAAACATTTTTTTTGTCAAATAAGTTAATAAAAATAGCATTCAAATGTAGATTACAGTTTTTTTATTTATCACTTTGATGATATGGATATTATCCTTAATTCTTCTTTAAAAAAAATAAATAAATAAAAAAACCAAAATATTAACTTATGTGACAAAAAATAAGAAAATATGTTTTAATTAGAGGGTGGGAAGATTATATTTCTTCTGGAAATTAATTTTAAACGTATGACATATCTATTATCTATCAGCTGATTATATTTCGCCATGTTGGATTCTTTCAAACCATGATCGGTCTAGACGTGGCCGTACTGGTGGAAGGTTATTCTCCTCAGATTGAGGCTGTATGTTTTATACTTGTATCCTTTTCCCCTGAAGAGGCACCAAAAAGATGTGAAACATGTAGGGACGGAATAAATTTGGTGATACTGTATGGTGAAGTTTTTATTATTTCACCTTCCGCCTTGCACGAAAATACGAATATTAAGGAAACGGTCAGTCGAATAATATTAATAATAATACATTTTTTATTCAATAATCATTCAAATAAATTTTTATTGAAACTCTGAAGAATGAAAAAAAAAAAACAAAACAGAAACTCTGGTTTGTATGTGTTAACAGACCACATACATATATATATATATATATATATATATATATATATATATATATATATATCAGAGAAATGGCCGGAATAGAGAATTTAGTTAGAAGCGGTCACTTATGTATTGAAAAACCTTATTATTTGAAGGGGGGGGGGGCGAGGTTAGCTCAGTGGTAGAGCACTCGGTTCTATAATAAGTAAACTGGATAAAATTATCAGGATTAACTAGTTAATGACGAAACGCATTAGCATTATTTCTAGTCTTATTAGAACTATAATTTTCGGAAGAATTTTCAAAGCGTTGCTGTTAGGAGAACATCTATAGAATTTTTTTACGGCAATCCGACGTCTAGGCCGAGGAATTTTCCCCCGGCGCGCAGGTGGGAATCGAACCCATCATCTCCCGCTTATGAATGTAAGGCGCTAACCACTAGACCACCTCTAGAATTATTATTGGAGAAATGACTTATTGAAAGTTTTCACTTACATGACTAGTCATTAATAGTTGTAAGGGAAGGAATTCGAACCTTATTAGAGATTTACTGATAAATAATTAATCTGTGATTCTAGGATTAGCAACAAACCAAAGAGGATCAAATTCAACCGAATCAAATACCAATGAGGTCTTAAGGTTTCATGATTTCTATCAGCTTTTCCGAAACAAACCTAATTACACAAATTCTAATCTGTACTATATGTAGAAACGCCCTTCGCTGATTATTTGCAATCCTAAAAACTAAAATTGTAGCAGAATAATATTTTTTTAATGTATTGTCCTACCAATGATCCGATATCCAAGCTATGATCCGATATCCAAGCTATGATCCGATATCCAAGCTATGATCCGATATCCAAGCTATGATCCGATATCCAAGCTATGATCCGATATCCAAGCTATGATCCGATATCCAAGCTATTATCCGATATCCAAGCTATGATCCGATATCCAAGCTATGATCCGATATCCAAGCTATGATCCGATATCAAAGCTATGATCCGATATCCAAGCTATGATCCGATATCCAAGCTATTATCCGATATCCAAGGTATGATCCGATATCCAAGCTATGATCCGATATCCAAGCTATGATCCGATATCCAAACTATGATCCGATATCCAAGCTATGATCCGATATCCAAGCTATGATCCGATATCCAAGCTATGATCCGATATCCAAACTATGATCCGCCAACACTTATTAATTATTTTTACTTATTATTATTTTATTTTCTTATAGCTGAAAGCAAAAAGCTCAATGATAAAGAAACACGCCATATCTTCAGCTCCCTAACTGGAAAACTAACCACTACTAAAATCAAACGCACTACATACAAAAATATAATCAGACCAATTTGAACTTACGGACTTAAACTCTGGGAAACAGCGAAACACTCAACCGTGAAAAGAACTGAAGCATTCCAATCCGAAGTCCTTTGCAGAATAGTAAACCCATATATTTGTGGTTACTACAGAGTCATACGAAGAAAAAATTGCCTTTGTAAAAGATCTCGCCGAATCCCAAATCCTAGAGGTAAATTCATTTCCACTCGGGCCCATCCTAAACACCTTTCCAGAAGGCTTGACAGATTTTTTCCCCGTGGCCAGCTATACTGGTAACAAAAAAAAAAATCTTTTCCTCGTGTTTCTGAGAAATCAAGTACATTCACTTTTTTTTTATATAAATGGCGTAGATCAAAAAATAGTAAATTATTTTTCTTTGGACCACTTTATTATCTGTTTGCCCTACATGTTTCGTGGCCTACATGTCACCTCTTTAGGGGCCTAAACAATTTTTCAATTATTATTTTACTTATTCCAATAAAATGCTTATCGCTATCATGTTACTCATAGTTAAGTTTTAAAAATCACATGTATAATGTTTGACAAAAAAACTTTTTCGCTGTAGATATCCCATGTGTGATCCCCTCGCCATATCCCATGTGTGATCCCCTCGCCATATCCCATGTTTGATCCCCTCGCCATATCCCATGTGTGATCCCCTCGCCATATCCCATGTGTGATCCCCTCGCCAACCATATCCCATGTGTGATCCCCTCGCCAACCATATCCCATGTGTGATCCCCTCGCCAACCATATCCCATGTGTGATCCCCTCGCCAACCATATCCCATGTGTGATCCCCTCGCCAACCATATCCCATGTGTGATCCCCTCGCCAACCATATCCCATGTGTGATCCCCTCGCCAACCATATCCCATGTGTGATCCCCTCGCCAACCATATCCCATGTGTGATCCCCTCGCCAACCATATCCCATGTGTGATCCCCTCGCCAACCATATCCCATGTGTGATCCCCTCGCCAACCATATCCCATGTGTGATCCCCTCGCCAACCATATCCCATGTGTGATCCCCTCGCCAACCATATCCCATGTGTGATCCCCTCGCCAACCATATTATGACTAGCGAGCCAATTTTATGACTAAGGTCAATCGAAGTGAAATGTGAGCAGTGTTGTAAAATACCCGGGTATTTATTCTTCAGGGTAAATACCCAGGATATATACCCAGGGTAAATACCCAATTTCATAAATACCCGGGTATTTAAGGTATTTAACGAAACCGCGACTTAGTAATCGAATATTGTAAAATGTCATGGATCTTGCCAGTTTAGAGCTAGTGCAACACTGAGAAACTATTAAAACAATAATAAATTATAAAATAGGATCACTGAGAGGTTAATTAATAATAAATTATTACCTGAAAATTTGCCATGGACCTTCCGACTACCAATAAAACAAGTTGTTTGCCTAAATTTGATACTACTGCATTCAGAAAAATGTAGCCTCAGCTAAAACTTTGGACTAGGATTATCTCAATTTCTCAAAACTGAAATTAAGTTACCTACTCATTGATCAAAACACATGTACCTTTCAAGCCTCTCCACCATAACATGGGACTTATTTTATTATTTTCTTTGTCATTGTCTTCAAAACCTTCCCAAACAAAGGATCTTTGCCGTAATCCCTCTTGGTCCCTACGTTCTTCCGAAGATCAACTGATTTCAATCCCATGCTTCTGCCTAACTCACACACAAAACAAATGGAAGAGTTCAAGAAGTCTGCACCAAGATGTGCGTTTCCAACACCAAACTGAAGGCGTTTCTCCTATTTAGTTAACACAAGTTTTTCCTCCGTTTTTTAAGAGAAGATTCTGGGTTTCTTGTTGAAGAGTTTTCAGTAATTCTTAAATCTCTTATGAACTGTGTGGATCAAAGGGGCATTTAACTGAATGGCAGTGATAAGTTCAACAATTGGATCAAGGATGTTAACTAGTTTCCCAACTCGGACTCAAAACACTCTGTCATCAAGAAGCTACCTTTTCATTTCTGCTGAGATTTCCGCTTACTGTAATGTTGTTACTACTGTATGAGCATAATTTCAAATAATATTAACAAGGATCACAAACATATAATGGTTTTGAACTATTATAATAAACATTAAAAATGTTTTTGGCCTTTTTTTTTAAATTTAAATAAGTCCTTAATAATTGAATAGGCTTCATTAAAACCTTTTTAAAATTAATTAACCTTCCCCAATGTAAAAGTAATCATGAAAATTCATAGATATACATTAAGTTGTAAATACCCATAAATACCCAATTTATATTTACCTACCCACTGGGGTACCCACCCCACATCACTGAATGTGAGTACAGATTTAGATCAAATGGTTGATGAACACGGACAGCAACTGCTTGCAAATCTGTGTTCAAAGCAACATCAGAGAATGGAGTATCATTAAATATTACAATACACACACCCCCGAACGCAATCAGTCCTTTCTTGTAATATTTGAAAATTATCTTTGTGAACACCTCAATAGGCTTGAGGTGTGTCTCCAATGGCGTATATAGGAAATAATTTCGGGGGGGGGGTCTAGGAGAATTTCGGGGGGTATGGAATACTAACAATATAGAACTTGGAATAGTTTGCAAACTAAAAGCTATTAGGCCCCTAAAAAATTATATTTTCGGAACTAAGTGATCATATTTAATTTATTTTTAAGGTTTTTATGACATATTTTTACCAACTAAATCAAAATTTAGTGGGAGCTGCAATAGTAAAAGGTTATTTCTATGAAATTTAATTCCATTTCTGATTAAACTATCATTTGAATGTTTTGGAAAAAAAACAAAACGATATCTCTCTTTGAGATTCCAATAAAAATATATATGTATTTATTTCCATTCTTTATTCCAGGTATTTTAGACCAATCAAATATATTCACTTTATTGAACACTCGGAATAAATAAGTCTTAAAATTAAATTTTCTATCAGATTTCTTCATAAAAAATACCTGCCACCATTGGAAAATCAAGAGTTACATGCGCTGGAGAAAACTGGAGGATGTTACAAAGTCAACTAAACCTTCAAAAGAAACCTCATGCAACATAACTAAGACCTACCAAGTTTCATTTCGAAATTCCAACAACTCTAGGAGGAAAAGGGGGTGGACACATATACTGGGACACCCTGTATATACTGGGACACCCTGTATATACTGGGACACCCTGTATATACTGGGACACCCTGTATATACTGGGACACCCTGTATATACTGGGACACCCTGTATATACTGGGACACCCTGTATATACTGGGACACCCTGTATATACTGGGACACCATGTATATACTGGGACACCCTGTATATACTGGGACACCATGTATATACTGGGACACCCTGTATATACTGGGACACCCTGTATATACTGGGACACCCTGTATATACTGGGACACCCTGTATATACTGGGACACCCTGTATATACTGGGACACCCTGTATATACTGGGACACCATGTATATACTGGGACACCATGTATATACTGGGACACCATGTATATACTGTGACACCCTGTATATACTGGGACACCCTGTATATACTGGGACACCCTGTATATACTGGGACACCCTGTATATACTGGGACACCCTGTATATACTGGGACACCCTGTATATTGCTTAGGTCAAAAGATAGTACTTAATTTTCTTTTGTACCACTTTATTATCTTCTTGCCCTACATGTTTCGTGGCCTACATGTCGTCGATACATGTCTTCGATATCGTCGATACAAATGCAAAGTATCGAATGTGAAAAAACGCATTTTTCATTTTAAATCTTTACTGATTGCTGTTGGACTGATGGATGGCAAACTCTCGAATCTAAGTTCACACAGTGAAAGAAGGATGTAACCACTGTCAAAAGGTCCAATCTGCCTACTGACTCCCCAAAAGCAGAGTAATAAATAAAAGTATTTTCACTCTTGAAAGTGGTGATTTTCACATTCGTTAGTTTGCATTTGTATCGACGATGTCAGCTCCTCAGGGGCCGTTAAAACCTAAACAATTTTTCAATTGTTATTTTATTTAACTGCAATAAAATACTTATCGTTAATATGTTATTCATAGTTAAGTTTTAAAATTCACATCTTATGTTATTAACCTTTTTCTATAAATGTTTCAATTATATTTATTTAGTTCAATTCAAACTAATTTAATTATCTGAACACGTAATTAAAACAACATTGTTTGTTTGACCTGGACGAAAAAGTAATTTTTTTTTTTTAATAAATTATAAAAGTAGAATTATGAAATATCTAAATACTCCAACAAGAAAATATAAATTTTATAACATCTTAAATAGATAATTTCGTTTTGCTTCTTCAGAATCGTTCGGGATTATTAATCTTCTTGTTACATTTTGAAGGATACCTCTTCATTAAAGTGTAATGATGTGGGTTGGGTTGGGTTGGGTGGGGAAGGGTAGGGTTGGGTTGGGTGGGGTTGGGTTGGGTTGGGTTGGTAGTTTAAGGGCAGAAAACTGGTTGGTCATCTCCGCCCTTGTTGTGTTTAATTGTGCAAGATTAATGTTAGGATGGAGAGTGTTTTCAGTATTATGTGTTTGAGATAGAGTTGTGTTACTAATGTTGTATTTGGGAGAATCTAAGTTTGGAAAAAAAAGAGAAATTATTGTTGTTATAAAATTGCTTGGATATAAGAACCAGATTCACACACACATAAATATATTTGCACTTATATAAACATAGTATACATATATATGTATAGTGCACAGTACATATATAAATACAGTACAAATAATAAAAAATATATATAATGTAAACATATATTTTGTTTTTTTTTTTTTTTTAATTGATTATATATTTTATTTTTTATTGTTATTTTATTTTTTTATTTTGATATTTTTTAAAAATATTTTCTTCTTCTTTTTCCTTTTTTTTTCCTTCTTTTGTTTAAACTTTTTTTTTGTATATATATTTTTATTTATTTTTTTCCTTATTTATTTATTTTGATATATACTAGTGATTACACTGTATTTCTCTAGGATCATCGACTTTACTTCGTACTAAAACTAACAACTTTCTTATATTATACTAATGCTTACTATTACTATTATACTAATACTTACTATTACTATTATTGTTTATAAAAAAAAAAAAAATTAAAAACATACACATATATATACACACATGCCTACAAATATTTATCAATTAATTAATATTATATATTTTATAGTAAAAGATATAGCTGCGCCTTTTTTAAAAATTCCACAACAACATCAACTGCTTCACAATCATCCCGCAGAGCTTCGTAATGATGTGAGTTATATCTTTATTAAATAAGAAACAAATACATTTTTTAACTCTTACCAAAATATAAAATTAAAAGAAGCGTATAAATACTGCTATAGTTAGGAGTTAATACTGTATTACAGGCGTAGGTACTTAATAAAGTGTTTAGGAAATTTCTTTAGCGTTAAAAACTCCACGTTTTTAAGAAAAGCTATACAATTCGGGTCAAAACTATAATTGTCGGGGCAAAATAGTGGCAAGGAACATTTTTACCAAAACTTAACTGTAGCTGCTATATGTTGGATATTATTTTGGACTATCAGTCTATGATGCAAATGCTACTAAAATATGACTACAAGCTCTGTATGCTACTTAATCTTGTTGCCCCTAACCATTTCAACTGATAGTCCCACATAATATCCAACATATGTCAGCTACAGTTAAGTTTTATTAAAAATTTTGCTTGGCAGTATTTTGCCCCGACCCCTTCAATTGTATATTCATGAAAACAAAGTTCCATCTAATTAAAAAAAAAAAAAAAAAAAAATCTCAGCATTTTGTGAACAATTTATGTCTGAGGTATATATTTCTATCACGAACAATAAGGGTGCGTTTACATCTGACTTTTTTCGCAGGTAATATATCTCTGATGACGAATATAATAATTATGAGAATTATTATATCCTACACCTAAGATATATTTCCTGCGAGAAGTATCAGATGTAAACGCACTTATACAGACAACTATTATCAGAATTTAATTTTTTAGCGGTTTAGGACAGATGCCTATTGTAGAAACTATATATTTTTTTTTTTGGTGTTAATTTATTTTGTAAATATTGTAATATTACTGTTAAAAATAAAACCATTCATTCAAGAAAATCAATTGGGTATGACAAAGGTACTTGAATGTCGTGGTTATTATGTTGTTATTTTCGTTGTTTCATTGTTACGTTTAATGGCTAAAAAGTGTAATTAGTAATTCGGTATATATAATAATTGAGAATATATCGTCTTTATCTTGTCAAAATATCGAATATGAAAAATGACGTTTTTTATATTCGATACATTACCCACACTTTGCGGACGATACGGCTTGTGGAAAATTGTCTAAACTCTAGTATCTATAGAATAGCCGGAAATAACATAAATAAAGTATCGAATATGACCATTTTTCAATATATTACTTTGTCAATGTATCCAATATGACCATTTTTCAATATATTACTTTGTCAATGTATCGAATATGACCATTTTTCAATATATTACTTTGTCAATGTATCGAATATGACAATTTTTTCAATATATTACTTTGTCAATGTATCGAATATGACAATTTTTTCAATATATTACTTTGTCAATGTATCGAATATGACAATTTTTTCAATATATTACTTTGTCAATGTATCGAATATGACCATTTTTTCAATATATTACTTTGTCAATGTATCGAATATGACCATTTTTCAATATATTACTTTGTCAATGTATCGAATATGACAATTTTTTCAATATATTACTTTGTCAATGTATCGAATATGACAATTTTTTCAATATATTACTTTGTCAATGTATCGAATATGTTCGTTCGCTAGTTTGCTCCAAATCGTCATACTTTTGAAACCAAAAACTGACTTGGCAAACTAGGTGACGAAAGTGGTATATTCATTACTTTGATTTGTAGATATTACTAATATTATAGACTTAGTAGAATGCATAATGTCAAATGTATCACATTCGTTAGTTTGATAGTGTAAATATTTATACAGTTAGTCAATCGGAATCAACAAACTATCGAAAATGCCACTTTCGACAATTTGAAACGGCGGTCCAAGAAAAATCACTTATTTGCACCAAGATGCAAACTCACAAATATGATTTTTTGGTAATGAAAAAAAAGGAAACAGTTTGTTAATAATTTCACCTTAAAATGATTAACAATATACATAGAAAAATTATGTAAAATTGTCCTTTTGTAAAGGCGCTGATTTTAGAATCACTACTAAAGCTTTATTTTGCTCTCTTGAAAAGTACCGATTTTCATATTCGATAGTTTGACGCGGTAGGGACGATATGGTCGACCGTTGAAATGTAAAAGGTGTTGATCGTCGGGGGTTCGGTCTATTTTTTTATTCAATAAAACCACATTTTATAGTTAATATTTATTTTATTAGCGCCAACGTTTCGGCTTGGTATACAAGCCATTTTCAGGGCTATGGAGAAGAGGGAGAACTGTCCCGTTTCATGGGGGATAAATTTCTTTGGTATATAATATAGTTTATTTTTGAAGTCTTACCTGAACTTTTGATCCAAGACGCTGCCTTTTGAGGCGAACCGCGCTGTCTTCTGGTAGCTGCATTTCGCTGCAGAGACTGCGACTGATGCTGTAGTAGAGAATGCAGGATATGATGAGCGGTATGATGTAGAAGAGGACCAAGTCGAGAAAGAAGAGTGCCAAGTATTGGTTTCTTGGTAACTGGAAAGCGCATTCCATCACTTCCGGATGACCAAGATACCTCAAGGGTCTGGTTGTGGTGAGTCCGAACATCCAAGGAGAGCAGTATGTTAGCGTCAGACCCCAGACTGCTAGTGTTATTCTCTTCGCTCGCCCAAGAGTGCACATCATGTGCGCCTTCATCGGATGACAGATCGCGATGTATCGTTCGACGGTGAACGCGATCAGACTCATCGAAGACGCGTTGATTCCGAGATTCTGGAAGAAGATGATGAGTCTACAGCCGACTTCTCCCCAAAGCCAGCGATTCCCGACCAAATAGTACGAGAAAATCTCGTTGGGAATCGAAGCGATCAAAACGACGGAATCTGCTACAGCCAAACTGACCAAGTAGCAATTCGTAGGCGTCCTCAAAGAGCGAACTCTGCTCACCACACAGACCACGGTGGCGTTCCCTAACACCCCAATGAGGAATATGATACTCTGAAATAGAGTTCCGATAATACGATATCTATGCGAGAAATAGTCCGGAACACGGAGGTCTGTTTCGCACGAGAAGTTCATGCTGCCAGAGTCAGCAGCTATCTGACGACAGCTCCAAGCTACAAACCCTCCGCGCGCGCGCCTCCCCAAACCCCCCTAACATACCAATATTCTTTTCGGAACTATTTACCAACAAACGTTAGAGAAACAATATCATTACATTAAAAGTTCACCTTTAATTTATATCGCATTAGTATTTATAAAGTGACACAACTCAAAATAAAACTGAACTGAAATGTGTCACTCTTGCGAATTTAGGGGCCACAGGATTAAGACAGGAAGAGTGACACAAGTGCCCTCTGGTGTAGAAGCTCTGAAGCTAGGTACATACACTCTTGCCTATGTAGATGGAATAGCATTAAGACAGAAAGAGTGATACAAGTGCCCTCTGGTGTAGAAGCTCTGAAGCTAGGTACATACACTCTTGCCTATGTAGATGGAATAGCATTAAGACAGGAAGAGTGACACAAGTGCCCTCTGGTGTACAAGCTCTGAAGCTAGGTACATACAGTTTTGATGGTTCATAAAGAGATATTTACCATGTATTTCACAGTCATAACTATGACGGTCTGAATAAAACCGATTTTTGAGTTGTGTCACTTTAGAAATACTAGTGCG
Organism: Gonocerus acuteangulatus; assembly: GCA_946811695.1. Taxonomy (NCBI): domain Eukaryota; kingdom Metazoa; phylum Arthropoda; class Insecta; order Hemiptera; family Coreidae; genus Gonocerus; species Gonocerus acuteangulatus. The sequence goes on from OX328130.1 coordinate 5,115,806, forward strand.
ATATGTACATATTTTCTGTAGAGATATAAATATTTATCTACAACATTATATATTTTTTTAACAAGTATAGAAGGGGTCTCCCGTGGTCTAGTGGCTAGTGCGCTGGATTCATAAGCGGGAGATGGTGGGTTCGATCCCCACCGGCGCCAGAAATTTTCTCATCTCAGGGCCAGCTGAGAAAATTCCTGGTTGCACCCTGGATGTCGGAGCTAATAGCCACGATTTGTTGATGCGCCGTAAAAAAAAAAGAAAAAAAAAGTACAGAATAAAATCTAAAATCTTTGAGATAGTTGCATAGAGGTTCTTTGGGTTTAAATAATGAATTTAATTTGGCTAAATTACTGGAAATCATCATGTTTATGAGTTTGGAAAAAATAGAATTTAAATATTATTGAAAAAAATATGTAGAAATATGATTTATGCATAAAACCATAATTATCTAAATTTATTTATGTAAAAAAAACATGAAGTAGGTATTGAAATAAGTGACTAACTACATAGGTAGAATAAATTAGAGCCTTCTGCTCAAATTCAGGGACATAAATATGCTTTAGGTCCACCCGACAAACCTATGTAATATACTGCATAGCATACAGCCTTCTTTTTAGCACTTTCCTCCGAAGGAAAGTAGCTAGTGAGGTTGGACTCATGACGGAATTTTTGAAAAATTTCTTCAAATCTTTATCGATCCTACCTAGTAGACACCGAAAATGACCCCCATTAAAATTTATATATATATATATATATATATATATATATATATATATATATATATATATATGTCTGTTAACACGATAGCGGCCAGAGTTTTTGTTTTTTCGTCACGAAACTTGGTATATAGCATTCAATTAGCAAACGATTGAACGAGTTCGTTAACCATCAAAGTCCACCGGAAGGGGGGGGTTTACCCCGAACCCAAAACACTAATTTGAATATGTCAGCCGTAATATTTGTTATATTTCAACGAAACTTGGTATTCGTAGTGGTAATATAGGGAGAAACGTGAGATATCAAAATTAACTAAATCGGTTCATTAGAAGGGGGGGGGGGGGGTTACTCCGGACCAACAATACCAATTCGCCACTACCAGCCGTGATTTTTGGTATATTTCGACGAAACTCGGTATTCGTAGTGGGCATCCACAGGTAAATATGTGTTGTGAAAATAAACTAAATCGGTTCATTAGGAGGGGGGGGGGGTTACTCCGGACCCACAATACCAATTCGCCACTACCAGCCGTGATTTTTGGTATATTTCGACGAAACTCGGTATTCGTAGTGGTAATCCACAGGTAAATACGTCTTGTAAAAATAAACTAAATCGGTTCATTAGAAGGGGGGGTTTACTCCGGACCCAAATTCCTAATATACTCATACCGGTCGTAATTTCTGCTGTATTGTAACGAAACGCGGTATACGTCGTGGGTAACTCATGAGAAAGAAGTGTTGTAAAAATGAGCTGAATCGGTCAATCGGAAAGCGGGGGTTTAATTTGTAATATATTTCAATAGAAAAGCCCGCCAGACGTAGGTTCACAAAGCCGCCGCAAGGAGCGCTTTCTACCACTAGAGTGACTGTATCCTGTTCCTGCGTTAGATCAAAATACGATAACATGAGTTTTTTTTTATTTATTACGTAGTGTAATAGGTACCATGTGTAAACATAACTCTGGAAGCAAATTAATAATGGATCAGTTACTCATTACAAATTTAAAAGAGAACTATTCATGTTTTTATTTTATTTATGTAGGATATTTTAAGAAAATTGTTCTGGAAAGCAGTCTACACTACCCAAATTCTGAGGAAAGTGCTTAGTTATGCAGCTCCTGCGTGACGGACTTTTTTACTTATAAATTTGTATATATTTTTTAGCTGAAGAAGGCTGCCAACGTGGAGCCGAAACGTCCAATACAGATTTCTTCCTGAAGGTCTGACGTTTTTTTCCTCCTAGCCGAATCCCTACCATACCTTGTCTTCGTTTGTATGGGTATTGACCTTTAATATTTGTAATGAACAGCTGATTCAATAATTAATTTATTATTTAATTTTCCTCCGGTGTTGTTAAAGCGCCGCTTCCATTACCACAAATCTGGGAGGGGGGATGGAACACTAAAAATTGGAATGAACTCTGTTATTTAATTTATTTTTAAGGTTTTTATGACATATTTTTACAGACTAAATCAAAATTTTGGGGTTAAGGGGAAGCCCCCTCCGGTCCCATTATATACGTCCGTGATTCCTTCGCATCGTGCTAGATATATCGTCATTGACTTGCGTAAAGGAGGAGTACGGAAATGTCCAGGGAGATGAAGGAGAGGTTAGGTGAAAGTATACACCGGGATGGAAGAAAGCCCGAAGCATCTATGGGTATGAGTGGCAGATAAGGAGAGGTTAGGTGAAAGTATACACCGGGATGGAAGAAAGCCCGAAGCATCTATGGGTATGAGTGGGAAATAAGGAGAGGTTAGGTGAAAGTATACACCGGGATGGAACAAAGCCCGAAGCATCTATGGGTATGAGTGGGAGATAAGGAGAGGTTAGGTGAAAGTATACACCGGGATGGAAGAAAGCCCGAAGCATCTATGGGTATGAGTGGGAAATAAGGAGAGGTTAGGTGAAAGTATACACCGGGATGGAAGAAAGCCCGAAGCATCTATGGGTATGAGTGGGAGATAAGGAGAGGTTAGGTGAAAGTATACACCGGGATGGAAGAAAGCCCGAAGCATCTATGGGTATGAGTGGGAAATAAGGAGAGGTTAGGTGAAAGTATACACCGGGATGGAAGAAAGCCCGAAGCATCTATGGGTATGAGTGGGAAATAAGGAGAGGTTAGGTGAAAGTATACACCGGGATGGAAGAAAGCCCGAAGCATCTATGGGTATGAGTGGGAAATAAGGAGAGGTTAGGTGAAAGTATACACCGGGATGGAAGAAAGCCCGAAGCATCTATGGGTATGAGTGGGAAATAAGGAGAGGTTAGGTGAAAGTATACACCGGGATGGAAGAAAGCCCGAAGCATCTATGGGTATGAGTGGGAAATAAGGAAAGGTTAGGTGAAAGTATACACCGGGATGGAGGAAAGCCCGAATCATCTATGGGTATGAGTGGGAGATAAGGAGAGGTTAGGTGAAAGTATACACCGGGATGGAAGAAAGCCCGAAGCATCTATGGGTATGAGTGGGAGGTAAGGAGAGGTTAGGTGAAAGTATACACCGGGATGGAAGAAAGCCCGAAGCATCTATGGGTATGAGTGGGAAATAAGGAGAGGTTAGGTGAAAGTATACACCGGGATGGAAGAAAGCCCGAAGCATCTATGGGTATGAGTGGGAAATAAGGAGAGGTTAGGTGAAAGTATACACCGGGATGGAAGAAAGCCCGAAGCATCTATGGGTATGAGTGGGAGATAAGGAGAGATTAGGTGAAAGTATACACCGGGATGGAAGAAAGCCCGAAGCATCTATGGGTATGAGTGGGAGATAAGGAGAGGTTAGGTGAAAGTATACACTGGGATGGAAGAAAGCCCGAAGCATCTATGGGTATGAGTGGGAGATAAGGAGAGGTTAGGTGAAAGTATACACCGGGATGGAAGAAAGCCCGAAGCATCTATGGGTATGAGTGGGAAATAAGGAGAGGTTAGGTGAAAGTATACACCGGGATGGAGGAAAGCCCGAATCATCTATGGGTATGAGTGGGAGATAAGGAGAGATTAGGTGAAAGTATACACCGGGATGGAAGAAAGCCCGAAGCATCTATGGGTATGAGTGGGAGATAAGGAGAGGTTAGGTGAAAGTATACACCGGGATGGAGGAAAGCCCGAAGCATCTATGGGTATGAGTGGGAAATAAGGAGAGGTTAGGTGAAAGTATACACCGGGATGGAGGAAAGCCCGAATCATCTATGGGTATGAGTGGGAGATAAGGAGAGATTAGGTGAAAGTATACACCGGGATGGAAGAAAGCCCGAAGCATCTATGGGTATGAATGGGAGATAACGAGAAATTTGCCAGTTTTGCCAGATATCTAACGATTCTTGGTCGTTCAACGAGTCCTCGCCATCTGTTTGCCGCCATCCGTCCAGAGCTGGCAACGCACTATTTATGAAGTGTTTTATGCATCTTGAAATTTTGCTATATTGCATGTCTTGGGTAGATAAGAAGGTAAGTATGTGTTGGCAGAAAGCAAATATCATTAATGTAAAAAATATTATTTCGTTTAGAGCCTTCTGCTCAAATTCAGGAACATAAATATGCTTTAGGTCCACCCGACAAACCTATGTAATGTACTTTATAACACAGTCTTCTTTTTCGAACATGTCCAAGCCACTGCGAATGCGCGAACGCCAGAGGACACATTTTTGTGACACATACAGTCTTCTTTTTCATACATGGCCACTGCGCATGCGCGAACGCCGGCGGACACTTTTTTGTGACACATAGTCTTCTTTTTCATACATGGCCACTGCGCTTGCGCGAACGCCGGTGGACACTTTTTTGTAACGTTTTTTTTTAGTTAAACCACCGCTAAACCATATTTATGCTAAACAATTGAAAATTAAAGCAATTTTACTATGAATAATAAATTAGGCAGACACTTTTACCTAGTTTTTATTTTTAATAATTAATGAAGTGCTTTATTCACGCTGCGATTTAAACAGCGCCTTCAATAAACATATTTGAAAATAATTACAAAAGGGCAGACACTTTTGTGGGGTTTAATTATCAGGAAACATAAAAATAAATGTTGCCTATGATAGACTGCAATACACTGCGTGTAACCGTGCATGACAGCACCGCGCAGATGTTGTTGTTCCCTGCGTTCTCATTGGTTCTTGCTCACATGATCTTGTACAGCTGTTCCGGTTTAAATGGCAGCGTGAGGTTACCGGCTCTTGGACTACACACAGATAGGTAGATAGATATAGAGATATTTATATGCACGAATACATAAATAAATATGGGCATACATTTAAACGGGGGTTATTTTCGGTATTGAGTAGCTAGGATTTTTAAAGATTTTAAGAAATATGTCGAACATTCTTTGAAGAGTTCAACTTTGGGAAAGTTGTAAAAAGTGGATCTGACACAAGGACCGTAACGAAGGAGGTCTTCTATAAAGTTTTCGGCCAATGAGATGAGCTGCCTTCCTGATCCCTGACGTCGCCGTGAATTAATTCTTTACAGAGGCAGTCCATTGAAAAGAATTGCTTACATTCAAAACATTTCTTGTTATTTTTGTTAGGAACTTTAGGGTGGGTTCACACTAGGATAGTTATTGCAGGATATTTCTCTCTGATATAAATATCCTGCAATAACTATCCTAGTGTAAACCCACCCTTACTAAAATTTTAATATTTTACGGTTATAAATGATACATCAGGAAATAGAATGCTTTTCAAAACACCCCTTATAATGTAATAAATGTTTACATACGAACTTCCGAGTGATCTATTTACTGTTATACTCTTTCGCCGAGTTACTCTTATGGAGTTTGTTCACTCCGTACCGTCGATACAAATGCAGAGTGTCGAATGTGAAAAACGCATTTTAGCACTTTCCTCCGAAGGAAAGTAGCTATTCAGGTTGCACTCATGACGGAATTTTTGAAAAATTTCTTCAAATCTTTATCGATCCTACCAAGTAGACACCGAAAATGACCCCCGTTAAAATTTATATATATATATATATATATATATATATATATATATATATATATTATAGCCTAGCGCCTTCAATTTTCACCCGATCAACTTCAAATTTTAACTGAAGCCTCTTAATGATATCTTCTATTAATTTTTTGAATTATAACGATTTTATTTCAATTTATTTATAACTGATTTTCGACGGTTTTTTTAATAAAAAATAAAGAATTGTTCAATATTTTCGATAAAATTAATATTTATTAAAAGGCCTACTTACTTTACTTTATTTCACCCTTTCCTTTCAAAATTACTTTAGTTTTTGTTCTAAATTAAAAATTTCCCTCTGCAAACTATAGCCCGTGGAAAAAGAGGGTTGTCAGCGCCATTCTGTTTTTGAAAAATTAAAACTTAGGTATATATATTTTTTTTGGGGGGGGGGATACTTTACCATCCTATACAAAACGTATAAAGAATTGAAACTTCTTGATTTTTTTTTCTATTCTTAAATTTCAGAGAATGTTTTTGATATTGATCACACAAGGTGGTGTTGTCCTTTAATGCAAAAACGTTTGTATAATTTTTTTTTTTTTTTACTTTAGGGCATTGCAAAACATCTGCCAATCTGTAGTTAGTGCATTGAAAAAAAAAAAGCTTCCAATAAATAGGGCGGGTTATATATGTCCCTCTGCTAGATCCTGCTAATTTCTGAACCCCTTCACAACCTTGCACAGGCAGAGGATCTTATGTGGGACCTATGAGGAGCTTAGTATCAAAGTTGGACAACTCCACTTTTGATTTTTTTACAGGAGAGGCAAAAACCATATCCACGATATGGTTGTCAGTATCATAGTGAATTTTTTATGTTATTCTCCTAGGTCCAAAAAACATGTTTTCAAAGGCCTTACAAAATTATATGATTATTAAGGCCGTAATCACACTTTAACTAGTGGAGTTGTCCAAGTTTGAAACCAAGTCATGGAGTTGTCTGTTTTTGAAACCAAAGGGAGCCATTTTAAAATTGAATCTATCCTCTTTTGAAACCAAAAAAAAACATATAAATTCGACATGCAGGAGAGTGATTTAATATTATATAATTATGTTTAATGTATTAAAAAAAACGTATAGTTAAAAATTACTTGAAAAAAAAATTAATTAAATGCAGTTTGACAAAATTGAAGTCTTTAAATTATTCTCACCCCTTAGAAAGAACTAGTTCATCAAAATCTGCAATCAACACACCCACGGTGTCCACTGTTGATAAGTCGAGTTGAAGCAGCCGAGGTGAACACACTCACAGTGTCCACTGTTGATGAGTCGAGTTGAAGCAGCCGAGGTGAACACACCCACAGTGTCCACTGTTGATGAGTCGAGTTGAAGCAGCCGAGGTGAACACACCCACAGTGTCCACTGTTGATGAGTCGAGTTGAAGCAGCCGAGGTGAACACACTCACAGTGTCCAGTGTTGATGAGTCGAGTTGAAGCAGCCGAGGTGAACACACTCACAGTGTCCACTGTTGATGAGTCGAGTTGAAGCAGCCGAGGTGAACACACTCACAGTGTCCACTGTTGATGAGTCGAGTTGAAGCAGCCGAGGTGAACACACTCACAGTGTCCACTGTTGATGAGTCGAGTTGAAGCAGCCGAGGTGAACACACCCACAGTGTCCACTGTTGATGAGTCGAGTTGAAGCAGCCGAGGTGAACACACTCACAGTGTCCACTGTTGATGAGTCGAGTTGAAGCAGCCGAGGTGAACACACCCACAGTGTCCACTGTTGATGAGTCGAGTTGAAGCAGCCGAGGTGAACACACTCACAGTGTCCACTGTTGATGAGTCGAGTTGAAGCAGCCGAGGTGAACACACTCACAGTGTCCACTGTTGATGAGTCGAGTTGAAGCAGCCGAGGTGAACACACCCACAGTGTCCACTGTTGATGAGTCGAGTTGAAGCAGCCGAGGTGAACACACTCACAGTGTCCACTGTTGATGAGTCGAGTTGAAGCAGCCGAGGTGAACACACTCACAGTGTCCACTGTTGATGAGTCGAGTTGAAGCAGCCGAGGTGAACACACCCACAGTGTCCACTGTTGATGAGTCGAGTTGAAGCAGCCGAGGTGAACACACTCACAGTGTCCACTGTTGATGAGTCGAGTTGAAGCAGCCGAGGTGAACACACTCACAGTGTCCACTGTTGATGAGTCGAGTTGAAGCAGCCGAGGTGAACACACTCACAGTGTCCACTGTTGATGAGTCGAGTTGAAGCAGCCGAGGTGAACACACTCGCAGTGTCCACTGTTGATGAGTCGAGTTGAAGCAGCCGAGGTGAGCACACTCACAGTGTCCACTGTTGATGAGTCGAGTTGAAGCAGCCGAGGTGAACACACTCACAGTGTCCACTGTTGATGAGTCGAGTTGAAGCAGCCGAGGTGAACACATCGAACGCTCCTGAGGATTAGGGCGGGCAAAGCTCGCTTGCCCGGACAGCTAAGTCCTAGACTAAGTTATAAAATATATAATTTAAATTTAGGTTACTTTTATTATTATCTTTATTATTACTATTCCTTTCTGTTTCTTTTCATACTTACTCAAAACGACGGCAGTTGCGTCTATTTATTCAATTTATTTTAAAGACAATTTTTTTTTGTTTCTGTTTTTCATTCTATTTTATTTTTAAAACCCCAATATTATTTATTGTTCACTTTCTTTATACTTTAGTTTTAAGGGATTAGAATCAAATACTAATAAAAACCTTCATAATGAATAAACCCCCCGACATACGCTCCCCAAAAACAAAAAGATTTAAAACAAATTTATTCAATGATCTGGATAATTACAAAAATACCTTAGCAGAGGTTTCACAAAATAAAAATAAATTTTTAATTATTAAAAGGGATGAGGAAGGTGATCTTACAAAATTATCGCCTTTTTTACTATCTAAAACGATAAATAACCTTTGCGGGGAGCCTAAAAATGTAAAAAAGTTAAGAAATGGGACAATTTTGGTTGAAACAACCTCAAAAGAGCAATCAGATAAATTGTTAAAATTAAATGATTTTGGACCAACAATAACAGTAAAAGTGAGCGCGCATGAGAAGTTAAATATTACAAAAGGCGTCATATTTTGTCCAGACTTGGAAGGAATCGATCCGACTGAAATATTGGAGGAATTGAAATGCTTTAATGTGATGGAAATTAAAAGAATAATTACTAGGAGGTCAGGAATAGAAAAACACACACATTTGTACGTTCTTACATTTTCAGTGCCGACCCTCCCAGAAACCATTAATGTGGGATACCAAAAATTAAGAGTTAAAATGTATATCCCTAACCCAATCCGCTGCAGGACTTGTCTTAAACTTGGTCATTTTGCAGATAAATGTGTTAAAGAACCGATATGTAATTTCTGTTCCAAACCATTACATAGCGGTACTCCGTGTGAATCAATTGTCCCAAACTGTGTAAATTGTGGGAACCACCACCCAAGCTTAGATATTAAATGCCCCAAGTTAATAGAAGAAAAGGAAATTAAAAGTTCAAAGAAAAAGTACCTTATAGTGTAGCTAGAAGGAAATATTTTTTTTTTTTTTTTTTATTTATTTATTATATTTGAAATCTGTACAATTATTAGCAGTACAATAATCAAGTCTGTTCATGCAGATATTATGTACAATTGACAAAAACGGTAAAAGTAAAATAAAATAAAATAAAAAATAAATAATAAAGACATACAAAATATGGAAGAAGACAACCACTGTTGGCACTTCCAGAGATGTCTTGGAAAATGTTTTAATGGTCACGATAAGATCAGATGATTAAATTGTCTCGAGGCCACTGTCTCTTGAGCCGCCTGGGAGGATTGTCTGGATGGGATTCGGATGATAAGGATAGACCTTCAGGATTAGGATGATAAGACAATTTGGAGTGGAACATTTGGAATCGGGTTTTAGCAAGGTCATGGGATGTTGAGGTCATTGTGAAGGGTTTTGTTGGAAACATAGAAAGGAGCATTTACAATTTTACGAAGTACTTTTGACTGGAATGCCTGTATTCTGTTGATGTTAGATGGTTTTGCAGATCCCCAGAGTTCAAGTCCGTATGTCCATATTGGTCGAATGATTGTTTTGTATATCGTTAGTTTGTTCTGTATCGATAATTTAGATGAGGGTCCAAGAAGTCGTCTAAGTAGTCCGTATCGTTTGTTCAGTTCTTGTCTTTCCAGTCTCGTGTGAGGGTTCCATAGAAGGAAATATAAAGAAAGCCAACCAATTAATAAAAGTTATTCAGAAGTAGCTAGGAATGTACGAAAGGAAGTTAAGGAAATAGGTATTCAGACAGATGACTGTATTTCTGTAGATACTGTTCCGAAGATTCTAGTAGCCAGAGCCAAGGCTGCGGCTTCGTCACAGACTGGCTGTAACTCATCCCCTCGACTCGCTCCCTCCCACTCCACACTCCCTCCCTCTCCACTCACTCCCACTCTCTCTCCACTCCCACCCTCTCTCTCTCCACTCCCACCCTCTCTCTCTCCACTCCCACCCTCTCTCTCTCTCCCAGGCATAGCCAACACCTCTCTCTCTCTACCTCCCCGTGAGCGGTCCGTCTCTCCTCGTTCCCGGGATCGACGTGAAAACACCCAGTCACAGGGAGGGGTACAAAATAGTGAGAACTTTAAAACCCCGCCTCCTCCTAGGCGAAAACAAAAACAAAATTCCAAAAAAAGTGGTGAAGACATGGAAACCTGAACCCTCCCTAGCACCTCTCCCGTCCCTTCCCCTCCTCCCCTCAATCCCTACGTCACCGGCCCAAGGCCTACTCCTATCTCTCTCCCCACCACTCCTCCTACAGCACCTCACACTTCTACCCCGCGCACTCCTTCACCTGTACACAAAGGTCGGACTCTGCGCTCTCTTCCTACCTCACCAAAACCTCAGAAAACTGAGGAAAAATTTCCTAAGACTAGGAAAGCTAAGAAAAATAAAAACATAGAGGATCTTAACATGGAATTAGCTTAGACAGATAATGAAAAATAAGAAAACAAAAATTAAGTATATGTTTTTCTATTCTCCAAATATTTTCATATATATTTCAAATACATTTTCTACTCCTCTAATTAAGCATAAGCTTAATGTTAATCATGAAAAACTTACTGATACGTTTAACATTTATATTAAGTACCATAATCATAAACTGTTAGTTTTATTGGCTAATCTTATTGTAAACCAACGTACAACACTTCTCTCCAAATATTACTCCAATGCCGAGTCTAAGCTATGGAAAAGCAGCTGGACAACCCATCTAATCCGCAATTATGTCTATCATTTCATGGAACTGTAATGGTGTACAAACACAATTTGAAGAACTGAAAATACTCCTCAGCGACCAAAATCCAGCCGTTATATGCCTACAAGAAACCCACCTAAATCCTGACAGGAATTTTAATTTAAAACATTTTAATGTCTACCGTAAAGATAAAATCACAAACAATAGATCTTGCGGTGGTGTACTTACAGGTGTTCTCAAAGACTACTACTCTGAACCTCTTAACATCCAAACCAACCTTCAGGCAATAATTACAAAAGTTAATCTTCCATTTCCTATAACGATTTGCAACTTGTACCTTCCGCCAACCGAACCTATTGACGAGCCAGCACTAACCAACCTAATAAATAGCCTACAGGCCCCTTATATAGTAACCGGCGACTTCAACGGTTCCCATCACTCTTGGTCTCCATCGCCGACTAACAGCAGGGGAAACATTATAAGAAGAATCATAGACACCTGTGATTCAATACTTCTAAATACAGGAAAAACAACTTATATCAGCCCAGCATACGGCACCTCTTCATCCATAGATCTCACAATAACCTCGGCTGGTTTATCAATTCAATATACATGGAACACACTTGAAAACCAATACGGCAGTGACCACTTTCCTACTATCCTTCAACCAACAAGATCACTCCCACCCATAGAGAAGAGCCCTAAATGGTTAATAGAAAAAGCAGACTGGGTCACATTCTCAAACAAGTTGGAATTTTCCATGAACGACTTGCCAACTGAAACAACCAGTATGGCTAAAACATTTACACAAAAATTAATAGTAGCAGCAGAACAGACTATTCCGAAAACCAGCGGACTACCAAAGAAAAACTATACTCCTTGGTTTGACGACGCCTGCCGCCAAGCTATCAAAAGTAAAAACAAGGCTCTAAAAGCATTCCAGAATAACCCAACCACGCACAACTTAATACGCTACAAACAAGAAAAATCAAAAACTAGGAGACTTGTAAAACAGAAGAAGAAAGAGTCATGGATCTCATACGTAGAATCTATTAATATAAATACCCCTATAAGAAAGGTCTGGCAGAAGGTACACAGCATATCTGGCTCAAAATATGTTGACACTCCTGCCCTTAAACACCAAAATCTCATCATTTCAGACCCACAAGAACTGGTGGAGATATTCGTAAATAAATTCTCAAGCATTTCAAGCACGACAACAGACTTAGAAGAAGAAATAAAGTTCAATACTATAAGTTTCTTAGATGAAAACCTAAACCAAGCCCACATGCGTATAAACTACAATAGCCCAATATCATATAACGAACTAAATTCAGCAATAGAAGATCTTAAAACCTCATCCCCAGGCCTCGACGAAGTACACAACATGATGATCAAAAACCTGCCACCGCAAATTAAAACAATACTCCTCGATATGTATAACAAAATACGGGACACGAGTGAAATACCGAGTGACTGGTTAGAAGCTCTTGTAATCCCTATACCAAAACCCGGAAAAGATAAACTCCAAAGTGACAATTACAGACCTATTTCTCTGTCCAGCTGCCTCTGTAAACTACTCGAGAAAATCATCAGCAAACGCCTTATGGACTCTAGAGAAATGTAACATTCTATCCCCTGCTCAATGTGGATTCAGGAAAGGAAGATCCACCATAGATCACCTCGTGACCCTCGAAGCTGAAGTCCTAAACACATTCGTCGAGAAAAAAGAAGCAATAGGCACATTTTTCGACTTCGAAAAAGCCTATGACACCATTAGAAGAAGCCAAGTTCTAAAGCAACTCTCAGAATGGGGCTTCCGTGGACGACTACCGAACTTCATCAAATCTTTTCTCCAGAAAAGATACATCAGAGTCCGAATTGGCAACAAAATCTCCTCAAGAAGGCGTATATTCAACGGCGTACCCCAAGGGAGTGTTCTTAGCTGTGTACTGTTTGCAATAGCTATCAACTCTATAGTAAATGAAATCCCACCTACTATTAAAACATGCTTATTTGTGGACGACCTGATGATATTTATCAGATTCACAAATATCCAATGGGCTACCAGACTACTCATGAAAACCATTCACAAACTCGTTAGATGGGCCGAGTTAAACAATCTGAGGTTCTCAACAAATAAAACCAAATGCATTCTCTTCTCCAAGAAAAGAATCCCAAGTATAACGCCAAACCTTGCACTAAATGGCCAAGATATTTTATTTGTAAACGAAACTAAATTCTTAGGAGTGATTGTAGACAAAAAGCTAACCTGGCTCAGCCATATTAAATATTTAAGAGAAGAGTGCTCGAAAAGACTTAACCTTCTAAAAGTGTTAACCAAAACTACTTGGGGTGCCGATAGACACTCACTCCTCATGATTTACAAAAGCCTAATACAGTCTAAAATAGACTACGGCAGCGCTGTATACTCCTCTGCAAAAACAAACCACCTCTTATACTTGGATTCTATTAGCCACGCAGGAATCCGGCTGGCTACAGGTGCCTTTAGGACGAGTCCTATCACAAGCCTCTGCGCAGAAGCCGGTGAGCCTCCTCTTTTTATCCGACGTCAACAGTTAATAAATTCATATATTTCTAAAATACTCCACCAGCCGACAAATCCTACTTACAAATATATTTTTGAGCCTAAACATACAGAATTATACCGTGATAAACCACGCCAACCAGCACCTTTGGCTATCCGACATAAAAATGTAATAAGCACCCTACCAAGATCTATTATCAATGTAGAAGATCTTGAAGCACCCCCATGGAATATAAGTGTACCTCAAGTTGATCTTCGGCTAACTAGGATCAGCAGAGACAGCCCCAGGGAAGAAAAAATAGCAAAGGCTAATGAACTTCTACAACAGCATAGCTTCAGAAAAACCATTTATACTGATGGTTCAAAACAAGGGGACAATATAGGGGTAGTAATGGTCTGCAACAATATAGTGCGCAAACAAAAACTTAACCCACTTGCCACCATTTTTACAGCCGAAATGCAAGCAATATGTCTTGGCCTGTACTATGCAATATCATCCGAGGATCAAGACTTCATTATTTGCACAGACTCCCTCTCTGCACTGAAAAATATAGCAAAAAGAAAAAACCAAGGGCCCATATTCCTAAAAATTCTTCATTACATCAAAATGCTAGAAAATCAAGGAAAGACATTAACATTTCTTTGGCTACCTTCTCACTGTGGAATTGTAGGAAATGAAAAGGCGGACCAGGCAGCTAAAGAAGCAGCACTAATGAACTCACCACCAATTGACGTTTTAGAGCCAAATGACATCAGGCTTTGGCTTAAACAACAAGTGACCTCAGCATGGGAAGACATGTGGAAAGCTGAACCATGCAGCAATAAGCTACGAACCATAAAGGATACGACAAGAAAATGGGATAGCTCAAAACGTGCTAACAGGAGGGAAGAAGTGGTTCTTACCCGCCTGAGAATTGGGCACACAAATTTGACACATTCCTACATAATAAAAAAAGAACCACCACCAGTATGCCCCAGCTGCCATATCCAACTATCGGTCCAACATATCATCGAAGACTGCCCAGCATACCGAACTCTATTCCTCTCCAACGGTCTTCCTAGACGGGTAAATGACTGTCTTGGAAATAATCCAACAACTTTGGATAAAGCTATTAATACTTTAAGGGAAACAGATCTATTCAAAAAAATTTAAGAAAAAAAAAAAAAAAAAAATATACATATAAAAAAATAATAATAAAAAATATATACATATAAAAAAAATATACATATATTTAATTATTTACCAGATGTAGTATATATTTGTGTGTGTGCGAATATGTGTACATGTGTGTTTGTGTGTGTGCCTATTTATTTATATACATTATTTATTTATAAACTACTCTTAATTGTTAATTCAATATAATATATTATTATGTAACATGAAATTATTATTGTATTGTTATATATATGTTTATTTATATCTATATATGCGTGAGTGAACTAGTCAATCATATTTATATTTCTGTAATAATGCTAATAGTAAAACATATCTTAAAAAAAAAATAAATAAATAAAATAAAAAAAAAATAAAAAAAATAATAAAAAAATAAAAAAATAAAATAAAATAAAAAATAAAAAATAAATAAAAAAAATAAATAAATAAAAAAAAATATTAAAAAAAATATATATAAAAAACATAAAAAAAATAAAAAATAAAAAATAAATAAATATATAATATATATATATTATATATATTACTTCTACTACCTTTATTATACCACAATTATTTATATCTATATATGCGTGAGTGAACTAGTCAATCATATTTATATTTATGTAATAATGCTAATAGTAATATAAAAAAAAAAAAAAAAAAAAAAAAAAAAAAAAAAAAAAAAAAAAAAAAAGTATACAAAAAAGGAAAACAATATATATATACATATATATATATATTAACAAAAAAAATTATAAAAAAAAAAAAAAAAAAAAAAAATTAATAAATAAAATATTAAAAAATATATATATAAAAATAAATAAATAAAATATATATATATATATATATATATATATATATATACATATATTTTACTTCTACTACCTTTATTATACCACTATTTATTGATGGTTAGTATTTATTTACAAACTGCTAAACTTGTTACAGTAATTTTAATATAATATATAACATTATTTAGCATGAAATATAATTGTAGAGTTATAAGAACTGTCTTAGAGTGTAGCTATATATATTTTAATTGTTATTGATATTTACTTAGGGGGGAAAATGGAAAACCATATATTTAGGCTAACTCAACTTCTATAAAGAGGGCGTAAGAACCGAAAAGTTACTCGCCCTAAAAATCCAATCCTAATCCTGGAAACCTGAAAACCCTATGCATTATATGAAAATAAACACCCACATAATGACATACTATCATAACAGTAAACCACCTCTTCACTCAAACACACATCCACACATACCACTAAATTCAATTATCAGGGAAAAAAGTTATTTTATAAAAAGAAAAACTACAATAAATAAAAATAAATGTTCAAAATATATTACTATATCAATAACACTAATAGATTATTTGAAGGGTACTCAAACCTTTTTCTTCGCTCAATATTCATATATGCCTAAAATCACATACCTAGTATTTGTAAATATAATTGAATCCCTACAGCTAACAAAAGCTAAGCTAATGTACATATATCTAAATATATATAAATCATTATTTTATAATAATAAAATCAAAATAATTATAGCACGTCTCCTACTTGTAAATAGTATATTCAGTAAAATAGGACTACCCCAACATTCATATTGCCATGTCTATAATTAGCTGGAGCCTAAATGGCCTTCGTACCCAATTTGAGGAGCTGCAGATTCTCTTAAAAGATTCCAACCCTGCTATATTGTGCCTGCAAGAAAGAAAACTTACTTCCAACATTAACGTAAATATAAAAAATTACTCCATCTACAGGAAAGAAATAGAACTTAGGGAAAATGAGCGAGCCCACGGGGGAGTTGCCATTGCAGTTCGAAGCGGTCTATTTGCCGAAGAACTGGACATACAATCCCCACTTCAAGCACTCATCATTAGGGTCAAATTGCGTTTTGACGTTACCATCTGTAACATTTATTTACCTCCAACTGAACGAATAAATGAAAGAGCCTTATTGCAACTAATTACCAGACTTCCCACACCATATATAGTAGTCGGGGATTTGAATGGGTCACATCAGTCCTGGACTACAGCAACACCAAATACTAGGGGAAATATCATCAGAAGAATCATAGATACAACAGACTCACTCATACTGAATACAGGAGAACCAACATACCTCTGTCCAAGATCACGAACAACATCTGCCTTAGATCTAGCTTTCATCTCACCAAACCTTGTTACACAATTAACCTGGAGTGTCTGTGGCAAACAATATGGGAGCGATCACTTTCCAATACTTGTAAATTTTAATTCATTAAATTTACCCAAGATAAACCGACATCGAAAATGGATCATTGAATCAGCCAATTGGGAAGACTTCACAGAAACACTCAACAAATACACAGAACAGCTCACCGGAAATATAGATGAGATAATTGACAGTTTCACCCACAATATTATTACAACAGCTTTACAGAAAATTGAAAAAACCAAAGGACTTCCGAAAGGAAACCATACTCCATGGTTTGACGAGGAATGTCGGAAGTCCATTACACTAAAAAATAAAGCTCTCAAAAAATTTCAGAAAAGCCCAACAAAAGATAACCTAATAAATTACAAAAAGCAGAAGTCAATTGTCAGAAATCTAGTGAAAAATAAAAAAAGAAGCTCCTGGGCAGACTACATAAGCACAATATCCATCAACACCCCCATAAAAAAAGTGTGGCAAAAAATTCGGAGCATAGCAGGTCAATATAACAATGAAGTTCCAATCCTTAAAATTCAAAATGAAATAACCTATAATCCTCATGAAATATCAGAAGCTCTAGTAAACTACTTTACAGCCATCTCAAACTCTCAAAATTCTCCCAATTTAAACCATGACAATCACCCCCAACATCAAGTAGATTTTACGGACACTTCACCTCAAGATCCTCTAATTCCTTACGATTACAACTGCCCTTTCACCTTCTGGGAGCTGCAAGTAGCAATAGGAGAATTGAAATCTTCAACACCTGGAAAAGATGAAATCCATAATGAACTGATTAAAAACTTTCCATCTTCCGTAAAACATTACCTGCAAAATGTATTCAATAAAATATGGGAAACCTCTAATTACCCAAATGCATGGCGTGAATCTATTGTCATTCCTGTATTAAAACCTGGAAAAGATAAATTAAGACCTAGCAGTTACCGTCCGATTTCACTCACAAGCTGCTTATCAAAACTCATGGAAAAGATGGTCAACAGACGATTGACATGGGTAATCGAAAAATTTAACCTACTATCTTCCATCCTATGTGGCTTTCGGAAAGGCAGGTCGACAATAGACCAACTAGTGACGTTAGAAGCAGAAATCCTCAACACATATGTGAAACAGAAAGAAGCAGTGGGTGTATTTTTTGACTTTGAAAAGGCCTACGATACTGTTGACCGGAAAACAATATTAGAAACATTGCATGCCTGGGGCTTCAGGGGAGCTCTTCCTAGCTTTATAAAGAGCTTCTTACACAGAAGATATATTCAAGTAAGAGTAGGAGATACGACCTCTAGTTGCAAAGAAATAGCATACGGCATCCCCCAAGGAAGTGTTCTGAGTTGTACTTTATTTGCTATTGCAATAAACTCAGTAGCCAATATCATGCCTGGGTCGATTAAAGCATTCCTCTACGTGGATGACCTGGCGATTCTGCTAAGGTTCCAAAACCATGCATGGATGCGCAGAACTCTCCAAAAAGTGCTAAATGATTTGGAAACCTGGTCTGCGAATAAAAATCTCCGTTTTTCAACGGAAAAGACCAGAGGTATACTATTCTCACGTAAGAGGAACCAAACTCAAATTCCTCAGTTGACCTTATATGGTCAAACTTTGTCGTTCTGCGAAAGCACTAAATTCCTAGGCTTGGTCCTAGATAGAAAACTTATATGGCAAAAACACATCATGTACCTACGAGAGGAATGCTCTAAGCGACTGAGGATCATGAAAGTGCTTGCCGGGACTTCCTAGGGGGCTGATCGTAAATCAATGCTTATGGTCTATACTAGCCTTATTCGCTCTAAGTTCGACTACGGCAGTGTAGTGTATTCTTCTGCAAGTGGAAGTCGCCTCCTACTCTTAGATAGTATACACCACACTGGGATCAGACTTGCAACAGGGGCATTCAGGACCAGTCCTATAGTAAGCCTATGTGCGGAAGCCTCCATACCACCTCTTCTGTTTCGTAGGCAGGAACTAATTAACAACTACATAGTCAAAATCAAACTCCAACAAACCAACCCAGCCTACAACCATATATTTTATCCACGCCATCTTAGAATCTACGAAGCAAATCCCAGAAAACCAGCTCCAATAGGAATCAGGCATAAAGTAGTGATTAGTGAAATCCATGACATCCCTGTTGAAGCAAACCAACAAATATCAAGGCCACCTTCATGGAAATACCACCCTCCGAAAATAGACCTAAGCTTCAAGAAGGTGCAACCAGGACAACATAAATTCAAATTAAATGATATATTGCAACAATATCAAAACTATGAAGCTCTGTATACAGATGGATCCAAGCAGGAAGGAAATGTTGGATTTGCAGTTATCCATAATGGGTTAGCCAAAAATTATAAATTACCACCTTATATATCAATATACACCGCAGAACTCCTAGCAATAGCCACAGCCCTTTATATATCTATAAACATCACTAACTCACATATACTATTATGTTCTGATTCCATGTCTGCTCTCCAGAACAGGACCTACACTCAACAAAATCCAAAATTATCTGGAAATTCTAAAGAATCTTAATAAAACAGTACAATTCCTTTGGACACCAGGTCATTCAGGTATACCAGGGAATGAAATGGCGGATAAAGCAGCCAAGGAAGCAGCCCAGATGAATAGCCCCGAGCTTCAAATATATGAACCAAGTGATATAAAAAAAAGTCCGTCACGCAGGAGCTGCATAACTAAGCACTTTCCTCAGAATTTGGGTAGTGTAGACTGCTTTCCAGAAAAATTTGCTTAAAATATCCTACATAAATAAACTAAAAACGTGAATAGTTCTCATTTTGTAATGAGTAACTGATCAATTATTAATTTGCATCCAGAGTTATGATTACACATGGTACCTACTACACTACGTAATAAATACAAAAATCCTCATATTATCGTATTTTGATCTAACGCAGGAACAGGATACAGTCACTCTAGTGGTAGAAAGCGCTCCTTGCGGCGGCTTTGTGAACCTACGTCTGCCGGCTTTTCTATTCAAATATATTACAAATTAAACCCCCGCCTTCCGATTGACCGATTCAGCTCATTTTTACAACACTTCTTTCTCATGAGTTACCCACGACGTATACAGCGTTTCGTTACAATACAGCAGAAATTACGACCGGTATGAGTATATTAGGAATTTGGGTCCGGAGTAAACCCCCCCTTCTAATGAACCGATTTAGTTTCTTTTTACAACACATATTTACCTGTAGATTACCACTACGAATACCGAGTTTCGTCGAAATATACCAAAAATCACGGCTGGTAGTGGCGAATTGGTATTGTGGGTCCGGAGTAAACCCCCCCTTCTAATGAACCGATTTAGTTCATTTTTATATCTCACTTTTCTCTATATATTAACACTACGAATACCAAGTTTCGTTGAAATATAACAAATATTACGGCTGACATAGTCAAATAAGTGTTTTGGGTTCGGGGTAAACCCCCCCTTCCGGTGGACCGACTTTGGTGGTTAACGAACTCGTTCAATCGTTTGCTAATTGAATGCTATATACCAAGTTTCGTGACGAAAAAACAAAAACTCTGGCCGCTATCGTGTTAACAGACACATATATATATAGATATATATAAATTTTAACGGGGGTCATTTTCGGTGTCTACTAGGTAGGACCGATAAAGATTTGAAGAAATTTTTCAAAAATTGTGTCATGAGTCCAACCTCAATAGCTACTTTCCTTCGGAGGAAAGTGCTAAAAGTTGGCTAAAATCCAGAGTTAAGAATAAATGGGAATCAATGTGGGAAGAAATCCCTCTGACCAACAAATTAAGAGGAATTAAACCAACTACAAAGCCATGGAGAAGCTCAGTGAGAGGTAACAGGAGAGAAGAAGTGGTCTTAACGAGGATGCGAATAGGCCACACCAACCTAACGCATGCATACCTAATAACTAAAGACCCCCAGCCCAGCTGTGAAACCTGCCGAGCGCCACTAACAGTTCACCATATATTAGAGGAATGTACCGCGTTACATCAAATATTCCTAAAGTATGGAATCCCCCGTAACAAGGACACAGCTCTAAGAGACTCAATAGACACAGCAGACAAGATTCTAGAGTTACTTAGAGAAACACAACTTATTTCAAAAATCTAAAACCCCCAAGTTTCTTAAAAATAGGAACTCCCAAAGCAAGCTAATGGAGTAGTCCATAAAACTTATAAATGAATATTGTAAATAGATCGTAAATATACTTTATAAATTGCATGTTGTAAATAGTCTGTAAATATATAAGGATATTGTTATGTTATTTATATTGTATAGTGTTTATATTGTATATAGTTTGTTGTACATTGTTATATTATATATGGTACAAGTCGTAGGGGAAAAAAAAAAAAAAAGTGTAAATAGACTAAATATATATGCATATTAGTGTGTATAGATATGTAATATAGGTATGCCTAGGCTAGATACAACTTAATAACTATAAGGAATCACTGTAATCAGCCGTACTATTATAGAAAGAGCGAAGTAAAGGATTGAGTACCCTTCATTTACAACCAATCTCTATTGAATTAAGCTAATTATTTTTAATCCCACTGATATATAGAACACAAACAAAGGGTGTAAGGACTATACTGTTTATCGCCCTTGTCAAAACAAATCCTAGTCCACTGTTGATAACATTAGCAGTTTCACTCTGTACTGTGAGGTTGCGGTACCACTGCAAACGGTCTCTTTCTTCCTAATTATCTCCGAAGTACTTGGACAAGAGATTCTTAACATCTGCAGGTTTATTGGGGTTGTAGCCGACGGGAATTGGTGGAGGATGAAGTTCTAGAAGTGACTTAGCCTTCTTTGTTATCGACATAAATATACCGATATTTGTGTTGTAAGGCACCTCACCAGATACTAGTATATTCCTGTGGATCTTGGATCTTTTACATAGGAAGCGCTTACATCTGGTGCGGAAAGTGAAGGCTTTGGCTTGGCTTTACCACCAAACCAATAACCAATCTCTTCCCACAATTTTCTCTGACTTCAATATTACAAATATATATATTTGAGAAGATATGGTCGACCGTTCGGAAGTAGGAAGCGTTGATCGTCGGGGTTTCGGTCAGTGTTCTTGTGTTCTTCTGAACCCAACCTTGAGAAGCGTCTCCTTTCTGAATCAATATATATCCATCTAGAAAACAATCCCGTCAATGACAAAATTGACAAAGAAGTCATCTCCTCAACCTATTCCAACATTTTCCATATCCTCAAAACCTCCCGTTAGGTAATCCCACCCGGTTCGTTGCCCTATTCCCACACACCGTCTGATCCTTCCCTGTACCTGCAATACCCATCGGCAAGTCCTTTATCTTTACCGCCGTCCCTCTGTCCTTACTCCCAGGGTCGATTCCACCCCCTCCCCCCATCCTCTCCTGTCTAGCCCTGCCCCATCCTTCCAGTCTTCAGAAATGTTCTCTTCTTGAAACGGGACAGTTCTCAATCTTCTCAACTGGTATGTTACTATTACACTTGTACTGTATTCTCTTGGATACCATATACATGTATATTTATTTATATTGCTATTATTATACTATATATAACTATTACAGCCCTGAAGATGGCTTGTATAGCAAGCCGAAACGTTGGCGGCAATAAATATACATTTTAGCAAATAAAATGTGTTTTATTGAATAAGAACACTGACCGAAACCCCGACGATCAACGCTTCCAAATATATATATTTTCGCAAAGACTTCATGATATTCTTCCACGTCAATTATGGTGATGTATGGCACACCGCACTTTGATTGTGCAGATAGATTGTAAAGATATCTCTAATGAAACTAAATTATTCTTAGTTTATTCGTTTTAGAAAAAATGTGGTACTTCGCTATCCTCTTCGCACAGTTTTACCTAAAACTACATGTATTTAAGTTGCTATGCTACACTTTTCATCGCCGTACTCAGCCATACCTGTGCACAGCTTATTAAAATTAATTTATCAATTAGTGATGCGATTATTTTATGAGTTAACCATTATTATTTTCTGGTGATAGTTGTTGAAAAGTTTGTGATAGCAAATAACTGAATATTAACGGTGAGATCTATCTAATATCTAGTGTGAAACTGTCAATATTTATTTGTTATAAGCGAAAATTTGAATAAAGATGAATATGTCGAGAACAGTTACCAGTACCACATTAGTTGTTAATTTATTCGCCTGAGGTCTTGAAAATATATTTGGAAGGATACATAGCTCTACCACTTGAGTAAAGTATGAATATTTTAAATTAAATACCGGCTGTTTTTCACGGTTGTTGTTATATAAAGCCCGTTTATTAATAAAATAATTATTCTATAGGATTGGTAGTGGTCTCATACGACTCGACACAAAAGAAATACTTCAAAAATGATACCTAAATCAGAAAGATTCAAGTACCTAGAGGTTTTGCCCCAAAATCCGGCGTTCGGCACCACAGTGTGCCGGATAACAGCTAGTTATTAATTAGAATCATCGCTAAATGCACTTATTACAAGTTAATATAAACATTCAGCCATGATGGATTTGCAGTGCATGTTGGGAGCAGATTGCATGAATGCAAGCTTCTCATTGGCTACTGATGGAGTTGTCATTTTTTGAAAGCAAACTATGTTGGAATTGTCCATATTTTGATACTGAACGGTGCAAATAAACGCTATTTTAACTATTTTCTGTTTGTTTTTAATGAAAAACAGTTGTAAAACCGAATGCAGCATATAAAGCTCCTTAAGAATCGACCAAAATCTCAAAACCGAAAAAAAATGGAGTTGTCCAACTTTGATACCAAGCTCCTCCGGAGGTAAAGGACACCATGTCACATATTTTTAATTGTTCAGGAGAGTCAATTTTCCATTATTTTAAAATATTAAAATTTCTTTCTTCATTAGGTACGGAAGCAGTTTAAAGAAAAATGTTCACATTGTTATTGGTATTGAGAGGTAATTGTAAGTATTGATCATAGTGAAACAAAACCAAGTCCTCCACATGGTGTCTTTTACTTCTAATGAAAATGGACATCGCTATTTATGGGAACAGGACATAATGCCCTATACAACCCATATGGACCAAAAACTCCACATTATCAACATCTTGATTAGTCAATTTAATAAACAAAAAGGGGGGTCCTTTACCTCCAGTACCTCCAGGGTACAGATATATATCCCTCTGTGCTTATAAAATATTGATCCTTACAATGTTTTGATTTAGTTTATTTATATTACTTAATGTGTATTATAGTTAAACATAATGAGAAGGAAGAAAACAGCTCATTTAGTATGGAATACAAAAAAAAAAAAAATTAAAAAAACTTTTAAGTTGATAAATCGTACATGGGCTCACTACTTATTGCAAAACTGGAGAAAAGCAGAGATTATCCCACTCCTCCGTATCTAGCTACAGACCTATTGCTCTTACTAGCAACTTGCGTAAGCTCGCTGAAAGGATGATTGTAAATAGACTCACTGTCTTTATTGAGTGAGCTCGATGATGGACAGATGGCATTTCACAAATCTAGTGGTAATATAGGATAATGTCATAGAGTTGACACATGAAATAAAGGAGGCATTCTACAGGAAAATGTCTATGCAACCTGTCATATTATTATTAGCCTTAAAAGTTTCTAAAAATAAATTTTGAAACGTGCCCCAATCCGCGATTTTGACACCATATCGCGGAGTAGAGATAAAATTGATTGGAGCTGTATCAGGAGTTAGCATTATTGGAAAATGATCACTCCCGAATTGATCTTGATTTAATTCCCATTTGAAACGGATAAATATTGATGAAGAGCTGGCAGATACATCAATGTTAGTATAAGCTCAACAACAGGGACATGCGTGGGAAGTAAAATGAGATCGTTTGATTGGAAAAATGGATAATTTTCCCCCTTGTATTAGTAGATTTAGCTTCCCAAGAGGTGTTTTCTGAGTTCATGTCCACTAACAGGAGTAGAGAGTCGTGTGATAATGTGATGATGTTTGTGAATGTCAATAGATTCACTTGTCGGAAGATAAATACAACAGACAGTATAGGGGGTCTCCCGTGGTCTAGTGGCTGGCGCCTTGGATTCATAAGCGGGAGATGGTGGGTTCGATTCCCACCTCCGGCAGGAATTTTCTTATCTCAGGGCTCGCTAGGAAAATTCCTCACTGCACCCTGGATGTCGGCGCTAATGACCTAGATGTAGATGCGCCGTAAAAAAAAAAAATAAATAAAAAAACAGACAGTATATTTGAAAGACATGTAAACTGTAAATGCAACAGTTTGGGCTGTAGTCAGTTACCTTACAGGTTCACTGTATATACAGACACCTCCACAAGCCTTACTTCCCAACAAATAGTCTTTATAATAGGAATTAATAATATAAGCCAAGAAATATTTTTCATTTAGATAAGTGAGTAGTTGGTTAGGAAACTTTTGAACAAAACTAGTATAACATCTTCAACAAAAGGAATATTTAGATTTCAATGGAGATTGTAGTTGGAAACATAGAACACAACATTGAGAATGGTTATTGGAACATTGGACTTAAAAGAATAAAACCTGGACTGAAAAGAAAGTAAAATGTTTATGTTTTTGTGTTAAATTTAAAATAAAAAATGTTTTTGTGCTTATAAAATACTTTTGCGTTTTTGTAAGTTTTAGGAAGTCTCTAGGTTTTCATTGCTCCCCAGAATTCATCCAAATGGTCTGCCGAAGTGATTTGTAAAGGATCAGTTTGTCTTCAATACTTCCGTAATTTGTCAGTTAAGTTCCTGTCTTTTAAGTTTTGTGAGATATTGGCAGGTTAAGTTGGGAGTCGAAGGTAGCAAATTGAATCAGAAGCTGAGCAGTTTACTACTACTACTGGAGTATCATTTTTAGTACACACTCTTTGTATGATAGTTCCGCATACATGATGTAATGGCTTGTATCAGTCAACATTCCTTACCAGTTAGCCAAGCTTCTAGCAGATTTCTGCAGACAACATTCCTTACCTATTAGCCAAGCTTCTAGCAGATTTCTGCAGACAACATTCCTTACCTGTTAGCCAAGCTTCTAGCAGATTTCTGCAGACAACATTCCTTACCTGTTAGCCAAGCTTCTAGCAGATTTCTGCAGACAACATTCCTTACCTGTTAGCCAAGCTTCTAGCAGATTTCTGCAGACAACATTCCTTACCAGTTAGCCAAGCTTCTAGCAGATTTCTGCAGTCAACATTCCTTACCAGTTAGCCAAGCTTCTAGCAGATTTCTGCAGACAACATTCCTTACCAGTTAGCCAAGCTTCTAGCAGATTTCTGCAGTCAACATTCCTTACCTGTTAGCCAAGCTTCTAGCAGATTTCTGCAGACAACATTCCTTACCAGTTAGCCAAGCTTCTAGCAGATTTCTGCAGTCAACATTCCTTACCTGTTAGCCAAGCTTCTAGCAGATTTCTGCAGTCAACATTCCTTACCTGTTAGCCAAGCTTCTAGCAGATTTCTGCAGACAACATTCCTTACCTGTTAGCCAAGCTTCTAGCAGATTTCTGCAGACAACATTCCTTACCTGTTAGCCAAGCTTCTAGCAGATTTCTGCAGACAACATTCCTTACCTGTTAGCCAAGCTTCTAGCAGATTTCTGCAGACAACATTCCTTACCTGTTAGCCAAGCTTCTAGCAGATTTCTGCAGACAACATTCCTTACCAGTTAGCCAAGCTTCTAGCAGATTTCTGCAGACAACATGGAGATACAAAGGAAATACTAATAGATGCATTTTTTACAACAACTAATTTATTAACAGTCATTATCCTCATGGAGGTGTGTATTTACAATTCGAATTAATTACAAAATACTTTAATAGTCCATACTCTAGAAACACTGGTCAGGAGGAAATTACTTATTTTGATTAACCAGCGTTGACACAGCTTTGTTTGGGACTGAGAAAGGGCAGATCACAGGAATCACAATATCTCAATTTTAGAGACTTAATACTCTTTTGTCAAGCAAATCGAATTCTTTTATTTTCTATAATTATTTTTACAGTTCACTATTAAATTTCATATGCACTTGTCAAAAGAGTAGAGTCTCGTGAGAATTGGTGGGTTCGCACATCATCGCCGTGTGCTTAGCTCATAATTTTCACTAGGAATCACTTAGAGTAATTTCCAGTCGAAAAGTATGTACAGAGCATCGACGATTAATAAATACATCTATACACAAAGCGCTTAGGTGTGCTATCGAACAGCTACGCCATTGATGGTGACTGTGTTATGTGTCCGCGGAGATACTGGTGACGGTTCGTAATGACTTGTTTCTTCGTACGTAGTGTCGTACATGTCTTCAGTTTCGTGGATGTTTTCGTAGATGTTCCCTGTGCCATCGTTCAAGTTGGCGTAGGACATCACTGCTGCATTCTGATCTTCTTTCTTCAACGCACCTTGGATGTTTTCCGTATTCTTCACCGGAGTCTCTTTCCGCCTAAAACAATCATTTAACATATTTCATTTACAAATTAATTTTCATTGAATTGATTTTAATTTGACAAATGTGTGCATAAGATTTCATTTGCAGCTCTAAACATCATACAGTATTATCTTAGAACGTTTTATAAATTCTAAAATTCTCCGCTTGGAATTAATATATCTTTAAAACATTAGAAAAACATGTGTATGACGATTGAGTCCTTTAAAGGCCAAAATCTGCTAGTCCGAGTACAAGAACATGTTTACAACGATATATCCTGCAATTAGACATTCAGAAAACACTACAAAATGATTTAGATATTATTTTTATAGAAGTGAGATTAGATTCGGCACATGAATGTACATAAGAATAGATACACCAGATGATAATAGTTTTCATTTTTAGCTTAAGATAGTTTCCTCAAGATCACAAACAAAATTAAAGAATGGAAAAAAGTGATATTAAAACTCATAAATCTTTAAATGTTCGACGAAAAGTATCCAAATCTGATGGCAGATTTACACTCGATGTGTACATGTGCTCCTAACCTCTAGAAATTGTAATTTTAATGAATTTAAAGGAGAAACAAGTTTTGAATCAATTTCCACTTCATGTAAAGCATTTTTATTTGATTTTTTTTTTTTTTTTTTTTTTTTTCTAAATAGAGATAAGTATTCAATACGAAAAAGATCAACATTTCAAATGTTGTTTATACTGTGAGTAATTATTTTTTATTTTTTTTTTTTACACGGCTCATCAACATCTGGGGCATTAGCACCGACATCCATGGTAGGGCGAAGAATTTTCTGAGAAAATTCCTGTCATTAGTGGGACTCGAACCCACCATCTCCCGCATGAGAAGGCATAAGCCACTAGACCACGGGGACACCCTACTGTGAGTAATATATAAAAAAAACGTCTCAAAATTGTAAAATTGAATGGAGAGTAAAAGATGGGCTTATGAATATGCAGACAACACAAGTTTTAACAGCCTCAATAAATGTACTACTTACAGCCTTAGATAGATTATTCCTAGAATGATGAGAAGGAATAGGAGCACACCCATTCCGATGCCGATAGTCAAACCAAGAGCTTGCGATTCTTCGCTGGCACCGGTAGTCACTGGAACAAAGAGAATATTTCGTTAATTCTTCACTACGTCAAACCATTAATTATAGTTTCTTAATCAGCAGAACATCCAGTTAGGTTCTGAAACACTGTTTTCAGTACTCAATTCATTGCTTAGGTCAACTGAGTTAGTTAAAAGCAAATATTTCATATTAAATTACTTAAAACCAAAACACATATTTTTTTTGGGGGGGAGGGGGATTTAAGGTGTGTCCACCTTTGAGGTCATTAACACCAGAAATCACGTATTTTTTTGCTCGTAAAGAGCTTAATAAGTATTTAGTACAGTTCTCATATTCTAATTATATGATACAATTTCGAATATAAATCATCAAATGTTATGGATGCATATGCATCCATTGTGATGAGTCCATCATGGAATGTGTGCGCTAACTATATATCATTCATCTTTAATTAATGAGGTTTAATCCTTTAATGCACACATTTTTTTTAATAAAACATTTTTTTTTCTTACTTTAGGGCATTACAAAACACCTGCCAATTTGTACTTATTGTATTGAAACAAATATGGTTCCAATAATAGGGTAGGACATATATTGTCCCTACCATGCAAAATCTAGTTTTTGAGATTTGAGACTTTCCTCTTGGATTGTGGACGATACGGCTTGTCGAAAATTGTCACAACACTAACCCTTTTAAAATAGCCTTTAATGCCTTAAATAAAGTATAGAATAAAACCATTTTTCAACATATTACTTCTTCAATGGATAGAATATGTTTGTTCTCTAGTTTGCTCCGATTTGCATATTCGATAATTTGACATGGTAGGGACGATATGTTCTTCTGATAGATTCTATTAATTTCTGAGCTCCTTCAAAACTTGAGAAAAGTAAGGATTATTTTGAGGCATGGAATGCCCAACGCATTTATTGAATATAAGATTTAAGATATCACATACATGAATGTAAAATGAGAATGATATCGAATATCTAAGGGTGTTCAAATTTCACCAAACGCTTGGTACAAACAAATATAAAAACATTAATTTGAGCCAGTGTTATTTCAGTTGTGAACATGAAATTTTCTAGTCGGCACACGAGGTTGAGCCATACGCAGGATTCCTCCCTATGGAGCCACTGAATCTTGTTATGTTGCTGATATCAAGACAATCTTACCATGCGTTATGTTTAAAACAAGACCATAAAGAAATATTTATATTGAAATAAATAGGAATAAAAATTTCCATTAAAATATCCATTGTTAAATGGAAAAAGAATGAATTTAAAACTAACGAAGTGTTTGTTCTTACTTTCGCATCTAGGTTCATCTCCTGACCAATGTCCATCCTCCATACACTTCCTGAGGTACGGGCCGATGCGTTGATACTGCGGAACACAGTGGTATTCAGCACCGCTGTTGTATGTAGTCGTATCGTTCATGACAATCACTCGGCCATTTTCTATGTCTGCAGGTCTGCCACAGTCCACAGCTGCATCAAACAATCAAAACTCTATACTAGTCATAATCATGGAGTCCAAGTAGACTATCATTTCTATGGTGATGATCAAGGTATTCTCAATCATCAAAGATGTGAAATATTGATCACAGAAAATAGCTATTAAATACAAAATAAAAATTAAATTATAAAATTGAATTATTTTAACAATAATGTAACGTAATTTAAAGAAAGAAAGGTATGAAATCTTACGAATGCAGTTCGGAATGAATCCACTCCATGCCCCTTTCTTCATGCAAGTCCTCGAAGCATTTCCTTCCAAATGATGGCCTTTCGGACACATGTAGATAGCAGAACCTCCAACGCTGTAGGAAGATACACGGATAGTCATTCCGCTACGACTCTCAGGCTCCTTGCAAACAACCTCTGTTTAAACAGAACATCTCATTAATAGTATGTACTTCATTTATTTATTTAAATTTAATTTTATTTATGCTTTATAATATACAAACAATATTAAATGATCTGTTTGATGATATTTGATTCGATCAGTACTTCATTATTCAACTTAATCTATCATAACATATAACAGTTACTTCATTATTCAACTTAATCTATCATAACATATAACAGTGCATATGATGCTCAAACACCAGTTTAATTTACCTACCATATTGTACAAACAAACACACATATGTACAAATAGATATATTTAGTGAGCTTACCTCGACAAATGGGAGTCTCAGCACTCCAAGTGCCATTGTCCAAGCAGAGCCTCCGAGCGAATCCATCGAGTTGGAAGTTGTCGTAGCACTCGTACAAGACGACAGCTCCGTAGTATGTAGCATTCGATGCGAGGGTGAACCGCCCATTGGGGGGCATTTGCGGCATTCCACAGTCAACAACTAAAGAAAAACATTCATTCAGTGCTGGTGAATTATCGTGAGCTGCTGAAACGGTGAGGATCGCTATTGTAAAGAACTAGGCAACTTGGAAGGAGAGCTTTCTTTCCAACATAGTTCCAAGTGACTATTTCTAGTAACCCAACAAGAACATACACTCAAGCAAATGCATCACTTACAGAAAATATTAGATTAAAAGCATTTAAATTACAATATATATATTTGGAGGATTAGTGATTCTCAAAATTTGTCGCTAACTAGACTTTTTTATTAATATCAACTTTTAGAACAGCTATTGTGGTTTGGAAAACACTTTTGAACATTGAAAGTCTTTAAGTATTTAAAGCAAATTTAATACTGATTTCAAAAATGTAATGAATTATTTAATAAAACCATTGAGGAAACTAGCAGAGAAAATTGGAGTTGTACTACAAAAAACATCCACTCAAGAACCTTTAGAACGGCATATGTCTGGAACGGAGTGAGATAGAAATGTATGGTTGGTGGTGTTAAACTAAATTTTTTGTCTACTTTAACCCCCTGGAGGATTTTCATTAACTTGTGATACATCCTGTTTATAGACAGATCCTATTTTATGGCATAAATGTGTTTGTTTTAAGTATTGTAAGAAAGCAACCATATAGAATGTCTATCATGAGGGTTATCGTATTCTGAAATATTTGCCTGTATTCATAACTTAAGATTAATTTTTAGAGTGAACTCAAAAAATCTTGAAATTTCAGACCTATATTTATAAGATATACTCACATATACACTGCGGTAACTGCCCGCTCCACTTGCCATTCTCCTCACACGTAGCAAGAGGATCGCCTTCTATCTTGTAACCGCGCTCGCATCTATACTTCACTAGAGTTCCTATCCTGAATGTAGTTACTGATAGCGCTGAATCCTGCGTCCTTATCAATGTCCTTCCGTAAAGCCGATCGTTTCCTGTCACCGAGAGGATTGCGTGGTCGGCCAACTGCGGAGCTGGGCAGCGAATTTCTGCAAGCAACGATTAATATTCATCATATCTAATATCCTTACATTGATTATTAATTCAATTATTTATTTTATTTGTAGGGCCTAAACCGTCAGATTATCTTTGTTATGAATATAGATAAAAAAACAAAAAAAAAAAAAAAAATCAAGACCTATACAAGTTAATTGGGAAGATATTGTTGATTCTCAGTCAGTGATTACTATTTCTTCCTGAGCATACTTCTCGTGCAGTTTTGTTCACCTACTATGACCAGAAGCTTGCTATAAAATTTAACAGCACTATAGCAGAACATTTCAAACTTGAATAATTATAAAATACATACAGAGAAATTAATAAAAATAATAGTGATGAAAAATAAAAATAAAATTATTGAAATTTAGTCATTTTTGAAACTTTAAAATTAATTTTGTGTACTTTTTTTGTACATATTAAAGTTAATGTAATAAATAATAAAAAAAGACAATGTGGTTTTTGGACATATTTGCTCATCTTTCCAAGCAAGCGTGTGCACAATGCCTATATGTTGGATACAAATTACTTTGTGTTGTTACTGTAAAGTGCATGAATGTCCTTAGTGTTGAGTAAAGAGCTTAACGTACCTATGAAAAGTGTTTTGCGTTTCTGCAAAGTGTTTGGCTTATTTTTTAGAGCCAAATCACTTGGAACTCTGATTTATTGATATAATACTATCACTTTTTTAAGCAAATCTCATGTTACAATAGCTTCAATATTGAGGAGTAGGGTTAAAAGAGCTGATGTAGGCGATACTCAATTAAATTATTGGACATAGAAAATTAGTTTGCAGTACAAGATTAGATAGTTGAGTGCCCCCGCAGAAATGAGGTTGTGGGACTCCTGAGGTGATATAAAGAAATAGTTGAGGGAGGAGGGGGAATTCAATAAGAGTATAGGAAGAAAATATAGATCAACAAAATCCTTAAAAAAAAAGAAAAAAAAACAAACCTTTAAATCCTATGCTACTATATTTATGCTTCCACAAGCCATTACTTAAATTATCCATTTTTTTCATTAAATGGAATCTTTAGAATTAGAATAAAAGCAAAAGTATTTTATATTGGCTATGAGTACAACTGAAGTACATCTATGTATTGATGTCTTGCTATAAACACGTATGCTTAAAAACAAAAAATGTAATAACTGTTTGTTTACTTCATGAATAAATATTTTGTATCAAATTTATTCAATCAATTTTAGGTAAATAATAAATAATTACCTTCACATCTTGGTAAGCTCTCACTCCATTGCTTCGTGTCTAAACAAATTCTACTTGAAGGCCCAACGAGACGATAGTTTTTGGTACAGCTGAATGTTACTTCACTACCGACATAAGTTGTGGAGTTGGTATACGACACCGAGCCATATGGGATTGGTGGCACTTTCCCACAGTCTACGTCTGTATAAAAATAATAAGAATTCATATCACACAAAAATATATTTAAAAAAATTAAATTACTCATGGAAAAATTACTAACATAAACACGATGGTGGCTCGCCATCCCAATCTCCTTGATTGGTACAAGTGAGACTCGTCCTTCCTATGAGGATGTGTCCAGGCTCGCAGTGGAATTCTAAGCTAGAATGTACGTTAAAGTCGTAGCCTACAACGTAGCTATTCTCAGGAACTTCCGGCTCTGGGCAGGTTATTACTGAAAACAGAAAGCAAATACGAAATGTTCTTAAGAATACCAAGGCTGAGCTTTATTTAAATAACACATATTGCAATGAAAATTTCATATTTCACTATTTTAATTGAAAATTTATTGCATGTTTACTGTTTATCACGGGAAAATTGAAACTATGCCACTATTCAATAATGTAAAGAGTAAAATTGGAATTATAGTAATTTTATTTATTTATTTTTTTGGGCGCACTAACACTTAGCCATAAGTGCTGACATCCGTTATACAGAATAAAAATAAAAATATAATATTTGACCAAAAAAAAGATGTAGTTATAATATTTTCAGATAAATGATTTCATGTTTAATGGGTTTGTAGTGTTTGAATGTATGGGTTACCTTCAGTCAGGAAGTCATGTAAGAGTGCATTTACATCTGACACTTCTCGCAGGAAATGTATCTCAGGTGTAGGATAGATAATTATCATAATTATTATATACTACACCTAAGATATATTTCCTACGAGAATTGTCAGATGTAAACGCACCCTTATTGCTCCTGATAGAAATATATATCTCACACATAAATTGTTACCAGTTTACATTAGTTACAATTTCTGCCTGACATAAATATCCTGCAGAAACTATCAGATCAGCACTCTAAGTGTTAAGGAATGGTTAATTTGCTACGTTATCTACAGTCAGGTAGTAAATGTTTGACAGTTAAAGTTCTGTTGCATATTCAACACATAGGTCTTTCACATGGGTCTTTACTGTCAAGTAAGTACGAACGGGTAAGTAGGGGTTGTCCTATCCGAAGCCTGGATTAAATTACTTTCCCTGGTTGAGAGAATTTTTTGTTATTAAATTATTTATTTGTTACTAATCATAAATATTTAAAGCAATAAAATAAATGGTCAAAGAGAACTTAGTCGTAATATAAAATAAGCCAAGAGACAAAATATTATAATCATCTTCTCACATTCGCAAGTAGGAGGATCGTCCGACCACTTCCCATCCCTCAAGCAGGTGAGGTAGTTCCTTCCTTGAGGATCGAGCCAATGGTCGTCTTCGCAAGTATATTCAACAACGCTCCCATGAGTCGTTGTTCCATTGAGGAGTACGTAGCGTCCGTTCTCGATGTTGAGCGGTTCTCTGCAGTCTACGTACTTGCAAGTAGGCGCTTTTCCTGACCATTCTCCACCAAGTCCGCACGTTAGCACCTAAAGAAAGAAACATTAATGGACCTATGAAGATTCAAAGGTACGTGTAGATTCAATTCTTTTTTGTATAATTATTGGTAAATAAAAGAATACAAGCTGTTGCTAAGGTTTTTCCAAACTACTTTCCTATTATCTAATTTGCCATATTTACCAATCATTGTACCATTCATGGCAACCACGCTCTATGTAAGTCAGTCGAGGCAAACCGTAAAGGGGATGAGGGAGGGAGGAGCAATGATTGAACTATATACATGGGTGAATAAGAATATAAAAGTATAGTAAATAGTTCAAAAAAAAAACAAAGAAATAAAAAAAAAAAGGAGTGCACAAAAACAAAATAATGAAAAATAATTGCATTTATAAAAAAAATTAAATAAAATATAAATGTGAATCATGATGTTATTGTGTTTTCTTCCTCATTATTGGGAGGACACTTGCTAATGAGGTCAACCCAATGACGCAATCCTGATAATTCTTCATGAAATTTTGACATTTCATGTTCCATAGCTTACAAAAATGAGGCACATTAATAAGTTTTGTCTACAGTAGGCCCCCTCCAGACCGATCGATTTTCCTGGCTAACAATCTCACCCAATCATTTCCTATGGGAACTCTATGTTTCATCTTGAAAAAACAAAAATTGTGATTGTTATCATGTTAACAGAGACTTATTATATTTTTCCTGAATTAAGGTCTGTAAATTTCTGTTATGTGGGGGGGGGGGGTATTATCTTTATATACAAGAGGAGTTTTAGTGCTTTTGTAAATTTAATTAAATATCTTGAAAACAGTTAAGAGTGACCATTTAAAAGCTTAGTAAATTTCCTACAAAAACCATCCCTTTGAAATTTTCAAGAGAACGGTCTTAACCAAAGAAAACAGTGCTGAATATTAGAAAAGTGTTATGGCCAGTTTTAAAAAAATTAGGTATTGTAGGAGATTTTTCCTGGAGAGATAAAACTATGGTAATTCACTATTCAACGTGGAGTCAAAAAATCATGGCTTGGTGAAGAATGATAATGTATTTTTTTACTAACTTATTATGACATTTAGCCTCACGACTTCGTATTATTTTGAAGTCAAGGGATGGCTGGGATTCAGATAGGAGAAGAAACGTCAGATCTTCAGGCAAAAATCTATATTATGGCACATTATAGATTTCTGCCTGAATATCTGATGTATTTTCTCCTGGCCGACTCCCATACCTTGTCTTCGAATCACCGCAACGGCTAACTATCTCCATCTCCATTCTTATTATTTTTTCATAGTATATTTTGAAGAAAGCAAGGAGGGGAGTAGAACATTTTTGTGTCTTTTAGATATATTTGAATGATGATTTTTCCTTAAATTCTAGGACTATTTAAACATCAGCTTTACCTGCTGCCCGAAAAGTATGAATCCAGGTTTGCACGTGTAGGTAGCAGTCGACCCTGTTCTCTTCCCAGTAACAACTACGGTTGCTCCTTCGCCAGACGGAGGATCAGGGCACCAATCAACTGAAACAAACATTTAACTATGTTAACAACAAAACTATGTAGACAAAGGGTGGTTATCACATAGAAATTTTCATTTTTAGAAATTTTCTTTTGTTATTTTTTGATTTGTTTCAGTAATTTTTTACATAAAAAAAATATAAAAATTCCCACTCATCTAGATCTTGCCTTAGCAGACATACTTATCTCTAACACTGTTGTAGCTAAAGGGTTAAGCCAACATTTATTTAAAGTAATCATCATCACATCATTCTTGTTAAAAAATTTATACCCAAAACCTTGTAATATTTTTGGGATTGTCATAGTCTATAAAAATAATGAGAAAGTGCTATAAAGGCAGTGAGTCATATCATTGATAAGATATTTTTTGAGAAACTTTGGCAAAAATATTTTGACAACAATAAAAACAAAAAACTTCAATAGAAAGAGTAGATTTAAGTATTTCCAATTGATTGGTTTTTGACTAAATGTATGTGCTCCGTTTACAGTGTTTGTGCATCTACTTACAGAGACATTGCGGAGCGAGCCCAGACCAAACACCATTATCTCCACAAGTCCGTTGTTTATCTCCGACTAGAGTATAGTTAGATTCGCACGTATAGTTAGCAATAGCTCCGTAGGATGTTCTGTTGTTGATCAGCGTGATAGTTCCATGAGCAAGTTCGGGCAGTTTACCGCAGTTCACATCTAAAACAGAACAAAATATACATAGCTCATATATCATTGAACACATTCTTCACAAAGAATCCAAACGACCAAACTTGACATAGTAAAATGTTACCAAACAATTGAGCAACATATAAACATGAAGAATATATGAATGACCAACATAGAAACATGTTGACCAGATGAAATGCTAATATAGATAAATGAAAGCATAATCATTTAGATTTAAGTTTCATTTGTTTATGAAATGTTTTTCATTTATTTAGCTACTATATTAAGGGGTAACACCATCGTGTGATTTAAAAAAATAAAAATCTTAATTTTATCATTGGCTAACTTAAATGTTTATACTTTTAGGAATAT
Organism: Gonocerus acuteangulatus; assembly: GCA_946811695.1. Classification (NCBI taxonomy): domain Eukaryota; kingdom Metazoa; phylum Arthropoda; class Insecta; order Hemiptera; family Coreidae; genus Gonocerus; species Gonocerus acuteangulatus. Next base: position 5,152,892 of record OX328130.1, read on the forward strand.
TTTTTTGCCCCTTCCAAATATTTAATTTTACTGCAACATTTCAGACCTTATTGTCAATCTTGAGGCATATAATCTGTAATTTTACATCTTTCTTATAATATTGGTTATGAATTATCATATAATGAATTATGTTATGTTCCAAGTATAACAACAATATGAAAATATTAATTAGTGAAAATAATAAATAATTGTTCTTAAACAATAGATAATACTAAAATTGTCATACCTTGAGCCAATTACAAATATATCTAGGAGCCTAATGGTATAAAATTAAGAGATATAAAAATCTTGCATCACAAGGCATGCTGTAAAGGCATGACGTAAAGTTCATTTATCAGGGCCTTTTTTCTTTTTTTTGTCTTTTAGAAATATAAAATACTCCCTTTCTTCAAAAATGTAATCAAATGGAAGATAACTTTATAAAAACTGGGAATGTCATTTTAAATTTCCTCCATACTTACACTTGCAAGTAGGTGGCTCTCCCGACCAGAATCCAGCCTGCGTGCAAGATCTCTCAGCGTCTCCAAGGAGCATATGGCCTTCGGGACAGTTGTATTTGATGGTCGCATCAATGCTGAAATTCCTCCCAACAATCGTTGTGTTCACGTTCTTGTCGGGGCTACCACAGAACAAAGGCTCTAAAAAATAAATTAACAAATTAGGATGTATTTTTTAAGACAATAGTAACAAAAAAATAAATAAATAAATTGATAATGAAAATATGCGGACTACACCATCATTTCATTTTAGTTTATAAATTGCAACATTTCTTTAATTGAGGACTAAAACTATTATCTCCTATGCTTTCATTAAAGCAAAGTAAAATGAACAGGACACAGAAAGTATATGACACCATAACTTAATTTTTTTTTGAAAAATGAATCCCAGCTAGGTCAGTTAATTTTTCTTCAAAATAAAGATTTGAAAATTTCCAAAAGATTTCAATTTTTTTATTTTAATTTACTTTACACACACACACACACACACACACACACACACACACACACACACACACACACACACACACTATATATATATATATATATATATAGTTAACTCAAAATTAACTAATTCTTGAAATATATGGGATTGTAATGAGAGCTTACTATGCTGGCAGATCCAGTGAAGATAGTCGAGATTGCACCCGACATCGTTCCAGTGCCAATTGCTGCCTCCATCGAGAACTACACAGTTCTGTTCTCCGTTGTAGTTATTAGGCTGGTCTTTGCCCCACGCTGGACGGCTGATCACTTCACCTAGCAAGCAAAAGTTTCAGCATAAACATTTTTTCTTCCTATCTTTAAGGTTTTGATAATACCTTTCTGCATTGTAATACAGAACAGTTTAAGGTGCTGAACTCTTATTATTTAAACAAAAAAAAAAATCCTATCTCTATAAAAAAAATTACTAGAAGTACAATCTTTGATTTAAGTTTATCAAAAATTTAAAAAAAGTTTGCTGAAATATTGTCATCTATCTTCAACATATACTACTTATTATAAACTCAAAGTCTTATTTTTCATTTGATAAAGCACTATATACTAAACTATAGTGAGCATTTTAATTCTGTTTTACTATATAATGTTATTTTTTTTTTAATTTTTTTTTTAGGGTGTTTAACGGCATATCAACTATTAACACCGGGCTATCTACAGTTTGCCACCCTTTTATAATGCCAACAACACGTGGTTGGTCACCCATTCAGGTACTGTCCATGCCTGATAATGCTAAACTTTGGCGATCAACGGGAACCGGTGCACTCAACATGGCTATGGCCATTGGCTATAATGTTATTATTGTCATATTATAAATTAATCAATATGATAAACAATGGATCTTTAATATAATAATAATTTCCTTCAAACATTTTAATTAAAAAAGGCAATTAATTTTTATGTAAGAAATACTTTACCATTAACCCATTTCCATGTCCTTGATGTGAATCCAGGATCTTTATACGCCCCGATCCAGACTAGCTGAGTCTTCAAGCTGGGTTTTCTTCTTTCTAGCTCTGCCAGGAGAAATGTGTTGTGAACTCCACGGAAACCGTAAGCAAGATCACCACCCGTTCTAGATTTACACGCATTTCTTGCTTCTTCGAATGATCCACCTTTCCCGACATTGAACTCATAGCACGTCCGGTCGAAGGAAACAAATTCTACATTCGAGCCTACTCCATTCACAGCACAACGGTCATTCGAGAACTCTGGAAAAAAAAAATTAGAGATTTAAGTTCCAATATAATCTGTTTAGTCTAAAAAGCTCTATAAAAAATAACTTCAATATCAAGTAATGCAAAACAAAATAAAGAAAAAACAAATTGTCTCATATAAAAATCTATTAAGTATATTACGTTAATTTCTTTTAATATTCACTTCTATAAAGCTTGTTCTGAATGGAAGGATTTCCATACTTTAAATATAAAAATATAACAGAATTTACAAAAATAAGTACGTCAAATTAGTACAAAAGGACAATACTGCTCTGCGGTTTATGGAAGATAGTTTAAACATATTTATTGTGCTTCAGTAAAATTATAAATGAATATATATGTATCGTAAAAATATATCATTGTTTCAGATAATAATAACACAAATAAACTACTATAATATAATTGAGCATAACTTGAATAAATGTTTACTAAACATTGAATGGGGACGAGGTTAGCTCAGTGGTAGAGCACTCGACTAATGAACTGGAGGACCAGGTTCAAAACCCGAGCAAGCACTAAAGATTTTTTCTTCTAGTGCTGCCGTTCGAGGGTTGGATTTGGGGTCCCAGATCGTCCCTAGGCTCACCCAGCCTTTAATTAATTTAATTAATAATGGGTACCTTGGGTGCTAATGACTCTAGCAGTCGAATCAGCCGAGGGGAAAATCAGGCGGCATGAGCATAGTGTTGACCACACTATCTCCCTAGTGTGCCGTATGGTCAAGAATCAGATACCTCTACAGTATCTGCCCCTCTGGGCCCTTGTGGCCTGTTACGGGACTGATTTTTTTTTTTTTTTTTAAAGATTGAATAAAATTGTTATTTATACAAATTATCTGTGTATCTATCTATCTTTATGTATATATATATATATATATATATACATATATATATATATATATATTATATATGTATATATATATATATATATATATATATATATATATATATATTATATAATTTTTCCTTGAAAAATCTATTGTGTTCCTTAGCTACTTAAAAAAATATTCATTATATGAGGTGATCCTTGCAAGGAAAGCCATCATAAACTACTTTTCTTTTTGTTATGCAAAAAAAACTGCCTTTTTGAGAATTATTCGATATATACACACAATGTTTTGAAAAAAAAAATACTTGATAGAGAAAAATGGATGATGTTTGGAATGAGCACATAAAAAAAAAAAAAAATATGGAGGACTCCTATGATAAAGTCGAGCAGGCCACTTAATTCAATAATAATCACATTTTTAGCCTATTTTATTGAAGATATATTAACAAATATCTAATTGCTCACCAGCAGTAGTAAATACTTCTACTTCACATAAAGAGAGCGAGCCTTCAACTCCTACGAGCTGGATGAAGACGTGTTGGCCTATTAGCGTCCGGGCGCATGTAAACGTCTTTGTAATCCCTTCCTCTGAAATACATAAACACATTTATTCAAATGCTCAATTGGCAATAATTACTGACAATTATAATGCCTAGCAATATTTCCTTTACTAATGCGTTTTTCCATAAAAGAATTCATAGTTATGCTTACTTTCATCGGAATTGAGAATATAACGTTTTGGTAAAAACAAGGAGGAAATTTTGTAGAAGAAGAATGTAATTCAAGTCTTCTTGGACTTTTGTTTATTTAGCTTGAGCCCTTTCAAGAAAAATTTCGCATCTTCAGATGAGAATGACCATTAATAATAATAAAAAAAAAAAAAAAATGATGAATAGGTTTTTTCCTTTTGGTTTATACAAATGACCAATTTTATTCATTTCGGGGACGTTTTTCACATGACTAACTTTAATTAGGTATATTAATGTTAACAATTTGTGGTAATTGTTTTTATCGCATCTGAAGATGATAGATCTGTATTTAAAGGCCTCAATCTACGAAGAAATGTGTGAAGACTTAGATTTACACAATTATCCTTGGAAAAGTTAGCCGCTCTAATTCAGGTATCAATAAAGAAAATAATACATATTGATTAACTAATTATTCATGGAGAATGAGAAAATGTTTTCATAAAATACTAAGGAATATCACACTAGTATTTCTAAAGTGGCACAACTCAAAATAAAACTCTACTGAAAATGTGTCACTCTGACAATGAGTAATTCATAGTAAATAAATAGATCATCTGAGTTTAATTAACAGCTGATTTCAACGGCACTCCTCTATAGCTGTGAAACAGTCTCTGAGTAAAATTCAGCGTAATCTTAAACTACCTCCTCCACATCCCCTTAAATAAAGGATCCACCATATGAAAATCATAGTAAAATAATAAAAACAACAGTTAATACCCTAAATAGGAGCTTGATTGTAATCCATTACCTATTGTTCCAGGATACCAAGCACACAGAGGATTTCGTTGAAGATCTGAGCTGCTGTTCCCAACGCGGATCTCAAGATCTTGCAAAGGTTGCTGACCTAAAAATGAAATAAAACATATTTATCGTTGAAGAATTAGCAACATTATTCCTTACATATGAATATTTACGTACATAAACAAAAGAAAAATGCCTGGAGTTGTCAATACAAGTGATCCTAAATTTAAAAATCTCAATCAGTCAAGTGATTCTATATCAAAACAAAAAATGTTTCAACTGAATCCCATGATTCTAAGTACCCAAACCAAAAACGTTATTCATCAACTATTTTTCCAATTTTCTCGATAACGGTTAAAGCTATCGCCTTAAAAATGGTGTCATTCGTTTTCTTATGCCAAGAAGCCTATAAAACGAGTACTTACATGCAAATGAAGTAAGCGGAACGATTTTTTTCGCGCGAAATTCGCTCCAAAAACCATGTTCCGGTGGGCGGATTCTGCTGGTTAACGAACTTGACCTTTCAAATTAGACGAAAGATTTTTGTACCAAATTTCATCAAAATCGGACCATTATTCGCTGAGCTATGCCGCGAACAGACAAATATATATATATATTCAAATTTTAACCACCGTCATTTTCGGTATCTAGGGATTCTGAAACACAAAATTTTCTAGTCGGCACTTCCGGATTGTTTCATTGTATCAACCTTATAAGCGGGGTTCCTCCCTATGAAGGGAGGGAGGAACCGCGCTAATGACAATTTTTAAGAAACTCTTTTGGATTTTTTCGTTTTCTTACATTGGGAAGTCGGGGAAAAATATTACCAAGCGCCATTATTAACAAAACTTAACTCTTGCTGTTATATGTTGGATATTATGAGGGACTCAGTTGAAATGGCTAGGACCAACAAGATTAAGTAGCATACAGAGCTTGTAGTCATATTTTAGTAGCATTTGCATCATAGACTGATAGTCACACATATCCAAAATGTATCTCTTAGGGTGGGTTTACACTTGATAGTTATTGCAGGATATTTCTATCAGAGAGAAATTGCGACTAATGAAAACCATGTACAATTTATGTATGCAATAAATTCTACATGTTAGAATATTGCAGACATACATTTCCAAATGTACCAAATGACATCTCGGAAACATAAATATTAACGTCCATTTATTATTGACAACTCCTGTTACCTCTAGGTTATCTCTAGGTCATCTGTTTGTTGACACTGGTCCGGATCGCCCCACTGCCTAGAAACAGTGTACTTTGATTACTTATCAATTGATGAATAAAGTATGACGAGAACCGTGTTATAATAAACTGCACAAAATTATGCAGAAGCGATAATTTCGATGATACAGTGTTTAACGTAAGATAATTACTACTTATCTGCCGTGACAAAGCACGGGTATTCAGCTAGTTATCAATAACCTCGAGTGTAAGATATTCATAGGAAATTACCTAGCAAAATAGACACCGGAATTCATTGAAGAATAACTAGTTTTAAAACGATTTCCTTGCAACCTGATTTAGACGATCATTTCAATAAAATCACGAAGGTCAATCGTGACTTTAAGCATAATATGATTACTGAACAATGATTTACGATGTGGTGGTTGTCCGTTCTTATTCTCAGGGCAATTACACAAGGAGCGGTTCTTCGCAACCTTGGTACCTGGTTCTTCGGACAAGGACTCGCTCTTTGAAACAATTCAATTGCTCCTGTGTTTTTCTCAGGAGTTGTGCAACCAAAAAGCTCGGCAGGTCTAGTGGTTACTAGATTCCCACGAATTGTAGTTAGTATATTTGCCGGTTCTGCGTTCTGATCATGATATAGTGTAGATTGCTAGTTTGTATATTTGCCGGTTCTGTATTCTGATCATGATATAGTGTAGATTGTTAATTAGTATATTTGCCGGTTCTGTATTCTGATCATGATATAGTGTAGATTGTTAGTTAGTATATTTGCCGGTTCTGTATTCTGATCATGATATAGTGTAGATTGCTAGTTATTATATTTGCCGGTTCTGTATTCTGATCATGATATAGTGTAGATTGCTAGTTAGTATATTTGCCGGTTCTGTATTCTCATCATGATATAGTGTAGATTGCTAGTTAGTATATTTGCCGGTTCTGTATTCTGATCATGATATAGTGTAGATTGCTAGTTAGTATATTTGCCGGTTCTGTATTCTGATCATGATATAGTGTAGATTGCTAGTTAGTATATTTGCCGGTTCTGTATTCTGATCATGATATAGTGTAGATTGCTAGTTAGTATATTTGCCGGTTCTGTATTCTGATCATGATATAGTGTAGAATGCTAGTTAGTATATTTGCCGGTTCTGTATTCTGATCATGATATAGTGTAGATTGCTAGTTAGTATATTTGCCGGTTCTGTATTCTGATCATGATATAGTGTAGATTGCTAGTTAGTATATTTGCCGGTTCTGTATTCTGATCATGATATAGTGTAGATTGTTAATTAGTATATTTGCCGGTTCTGTATTCTGATCATGATATAGTGTAGATTGCTAGTTAGTATATTTGCCGGTTCTGTATTCTGATCATGATATAGTGTAGATTGCTAGTTAGTATATTTGCCGGTTCTGTATTCTGATCATGATATAGTGTAGATTGCTAGTTAGTATATTTGCCGGTTCTGTATTCTGATCATGATATAGTGTAGATTGCTAGTTAGTATATTTGCCGGTTCTGTATTCTGATCATGATATAGTGTAGATTGCTAGTTAGTATATTTGCCGGTTCTGTATTCTGATCATGATATAGTGTAGATTGTTAGTTAGTATATTTGCCGGTTCTGTATTCTGATCATGATATAGTGTAGATTGCTAGTTAGTATATTTGCCGGTTCTGTATTCTGATCATGATATAGTGTAGATTGCTAGTTAGTATATTTGCCGGTTCTGTATTCTGATCATGATATAGTGTAGATTGCTAGTTAGTATATTTGTCGGTTCTGTATTCTGATCATGATATAGTGTAGATTGCTAGTTAGTATATTTGCCGGTTCTGTATTCTGATCATGATATAGTGTAGATTGCTAGTTAGTATATTTGCCGGTTCTGTATTCTGATCATGATATAGTGTAGATTGCTAGTTAGTATATTTGCCGGTTCTGTATTCTGATCATGATATAGTGTAGATTGCTAGTTAGTATATTTGCCGGTTCTGTATTCTGATCATGATATAGTGTAGATTGCTAGTTAGTATATTTGCCGGTTCTGTATTCTGATCATGATATAGTGTAGATTGCTAGTTAGTATATTTGTCGGTTCTGTATTCTGATCATGATATAGTGTAGATTGCTAGTTAGTATATTTGCCGGTTCTGTATTCTGATCATGATATAGTGTAGATTGCTAGTTAGTATATTTGTCGGTTCTGTATTCTGATCATGATATAGTGTAGATTGCTAGTTAGTATATTTGCCGGTTCTGTATTCTGATCATGATATAGTGTAGATTGCTAGTTAGTATATTTGCCGGTTCTGTATTCTGATCATGATATAGTGTAGATTGCTAGTTAGTATATTTGCCGGTTCTGTATTCTGATCATGATATAGTGTAGATTGCTAGTTAGTATATTTGCCGGTTCTGTATTCTGATCATGATATAGTGTAGATTGTTAATTAGTATATTTGCCGGTTCTGTATTCTGATCATGATATAGTGTAGATTGCTAGTTAGTATATTTGCCGGTTCTGTATTCTGATCATGATATAGTGTAGATTGTTAATTAGTATATTTGCCGGTTCTGTATTCTGATCATGATATAGTGTAGATTGCTAGTTAGTATATTTGCCGGTTCTGTATTCTGATCATGATATAGTGTAGATTGCTAGTTAGTATATTTGCCGGTTCTGTATTCTGATCATGATATAGTGTAGATTGCTAGTTAGTATATTTGCCGGTTCTGTATTCTGATCATGATATAGTGTAGATTGCTAGTTAGTATATTTGCCGGTTCTGTATTCTGATCATGATATAGTGTAGATTGCTAGTTAGTATATTTGCCGGTTCTGTATTCTGATCATGATATAGTGTAGATTGTTAGTTAGTATATTTGCCGGTTCTGTATTCTGATCATGATATAGTGTAGATTGCTAGTTAGTATATTTGCCGGTTCTGTATTCTGATCATGATATAGTGTAGATTGCTAGTTAGTATATTTGCCGGTTCTGTATTCTGATCATGATATAGTGTAGATTGCTAGTTAGTATATTTGTCGGTTCTGTATTCTGATCATGATATAGTGTAGATTGCTAGTTAGTATATTTGCCGGTTCTGTATTCTGATCATGATATAGTGTAGATTGCTAGTTAGTATATTTGCCGGTTCTGTATTCTGATCATGATATAGTGTAGATTGCTAGTTAGTATATTTGCCGGTTCTGTATTCTGATCATGATATAGTGTAGATTGCTAGTTAGTATATTTGCCGGTTCTGTATTCTGATCATGATATAGTGTAGATTGCTAGTTAGTATATTTGCCGGTTCTGTATTCTGATCATGATATAGTGTAGATTGCTAGTTAGTATATTTGTCGGTTCTGTATTCTGATCATGATATAGTGTAGATTGCTAGTTAGTATATTTGCCGGTTCTGTATTCTGATCATGATATAGTGTAGATTGCTAGTTAGTATATTTGCCGGTTCTGTATTCTGATCATGATATAGTGTAGATTGCTAGTTAGTATATTTGCCGGTTCTGTATTCTGATCATGATATAGTGTAGATTGCTAGTTAGTATATTTGCCGGTTCTGTATTCTGATCATGATATAGTGTAGAATGCTAGTTAGTATATTTGCCGGTTCTGTATTCTGATCATGATATAGTGTAGATTGCTAGTTAGTATATTTGCCGGTTCTGTATTCTGATCATGATATAGTGTAGATTGCTAGTTAGTATATTTGCCGGTTCTGTATTCTGATCATGATATAGTGTAGATTGTTAATTAGTATATTTGCCGGTTCTGTATTCTGATCATGATATAGTGTAGATTGCTAGTTAGTATATTTGCCGGTTCTGTATTCTGATCATGATATAGTGTAGATTGCTAGTTAGTATATTTGCCGGTTCTGTATTCTGATCATGATATAGTGTAGATTGCTAGTTAGTATATTTGCCGGTTCTGTATTCTGATCATGATATAGTGTAGATTGCTAGTTAGTATATTTGCCGGTTCTGTATTCTGATCATGATATAGTGTAGATTGCTAGTTAGTATATTTGCCGGTTCTGTATTCTGATCATGATATAGTGTAGATTGTTAGTTAGTATATTTGCCGGTTCTGTATTCTGATCATGATATAGTGTAGATTGTTAATTAGTATATTTGCCGGTTCTGTATTCTGATCATGATATAGTGTAGATTGTTAGTTAGTATATTTGCCGGTTCTGTATTCTGATCATGATATAGTGTAGATTGCTAGTTAGTATATTTGCCGGTTCTGTATTCTGATCATGATATAGTGTAGATTGCTAGTTAGTATATTTGCCGGTTCTGTATTCTGATCATGATATAGTGTAGATTGCTAGTTAGTATATTTGCCGGTTCTGTATTCTGATCATGATATAGTGTAGATTGCTAGTTAGTATATTTGCCGGTTCTGTATTCTGATCATGATATAGTGTAGATTGCTAGTTAGTATATTTGCCGGTTCTGTATTCTGATCATGATATAGTGTAGATTGCTAGTTAGTATATTTGCCGGTTCTGTATTCTGATCATGATATAGTGTAGATTGCTAGTTAGTATATTTGTCGGTTCTGTATTCTGATCATGATATAGTGTAGATTGCTAGTTAGTATATTTGCCGGTTCTGTATTCTGATCATGATATAGTGTAGATTGCTAGTTAGTATATTTGCCGGTTCTGTATTCTGATCATGATATAGTGTAGATTGCTAGTTAGTATATTTGCCGGTTCTGTATTCTGATCATGATATAGTGTAGATTGCTAGTTAGTATATTTGCCGGTTCTGTATTCTGATCATGATATAGTGTAGATTGCTAGTTAGTATATTTGCCGGTTCTGTATTCTGATCATGATATAGTGTAGATTGCTAGTTAGTATATTTGCCGGTTCTGTATTCTGATCATGATATAGTGTAGATTGCTAGTTAGTATATTTGCCGGTTCTGTATTCTGATCATGATATAGTGTAGATTGTTAGTTTGTAGTCAGTAAATGTAACTCATCAGTATCAGTAACTGTTCACTGTTGTAACTAAAAAATGTGGAAAGAAAAAAACCAAATAGCTATAAGCAGACTAACAAAAAAAAAATAGTTTTCCCCTGCAAAATAAATGTTTTCTCTCATTGTTCACACATAAAACCCCATTTTAGAGGGGTTCCTCCCTCCCTCCATAGGGAAGAACCCCGCTTATAAGGTTGAACTCATGAAATAATCCGTACGTGCCGACCTGAATATTTCACGTTTCAGATCCCATAGATCAAGAAAATAACGGTGGTTCAAATTTGGGTATACATTTAATTTCTATCTACATGGTTGTGTAATTTCTATCTACATGGTTGTGTAATTTCAATCTACATGGTTGTGTAATTTCTATCTACATGGTTGTGTAATTTCTATCTACATGGTTGTGTAATTTCTATCTACATGGTTGTGTAATTTCTATCTACATGGTTGTGTAATTTCTATCTACATGGTTGTGTAATTTCTATCTACATGGTTGTGTAATTTCTATCTACATGGTTGTGTAATTTCTATCTACATGGTTGTGTAATTTCTATCTACATGGTTGTATAATTTCTATCTACATGGTTGTATAATTTCTATCTACATGGTTGTATAATTTCTATCTACATGGTTGTGTAATTTCAATCTACATGGTTGTGTAATTTCTATCTACATGGTTGTGTAATTTCTATCTACATGGTTGTGTAATTTCTATCTACATGGTTGTGTAATTTCTATCTACATGGTTGTGTAATTTCTATCTACATGGTTGTGTAATTTCTATCTACATGGTTGTATAATTTCTATCTACATGGTTGTATAATTTCTATCTACATGGTTGTATAATTTCTATCTACATGGTTGTGTAATTTCTATCTACATGGTTGTGTAATTTCTATCTACATGGTTGTGTAATTTCTATCTACACGGTTGTGTAATTTCTATCTACACGGTTGTGTAATTTCTATCTACACGGTTGTGTAATTTCTATCTACATGGTTGTGTAATTTCAATCTACATGGTTGTGTAATTTCTATCTACATGGTTGTGTAATTTCTATCTACATGGTTGTGTAATTTCTATCTACATGGTTGTGTAATTTCTATCTACATGGTTGTGTAATTTCTATCTACATGGTTGTGTAATTTCTATCTACATGGTTGTGTAATTTCTATCTACATGGTTGTGTAATTTCTATCTACATGGTTGTGTAATTTCTATCTACATGGTTGTGTAATTTCTATCTACATGGTTGTGTAATTTCTATCTACATGGTTGTGTAATTTCTATCTACATGGTTGTGTAATTTCAATCTACATGGTTGTGTAATTTCTATCTACATGGTTGTGTAATTTCTATCTACATGGTTGTGTAATTTCTATCTACACGGTTGTGTAATTTCTATCTACACGGTTGTGTAATTTCTATCTACACGGTTGTGTAATTTCTATCTACATGGTTGTGTAATTTCTATCTACATGGTTGTGTAATTTCTATCTACATGGTTGTGTAATTTCTATCTACATGGTTGTGTAATTTCTATATATTTTAAATACTTTATTTAATTTTATTTGGGTCTTTTTGCGAAGACCACATCCAGTTACTTTTGAAGTAGCAGTAGTGATTTATAACAGTTACTCGTACTCGCTGATAAGCTTACTGATTAGCTTATGGGTTCTTTGCTGGTTATCTACTACTTCTTGACTCCTTATCAACGGTTATAATTCATATTAGATAATGGCAAACAATATTTATTAATAAAAATGTTAATATGATCAAAATCAATTCTCTCAACTATGAAATAAGTTATTAAGCATTAAAGTTGACTGTTTTGCAGGTTATGAAGGATAACAAACAACGTTATTTGTAAACAAACATATTTTACTCCTTTTCTCTCTCTCTTTTTTGGATATTTTACATTTATTAGGCATTACATGCCATGCGTTTCCGCTCGCTCAAGAAGATATCAAAACCCTAGTCAATCCAACTCGCAATTAATAGAACTATATTAATTTTAGCGACTCTAGTCTATCCAACTCGCTAAAATTAATAGGATTCCATTAATTTTTCCAAGTAAGAAACCAATCCCTTTTACTTTGTCAGGAACATCGTGAACTAATTGTAAAAGAGTCATTTTTTCTCACTAACATAAGCAGAGCTTTTTCATAAACAAAAGCTAATTCACTGTTGAAGGTTACTTTACTCTCAGCAAGAACGAACGCAATTGGTCATCGGAATCCTCCAATAGGAAGGCAAAGGAGTTATGCACATGCGCTGAATCACTGATACAATCACTACTGCTACTTCAAAAGTAACTAGATGTGGTCTTCGCAAAAAGACCCTTTTATTTTTTTTACTGTTATTTTTATATTTGTATTATTATTCTTGCTGTTTTGGAGTCAATAAATAAAACTGAAATAAACAATAATAAAAATCTATTTTATTTTTATTGTTTTAATTTATTTCACTCAAAAGCTTCACAACTGATTTGTTCAATTTTTCAAAAGATGTTATATCGTCCCTACCATGTCAAACTATCGAATACGCAAAATCTTGTTTTTCAGATTTGGTATTTTACCGATGCATTGTGGACGATGCAGCTTGTGGCAAATTCTTGAAACTCTAACCCCTTTAGAATAGCCAGAAATACCTCAAATAAATTGTCGAATATTACTATTTTTCAATATATTACTATGCCAAAGTATCGAATATGTTTGTTCGCTGGTTTGCTTCTATGAAAGTTGCTACGAAACGTAAAGGAAATTATTAAAAACATATATAAATTGAACTTTCATAAGCCAAAATATGATCTTTGTAAAGTCTGTGTCTCTTTTGAAGGTAGTTCAGAGGTTGAAAAAACTTTAAACCGCGAGGCCTATGATAAACACAAAGAAAGAGCTGCAGGGCCTTTTTATTAATTAAGAAATCTGGCTATCTACAATTTGACTTTCTATAATTTAGGGGTCTCGAGCGTGCCGTGTTTCAAATGGGATGAAACCGAGGGAAAAGAGGGGGGCCGAAATTCCAACGTGTATATTCAATTACATTATGTCCCACCCTAACATAGAACATGTCCCACCCTAACATAGAACATGTCCCACCCTAACATAGAACATGTCCCACCCTAACATAGAACATGTTCCACCCTAACATAGAACATGCCCCACCCTAACATAGAACATGTCCCACCCTAACATAGAACATGTCCCACCCTAACATAGAACATGTCCCACCCTAACATTCATGAATGTCCCACCCTAACTTTCATGTCCCACCCTGACACTTTAGTTTTTCTGCTATATGCCGTTAGCCTTCACTCAAATTTAAAAAGGCCGTCACGCAGGAGCTGCATAACTAAGCACATTCCTCAGAATTTGGGTAGTGTAGACTGCTTTCCAGAACAATTTGCTTAAAATATCCTACATAAATAAAATAAAAACATGAATAGTTCTCTTTTAATTTTGTAATGAGTAACCGATCAATTTTTAATGTGCTTCCAGAGTTATGTTTACACATGGTACCTACTACACTACGTAAGAAATAAAAAAACCCTCATATTATCGTATTTTGATCTAACGCAGGAACAGGATACAGTCCCTTTAGTAGTAGAAAGCACTCCTTGCGGCGGCTTTGTGAACCTACGTCTGGCGGGCTTTTCTATTGAAATATATTACGAAGTAAACCCCCCTTTCCGATTGACCGATTCAGCTCATTTTTACAACACTTATTTCTCATGAGTTACCCACGACGTAAACCGCGTTTCGTTACAATACAGCAGAAATTACGACCGGTATAAGTATATTAGTAATTTGGGTCCGGAGTAAACCCCCCCTCCTAATGAACCGATTTAGTTTAATTTTACAACACATATTTACCTGTAGATTACCACTATGAATACCGAGTTTCGTCGAAATTTACCAAAAATCACGGCTGGTAGTGGCGAATTGGTATTGTGGGCCTGGAGTAAACCCCCCCTCCTAATGAACCGATTTAGTTCATTTTTATATCTCACTTTTCTCTCTATATTACCACTACGAATACCAAGTTTCATTGAAATATAACAAATATTACGGCTGGCACGGTCAAATTAGTGTTTTGGGTTCGGGGTAAACCCCCCTTCCGGTGGACCGATTTGCGTGGTTAACGAACTCGTTCAATCGTTTGCTAATTGAATGCTATATACCAAATTTCGTGATGAAAAAACAAAAACTCTGGCCGCTATCGTGTTAACAGACATATATATATATATATATATATATATATATATATATATATATATATATAAATTTTAACGGGGTCATTTCCTTCGGAGGAAAGTGCTAAAAACAATTGATCACGACTATTTCTAGCCAGGTCACAGTCACATGGACTCTGTGCATTCAAAAATCGAAGGAAAATCAAAAGGTTCCCCTGTGCACACTCTCGAGGACTGGACCCAAATAATAAGATTGGCACGGACAAGGCCTAATCCATTTGAAGTGACACGAACGGAACTTTATAGCACTTATAACGAAGCAAAGAAGAGGAAAACAAAATAAGAACCCCGTAGTTAAACCTATAAAGAAACAAACTATCGAAAATGCCACATTCGACAATTTGAAACGGCGATCCAAGAGAAATCAATTATTAGCAGCAAGATACAAACTCACGAATATGATTTTTTGGTAATTAAAAAATAGTAAACAGTTTGTTCATAAGATCACCTTAAAATGATTAACAATATACATAGAAAAAATATGTAAAATTGTCCTTCTGTAAAGGCGCTGATTTTAGAATCACTATTAAAGCTTTTTCTTGCTCTCCTGAAAAGTACCGATTTGCATATTCGATAGTTTGACATGGTAGGGACGATATAAAGTAATAAAATATTTAAAATCTAAAATAAAGGCTGATTCACGCTAGACCGGGTCGGGTCCGGGCCGGGCCGGGGCCGGGACACGGAGAAACAATCACACCAGCATTTTCAATGGACTCGTTCACGCTATACCGGGCCGAGTCCGTGTTTTTTTGCGTGTGTGATTGCTTCACAATGTCCCGGCCGGGCCCCGGCCCGGACCCGACACGGTCTAGCGTGAATCGACCTTTAGCTAGAAATAATTGATGCTATAAGAAAAGTGTAATTCTGTCAGATAATAATAATTTTCAAGGAAATAAAATAAATTAATATACAATTATTATGAGATAAAAAATGTTGGCGTTATTATAAATTTTGTGGGATATGTGAATTTTTATGTTGTTTTTTTTATGTATATTTTTGTAGTCTTTGGGTAGGTATGCGAATATGTTTGCAGCATGTAGGGTGGTAATTTTTTTGTATACAGTCTGCTATTAAGTGTCTTCTTGTTTTTTTACTGCGTCTGTCTCATGTGTGTCCAATCCGTAGTCTTGTTATTCGTCAGGTTTTGTTCTTTGTGTTCTTGACGAACTTCAAGTTTGTAAACAAATAAAAAATTTAAACATTAAAGTTCCAAATACAAAAAGTGATGCGATTAAATCTATGAAACTCACCACAACATCCCCTAGTGGTGATCCTCACCACCCTGATAGGATAAGGCCTCAACAGGTCCACAGCCCACCATGGTGATGGTTCCTTCATGGTCTCTGTGCACTTCTTACCATCGTGGACTGTAGTCTTGTCACCGTCATTGGCGTTGCTAGCTGCACCACCTCGGATAGCAGTGGAGGAATTGGTGGGTCTCCGCAGGGCAACGTTTGTACCTAAAACACATTAATAGTTAATACAAAATAATAAGAAAAGTTAAAAAAAAAAATAAAAATTGTTTAGAGCCTGCTGCTCAAATTCAGGAACATAAATATGCTTTAGGTCTTACATGACCAATGCGCATTTGCGAACGCCAGCGGACAGTTTTTTTGTATAGCTTTTTATAGTTGAGTCATCGCTAAGGTATATTTATGCCAATAAGTTCACATTAATGGTGACAACAGACAGCTACTGTACTTGAATTTGATGAATGATACTTGACCTTAAAACACACTAGAAAGATAGTGTGGTCAGCACTATTCCCCAGTCACATGATTTACCCTTTGAGGTATTCATTACAGGCTGGGTGGGCCTAAGGACGGTATGCTACTCCGATTTCGATCTTCGAACGACGAAAATAGGAAATAAAATCTTTCATTGCGCTCATCTTATTATTCTATAATTTTCTCCCTTACTCTATAAGGAGGAACCCCGCTTATGAGGTTGATCTCGTGACGCAATCCGGAAGTGCCGACCAGAAAATTTCACGTTTCAGAACCCATGCAGCGCGAAAATAACGGCGGTTCAGGAAACACGAATATATATATTTGTCTAGCTGGCTCAAAAATGGATCAGTTTGAATGAAATTTAGTCCAAAAACATATTGTGTGATTTCAAAGGTTAACAAGCAGAAAGCGACCATTGGAAAATGTATTTTGGAGTGAAATTCACACGAACAAATCGTAAAACTTACGTTTTCAAGCTAATATGCTTGCGTGCACTCTTTAAAAACCTCCTCTGACGTAGGAAAACGAATGAAACAATTTGAAAGGTAACATTTCACCTTTCAAATGGTTTCATTCGTTTTCCATTTTCAATGAACGTCGATAAAAATATTTTTTCAGACTAATTTTCGGTTTAGCTACATATTCGGTTCAGCTACATATTCGGTTTAGCTACATATTCGGTTTAGCTACATGTTAGGTTTAGCTACATATTCGGTTTAGCTACATATTAGGTTTAGCTACATATTCGGTTTAGCTACATATTCGGTTTAACTAGATATTCGGTTTAGCTACATATTCGGTTTAGCTACATATTCGGTTTAGCTACATGTTAGGTTTAGCTAGATATTCGGTTTAGCTACATATTAGGTTTAGCTAGATATTCGGTTTAGCTACATATTAGGTTTAGCTACATATTCGGTTTAGCTACATATTCGGTTTAGCTACATATTCGGTTTAGCTACATGTTAGGTTTAGCTAGATATTCGGTTTAGCTACATATTAGGTTTAGCTACATATTCGGTTTAGCTACATATTCGGTTTAGCTACACGGAGAAAAAAAAAACAGGCTGCTCGCATCTACTTTCAGGCTGCCGGCAGCCTGAAAACTGTGACTCAGTGCCAGTATTTTGAAATAGGACATTTTAGTCTAAAATAGGATTCCACTAGTTAGAGTGCCCGCATTTTATAATAGAGTGCTGGAATGCTAATTCTGCATCCTATAGTAGAGTTCTCACACCCAAAGCTAGCATCCAACAATAGAGAGCCCAGCACTCTACTTTCAAGTGCGTACCCCTAGACTTTAAATTGCTGGCACTCTGATATTGGCTTCTAGCAGCCTACCCATATAGGCTGCGAGCATCCTGATGTTTGCTTCCTGTATCCTACCCCTATAGGCTGCTAGCATCCTATATGGATGGGTTACATTGACCCCATCCATATAGGATGCTAGCAGCCTACAGAGAGATGACTTTATTATGTGGATAAAAAAGAACAAAGGTAAATTCAGAGTAATAATAATGAGACTTTATTTGGGTGTAATTTACATATACACTTCTTAACAAGTAGATATTTACAAGTAGGTAAGAGGTATACACTTTTTAACAAATATAGATATTTACAAGTATTAGGTATTAGGTACAATGTACTTATGAACAATATTGAACAAGTAGGTCTAGAAATAAAATATTTTTCTTGTTTTCATGACACTTATAGCCGCATTCATAAAGCCGAAGACAGTTGATTTCAGCATCTGTTCAAACAGAAACAAAAAGAAATTTTTATTAATAATAAAAGAAAAGTTGTTGTTGTGTTTTATATAATTAAAAAGAAACATAAATAGGCATTTTTTCTAGTTTAAAATGTCGCAGTAAATTCAAAGCTGCCAGGGAATTACAAAATAAATATAAAATAAGGTTTTGTCTATGGATATGATCATAAATGAAGGAACTCTAGAAACAGAATGGAAACCAAAATAAAAGTCTACTAATATAATTTTGAACTAATATTCTAGCCGTATTCTAGGAACGTATAAAAAAAGACTTCCATCAGTTGTCAGCTTACCAGGCTTATTGAACTCCATCTTCAGTTGGTTCTATACCCGCAGCTCCATCTTATATTAAGGGAATATATTCTTAAAAAACAAACACAACTTTCTTCATTCTATTGTATATAACATCTGTTTTTAAATTTAATAATAAAAACAAGAGCCTGTATGCATTCTACATTTAAGTTCCTTTTCAGTTAAGGAATCCTATATAAGACAGCAGGTATTGGAAGCCTAAAGCGGGATGCAGACTGTACCGCCAGAACAGAGTTCAGGTT
This sequence comes from Gonocerus acuteangulatus, assembly GCA_946811695.1. NCBI lineage: Eukaryota > Metazoa > Arthropoda > Insecta > Hemiptera > Coreidae > Gonocerus > Gonocerus acuteangulatus. The sequence goes on from OX328130.1 coordinate 5,171,960, forward strand.
CTTGTTTTTATTATTAAATTTAAAAACAGATGTTATATACAATAGAATGAAGAAAGTTGTGTTTGCTTTTCAAGAATATATTCCCATAATATAAGATGGAGCTGCGGGTATAGAACCAACTGAAGATGGAGTTCAATAAGCCTTGTAAGCTGAGAACTGATGGAAGTCTTTTTGTATACGTTCCTAGAATACGGCTAGAATATTAGTTCAAAATTATATTAGTAGACTTTTATTTTGGTTTCCATTCTGTTTCTAGAGTTCCTTCATTTATGATCATATCCATAGACAAAACCTTATTTTATATTTATTTTGTAATTCCCTGGCAGCTTTGAATTTACTGCGACATTTTAAACTAGAAAAAATGCCTATTTATGTTTCTTTTTAATTATATAAAACACAACAACAACAACTTTTCTTTTATCATTAATAAAAATTTCTTTTTGTTTCTGTTTGAACAGATGCTGAAATCAACTGTCTTCGGCTTTATGAATACGGCTATAAGTGTCATGAAAACAAAAAAAATATTTTATTTCTAGACCTACTTGTTCAATGTTGTTCATAAGTACATTGTACCTAATACCTAATACTTGTAAATATCTATATTTGTTAGAAAGTGTATACCTGATACCTACTTGTAAATATCTACTTGTTAAGAAGTATATATGTAAATTACACCCAAATAAAGTCTCATTATTATTACTCTGAATTTACCTTTGTTCTTTTTTATCCACATAATAAAGTCATCTCTCTGTAGGCTGCTAGCATTCCAGCACCCTATTATAAAGTGCGGGCACTCTAACTAGTGGAATTCTATTTTAGGTTGAAATATTTGGAATCCTATTTTATACTAAAATGTCCTATTTCAAAATACTGGCACTGAGTCACAGTTTTCAGGCTGCCGGCAGGCTGTTTTTTTTTTTCTCAGTGTACATATACGGTTTAGCTACATATTCGGTTTAGCTACATATTCGGTTTAGCTACATATTCGGTTTAGCTACATATTCGGTTTAGCTACATATTCGGTTTAGCTACATATTCGGTTTAGCTACATATTCGGTTTAGCTAGATATTCGGTTTAGCTACATATTCGGTTTAGCTACATATTCGGTTTAGCTAGATATTCGGTTTAGCTACATATTCGGTTTAGCTACTTATTCGGTTTAGCTACATATTCGGTTTAGCTACATATTCGGTTTAGCTACATATTCGGTTTAGCTACATATTCGGTTTAGCTACTTATTCAGTTTAGCTACATATTCGGTTTAGCTAGATATTCGGTTTAGCTACATATTCGGTTTAGCTACATATTCGGTTCAGCTACTTATTCGGTTCAGCTACATATTCGGTTTAGCTAGATATTCGGTTTAGCTACATATTCGGTTTAGCTACATATTCAGTTTAGCTAGATATTCGGTTTAGCTAGATATTCGGTTTAGCTACATATTCGGTTTGATTCAATTAAACTATTTTCTACACGTTTGAAAGTCATTTAAATATAGATATTTCACTTCTGGCTGCATTTGTAGTATGTTTGAAGTATTCCGATATGTATATATATATATATATATATATATATATATATATATATATATATCAATAGGGTTGAAAAGTTTTGGGATCTTCGACTATTTGCTTACATTCATCGAAAATCGTAACAAAAAAAGGTTATGAAGAGATTTTTGATGGGGCAATGTCAATCAGAGAAATAAATGCTTAGTGTTAGTAGTTTTGTTCTTTTCAACTGGTTTTTGTCTGTGTTTGATTCACTTTTTAATTGTTGTTGTTGTTAGTTTTAAATTGAATTAGACAGTGAAATGAGTATTTTAGTAAAACAAGGCAGGAAAATGAGTTTATTCCTGGAGCGCGCTTTGAAAAGGCGGAGGGAGTAATTTCCGCTTAGGATTCTGTCAGTTTCCTGTTGTGGCACCCTAAATCTTCCTTCTCTTTGAGATTTTTTTTTAAAGTAGCTGTTACCCAGTGTGCCATGCTACACCTACTTTCTGTCTATGACTCTCCCCGTATCAAGATCTACCTGTATACCCAGTTACGTCAAAATCGGACAAACAATGTGAATTTGTATATGCGCTTCAAGTAATTCATAAAGCAACCGGCAGAGGCCAGCACAACAGCCTGCGAGTAGATAGCTCTTATCAATGAAAGGACAACGTTCCTTTGTATGACAGTGACTCTTGAAATAAAATTGAAAAAAAAAAGCATTACATGATTATATAATTATGTAAATTCATCAATTTTTAGCCATTCTGAGTTCGAGTTATTCTAATTATCAACAAATACATTTTTAGACATCATTCAAAATGGCCGCCAGAATCTGAATGGTTCAGTGTAGCCAATTATTTTCAACAAAACGTTTGACCAAATTTTGAAATTTGACTATTTTGACCTAGCTTAGGAGATGTCTCGTATCACGATCTACTATTTGGCGAAAGATCAAAACCTACGACTAACTGCTTCTATTATTGTACTAATGGATCTAGGGATATGAACGGAATGGCGTTAAGATGACGCAGTTCCTTCGACTCGGACGTTTTTGATTTTCCTTAAGGCTATTATTTTCTCCAGCGGCCATCCTTTCATAAATAATTTCTTTCTCGACGAGACATCTCCGGAACAATACATAATCTCTCCATATTGGCCACGAGGAATTTCGACAACAAAAACAACCCTAGCATAACATCGATTATACTAATCGGCCTAAGAAGAAAGGTATCGACCTTGGAGAGATGTCGGATGATGAGGCGTGGAAGAGTGACAGCTAAAGCTGGAGTCGACTTTCGCTTTCCTCTATCCAGGATTCTGGAAGGAAAAGCAGACAATTCTCAGCTCTATTACGCTGGAACAGCAACCTTATATACGCCCATGCGTCGCAACCAGAAATTCTAACACACTCAGAAATTAGTTACACTATTTTTACATTTGTTGTCCAGCCGTTTCCGAGAAAACATGGCTGTGCTAGGGATGGGTGATAGTCGATAGTTCAGCGCTATCGATAGGCCGATACAATCGGTTAAACTATATCGATACTATCCGATATCGATATTCCGTATTAAGAATTTAATGTTATTGAATTTTATTATCTATTACTCGCAGGATTAGGTATATTTATAAGATTACACCTTTTTCACACAGGTTTAAAACGAATTCATTTTTTGTAAAAAGCATTTCCATAGACTGTTATTTTTCTTTCGAGAGTTGCAGCAGACAACCTTTGTTCGGCAGTGGGTGTTGCTGTAAGTAATTTTGAATGGTTATAATCCCATGTCGTCAGCGTTGTATCTTCATCTCTTTTGCGTTGAACATGTATGAGAACGCTGCTTCTCTTTTCAGTCGTAGGTAGTTTTTGAATTTCGGTTGTGGATGTAGAAGCAAGTGGAATTAGAAGTGTCTGTACTAGTAGTTTGTCACTGGAAACTACTAGCAGCGTTTTTGAAGGAAGCTAAAGCATTTTGCAGACAGATCTGTGCATTTTGATCATTGTAATTGCTTAAAAAAAGCCTTCTTCTTCCACCGAGGGTCCAACAGAGTCGCCAAAGCAGGAATGGTTCTAATATATTCGTCTGTGGTAGGGCCACGTCTGGACTGACGTGGCCCTACCTGCGGAAAGTTCTCTAATGGATAGGCTGTAACCATATTTTATTTTATTTAGAATAAGTGCTCCTGAAGAGGCGTCACAGCGACGTGAGACATGTAGAGCCTAATAAAAGAGTACAGAAGAAAGAAAGTGTGTTTTTATAAAATTGACCTTCTGCCACAGACGAATATATTGGAAAAATAGGGTCACTGTCTTATAATATGGAATGGTTCTAGTTTCATAAGGAACCAACCGACAGGATACACTAGCTACCAACGAATCAAGGAATTTCTTACCAGTATCGGTACGAGCCACAGCTGGGGTCAGTATTTAACACCACAGACATCCAGATGCTGACAACTTAAATCTAGAAAGAAAGTAAAGAATCTGTCGATAGTTCATCACTATCGATAGCTACTATTGATAATCGTAATATTACGCTAGCACAGCCACCCCCGTAACTTTTGAACTAATTGCCTGACGAAATTCAGACTGGTGCCATAATTATAGTTAGCCGTTGCGGTGATACGAAGTCAAGGGATGGTGGGATTCGGCTAGGAGAAATAAAAAGTCCGACTCGCAGGAACTGCAGCATCTTAGCGCGGTTCCGTTCATGTCCCTAGTGCCATTTGATAAGCTTAGAAAAAAAATAAACTTATTTTTTTTATATATCTTGTGAAAATTGTCAAAATCCTCTCGAACATCTCGAATAAAAGTGATATTAAGGCGTCAGGGACACCGACAGTAGCTAACTTTTACACAGAAGCGGAAATTACAGAATCTGGCTCTCATTCTAAAGCAAAGCTCTATAAATCAATACAAAATATGCCTAATAAAGCCTTTCTAGAGGATACAGAAGCATGGGCGTATATGAGGGGGGGGCTGAGGGGACTGCAGCCCCTCCCGAAATTTTGAATTGATGATAAAAACTTCTCGTAAAACCCTTAAAAATAAATTAAATAAGATCACTTAGTTCATAAAACATATTTTATTTTACGTGTAATAGCGTTTTAGTTGCCTAAAACTATTCCAAGCTCTAAATATTTAGTATTCCATACCCTGGAAATGGTCTCAGCCCCCCCCCGAAATTGTTTTTATATACGCCCATGTACAGAAGGATCAAGAAGAAGTACACAAGATTGAGTAGAATACCCAGCCTAATATAGCCTATATAGAATAATATGTTGAATAAAACCTATCTAGTAAATACACAAGGACAAATAAAAGTCTTGACGAATAACAAATCAAGAAAAAAAACTTTATTTAACAAAATAAAACAAAGTTTAGTTGCCCAACTTAAATAGAATAATATATCTAATTAAGTCTATGAAGTAGACACAAATGGACCAAAAACAAGTCTTGTGGAATATTGTTTTTTTTTTTTTCTAATTAAATACTTTTTATCAATATTTAGTATATAACCTTTGTTGAAAACTATTGATTGCTAATTGATGAATCGGTTTACAACTAAGTAGTCTTTATCAATATTTAGTATATAACCTTATGTTTGGATCTGAGTTTTTGGGGTGCTCTCCGCCTAGGCTTTGTATTTGTCTCGGCAGATACCTGGGGTATATTTACAGCTCTTGAGGATTAACTCTTAGCAGGTAAATTTCCTGCGGCCCCCTGGTTTCTACGGGCATTGAACTTTAGGAGGATTGGATTTAGGACTTAATATACGTATGTAGACTAAATCATAGCAAGAAGTAATCCTCCGTCGTCGGTTCTTAATTATGTAGACTCGCTAATGTTATCCAATCTTAGATACATCGTATTTAAAATCCACAGCAAAAACACGACATTTCATCAGAATCCCCTGCTGAATAAAACTTATATAGAATAATATGCAAAATAAAGCCTATCTAGTGGATAAAAATAGAGGAAAAAAGCCGTTCGTGGTGGTAGAAAATCTTAAACGTATTTCGCTCAGAAATCTCCGAAATATTGTCACTAATTTTACGTATCCTGTTTTATAGCCAAATAGATTAATATTCTATAATCAATAAGAAAAATCTACTAACAATAAAAAACTATGGGTAACAGATGAAAATAGGGAATACCAAGAGTAATTCTAAAGAACGAAATCAACACCAGTACTGTCACATCTAGATATTCATACGGCATCTTCGAATTCTAACAAACAAAATATTGATTCTAATTATACGTATCCTGTTTCATTGACAAATACATTTGACTACTATAAGCAATTAAAAACACTAGGGAATATGCCAAAGAACTCGGAGTAGGAGCCTCGACAGTTTCAAGACATTTGAAGGAAATCGACAAATCCAAAACTGACATTTCATACGGTATTTCTCCGATTGACATCGCCTAATAAAAACTTTTATTAGAACCTTTTTTGTAGAGCATTTAGTAAGCTTTCTAATGGTATTCTTCCGTTTCCCAAATTCTCAACCTTTTTCGAGATATTAAGGAAAGTATACAAAGTTACCAAAACTTTTTTATGCCTGTTAATAAAATATTTTATTCTAACCCTTCCTTAACTCCAAACGCAACCAAAATTTCAACATATTAGTTTTAATGAATGTAGAACATGCAGTAAATGTTTCAACTGAATCCCTTGATTCTAAGTACCCAAACCAAAAACGGTATTCAAAAACTATTTTTCCAATTTTCTCGACAACGGTTAAAGCTATCGCCTTGAAAATGGTTTCATTCGTTTTTCTAGCCCAAGAAGCCTATAAAACGAGTACTTACAAGCTTATGAACTCAAAAACGTAAGCGTTACGATTTTTTCTGCGCGAATTTCGCCCCAAACGCCATCTTCCAGTGGGCGGATTTTGCTGGTTAAGGAACTTGACCTTTCAAATTGGACGACAGATTTTTGTACCAAATTTCATCAAAATCGGACCATTCGTCATCTATTTAGAGAGCGAACAGACAAATATATATATATATATATATATATATATATATATATATATATATATATATATATAAATAACTATGTACATATATATATATATATACAAATTTGAACCACCGTTATTTTCGGTTTCTAGGGGTTCTGAAACGCAAAATTTTCTAGTCGGCACTTCCGGATTGTTTCATTGTATCAACCTTATAAGCGGGGTTCCTCCCTATGGGGGAGGGAGGAACCGCGCTAAAACGTCAGATCTTCAGGCAGAAATCTATATTGGACGTTTCGGCTGCACTTTGGCAGACTTCTTCAGCTTAAAATAAATATACACTAATTACAAGTCAGAATAATCAGCCGAAACGTCCTATGTAGACTTCTGCCTGATGATCTGACGTTTTCTTTCTCCTACCCGAATCTCAACGATACCTTGACTTTGTAATATCGCCGATACAAATGCAAACTAACGAATATGAAAAAATTCATCTTTCATTTTCAATCTTTAATAATTTCTGCTGGACTTATTTACGGCAAATTCTTCAATCTGACTTCACTCTATTAAAGGAAAAGTATTCCACTATCAAAAGGTCAAATCTGCCGAATATTTGACTGTCCAAAAAAAAGTTATGAATAAATAATTTTCCACTCTGAAAAGTGGTGATTTTCATATTCGTTAGTTTGCTTTTGTATCGACGATATATTTAAATATTTGCTGTTAGATTTGGAGTTCCATAAAGGAGCTGTTTTGAGGTTATTGACATGTTTTTGTCCAGTTTTGATCATGTTCAGCTCAGCTGAGGCTACTGACTCCAGTTAACCGAAAAGCTGTTATGAGGAAGTGTGTCCTTTCACGTCGCGGAGGTTTTGAAAAGCCTTTCTACTCCAGCCGATTCATAATTCCTTTATAGGTTAATAGAGTGTCTGCATGCTTTGTAGTAAACACCGGGGCAACGACTCGAAGTATATTAGCTCAAGAATATCGCTCAGCCTGAGGGTTCAGTGATAGGTAACTAGACTGGTGTTCTGGAGGGTCTGAATTCGAATCTTGGGCGCACATTTAAGAATTATGGTCGTGGTCTCAAGAGGCCCGTAGGTTCACCCAACCTTTGACGAATAACTGCAAATGTTGAAACCAGGTCAACACAGTATTTTACTAACCACATTATCTCCCCATTGTGCGATAAAGTGAAGAAACAGATACCTCTACAGTATCAATCTTTCTAGGCTTCATGGCATATGAAGCACTTATAAGGTATCAGAGTGTCCTCAAATTAAACATGTCCTTTATTGACATAAAATTTATTGTTTACAAAAAAAAACTCCTCGATATATTGGTGTACCCGATAAGTAGTTGTTCCATCGTTTCAACATTTTAGGTAAAATTTTAGAAATAAAGTTTGTGCATTGTAAAAAAAAGTCAGTTTAATGGCAATTTCAGCCTTTTCAAATCGACAAAACGGTTTTTTTTATTACTTGGTGCTCATGAGTTCTGTTTGCCCTATCCTTAGTCCTGTCAGTACTACCTTTTGTCTTGGCTCCTTAAAGATTAATTACAATAAAAAAAATAACAAAACAGTAATTACCGCAGAAAGGTAGCTCTCCTTGCCATTTTCCATCTTGAGAACAGGAAGTCGTGGGGTTCCTGAAATATAAAAAATAATATTTTATTTTTATTTAAATTTTAACCTACATTATTGTCAACTAAGAATTTTATGACGGGTTCCCTATAGGTTACCACCCTTTTCTAGCCAGGACAGAGCTGATGCCTTTTCTTTTTTTAAAGAAAAGCCACCACCCTATAGTGGGAATCGAACCCACGGCCTTTGGCACGGAGTGTTAAGTGCTCACGCCTTAACTCTCTCTGCCACGGGACCTCCTAATAAAAAATAATAGACATATATTTTGGAAAAATAGCAAAAAATTGATTTTTTAAAAAAATAATTAGTTTGAATAACTCATTATTTGTCATTTATCGAAAAATATTTTTTTGATAACAAGTCTTCAGGGTCCCACGAACTTCTCTGATGAGAGTGTAGCGAGGCTACTACTTGATTGCTAAATAATCGCGACTCCTACCTCTCTGGATAGCCCCCAATAATCGCGACTCCTACCTCTCTGGATAGCCCCCAATAATCGCGACTCCTACCTCTCTGGATAGCCCCCAATAATCGCGACTCCTACCTCTCTGGATAGCCCCCAATAATCGCGACTCCTACCTCTCTGGATAGCCCCCAATAATCGCGACTCCTACCTCTCTGGATAGCCCCCAATAATCGCGACTCCTACCTCTCTGGATAGCCCCAATAATCGCGACTCCTACCTCTCTGGATAGCCCCCAATAATCGCGACTCCTACCTCTCTGGATAGCCCCCAATAATCGCGACTCCTACCTCTCTGGATAGCCCCCAATAATCGCGACTCCTACCTCTCTGGATAGCCCCCAATAATCGCGACTCCTACCTCTCTGGATAGCCCCCAATAATCGCGAATTCTACCTCTCTGGATAGCCCCCAATAATCGCGACTCCTACCTCTCTGGATAGCCCCCAATAATCGCGAATTCTACCTCTCTGGATAGCCCCCAATAATCGCGACTCCTACCTCTCTGGATAGCCCCCAATAATCGCGAATTCTACCTCTCTGGATAGCCCCCAATAATCGCGACTCCTACCTCTCTGGATAGCCCCCAATAATCGCGACTTCTACCTCTCTGGATAGCCCCCAATAATCGCGACTCCTACCTCTCTGGATAGCCCCCAATAATCGCGACTCCTACCTGTCTGGATAGCCCCCAATAATCGCGACTCCTACCTCTCTGGATAGTGTGTGTGAAGCTGGCGTCTCATTTCGTGGAAACTCAAAATTTTTTGAGAGTTCTGGCTTTATTTTGAATAGTTCTAGAGTTCTTGATAAGTTAAATTAATAGTTCCGGCCTTTAAAGCAAAAAAAAAATGGCATAACAAATGATTTGCCAAGTTCACACAGCAAATCATTTTGTTTTTCGACAATTTCCGTATCAACAATCGTCAGAATTCAAAAAATCATAGATTTGTAAGAGTTCTGTGGATAGTTCTACATTTTAGAAGAAAAAAAAAAGGATTAAAAAAGAAAAACATTTACAGAAATTATCACGATATATACACGGTTTGAGATCTAAAGCCAATCAATAACTAGTTGTTTTGATTATTCTAACCGAGTTCTAATATAGTTAAAGTCATGTACAATGATTTTCCGACCAGCTCTGATACAAGGATTAATCGGAAGTATTTAAAACAAATTATTATACTTGTAAAATACGTTCATATTTGTACAAATAAAAAATTCAACGCCGCTCGAAATTTGACAGTTCTGATTATTCCAAAAGAGTTCTGATATAGTTAAAGACATGACTTATGATTTTCCCAAGAGTTCTGGTACAAGAAATGATGAGAAGTATTTTTCAACAATTATTATACTTGAAAACTGCATGTGGTAAATTTGAAATTGCAACCACGGGCTATAAAAAGAAGTTCTGATTATTCCAAAAGAGTTCTAATATAGCTAAAGACATGACTTATGATTTTCCAAAGAGTTCTGGTACAAGAAATGATGAGAAGTATTTTTGAACAATTATTATACTGGAAAACTGCATGTGGTAAATTTAAAATTGCAACCACGGCCTATAAGAAGGAGTTCTGATTATTCCAAAAGAGTTCTGATATAGTTACAGACATGACTTATGATTTTCCCAAGAGTTCTAGTACATGAAATAATGAGAAGTATTTTTCAACAATTATTATACTTAAACACTGCTGGTGGTAAATTTCAAATTGCAACCACGGCCTATAAGAAGGAGTTCTGATTATTCCAAAAGAGTTCTGATATAGTTAAAGACATGACTTATGATTTTCCCAAGAGTTCTGGTACATGAAATGATGAGAAGTATTTTTCAACAATTATTATACTTAAACACTGCTGGTGGTAAATTTGAAATTGCAACCACGGCCTATAAAAAGGAGTTCTCATTATTCAATAAGAGTTCTGATATAGTTAAAGACATGACTTATGATTTTCCCAAGAGTTCTGGTACATGAAATGATGAGAAGTATTTTTGAACAATTATTATACTTAAACACTGCTGGTGGTAAATTTGAAATTGCAACCACGGTCTATTAAAAGGAGTTCTGATTATTCCAAAAGAGTTCTGATATTGTTAAAGACATGACTTATGATTTTCCAAAGAGTTCTGGTACATGAAATGATGAGAAGTATTTTTCAACAATTATTATACTTGAAAAATGCATGTGGTAAATTTGAAATTGCAACCACGGCCTATAAGAAGGAGTTCTGATTATTCCAAAAGAGTTCTGATATAGTTACAGACATGACTTATGATTTTCCCAAGAGTTCTAGTACATGAAATAATGAGAAGTATTTTTCAACAATTATTATACTTAAACACTGCTGGTGGTAAATTTTAAATTGCAACCACGGCCTATAAGAAGGAGTTCTGATTATTCCAAAAAGTTCTGATATAGTTAAAGACATGACTTATGATTTTCCAAAGAGTTCTGGTACGAGAAATGATGAGAAGTATTTTTCAACAATTATTATACTTGAAAACTGCATGTGGTAAATTTAAAATTGCAACCACGGCCTATAAGAAGGAGTTCTGATTATTCCGAAAGAGTTCTGATATAGTTAAAGACATGACTTATGATTTTCCAAAGAGTTCTGGTACAAGAAATAATGAGAAGTATTTTTCAACAATTATTTTACTGGAAAACTGCATGTGGTAAATTTGAAATTGCAACCACGGCCTATAAGAAGGAGTTCTGATTATTGTAAAAGTGTTCTGATATAGTAAAAGACATGGAAAATGATTTCCTGAAGAGTTCTGATTGGAAAAAGAATTAGAAGTATTTTTAAACAATTATTTTACTTCCAAAATGTATATTTCTGTGCATATACCTAATGTTAGAATATCTTATAATAAGTATGTCTAAATATCTTTTAGACTCTAAATAACTTTTAAATAATGTAATTTTTTTTAACTTATAATATAAATGTTTTTCTAAAATGTACAACTTTTTTTTTTTTTTAAATAACTTTAAGGAAGTTTGTTAATAATTAACATCATTACGAAATATAAAGTACCATATAATACAATAATATTATATTTTAATTATTAATATATGAGTGTGTATATATATATATATATTTATTTATACATATTATTTATTTATATATATTATTTTCTTCTAGTGCTGACGTTCGAGGGTCGGATTTGGGGTCCCAGATCGTCCCTAGGCTCACCCAGCCTCTAATTAATTTAATTAATACTGGGTACCTTGGGTGCTAATGACTCTAGCAGTCGAAGCAGCCAAGGGGAAAATCAGGCGGCCGGAGCATAGTATTGACCACACTATCTCCCTAGTGTACCGTCATCATTTCTTGTACCAGAACTCTTTGGAAAATCATAAGTCATGTCTTTAACTATATCAGAACTCCTTTGGAATAATCAGAACTCCTTCTTATAGGTCGTGGTTGCAATTTCAAATTTACCACATGCAGTTTTCAACTATAATAATTGCTGAAAAATACTTCTCATCATTTCATGTACCAGAACTCTTGGGAAAATCATAAGTCATGTCTTTAACTATATCAGAACTCTTTTTGAATAATGAGAACTCCTTTTTGTAGGCCGTGGTTGCAATTTCAAATTTACCATCAGCAGTGTTCAAGTATAATAATTGTTGAAAAATACTCCTCATCATTTCATGTACCAGAACTCTTTGGAAAATCATAAGTCATGTCTTTAACTATATCAGAACTCTTTTGGAATAATCAGAACTCCTTCTTATAGGCCGTGGTTGCAATTTCAAATTTACCACCAGCAGTGTTCAAGTATAATAATTGTTGAAAAATACTCCTCATCATTTCATGTACCAGAACTCTTTGGAAAATCATAAGTCATGTCTTTAGCTATATCAGAACTCTTTTGGAATAATCAGAACTCCTTCTTATAGGCCGTGGTTGCAATTTCAAATTTACCACATGCAGTTTTCAAGTATAATAATTGTTGAAAAATACTTCTCATCATTTCATGTACCAGAACTCTTGGGAAAATCATAAGTCATGTCTTTAACTATATCAGAACTCTTTAGGAATAATCAGAACTGCTTCTTATAGGGCGTGGTTGCAATTTAAAATTTACCACATGCAGTTTTCCAGTAAAATAATTGTTGAAAAATACTTCTCATCATTTCTTGTACCAGAACTCTTTGGAAAATCATAAGTCATGTCTTTAACTATATCAGAACTCTTTTGGAATAATCAGAACTCCTTCTTATAGGCCGTGGTTGCAATTTCAAATTTACCACATGCAGTATTCAAGTATAATAAATGCTGAAAAATACTTCTCATCATTTCATGTACCAGAACTCTTGGGAAAATCATAAGTCATGTCTTTAACTATATCAGAACTCTTTTTGAATAATGAGAACTCCTTTTTATAGGCCGTGGTTGCAATTTCAAATTTATCACATGCAGTTTTCAAGTATAATAATTGCTGAAAAATACTTCTTATCATTTCATGTAGCAGAACTCTTGGGAAAATCATAAGTCATGTCTTTAACTATATCAGAACTCTTTTTGAATAATGAGAACTCCTTTTTGTAGGCCGTGGTTGCAATTTCAAATTTACCACCAGCAGTGTTCAAGTATAATAATTGTTGAAAAATACTCCTCATCATTTCATGTACCAGAACTCTTTGGAAAATCATAAGTCATGTCTTTAACTATATCAGATCTCTTTTGGAATAATCAGAACTCCTTCTTATAGGCCGTGGTTGCAATTTCAAATTTACCACATGCAGTTTTCAAGTATAATAAATGTTGAAAAATACTTCTCATCATTTCATGTACCAGAACTCTTGGGAAAATCATAAGTCATGTCTTTAACTATATCAGAACTCTTTTTGAATAATGAGAACTCCTTTTTATAGGACGTGGTTGCAATTTCAAATTTATCACATGCAGTTTTCAAGTATAATAATTGCTGAAAAATACTTCTTATCATTTCATGTAGCAGAACTCTTTTTGAATAATGAGAACTCCTTTTTATAGGACGTGGTTGCAATTTCAAATTTATCACATGCAGTTTTCAAGTATAATAATTGTTCAGAAATACTTCTCATCATTTCATGTACCAGAACTCTTGGGAAAATCATAAGTCATGTCTTTAACTATATCAGAACTCTTTTTGAATAATGAGAACTTCTTCTTATAGACCGTGGTTGCAATTTCAAATTTACCACATGCAATTTTCAAGTATAATAATTGTTGAAAAATACTCCTCTTCATTTCTTGTACCAGAACTCTTTGGAAAATCATAAGTCATGTCTTTAACTATATCAGAACTCTTTTGGAATAATCAGAACCTCTTTTTATAGGCCGTGGTTGCAATTTTAAATTTACCACATGCAGTTTTCAAGTATAATAATTGTTCAAAAATACTTCTCATCATTTCTTGTACCAGAACTCTTGGGAAAATCATAAGTCATGTCTTTAACTATATCAGAATTCTTTTGGAATAAACAGAACTCCTTTTTATAGGCCGTGGTTGCAATTTCAAATTTATCACATGCAGTTTTCAAGTATAATAATTGTTGAAAAATACTTCTCATAATTTCTTGTACCAGAACTCTTGGGAAAATCATAAGTCATGTCTTTAACTATATCAGAACTCTTTTGGAATAATGAGAACTGTCAAATTTCGAGCGGCGTTGAATTTTTTATTTTTACAGATATGAACGTATTTTACAAGTATAATAATTTTTTTTAAATACTTCCGATTAATCCTTGTATCAGAGCTGGTCGGAAAATCATTGTACATGTCTTTAACTATATTAGAACTCGGTTAGAATAATCAAAACAACTAGTTATTGATTGGCTTTAGATCTCAAACCGTGTATATATCGTGATAATTTCTGTAAATGTTTTTCTTTTTTAATCGTTTTTTTTTCTTCTAAAATGTAGAACTATCCACAGAACTCTTACAAATCTATGATTTTTTGAATTCTGACGATTGTTGATACGGAAATTGTCGAAAAACAAAATGATTTGCTGTGTGAACTTGGCAAATCATTTGTTATGCCATTTTTTTTGTTTTAAAGGCCGGAACTATTAATTTAACTTATCAAGAACTCTAGAACTATTCAAAGTAAAGCCAGAACTCTCAAAAAATTTTGAGTTTCCACGAAATGAGACGCCAGCTTCACACACACCTCTGGATAGCCCCCAATAATCTGAGTCTTGGCGCCAATCAGAGGATCATATGAAAAAAGTGGTGTCAGTTGTGGAAGATTATTATGGTTATTAATTATGGTGCACCAATGATAGTATTATGAGTACTCACTTAATTTATGAATTCGTAGGATTGTTATTTTTTGGAATGATATGTTGAATGATTATTATTATTATTATCAATTAAATTACTATTATTATCATTACAGTTTTTTATAAGTTCGTAGCGCATGCTCAGTAGAGTTGACCTGTTTGTTAGTTTATTTATTGCCAGCAGTATGGAATGCCAAATTATTTCTATTTTGCATCAGTTTTATTGTTTATTATGTTATTTATTAGTATAAAAGAAATATATATTTTTATAAACATTTACTCGATGAAATAATTTCAACCCCAGAGTCCGTAAAGTAAACAACTTTCAAAGAGGTTATAAGAGGATAGAAAAAGTAGAAACCACCAATAGCCTGATTTTTCGTCCGTTTTTATTCTTTACTAGCTGTTACCCGGCGTGCCATGCTACACCTACTTTCTGCATCTAGAAAAGCCCAAATAAATTAGAAACCAAATATGTAATATTAAAATCTAATAACATAAATCTGCAACTCTTCGGGTTCAGTGTCGAACCCGTGACCTCGGAACTGTAAGTCCTAGACGATGTTAATCTAGACTATGACACTCCCCTGATCTAGACCTACATGTGTGCCAAGTTTGGTCAAATATAGTCAAACGGAGTGGATTTGTATACGGAACAAACATACAGACAGACAGGTGGGTAGACGTTCTTGACTTAGCCTACGACACTGCCCGGATCAACACCTACCTCTGTGCCAAGATTGATCAAAATTGGTCAAACGGTGTGGATTTGCATAAGGGACAAACATACAGACAGACAGCTGGTAGACGTTTTTGACTTAGCCTACGACACTCCTCAGATTAAGATCTACATGTGTACCGAATTTAGTCAAAATCGGACGAAAGGTGTGGATTTGTATAAGGGACAAACATACAGACAGACAGCTGGTAGATTTTTTTGACCTAGCCTAAGAGATTTCTCGTATCAAGACCTACCATTATTCCAAGTTTGGTCAAAATCGGTCAAACGGTGTAGATTTGTATAAGGAACAAACAAACAGAAAAACAGACAGACACGTGATTTTTATATATATAGATATAGATTTCTAGAATGAGTGAATGGAAATGAACGTTTGTTCGCACGAATGATGACACGAACCTGCTAACACACGATCGTACGGATTTACTCGGAAAATTAATAAAATTACATAATCTAGTCGATTTATCAATAAATAATTTATTAATAAAAATAATTTTTTATTCACTATTAGCTGTTACCCGGCGTGCCATGCTACACCTACGTTCTGCATATAGAAAAGCCTAAGTAAATCAGAAACCAAATAAGTATTATTAAAATCTAATAACACGAATCTGTAACTGTTCCGAACCTGTGACCTCCCAACTCTGAGTCCTAGACGACTTTGACATAACCTATAACACCCCCCGTATCAAGACATACATGTATGCCAAGTTTGGTAAAAATCGGTCTAACGGTGTGGATTTTTATAAAAAGAAACAACAACATACAGACAGACATCTGGTAGACGTTTTTGACTTAACCTACGACACTCCGCAGATTAAGATCTACATGTGTACCGAGTTTAGTCAAAATCGGACGAACGGTGTGGATTTGTATAAGGGACAAACATACAGACAGACAGCTATAAGACGTTTTTGACTTAGCCTACGACACTCCCCAGATTAAGATCTACATGTGTACCGAGTTTAGTCAAAATCGGACGAACGGTGTGGATTTGTATAAGGGACAAACATACAGACAGACAGCTATAAGACGTTTTTGACTTAGCCTACGACACTCCTCAGATTAAGATCTACATGTGTACCGAGTTTAGTCAAAATCGGACGAACGGTGTGGATTTGTATAAGGGACAAACATACAGACAGACAGCTATAAGACGTTTTTGACTTAGCCTACGACACTCCCCAGATTAAGATCTACATGTGTACCGAGTTTAGTCAAAATCGGACGAACGGTGTGGATTTGTATAAGGAACAAACAAACAGAAAAACAGAAAGACACGTGATTTTTATATATATAGATTAATTATTTGAATGATTTTCACCCATTATTGCTAGCGGTGAGGTTTATTAAAAAAAAAAAAAAAAAAGAACAAATTTTCTGCAGTACTACAGTCGGCTCCTTCAGTTGATACATGATCCTAGCTCATTAGCTTTCATTAACAAGTCGATTATACAATTCGGAAACTCACCCAAATAGTTCATATCCATCGTCACAGGTATAGGTAGCCGTCGTACCGGAGGTCAGGTCAGTCTTGGACAGGGAGAGTTTAGCATTTAGTGGTACGGCTGGGTGACCGCATTTCACATCTGCAACAAAAAAAATAATATCTTTTATAGACATTTATATACATTTATTTCCTAAATATAAACTAAATTAGGTATGCTAGGATAATAGTTGCTAATATCCAGTATATTATTAGGTATGCTAGGATAATAGTTGCTAATATCCAGTATATTATTAGGTATGCTAGGATAATAGTTGCTAATATCCAGTATATTATTAGGTATGCTAGGATAATAGTTGCTAATATCCAGTATATTATTAGGTATGCTAGGATAATAGTTGCTAATATCCAGTATATTATTAGGTATGCTAGGATAATAGTTGCTAATATCCAGTATATTATTAGGTATGCTAGGATAATAGTTGCTAATATCCAGTATATTATTAGGTATGCTAGGATAATAGTTGCTAATATCCAGTATATTATTAGGTATGCTAGGATAATAGTTGCTAATATCCAGTATATTATTAGGTATGCTAGGATAATAGTTGCTAATATCCAGTATATTATTAGGTATGCTAGGATAATAGTTGCTAATATCCAGTATATTATTAGGTATGCTAGGATAATAGTTGCTAATATCCAGTATATTATTTTCTGTCTGAATCCATATTGATATTCTTCAAGAATATCAGGCTTTATAATGAGAACAGCTGAAATCTGTATTGCTACCTGTTCAGACAGACGATGAAGTTCAAAGGGAAACAGTGCACGCCCTTTATATTGGGACGTGGATAATATTGGAGCATTTAGAGTTCCTATTTCACCGAATATCCTATGCAGAATAGCACCGACATTAGTCACACTCACAAGGAAACAACCCCAAGTGTCTGGAGCCAATTTTTATGAAACTTTGTTTATTTATTAAACACGTGGAAATAATTGATACGTATTTTTTATTGTATTGGCCCAATCGCACGTTTAAGGGGTGAAAGCACCCTTCCTAAGTACACCTAAAACATTCCAACAAGTGGAGTATACAGTGGTGGGGTCACCGATTTAGTCCATTTTTTTCCTCTGGTGATTCTACATCGAAAATTAGTCGACATGTGTCCGAGCGTTCCGTCCAATGCGCCTTAGGAGCCGAGAAATAAAATAAAATAGGTTGAAAGTGCTTTATTTTATATATCGAGTTTAGAAAATGATATCGAAATAATTCTTTCACCAATTCATTTGTTTTACTGAGTAGATTAAAGGAAAAATATAATTGTTAAACAATAATTTATATATCGTCAAATAAATTCAAAAATATGCTTACGTTTGAAGTAAACTAGTATTATATATTCTTGTACGCCAAAAATAATAGTAGATTTAAAATCAGCACCCAAAGAAACCCTAATGTAGCGAATATCATGGAAAACAAAAAATGAGACTTTTTTCCTCTCCGGAACAGACAAGTAGTCTCCAGTATCTTCGGAAAAAAGTTTTTTTTTTTTTTCTTCTTTTTCCATGATATTTACACCATTAGAGTTTCTTGGGGTGCTGATTTGGACGCCCAAAAAGTTTCAGGAATTAATCTTCATAGGACCCAAATTGTTTATATTCGCCATTGATGCAACATGGCTGACTGTTCTAAAGATAAATTATCAATAAAAAGTGGACTAGATAGTTGCCTTCCTTGAAGATACCGGTATATCCCGCATAAGGAACATGGTGGGTGGAAAAGCCGTTATTTCTGACGGAGGTTCTAGTGGGTTCTTGTTGCCCCAGATCCCAAGTATCGTAGGCTGAGTCTTAGTAGGATTAATATATGCAGGTTGTATCAAGAGCAGAATAAAGGGCCAATTATTATCACGGCTAATTCCTGGATCACATGCCCTAACAGCTCTTAATGGGCACGCCATCAGCTGTCATGATACGCTGATAATAGTGATTCCACGTTATCAATGCGGTCTTTTGTTGCAAAAATGTTATTAATAGATATGAGGTTATGGGATCTTATATTTTCGTAAATATCTGGAAAACGGTTGGTAAATCGCATGGGTGTATATAAGGGGGGTTGGGGGCTGCAGCCCCCCCCCCCGAAATTTGAAATAGGTAAAAATGTATAATAAAACCCTTAAAAATAAATTAAATAACGAAGACAGGTATAGTTGGGATTCGGCTAGGAGAAAAACGTCAGACTTTCAAAAAGAAATCTGTATTTTGGACGTTTCCAAAATACGGTTTAGTTGCTGTCGTTCATACTTCTACCATGGTTACCTAAGTTGTCCTCGAGGTCTTCCTCCCTCCCCCCTAGGCATTCTCTAGTGGTATGTATCTATATATTAATTGTTATAAATTGTATTCACTTATAAAATAGATTTTGTTTTTCACTACATAAAAAATGTGCGTTGTTTTTACTGTTTAATATTTTTTTTGTACTGTTTTTACTAACAAGTTCTACATGCTGTTTTCTTTCCAACTACCGTATTTTCATTGTTTTTAAAAATAAGATTGGTTAAAATTTATTGTATTGATATATATACTCCGCTCATTTCTGCCTGTCTTTTACTTACTACTTGTACATTTTCTTTACTTATAAGTTGTATATATTTTTTAGCTGAAGAAGGCTGCCATTGTTGCAGTCGAAACGTCCAAAATACAGATTTCTTCCTGAAAGTCTGACGTTTTTCTCCTAGCCGAATCCCAACTATACCTGTCTTCGTATCTCTACAGCGGCTAACTATCTCCATCTACACTATAAATTAAATAACATCACTTAGTTGATAAAAAACCGTTTTTTACAACAATTTTAGTTGTAATAGCGTTTTAGTTGCCTAAAACTATTCAAAGTTCTAAATTGTTAGTATTCCATACCCCGGAAATGGTCTCAGCGCCCCCCCCCAGAAATTTTCCCAGCTCCTCCCGAAATTATTTCCTATATACGCCCTTGGTAAATCGTAATAAGTGGAAGTTTACCATTCGAAAGCACACTAAATTCCCTAATAACAAGGTTCTAAAGCAATTTTCGATCGGGCGATATCTATCGGAGAAATAAGTGCTTAAAACATCGAAAGCGTTAGTTTTGTTCTTTTGAATGGGGTTTTGTCTGTGTTTAACTCATTTTGTATTTCGTTGTAAATTGCATTCATCAGTTGAATTAGTATTTTCGTAAAAGGAGGCAAGCAAATAAGAAACTTATTATTATTATTTAATAGTGTTTTCAAAGACCAAACATTTAGAAGGTGGGGGAGTCATTTCCGCTGTCAGGTTCCTGTTAACGAAAAATCAAAACCTGCCAATAACTGCTACTATTCCTTTACTAATAGCACTAGAGATATGAACGGAACCACGCTAAGATGACGCAGTTTCTGCGACTAGGAGTTTTTAAAATCTTTTGCTATTTATAAGGCACACGAAATGAGTTTTATATTGATTTTTTTTTAGGATATAATATATTGTTTTACTGATTTTAATTATGCATTCTCTAATGAAATTTTATATATTTGTTGTTTTTTGGGGGGGGGCGAGGTTAGCTCAGTGGTAGAGCACTCGACTAATAAGTTGGAGGCCTGAGTTCAAATCCCGAGCAAGCACTAAAGATTTTTTCTTCTAGTGTCTTCGTTCACGGTTTGAATTCGGCCTCCCTGACCGTCCCTAGGCCGACCCAGCCTTTAATTAATTTTAATAATGGGTACCTTGGGTGCTAATGACTTTAGCAGTCGAAGCGGCCAAGGGGAAAATCAGGCGGCCGGAGCATAGTACTGACCATACTATCTCCCTAGTGTGCTGTATGGTCATGAACCAGATACCTCTATAGTATCTGCCCCTCAGGGCCCTCGTGGCCTGTTACGGGACTGATTTTTTTTGTTTTGTTTTTTTTTTTAGTTCAAAAAGGTTGAACTATATATAACTAACATTGCAGCTTTCCGCCATTTTTATTTTTAATAAGATGCATATATATATATATATATATATATATATATATATATATATATATATATATATATGCATCTTATTAAAAATAAAAATGGCGGAAAGCTGCAATGTTAGTTATAGATTCATCACTAGATAGATTAGTTTTTGTTGTAGCTAATATTCAGGGCCGCCACATCTCAGAGCCGGGCCCGGGACCAGATCACGGGCCCCCAATTCTCACAGCCGGGCCCCCAATTCTCAGAGCCAGAATGAAAATTCTAGTACTTTGCTAAAGGACTTTGGGCATTTTAAAATTATTTTCATCTTCAGTTTTGAGCAAAATGAGAATAAAAGCCGAGAATCGGTGCTGCAAAGGTCACTTTCGACACTTTTTTTTCCAATTAGCGAGGATCGACCCGGGCCCCCACGGTGCCCGGGCCCGGGACAACTGTACCCGGTTGTCCCCCCCCCATGTGGCCCTGCTAATATTATTACTGAATCAGGTTTGATGATTAATGATTAGAAACTAAATCTATATATTTCTCTATTTCATTTCAATCAACTTCTGTAATTGTTCTATAGTTATTTCCAAATCATCTCAGACTTTGATGAGAATTTTATTACCTAATATTAGAATCACAATCATAGAGAATGCTTTCAACTTTTATTCATTTCTAAAGGTATTATATGTAATTTGTTTGTTCTTTATGGAGCCTTGTAATTAATATGCATCTCTCAAAAAATAAAAATAAAAAACATGTGTTATTCAGGTGCCATAAAATGAAGAAACCCAGTCAGGTCATTTAGTTCCAAAATTTATATATTATTCATTAAAATCAACATTTCGGCTTAATACCATCATCAGGATCCTCTGGAAAAAGATTAAATAGTCCGACTCGCAGGAACTGCGTCATCTTAGCGCGGCTCTGTTCACATCTCTAGTGCCATTAGTAAAGGAATAATCGGAGATATTAGTTGAGTTTGAAAAGGAAGGAAAAGGAAGTTTAAGGCGCATAGTACTGACCACACTATCTCCGTAGTGTGCCGTATAGTCATATCTACTTGTACCTCTGGGCTCTCGAGGCCTGTTTTTTTTTTTATGAAAGAAAATAGACATATATTTCTATGAATAAATTTATTTATTTATTCAGATAAATATATGTCTTTTTTCTTTCATAAAAAAAAAAAAATAAAAAAAATAATATTCCCGTAACAGGCCTCGAGAGCCCAGAGGTAGAGGTAGATATGACCCTTCGGCACACTAGGGAGATAGTGTGGTCAGTACTATACTCCGGCCTCCTGATTTTCCCCTTTTTAGCTACCCACGAATAAATTAATTTAAGGCTGGGTGGACGGTCTGTGGCCCCAAATCCAACTCACGACCGACGACACTGGAAGATTAGAGCTTTTGAGAGCTCGAGTTTTGATTTCATGTTCTCCAGCATATTATTCCAGCGCTCTACTGCTGAGCTAACCTTGCCCCCAAAATTTCCAGTCATAACATATTTAATACAGCATAAAACCTTTTTTCAAAAATTATCTACAGTTTTTCAATGACTGTTCTTCATAAATATATTTTCTGAAGAATATGCTACTGACCTCCATCCGTAGCCTTCCCCCCACTCCAGGACTAATGAGATAATGCACGCATGCGCAGCTCGTCAATCACTCGCGTCCTATACAAAGCCGTGCTATGAGCGCCGTTCATAAACACCACCGGGGCCAGGCTAACGGTCCAGCGGTGGTGGTATAATTGGTTTTGCTTTGTCCGGCAATGCTTTGTGACATATTTCTATTTAGAGCGATAAGCCAAGCGGGCGTCTCTTTAGTTACGCCCTCTGTGCTTCTTGTCTGCAGTTATTGGTGGCGGACGCACTTTGACGAGTGAACAAGCTACTGCTTCAGGAAATGTGGCATAATGGTTTGTTTATATAGCTGCGGAGGCTGGTGGCCGTGAGTGTCAAGACGTGAGCACTTAACACTCCGTGCCGAGGGTCGTGGGTGCGATTCGGTGCGGGCTGGTGGTTTTTCTTTAAAAAACAAAGAAAAGGCATCAGCCATAGCCTGGCTAGAAATGGGTGGTAACCTATAGATAACCCGTCCCAAAATTCTTAGTTAATACTAATGGACGTTAAAATTTGAATAATAATTATATAAAGGGGTCTCCCGTGGTCTAATGGCTAGCGCCTTGGATTCATAAGCGAGAGATGGTGGGTTCGATTCCCTACCTCCGGCAGGAATTTTATCATCCCATGGCTCGCTGGTAAAATTCCTCGCTGCACCCTGGATGTCGGCGCTAATGACCTAGATGTAGATGCGCCGTAAAAAAAAAAAAAAAAAAAAAAAAAAAAAAAAAAAAAAAAAAAAAATAATTATATAAAGGACTCCCAGTGGTCTTGTGGCTAACGTCTTAGTTACTCATGAGAGAGATGGTGAGTTCGATTCCCACCGGCAGCAGGAATTTTCTCATCTCACGGCTCGTTGAGAAAAATCCTCGCTGCACCTTGAATGTCGGCTAACGGCACAGTTGATGATTTACCGTAAAAAAAATTAAAAAAAAAAACAAAAAAATAATAATATATAACTGTCTGAGAACCAAAATGTCATACTCACAGGAAATGCGTCATTTTGGTGTTTTTCAGACGATTTTCATCCATTTCATTTAGAATCTTGCGTTAGACAAAATGCCATACTCACAGGAAATGCGTCATTTTGGTGTTTTTCAGACGATTTTCATCCATTTCATTTAGAATCTTGCGTTAGACAAAATGCCATACTCACAGGAAATGCGTCATTTTGGTGTTTTTCAGACGATTTTCATCCATTTCATTTAGAATCTTGCGTTAGACAAAATGTCATACTCACAGGAAATGCGTCATTTTGGTGTTTTTCAGACGATTTTCATCCATTTCATTTAGAATCTTGCGTTAGACAAAATGCCATACTCACAGGAAATGCGTCATTTTGGTGTTTTTCAGACGATTTTCATCCATTTCATTTAGAATCTTGCGTTAGACAAAATGCCATACTCACAGGAAATGCGTCATTTTGGTGTTTTTCAGACGATTTTCATCCATTTCATTTAGAATCTTGCGTTAGACAAAATGCCATACTCACAGGAAATGCGTCATTTTGGCGTTTTTCAGACGATTTTCATCCATTTCATTTAGAATCTTGCGTTAGACAAAATGCCATACTCACAGGAAATGCGTCATTTTGGTGTTTTTCAGACGATTTTCATCCATTTCATTTAGAATCTTGCGTTAGACAAAATGCCATACTCACAAGAAATGCGTCATTTTGGTGTTTTTCAGACGATTTTCATCCATTTCATTTAGAATCTTGCGTTAGACAAAATGCCATACTCACAGGAAATGCGTCATTTTGGTGTTTTTCAGACGATTTTCATCCATTTCATTTAGAATCTTGCGTTAGACAAAATGCCATACTCACAGGAAATGCGTCATTTTGGTGTTTTTCAGACGATTTTCATCCATTTCATTTAGAATCTTGCGTTAGACAAAATGCCATACTCACAGGAAATGCGTCATTTTGGTGTTTTTCAGACGATTTTCATCCATTTTATTTAGAATCTTGCGTTAGACAAAATGTCATACTCACAGGAAATGCGTCATTTTGGTGTTTTTCAGACGATTTTCATCCATTTCATTTAGAATCTTGCGTTAGACAAAATGCCATACTCACAGGAAATGCGTCATTTTGGCGTTTTTCAGACGATTTTCATCCATTTCATTTAGAATCTTGCGTTAGACAAAATGCCATACTCACAGGAAATGCGTCATTTTGGTGTTTTTCAGACGATTTTCATCCATTTCATTTAGAATCTTGCGTTAGACAAAATGTCATACTCACAGGAAATGCGTCATTTTGGTGTTTTTCAGACGATTTTCATCCATTTCATTTAGAATCTTGCGTTAGACAAAATGCCATACTCACAGGAAATGCGTCATTTTGGCGTTTTTCAGACGATTTTCATCCATTTCATTTAGAATCTTGCGTTAGACAAAATGCCATACTCACAGGAAATGCGTCATTTTGGTGTTTTTCAGACGATTTTCATCCATTTCATTTAGAATCTTGCGTTAGACAAAATGCCATACTCACAGGAAATGCGTCATTTTGGTGTTTTTCAGACGATTTTCATCCATTTCATTTAGAATCTTGCGTTAGACAAAATGCCATACTCACAGGAAATGCGTCATTTTGGTGTTTTTCAGACGATTTTCATCCATTTCATTTAGAATCTTGCGTTAGACAAAATGCCATACTCACAGGAAATGCGTCATTTTGGTGTTTTTCAGACGATTTTCATCCATTTTATTTAGAATCTTGCGTTAGACAAAATGTCATACTCACAGGAAATGCGTCATTTTGGTGTTTTTCAGACGATTTTCATCCATTTCATTTAGAATCTTGCGTTAGACAAAATGCCATACTCACAGGAAATGCGTCATTTTGGCGTTTTTCAGACGATTTTCATCCATTTCATTTAGAATCTTGCGTTAGACAAAATGCCATACTCACAGGAAATGCGTCATTTTGGTGTTTTTCAGACGATTTTCATCCATTTCATTTAGAATCTTGCGTTAGACAAAATGCCATACTCACAGGAAATGCGTCATTTTGGTGTTTTTCAGACGATTTTCATCCATTTCATTTAGAATCTTGCGTTAGACAAAATGTCATACTCACAGGAAATGCGTCATTTTGGTGTTTTTCAGACGATTTTCATCCATTTCATTTAGAATCTTGCGTTAGACAAAATGCCATACTCAGAGGAAATGCGTCATTTTGGTGTTTTTCAGACGATTTTCATCCATTTCATTTAGAATCTTGCGTTAGACAAAATGCCATACTCACAGGAAATGCGTCATTTTGGTGTTTTTCAGACGATTTTCATCCATTTCATTTAGAATCTTGCGTTAGACAAAATGCCATACTCACAGGAAATGCGTCATTTTGGTGTTTTTCAGACGATTTTCATCCATTTTATTTAGAATCTTGCGTTAGACAAAATGTCATACTCACAGGAAATGCGTCATTTTGGTGTTTTTCAGACGATTTTCATCCATTTTATTTAGAATCTTGCGTTAGACAAAATGTCATACTCACAGGAAATGCGTCATTTTGGTGTTTTTCAGACGATTTTCATCCATTTTATTTAGAATCTTGCGTTAGACAAAATGCCATACTCACAGGAAATGCGTCATTTTGGTGTTTTTCAGACGATTTTCATCCATTTCATTTAGAATCTTGCGTTAGACAAAATGCCATACTCACAGGAAATGCGTCATTTTGGTGTTTTTCAGACGATTTTCATCCATTTCATTTAGAATCTTGCGTTAGACAAAATGCCATACTCACAGGAAATGCGTCATTTTGGTGTTTTTCAGACGATTTTCATCCATTTTATTTAGAATCTTGCGTTAGACAAAATGCCATACTCACAGGAAATGCGTCATTTTGGTGTTTTTCAGACGATTTTCATCCATTTCATTTAGAATCTTGCGTTAGACAAAATGCCATACTCACAGGAAATGCGTCATTTTGGTGTTTTTCAGACGATTTTCATCCATTTCATTTAGAATCTTGCGTTAGACAAAATGCCATACTCACAGGAAATGCGTCATTTTGGTGTTTTTCAGACGATTTTCATCCATTTCATTTAGAATCTTGCGTTAGACAAAATGCCATACTCACAGGAAATGCGTCATTTTGGTGTTTTTCAGACGATTTTCATCCATTTCATTTAGAATCTTGCGTTAGACAAAATGCCATACTCACAGGAAATGCGTCATTTTGGTGTTTTTCAGACGATTTTCATCCATTTCATTTAGAATCTTGCGTTAGACAAAATGTCATACTCACAGGAAATGCGTCATTTTGGTGTTTTTCAGACGATTTTCATCCATTTTATTTAGAATCTTGCGTTAGACAAAATGCCATACTCACAGGAAATGCGTCATTTTGGTGTTTTTCAGACGATTTTCATCCATTTCATTTAGAATCTTGCGTTAGACAAAATGCCATACTCACAGGAAATGCGTCATTTTGGCGTTTTTCAGACGATTTTCATCCATTTCATTTAGAATCTTGCGTTAGACAAAATGCCATACTCACAGGAAATGCGTCATTTTGGCGTTTTTCAGACGATTTTCATCCATTTCATTTAGAATCTTGCGTTAGACAAAATGCCATACTCACAGGAAATGCGTCATTTTGGTGTTTTTCAGACGATTTTCATCCATTTCATTTAGAATCTTGCGTTAGACAAAATGCCATACTCACAGGAAATGCGTCATTTTGGTGTTTTTCAGACGATTTTCATCCATTTCATTTAGAATCTTGCGTTAGACAAAATGCCATACTCACAGGAAATGCGTCATTTTGGTGTTTTTCAGACGATTTTCATCCATTTCATTTAGAATCTTGCGTTAGACAAAATGCCATACTCACAGGAAATGCGTCATTTTGGTGTTTTTCAGACGATTTTCATCCATTTCATTTAGAATCTTGCGTTAGACAAAATGCCATACTCACAGGAAATGCGTCATTTTGGTGTTTTTCAGACGATTTTCATCCATTTCATTTAGAATCTTGCGTTAGACAAAATGCCATACTCACAGGAAATGCGTCATTTTGGTGTTTTTCAGACGATTTTCATCCATTTCATTTAGAATCTTGCGTTAGACAAAATGCCATACTCACAGGAAATGCGTCATTTTGGTGTTTTTCAGACGATTTTCATCCATTTCATTTAGAATCTTGCGTTAGACAAAATGCCATACTCACAGGAAATGCGTCATTTTGGTGTTTTTCAGACGATTTTCATCCATTTTATTTAGAATCTTGCGTTAGACAAAATGTCATACTCACAGGAAATGCGTCATTTTGGTGTTTTTCAGACGATTTTCATCCATTTCATTTAGAATCTTGCGTTAGACAAAATGCCATACTCACAGGAAATGCGTCATTTTGGCGTTTTTCAGACGATTTTCATCCATTTCATTTAGAATCTTGCGTTAGACAAAATGCCATACTCACAGGAAATGCGTCATTTTGGTGTTTTTCAGACGATTTTCATCCATTTCATTTAGAATCTTGCGTTAGACAAAATGTCATACTCACAGGAAATGCGTCATTTTGGTGTTTTTCAGACGATTTTCATCCATTTCATTTAGAATCTTGCGTTAGACAAAATGCCATACTCACAGGAAATGCGTCATTTTGGTGTTTTTCAGACGATTTTCATCCATTTTATTTAGAATCTTGCGTTAGACAAAATGCCATACTCACAGGAAATGCGTCATTTTGGTGTTTTTCAGACGATTTTCATCCATTTCATTTAGAATCTTGCGTTAGACAAAATGCCATACTCACAGGAAATGCGTCATTTTGGTGTTTTTCAGACGATTTTCATCCATTTCATTTAGAATCTTGCGTTAGACAAAATGCCATACTCACAGGAAATGCGTCATTTTGGTGTTTTTCAGACGATTTTCATCCATTTCATTTAGAATCTTGCGTTAGACAAAATGCCATACTCACAGGAAATGCGTCATTTTGGTGTTTTTCAGACGATTTTCATCCATTTCATTTAGAATCTTGCGTTAGACAAAATGCCATACTCACAGGAAATGCGTCATTTTGGTGTTTTTCAGACGATTTTCATCCATTTCATTTAGAATCTTGCGTTAGACAAAATGCCATACTCACAGGAAATGCGTCATTTTGGTGTTTTTCAGACGATTTTCATCCATTTTATTTAGAATCTTGCGTTAGACAAAATGTCATACTCACAGGAAATGCGTCATTTTGGTGTTTTTCAGACGATTTTCATCCATTTTATTTAGAATCTTGCGTTAGACAAAATGTCATACTCACAGGAAATGCGTCATTTTGGTGTTTTTCAGACGATTTTCATCCATTTTATTTAGAATCTTGCGTTAGACAAAATGCCATACTCACAGGAAATGCGTCATTTTGGTGTTTTTCAGACGATTTTCATCCATTTCATTTAGAATCTTGCGTTAGACAAAATGTCATACTCACAGGAAATGCGTCATTTTGGTGTTTTTCAGACGATTTTCATCCATTTCATTTAGAATCTTGCGTTAGACAAAATTAATTTTGTTTTCCATTACATTGATAAATTAAGTTTTGCTTATGAAAAGTATAAACACTTACTACAAACATATCTCAGATAAAAGTGAGATTTTAATTGGATCGAATACTCAGAAAACCGACATTAGCAAATTGGAAGCAAAAATTAATTACAGCGCTTTTTCGACTTCTGGCCAAAAGCTCCACACAGTCCAAACGAAAGAGCCAAACGATTTTTCGTGTTTCAAAAACGCTACAGCCTCTAAATCATTACTGATTTTGATGGATTTTTCTTTAAATGAATGTTAATAAAATTTAGAACAACTTTGTCTAGTCAGTTATTTGTTTTTTGTTCCCCTGTTTAGTTAATAAAGTGTTAACAATTCACGAACTTTAACACCTGAACATAAAATTATATTTATTGAGAGGAGATCGTTGACCGTAGATGATGCAAGGTAGGGATTGTCGGGGTTCGGTCACTGCTACTTAATAAAACTACATTCTATCGTAAAAATGGTTTTATTGTGCCGACGTTTCGGCTTGAACTTCAAGCCTTCATCAGGGCTGTAAAAAACAAGTAGGACGGATGTAATACTGAAATACACACACACACATATATATATATACATATATATATATATATATATATATATATATATATATATATGTATATATATATATATATATATATATATATATATATATATATATATATAACATATATATACATAATATATACATATATATATATATAGACACATATAATATATACATATATATATACATTATATATATGTATATATATATATATATATATATATATATATTATGTATATATATATGTATATATATATATATATATATATATATATATATATACCTGGGGACGAGGTTAGCTCAGTGGTAGAGCACTCGACTAATGAACTGGAGGACCAGGTTCAAAACCCGAGCGCGCACTAAAGATTTTTTCTTCTAGTGCTGCCGTTCGAGGGTTGGATTTGGGGTCCCAGATCGTCCCTAGGCTCACCCAGCCTTTAATTAATTTAATTAATAATGGGTATCTTGGGTGCTAATGACTCTAGCAGTCGAAGCAGCCAATGGGAAAATCAGGCGGCCGGAGCATAGAGTTGACCACACTATCTCCCTAGTGTGCCGTATGGTCAAGAATCAGATACCTCTACAGTATCTGCCCCTCTGGGCCCTTGCGGCCTGTTACGGGACTGAAATATATATATATATATATATATATATATATATATATATATATGCCTACATACACACATATACATACATGTATACATACATACATATACGGAAAAAGACAAAAACATGAAAACATAAAGTACTAGAACATAATATATAGAAGAACAATATGCTCTAGAAGTGCTTAGATTATTAGGAGAACTGATATAAGAATAACAGATTACATTAGAATAGATATAAAAATAACAAGATTGGCTTACCGATGGGAAGCTTGAGAACTATACCTCACAGATGCGGGATCATTTCTGACAGTTTATACAGGGAAACTTATGGACTTATGGAGAAAGGAGTTGGTGAGGGGGGGGGGGGGCTCTGGACCACCCAATGGACAGAGAACATAGAAGATGAAAGAAAGATCGGCGAAAGCGGCGAAGTACGGTAAGGGGGTCATAAAGTCATAAAATGTTGTGTTAATGGAAAGGGGAGGCAGGTATAAAGGGCTATATTGCAGGCGGTATAGGGGATTAGGATGGAGTTTTTAATAAATGGAAGATGCTGGAGTAGGTAGAGGAGATGACTTCTTTATCAATTTTGTCATTAACTGGGTTATTAAAATTATATTTAATATTTTATCTATCTTAATATCAGCACTGATCTCGTTGAAATTAAACATCTAAATCCTGATTAGACTTGGAAAAAATCCAAATCTATTTTCAAATCATTCAAAAATCATATTACTTCAATTAACCCCACTGTTGAATTAAGACAAATTTACGTTTTGAAGATGTCAGTCTGATTTTTTCCAAGTCTAATCAGGTTTTGAATGTTTAATTCTAGCGATATCAGTCCTGATATTAACTTAGATGAAATTCAAAAATTATTTAATTAACTTTAAATTTAATTAAAATATTATTATTATTACCATTTTTGAGCGAGTGATATATATATATATATATATATATATATATATATATATATATATATATATATATAAAGGAAGCTCTAAGTCTTTCCTTTGTTACAGGCAACCTATATTGGGAACGATGAAAGTCCAATAAGAAGAAAAATGGCAACCTCGCCAACACCTTTGCCTGGTTCCCATTTCGAAACTTCGGAAGGAAAGGATGAAGTCTAATTAGTAATTAAAGTTAATTGCCTCATAAAAAGTGAAAGCTCCGAAGGAGAGTGATTATTTTGAACGGGCGGGTGTGTGGAATTCGGACGAAGGAGGGGGGGGGGGGGGAGGTATGCGAAGGATTGGGAAGAATTGGGAGTTATAGTCCACCTGCAAAGAAAAGAACCAGAAGGGGCGTGGCCGGACGGGGGCTGCGCAATCTCCCACGTGGGCTGTATGCAGCGCATGCCTACTTCCTGGTTCTTTTGTTTGTGATAGGGCTATAAGGTTTTTGTTTTGGGAGTGGCATGGAACTTGGCCAAGTTTTTTCTACCTTAGTTTCTTTGGGTGGATATAAATAATTTTTGTCAGTGAATTTAGATTTTGTGCTAGCGACGTTATTTTTAATTACACCCTAATGCCTATAAACCTGTAATATTTAAAATCTCTGGCTTTTCGAGACGTGAGTAATAATTTTGATGAGTGTCTGATTCCTATAAATTCTCTGGGAACGCGCAAAGATGATGCAGTTCCTGTGAGTCTGACTTCTTTAATTTAGCGCGAGTCCAGTTTTCTATTTTGAGAGGCCAACCCTTCTTCACGGAGCACCAGCCCTACGCTACATGTACCCCTCCACACTGAAGAGGCTACAGAAGTTCCAAAATGGGGTTCTCCTTCGCGCCGTGATGCATACGAGACTCCAACGGGCAAAACCATCTTTGCTACATGACGAACTGCAGCTGCCCACGGTTCACGAGTTTATACGGAGGCGTCATATCAAATTCTATGATGGCCTCCGTCACTGCGTCAACCCCCTCTTCAGAGACGTGACACCCCCTCTCCTACCACAGAGATGGCAGGGAAGTACCAGACGCATACTGGACTTGGCGGAAGAGGCAGCACATTAGATTTAAGTTAGATTCAAGTTAGCATTAAGATATTGTAATTTAGGCTAAGGTTTAATGATAACCATGTTTTGTCCCTCCCTTAACATCTCAGACACCCCCTATAGTTAGTATTAGACACTAAGTAGGCTTAAGACCCCCTGTTGTAAATATATCGTCCCTTCTAGTACATAAGTGTAGGATACGGTGTAAAAAGTACCCCCGGCACCAGGACCCAATCCGTTGGGCCTGGTGACCTCTAGCTTAGTTAAATAAAACAAGGAGGGTGAGAAAAAAAAAAAATAAATTCTATTTTGAACTATCGTTTTAACTGCATAAATGTATTCTGGTATTTTTTTTAAATATATATATATATATATATATATATATATATATATATATATATATTCATTATTGTACCTCTACCCGCAAAGCTTGAAGGACTGTTCACTCCCATAACACCCGATCTCGTCCTTCCGATCTTTATATTCCTTCCCACCGAACAGCAATATTCGAAAAATCATTCGTCACCCGTGCCACCTCGCTATGGAATTCCTTACCTCTGTCTGTCCGTCATACTACCAACCTAGAAACCTTTAAATCCACACTCTTCCACCAATCTCTATCTCTGCAAATTTTACCCAATCCCTAGTTTATATACAGGCTGTAGTATTTATAATTTTATATATTAAATTGCGTTTATTATTCTGTAAATTCAAAATTACTCCTATGGGACATGTGTCCCGGAATAAGAATAAAAAAAAAAAAATTATTTCATCACACAGTTCACCACATTGTTCATCACAATTCTTCACCAGAGAACGACACTAGTCCTGGACTCCATCTACCCGATCAGGAGGAGTGAAGGGGACACATCCTTGACACACATTCCACCATTGTCTGTCTGCCTGTCCTTTCTTGTTCGAGGTGGGCTTAAGCTGTTTTATTCAACATTTAGTGGTTTAATTAAAAAAAAAAAAAAAAAAAAACCCTTGGAAAAAAGAGGACCAATGTCCAAACCTCTGAAATTTGAGTGAATTTCACGAGTGTCCTCCCATTGTTAGCTATTGGGGAAAAGAATATTTTCCTGTAACATTGGTTCTTCTAACAATTCTCTTTATTCCAGCCTGATGTCACTTGTGCAGTTCACACAAATTTCAGAGGTTTGAACATTAATCCTTATTGTTCCAAAGTACAGATTTATTCTTGAAGAATAAGTTAAAATAAACTAAATCATTATTTTAATATTAATTTTAACATTCATTTATATATAAAACAGATTTTTAGAAAGGTCCACGGTCACCTATAGTCCGTGATGGAATAGTTCTAATCCCGCATGCGCGAAATCCTGAGGAAAATATTTCCGCCGCACACTGGGGCCAAACGACATTTCGTGTTTCAAAAATGGCTAATCTTAACCGATTTCAATACGTTTTGTTGTAAATGAAATCGAATAAAATTTGGAAGAACTCTGTCTGGCCAGATTTTTGTTTTTTTTGGTTCCCCTGTTTATTAAATTACCTGTGAATAATTGAACAATGAACTTTTACAATTGATCATAATAGTCCGAGTGCCGAAAATAGTCCGATAATAGTTGGCTTCTGAATAAAACTCTACTTTTGGGCAATATTGTTTTGGACCTTTCCCCTATGCGCAGTACCTGGTGTTCCAAGATATGTCCAGGAAACACATATTTACCTTCTTATCTACCTAAGAGGTACATTATAGCAAAATTTCAGGCTGCATAAAACACTTCATGAAAAGTGCGTTGTCAGCTCTCGGTCTATAAAATAATATTATATTTTTTATCTAACATAATTTCAGCACTAAAATCATTGAAATTAAACATTCAAATCCTGATTAGACTTGGAAAAATCAGACTGACACATCTCCAAAACCTAAATTTATGTTAATTGAACAATGCGATTGATTGAAATTATATGATTTTGCAGGGGCGTATACAAGGGGGGGGCTGAGAGGGCTGCAGCCACCCTCCCGAAATTTTGATTTGATCGGTAAAATTTTTATAAAACCCTTAAAAGTAAATTAAATAAGATCATTTAGTTCACAAAACATATTCTATTTTGGGTGTAATAGCGTTTAAGTTGGCTAAAACCCTTCCAAGATGTAAATTGTTAGTATTAGTAGGGATTTTGATTTTTTTCCAAGTCCCATCAGGATTAGAATGTTTAATTACAACGATATTAGTGCTGATATTAAGTTAGAGGAAAAATAAAATATTATTTTATACAAAAAACTTCTCACTTTTATGCGCTTCCATTTAAGAAAAAAATTATTGAAATCGGTTAAGATTTAGAGGCTGTAGCCTTTTTTGAAACACGAAAAGCCGTTTGGTCCCTCTGTGCAACAGTTCCATCATTTGTATTTACATTAAAATCAACAAAACGCTACTTTAAACTCAATAAAAACTGAGGCGCTAAATTTTTAGGGAAATAATCCCGAAGGTTCCACCATTTGCAAACTCCCATTTCAAGGAACAACACGATACGTGCATCATTATAAAAAGTCCGACTCGCAGGAACTGCAGCATCTTAGCGCGGTTCCGTTCATGCCCCTAGTGCCATTTGATAAGCTTAGAAAAAAAATAAACTTATTTTTTTTAAATATCTCGTGAAAATTGTCAAAATCCTCTCGAACATCTCGAATAAAAGTGATATTAAGGCGTCAGGGACACCGACAGTAGCTAACTCTTACACAGAAGCGGAAATTACAGAATCTGGCTCTCATTCTAAAGCAAAGGTCTATAAATCAATACAAAATATGCCTAATAAAGCCTTTCTAGAGGATACAGAAGCATGGGCGTATATGACGGGGGGGGCTGAGGGGGCTGCAGCCCCTCCCGAAATTTTGAATTGATGATAAAAACTTCTCGTAAAACCCTTAAAAATAAATTAAATAAGATCACTTAGTTCATAAAACATATTTTATTTTACGTGTAATAGCGTTTTAGTTGCCTAAAACTATTCCAAGCTCTAAATATTTAGTATTCCATACCCTGGAAATGGTCTCAGCCCCCCCCCCCCCGAAATTGTTTTTATATACGCCCATGTACAGAAGGATCAAGAAGAAGTACACAAGATTGAGAAGAATACCCTGCCTAATATAGCCTATATAGAATAATATGCCGAATAAAACCTATCTAGTTAATACACAAGGACAAATAAAAGTCTTGACGAATAACAAGTCAAGAATAAAAACTTTATTTAACAAAATAAAACAAAGTTTAGTTGCCCAACTACAATAGAATAATATACCTAATTAAGTCTATGGAGTAGACACAAATGGACCAAAAACAAGTCTTGTGGAATATTGTTTTTTTTTCTAATTAAATACTTTTTATCAATATTTAGTATATAACCTTTGTTGAAAACTATTGATTGCTAATTGATGAATCGGTTTACAACTAAAGTAGTCTTTATGAATATTTAGTATATAACCTTATGTTTGGATCTGAGTTTTTGGGGTGCTCTCCGCCTAGGCTTTGTATTTGTGTCGGCAGATACCTGGGGTATATTTACAGCTCTTGAGGATTAACTCTTAGCAGGTAAATTTCCTGCGGACCTTCTGCTTCTACGGGCATTGAACCGCATATCGCTCATAGTATCTAACCGTTGTGAAGTTTATTTTTTGGATTTAGGACTTAATATACATATGTAGACTAAATCATAGCAAGAAGTAATCCTCCGTCGTCGGTTCTTAACTATGTAGACTCGCTAATGTAATCCAATCTTAGATACATCGTATTTAAAATCCACAGCAAAAACACGACATTTCCTCAGAATCCCCTGCTGAATAAAACTTATATAGAATAATATGCAAAATAAAGCCTATCTAGTGGATAAAATTAGAGGAAAAAAGCCGTTCGTGGTGGTAGAAAATCTTAAAAGTATTTCGCTCAGAAATCTCCGAAATATTGTCACTAATTTTACGTATCCTGTTTTATAGCCAAATAGATTTATATTCTATAATCAATAAGAAAAACCTACTAACAATAAAAAACTATGGGTAACAGATGAAAATAGGGAATACCAAGAATAATTCTAAAGAACGAAATCAACACCAGTACGGCATCTTCGAATTCTAACAAACAAAATATTGATTCTAATTATACGTATCCTGTTTTATTGACAAATACATTTGACTACTATAAGCAATTAAAAAAGCAATAAAAAACCAAGGGAAAGAGACAAAAATTACAAAAAGAACGACAAAAACCCGTTCATAAGAACAAAACAGACGTATTTGAAGTTTTAAGCATTTATTTCTCCGATTGACATAACCTAATCAAAAATAGTTTAAGAATCATTTTTGTAGAGAATTTAGTAAGTTTTCAAATAGTTTCAATCCACTTACCACGATTTCCCAACCGTGTTCGAGATATTAATGAAAGTATACGAAGTTTCCAAAACTTTTCATATCTGTTCATAAAATATTTTATTCTAACCCTTCCTTAACTCCAAACGTAACATAACTTTCAACATATTAGTTTTAATGAAAGTAGAACATGCAGATAATGTTTCAACTGAATCCCGTTATTCTAAGTACCCAAACCAAAAACGGTATTCAAAAACTATTTTTCCAATTTTCTCGACAACGGTTAAAGCTATCGCCTTGAAAATGGTTTCATTCGTTTTTTTAGCCCAAGAAGCCTATAAAACGAGTACTTACAAGCTTATGAACTTAAAAATGTAAGCGTTACGATTTTTTCTGCGCGAATTTCGCCCCAAACGCCATCTTCCAGTGGGCGGATTTTGCTGGTTAACGAACTTGACCTTTCAAATTGGACGACAGATTTTTGTACCAAATTTCATCAAAATCGGACCATTCGTCTTCTATTTAGAGAGCGAACAGACAAATATATATATATATATATATATATATATATATATATATATATATATAAATATATACATATATATATATATATATATATATATATATATATATATATATATATATACAAATTTGAACCACCGTTATTTTCGGTTTCTAGGGGTTCTGAAACGCAAAATTTTCTAGTCGGCACTTCCGGATTGTTTTATTGTATCAACCTTATAAGCGGGGTTCCTCCCTATGGGGGAGGGAGGAACCGCGCTAAAACTGATTATGTCTCGTTTAGGACCAGGGAAGGATTCGAGAGGTCAACGATTCAAGCTATAGCATGTTCGAATAGATGGTTTAGTTGGAGGGAAAAGGGCGTGGCCTATATTGAAAAGGCCATGCAAGAAATTGCCGATAAAAATTCTCTCTGCTATAACCTTATCACTAGGAGGTTTAAAAC
The DNA here is from genome assembly GCA_946811695.1 of Gonocerus acuteangulatus. NCBI lineage: Eukaryota > Metazoa > Arthropoda > Insecta > Hemiptera > Coreidae > Gonocerus > Gonocerus acuteangulatus. The sequence continues at coordinate 5,209,578 of OX328130.1, forward strand.
GTTTTCAGCCTTAGCTTTGGCTAAGTATTGATAAACATTAAACACTATCACCCTTGTCTGACCTCTCAAAGCCTTCCCAAGTCTTAAACGAGACATAATCAGTATTTATAATGATTCAAGTATCGTGTTGTTCCTTAAAATGGGAGTGTGCAAATGGTGGAACCTTCGGGATTATTTCCCTAGAAATTTAGCGCATGCGGAATTGAACTTTTCCGTCAATCTAAACAGGAAATAGTTCCCCATAAGTTGACCTGGTTTTGAACGAAGTATTTTTGTTCTTCATAGTGGCAACGTTAAAATATAGTGAAGGTGGTAACATATTCGTGAAATTCCCGAGTTGATGGTATCAATCTTCAAAACCAAAAGTAACACACACACACACACACACACACACACACACACACACACACACACACACACACACACATATATATATATATAACACGCTAAAAAAGCATGTCTCCGCTCTTTTAACATTATATTACTGTAGATATATATGATTCTTGACTATATGTCAAACTAAGAAGGTGTTGTGGTCAGTATTATGCTCCGACCGCCTGATTTTATCCCACTGCGGCTTTCTATTTAACCCATTAAAGACTGGATGACCCTAGAGGATTTTGGGAACGCTGAGTCCGATCCTTGAACGACGCCACTAGAAGATAAAATATTGCAGACAGCGTCCTTGTTTAAAAATCAGGTCTTCCCAATCACAGTGCTGTACCTTAGGGCCAACCCCCACCTAAAACTATTGAAATGCGTATTAGCGTCACAGCACTCATTAGTAATTACGCGCAACTCTCTACCCGCACCTCCACGCGTACTTCCTCCATTGCGTAACGCCTACTTGAGAACGGTCGTAACATTACGGCACAATTAGGCCGCCATCAGCATTCATGATGATAGGCTGTATTGGCAACGAAAAGAGCTTTTACTTTCAGCACTTGATGAATTATGCTGATGTTACGAAACGTCATAAAGAAGGAGTCCTTATAATTCACTTCCGTAGAAGACATTATATTGATAAGAATGTACAACAAGATATTTATCATATAATTCTACGTGGCTGGAGTTGTGGGTCCCATTTCCACTGAGCATGGCACTTTCATTCGGAAACATCCTTCGCGCAGTGGCTGTACAACTAAACACATTCCTTAGAAGGTTCCTTTGCGGAACTTAGCATATCTCCCTTAGTGGAACATATCAGGTATCCTTCTGGAACTTTACAAGTCTCCTTGCGGAACTTAGTGGATATCCTTGTGGAGCTTATCAGATCTACTGGTGGAACATATCAGGTATCTTTCTGGGACTTAACTAGTCTTCTTGCGGAACTTAGTGGATATCCTTGTGGTGCTTAGCAGATCTCCTTGTGGAGCTTATCAGATCTCCTGGTGAAACATGTCAGGTATCCTTCTGGGACTTAAAAAGTCTTCTTGCGGAACTTAGTGGATATTCTTGTGGTGCTTAGCAGATCTCCTTGTGGAGCTTAGCAGGTCTCCTTGTTGAGCTTAGCAGATCCCTTGGTGGAACATATCAGGTATCCTTCTGGAATGTATCAAGTCTTCTTGCGGAACTTAGTGGATATTCTTGTGGAACACATCAGGTATCCTTCTGGAACTTAACACGTCTCCTTGCGGAACTTAGTGGATATCCTTGTGGAGCTTAGCAGATCTTCTTCTAGAACATAGCAGGTCTCCTGGAACTTCGATGTTCCCTTGCGGAACTTAGCAGGTCCTTTTGTGGAGCTTAGCAGATCTCCTTGTGGTACATAGCAGGTCTCCTGGAACTCACTGTGTTCCCTTGCGGAACATAGCAGGTCCTTTTGTGGGACTTAGCAGGTCTCCTTGTGGTATATAGCAGGTCTCCTTGTGGTATATAGCAGGTCTCCTGGAACTCACTGTGTTCCCTTGCGGAACGTAGCAGGTCTCCTTAAAGTACATAGCAGTTCCCTTTGTGGAACTGAACAGGTCTCCTTGGGGAACTTAGCAGGTCCTTTTGTGGATGTGAGCAAGTCTCGTACTCTTACATGGTAGGTTTTCTAAAACTTTTAACGTTTCCTTGCGGAACTTAGGAGGTTGCGGAAAGGCCTCTTTGTGGAACATTGCAACTCTCTTTGCGGTTGCCCACTAATTTTTATGGAATTTATTAAGGACTCTATAATATTAGTGGTTTTTTCTTATCTTCCCAATAACTATTCAGGGCTCGACAGTCGAGATGAGACGATACTTAATTGGTCCATTAAGGAGATAGTGTGGTAAGTGCAGCAAAATACAGAATAAGTCCACAACGGCTCATAATGTTGAAATTGTATTCGTCTGCAAGACGTCCTCTACTTCAAACGTGCCCAAAACGAATATTTAAAACCTGTAAAGATGATGGGCACCAAAAATGGTTTTGTTTGATTCCCACTTGCAAAATCGTAAACACTTCGTTATTTTTTCGTGATAGGCAAGTCAAAAGACCAGCCGGTCAGGTTTTTGGACTGGCTTATCTACAGATTATCCCACTTTTCTATCCAGGATGAGGCAGAGGTGTTATCCAGGGATACTAAAATTGACCATCCCTGTTGGGAATCGAACCCACAACCTTCTACTTTATACTATATGGAAGGAGGGAATGGCATCACGAGTGGATTTACATATTTTTTTCTGGATCTTAAATCGAAATTTTTTATGGATTCTGCACGTTTTAAGTGATTTTAAAGCATGGTTTTTATTTTACATATTTTGTCAAAAATCCATATTTTTACATATTTTGCCATAAATATATATCATTGCTACATATTTTGATATTATTTTTATTTTGTAATTGAAAAAATCAAGGGGAAACCGAGCAAGAATGCTTTATCCCAACCATTCCATCTTTACTTATCACCTCGACGGCTAACTATCTAATCTTCATGAAAAATATTTTATAGTGTTTTGGGTATTTTTTTACTACATATATTTATTCTTTTATTACATATTTCATTATGAATATTTAAATATATATGTACATATTTTGAGTTGTATTTTACATGAACATCCGTTCCCTAGTTATGAGTGTTTAGAATGTTCCTGCAATCATGGAGAAAGTGTTGTTATTAAGAGGGTTATGAGGCCATGTTTGCTAACACATGGAAGATGTGCATATCAATATTTCGACCTCATAACATAGAACTCCTCAGGATCATGAACATGCTCGTCCTAGTTCGCCATAACTTTATGAGGTCAGTATGAGGTGGAGATATTTCTAAACGCTCCTTGCTTTTGGCTTGCTGAGCACGCTTCTGTCTAGCCTTTGTCGTGTAACTTTCTCATGTTGAAACACTTCGGAGTGCTGTTTTGAATAACCAGATCGTGAACGTCTTCCGAGAGGTTTTGATAAATACATCCGGAAAGGTATGCACGGTTTTTTGCCGCGTTCCACTTGGTACGCATCAACTCTGTGGAGCATTTCGGTGCTGATTTATAATGTCAACACTTCATAACCAATAGATAAAAAAAAAAAAAACAAAAAAAAAAAACGGACGTTTCAATAAATTTATCCTGGAGCTCCAAAAGAGGTATGTGATTTGCTCACATATGTACTAAAAAAAAAAAAATGATTATAACTAATGATAAAAATTTAGTATACATAAATAAAAGTAAACAAATAAAATTAACAATAACAAAACTATTATAAAAATAAGTTATTAAATAATTAATACTTTATTACAAGATAAAAATCATTGTTTAATAACATAGGATAATTATGAAGGCTTTAATTTATTTTTTGAAGCCGCTCCTACTCACAAATATTTGATCTTAAATCTTAGTATAGCCTGTTCATTAGATGGAAAAGTTCTAAGCGCGCAGGTGCGAAATTCTAAAGGAAATATTCCTGACGGTTTCGCCATTTACAATTTCAATACACAACGCGCTACTTGAAACTCAATAAAAACTAATTATGTCTCGTTTATGAGCAGGAAGATAGTGTTTAATATTTATCAATACTTCAAGCCAGAGCTAAGGCTGAAAACAATTTAAGCTATAACATAGCCTGTTCAAATAGATGATTAAGTTGGAGGGGAAAGGGCGTGGCCTATATTCCCCGTGCAGAAAATTAATTATAATAATTCTCTCTGTTATAACCTTATCACTGAGGAGGTTTAAAATAATCTCAGCCTTGGCTTTGGCTAATTATTGATTACACAGGCACACAACAACAAAAAAGAAGTGCTATTTTCCAAAGACACTATACACATATTCTTATGTTTAGACACGCTGAATCCGAATCTGGAGTCCGTTTTACCCACGTCAGGTGCAGTGATGTGGGGCGGGTAAATGCCCAGTGGGTAGGTAAATATAAATTGGGTATTTACCCGGGTATTTACCCACAGGGAAGGTAAATACCCAAAAAGTGGGTATTTTCAGTTTTTGAGCTTGATACAACTTCTTTGAATATTTTTTGGTGCAAACAAGGAATGAAACTCACCCATTTGATCATAAAAACTTAATAAACATTAATATTTACCCAGTAATATTTTAAAGAATGTTAAAAGTCGGAACGGGTATTTATGGGTATTTAAACTTAATGCATATCTATGATATGTATATATCTAAGATCCTTTGTTTGGGAAGGTCTTGAAGACAATGACAAAGAAAATAATAAAATAAGTCCCATGTTATGGTGGAGAGGCTTGAAAGGTACATGTGTTTTGATCAATGAATAGGTAACGTAATTTGTGTTTAGCTGAGGCTACATTTTTGTGAATGCAGTAGTATCAAATTTAGGCAAACAACTTGTTTTATTGGTAGTCGGAAGGTCCATGGCAAATTTTCAGGTAATAATTTATTATTTATTAACCTCTCAGTGATCCTATTTTATAATTTATTATTGTTTTAATAGTTTCTCAGTGTTACAATAGCTCTAAACTGGCAAGATCCATGACATTTTACAATATTCGATTACTAAGTCGCGGTTTAGTTAAATACCTTAAATACCCGGGTATTTATGAAATTGGGTATTTACCCTGGGTATATACCCTGGGTATTTACCCTGAAGAATAAATACCCGGGTATTTTACAACACTGGTCAGGGGATTTTACAACAGGTGTAAGGGGATTTGAAGGCCAAATTTCGTATGAAGTCGTTTAAGAAGAAATAACTAGAGCTTCCATGGTTTTGAGGGTCGCTGAATTCGAATACGAGGTCTGTTTCACCATATCGGCGCAAAATCAAGGTCATTTCGAGGAAAAATATGTCTATTTTGCAAAAAAATGAATCCGCAGTCAAAATTCTTTTTTTGCAAAACAGACATATTTGTTCTTAAAATGAACTTGATTTTGTGCAGATTGGGTAAAACAGACCTCGAATTCGTATACAGCGTGTCGAAATACATAAAAATATAATTATGGTGTCTTTGGAAAATACCACTTATTTTGTGTGCCTGTGTAAACATTAAACACTACCTCCTTAGACTGACCAATCAAGGCCTTATCTATTACTAAACGAGACATAATCAGTTTTTATTGAGTTTCACGTATCGCATTGTTCTTTGAAATGAAAATTATCAAATGGCGGAACCGCTGGAAATATTTTCTTCTATCTCTATTTGTACAAACTATAGACATATTCTGGAAGAAATATATATTATTGAGACAAGTTTGGTTCAGGGGTAGAGCACTTGAGCAATGTTCAGTGTTTTTGTGTACCGAGATCGAACGTAGGGTAAAACTTTTATCATTAGTTTCGTCGTTGGAAGGTTGGCGATATCATACCGTCCTTAGGTACTCCCAGCCTGTATGAAGTTCCCGCAAAATGGAGCATTAGGCAACCAGAGCTTATTACTGACCATACTATCTCCCTCGTGCGCTTTACGGTCAAGAATTAGACACCTCAACATTCTGGGGCCTGTTACGGTACTGATTAGAGTATATAAGATTGTTATTAGCTTCCATTGCAGAGCCACCACAGAGCCTGGTGTTGCTAACAGGTACCGAAGAACTAATTACAACTAAGAGATTAACCCTAAGGAAACGGATATTGTGCAATCTAGAGCAGAGGGGAGGGAGGATTCTGCGGCTAGCCGCAACGACCTGCAGGAAAACCGCAAGGGAAATGCCAGAAGCAGGAGAAGAACGGTAAAGCGAAAGGTTAACATCTAGCAGTTTCAAGCAGAAGATTGCACACAAGAGCTGTGTTCTAGAGCATATTCAGGAACAAGCCAGACTGTGGATAGAGTACCGGAATCATACTTGAGAACTAATACAACATCATGAAGATAAGATATTTAGCCGTCGAGGTGATAAGTAAAGATGGAATGGTTGGGATTCGGCTAAATAAACCTTAATACGATTTTTGTTAAAAAAATCTATATTTAGGACGTTTCGGCTACTCATTGGTAGCCTTCAACGAGGCATACAATACAACATTGTGCGACCAAAATCCAATTCAGTTTCTTGAATTCATAAATAAAAAAGAAATGAATATTTTTCAACTCTATATACCAAACGTTGTATACGGGATGTTAAATTTTCCAAAAAAAATAAATAAAAAAAATTAAATAAATAAAAATCAATCAATCCTTGGAATAGAAATGGCGGCGCTGTGCTGACGAACGAAAACCCTCTTTTTCCACGTGAGATATTCTGCAGGCGACTATTTTTAATCTAGAACGAAAACCCTCTTTTTCCACGTGAGATATTCTGCAGGCGACTATTTTTAATCTAGAACGAAAACCCTCTTTTTCCACGTGAGATATTCTGCAGGCGACTATTTTTAATCTAGAACGAAAACCCTCTTTTTCCACGTGAGATATTCTGCAGGCGACTATTTTTAATCTAGAACGAAAACCCTCTTTTTCCACGTGAGATATTCTGCAGGCGACTATTTTTAATCTAGAACGAAAACCCTCTTTTTCCACGTGAGATATTCTGCAGGCGACTATTTTTAATCTAGAACGAAAAACTCAGACTATTTCGAAAGAAGAACGTTAAATCAAGTCAAGTACTTAGGATTTTTAAGAAGTATTAATTTTTTCGAAAATGGGGAACAATTATTCATTATCTATTAAAAAATCCGTCGACAATTGGTAAAATCGTTATAATTCAATGAATAAAAAAAAAATCCTATTATCAAATATCATTAGGAAACTGCAGTTCAAATTTGAAGATAATCAGGCAAAAATTTCAGACGCCAGTGTATTGCTTGATATGAAAACATAGTTTTGCGAAAACCACTTTAAAGTTTAATGTTCTGAAATGTTCATTTTTTTCTATTTAATTTTTTTTTTCGTAATTTCTTGTTTTAATGATAAAAAATGGGGGGGGGGACTGAGGTAGTATTAGTGTACTCTGCTATTATCCGGGTGAAGAAAGATCCCTGCTCCTCCATGGATATGTAAGGAAAGTTAGCAACCTATAGATAAGAACTTGCAAGTGGCCTGGATTTTTTATCTTATACATTTCATGCATATTGTCTGTACTGAATTTAATTTTTTTGTTTTCGGATTTTTTTTTGCCCAATGTGCGCATTTCGAAATTATAATGTGTAAAATGAAAACAACATACCCCCCCCAAAAAAAGTAAGGTAAGGGACAGTCAAACTCTGACGCATAGTCGGACCCGGCACACGGCGAGACACCGTTACTTATATATATATATATATATATATATATATATATATATATATATATATATATACAGTAGAACTTGGATAATTCGAACCCCTAGGGACTGATAAAAAAGTTCGAATTATCCAAAATTCGAATTAAAAAAGTTTTCGAAAATAAAGGGCTATAAAATCGAACTTCATATTTTCACATTTCTTAATTTAAAGAAAATACTTTTTAATTAAAGAAAAAAAAAATCATGAATTGATGATTACGTAAATAAATAATTTATCAAAAAAGTGAAAATAAAAGTGTATTGTTTTGAAAAAAAAGTCATTTTCATAGGCAAGAATTTTTTATTTATTTTTCAGATAAGTCCTTGGCAATTTCACATTTTTTTCTTTATTCCTTTTTTCTACTTCTTTAATCGCAGCTATTTTCTTTGTCAAATTTAAAGTTTTATAACTTCTAGGCTTCGACATCTAAAATCAACAACTCAGAGAACTGCTCTGTAGACCAAAAATTCAAGGCACAAACAATAAAACAGATCTAGATAACTGAATAAGATGGGCTCATAGCCCTAGTTGCGAAGCCTTTATATAATGAAATAAAAAAAAAAATAACGGAATAAGAAATGAATATCGAAGGGATAATGGGAGGGAATTCTAGGATAAAACGATAGGATGTAACTATAACAACCCCTGGAAGGGAGGAAGCGCGACCCTCCACTTTGCAGAACTCCTAGAGTCCAAGAACTAGACTATGAGACCGCCGCGCTTCTTGTCCTGGAACCCCTACATCCGTATCTTACTATCAACTTTACCCAAGGAGAGAATATTTTCAAAATATTTAAGATTGGCTGTCTCCCTGTCCACTTCCCATTGGAGGCACAGACTCGTGAAAAATTCGAATTATCCAAAATTTTATTCGAATTAACCATAATTTTTTTACATTGTTTATGCCCTAAATTCTAGGGACCGAGAGAAATATTCGAATTAAAGACAATTTCGAATTATCGAAGTTCGAAATATTCATGTTCCACTGTATATATATATATATATATATATATATATATATATATATATATATATATATATATAAATTCTTTTTGACCTTAGGAGGCACGGGGTCGTTAAAGAGTCATCTTGTCTTCATACTACTTTATTTAATAGGCCCGACATGTTTCGTGCATATTTTCGCACCTCTTCAGGGGCACTTCTTGCTAGGAAGTCTTCTCGTTACCATGTATTCGCTCTGGAGTCTGGCTTAATACTAAGCTATACTATTAAATAAAGTAGTATGAAGACAGGAAGACTGCTTTAACGACCCCATGCCTCCTAAGATCAAGAAGAATTTAGATATTTTGGGTCATCTACAAGAATAAATTATTTATATATATATATATATATATATATATATATATATATATATATATATAGATATATACGCTAAAAAAAATTATAACTACAGTGGTCATAAATTCCAATCTAATAATAACCTTGTTTTGTCATAAAAAGTACGAAAGTAGATAACTATTTGACCTACATCGGAAAATGTTTTATTTCTATTAATAATTACTTTAATAACCAGGATACTGCTGGTTATGAATATTGCTGGAGCTATTATTGCAAGTATAATAGTTTAGTTATTTCAATGTTAATTGTACAATTATACGCTTTCGAAATATAATATTATGATACGATAATAATTCACATTTATGTGATCATTTTTAATTTTACATTTTTATTCAAAAAGGTATTATTTTAATATTTATGTTTAAAAGTAGAAGGTGTTAATGGTAGATAAATAAGAAAGTAGCTTTAGTTTTTTTTCTTCTATTCTTATAAGGAGAATACCCTCCTGTTGATGTTGACACAATCTAGAAAAATGCTTAGGAAAAATGTCGGTTTTTTGAAACTCATTCATGGTAAAGCAACAGCTTCAAATTAGTTTATTTATACATGGAGAGTTGAGAGCAGAACAAGACCAAGTCCATTTTTGGCATTTTATGTTGTAATGGGATTGAAGAGTATTACTAAAATGCCTCTTTTCAGTGCTACAGGAGACTAAGTCCTAACTTCATTATTTTACCACTTGTAGCAGTTCTTGCTACACATCTGGAAGTAATTCTTATTTGTTTTCAGAGCATAAGTAAGCCAAGTCCAAGTTATAAATATTTTATGAACAAGGCTATATATAAATATTGTCAGTATTTAAGTTCAAATCTTTTTAAGACTTATACTGGTCAATAGGATTTATACAACCTCTCTGCAATTATAACGCATAATACTCATTCTCTGAAAACTGTATAACATGGACTTAGTCAAGTTGTGCTCTCAATCCTCCATATTTCGATCTGTTCTTGGTATCCGAAAAAATTTCTAATTCTTATTCATTCTATTCCTTAATTTCTAACGCCAATTTTTATATATATATATATATAAATATATATATATATATATATATATATATATACATATATATACTCCACATACAGTTCACACTAATTCCTCCTCAATTACTATATAATTTTTTTATTATTATAAATTAATAAACAAACAATGAGAGGTCCCACAATGAACCAATGTTTTGAATATACTCTAGTGGAGTTCGCCTTTATGGAGAAACTATATATATATATATATATATATATATATATATATATATATATATATATATATATAATTATTTTTTTTGGCATACATATGCTTTAGCGGTGACTAAACCGGAAAAAAAACGTTACAAAAAAGTGGCCGCTGGCGTTCGCGCATGCGCAGTGACCATGTACGAAAAAGAAGACTGTCTTTATAAAGTATATTACATAGGTTTGTCGGGTGGACCTAAAGCATATTTTTGTTCCTGAATTTGAGCAGAAGGCTCTAAACGCTTTATTTTTTCATATTACCTAATAAGTTTTTAATTTATAAACTTATTTTATATAGTTTTTTTAGGTTTGTCGACATCTAGGCCATTAGCGCCGAATATATCATTATTATTATCGAAACAATATTTGTTAAAAATCCACTCTATGAGAAAATCAAAGGAGTCGTGATTTTGCAATAATATTCTTCCGTGTAAGTTAGTTTTGAAGTATTTAGACTTAAAATTCTAATGGAAGCAACTTCTAAGCAAATCATTAAGTTGTTTACAGTTTCGTCACGTTTGTAAAATAAGAAATTTGTACAAAAAATATATTTCAATAATTTTGAAATGTAATTATCAGTTTTTTTGGGGGTCAACATTTTAGTATGATAGTTTAATGAAAGGCCAGTTTTAGGAAGCGAAATATCGAAATTTTGTTGCTGAAAGTTTCAGATTTCAAGTTGAGTTAACTGTATAAAGATTTTATGGAAAACGCAAAGCTTGTGCACTTTTTTCAAGTGACTTTGTTTTGTATTTAAATTTCCCCCCTATGATTATTATCAACCTATATTCTCCTTGATATTGCGGTTCCCCATCCGGATGAAGATCTCAGCTAAAGATCACGGTAGTGACACAATCCTCCGACATCACGCGAGCACAGTTTGCGAAACGTGATGTTTTCTTCTCCCAAAGGCTATTGTACGATTCGGTTCGTGACCGCTTACTCGCAAAACCTCAAACCTTTTTACAGTTTCTTTTTTATGTAATTGTCAGTCCGTTTATTTATAGTTTTTTTCTAAAAACCTTTTCGAACAATTCGTTTAATAGTTTTCATTTACAGTACGACATTGATATCACTCCATTGTGTCGACCACGAATCCTTGTACATCTGTAAAAGTTAGAGATTAGTTTTGATTGTTATGTTACGGGCGAGGTTAGCTCAGTTGTAGAGCACTGGACTAATAAGCCGAGTTCGAATCCCGAGCAAGCACTAAAGATTCTTATCCTTATACTGTCTTCGTTCATGGGTTATATTCGGCCTCCCTGACCGTCCCTAGGCCAACCTAGCCTTTAATTAATTTAATAATGGGTACCTTAGTGCTAATGACTCTAGCAGTCGAAGCATCAAAAGGGAAAATCAGGCGGCTGACCACACTATCCTCCTAGTGTGCCGTATGGTCAAGAATATTATACCTCTATAGTATCTGCCCTCGTAGTTGACTATCCTCCTATCCTAATAGTCCCATATAATAATGTATGCACATAAGACTATATATATATATATATATATATATATATATATATATATATATATATATATATATGTTCTCGTTGGAACTTGCGGATTGCGGGTCATGAGGTCAACCTCGTAAGCGGGTTTTCTCCCTATGGAGGGAGGGAGGAACCGCGTTAATAACAAATAATTTTTTTGAAAGATAACCGAAATTAAAAATGAAAATATTTCTTTATAGATATATATACATAATTACACAATACATAAATAATTCCATTACATAATGAACAGGTGTTGGGGTTGACAAGACCACCTCCAGCTGTGCAACATGCTAGAATCAACAGGTGTTGGGGTTGACAAGACCACCTCCAGCTGTGTAACATACTAGAATCAGCAGGTGCAAACGCCAATGTCATTGCTTTAAATTGCAGTAATCCTTGCTAAATTGCAACTCCTAAATGCACCTGTTGATTGTGCTGCAAAAAAAATGTCAGTTTTCGCTGTCATCGAGCTTGCATTAGTAACAAACTGACAGTGGTTTTCTTCTTGAGCCAATTCTCATAGAATGCTAACTATTGAGGTTGTATTCGAAAAAGAATGGTTGAAAGATTTCTTCAGAAAATTTTAATCTATGTCTTTAGACGTATGTGACAAAACTTTTTATGAAGTAAATTGGGTTGTTTTTTTCATGTAATAAACAATGTTTTAAGTACGTTAAAAAATTATATAAAAAATGTCTATTTTTCTCACGTATTGTTATTTCACCCAGATTCAAGTCATTTTAATAATTTCTGAATAATGTAACATTATGAAAATTGTATTAAAAGCGATTTGACGCCTTGAGAAGGTTTCTGAAATGAATACTTTCAGAATTATGAGTGAGAGAATTACAAAATAATATGCAATTATTTCGATTTTCCTTTTAAATTAAAAAAAAAATATATTTTGGGAAATTTTTGATTATGGAGTTATTACACAAAGGATCGTCTTTGTGAAACTGTGATTGTTTTAGCGCGGTTCCTCCCTCCCCCATAGGGAGGAACCCCGCTTATAAGGTTGATCTCATGACACAATCCAGAAGTGCCGACTACAAAATTTTGCGTTTCAGAACCCCTAGAGACCGAAAATGATAGTGGTTCAAATTTGTATATATGTATATATATATATATATATATATATATATATATATATATATATATATATATATATATATTTGTCTTTTCGCTCTCTAGGTAGAAGAAGAAAGGTCTGATTTTGATGAAATTTGGTACAAAAATCTTTCGTCTAATTTGAAAGATCAAGTTCGTTAACCAGCAAAATCCGCCTACTGGAAGATGGCGTTTGGGGCGAAATTCGCGCAAACAAAATCGTAACGCTTACGTTTTTGACTTCATAAGCTTGTAAGTACTCGTTTTATATGCTTCCTGGGCTAGGAAAACGAATGCAACCTTTTTCAAGGCGAGAGCTTTAACCATTTTCGAGAAAATTGGAAAAATAGATTTTGAATACCGTTTTTGGTTTGGGTACTTAGAATCATGGGATTCAGTTGAAACATTTTCTGCATGTTCTACTTTCATCAAAACTAATATGTTGAAATTTTTGTTACGTTTGGAGTTTAGGAAGGGTTAGAATAAAATATTTTATTAACAGACATAAAAAGTTTTAGTAACTTTGTTTACTTTCCTTAATATCTCGAAAAAGGTTGAGAATCTTGGTAAACGGAAGAATTCCATTAGAAATCTTATTAAATGCTCTAAAAAAAAGGTTCTTATGAAAGTTTTTATTAGGCGATGTCAATCGGAGAAATAAAAGCTTAAAACTTTAAAGTAATTGATTTCGCTTATTCGAACTTTTCTTTTTGTCTGTTTTTTATTCCTTGTTATTTTTCAATTGCTTATAGTTGGATAATGTATTTGAAAATAAAACAGGTTAAGAAAAATAAGAAAAACAATTTAATGTTAGAGATATGGATTTCCAAGATATAGCTTTTCAACTGCCTAGCGTCCTTCCAAGGGAGGGTTGTTTGTCTTTGATTTTGGTACTTAGAATTATAGGATACAGTTGAAACATTTTCTGCATATTCGAATTTCATCAACACTAATATGTTGAAATTTTTGTTACGTTTAGAGTAAAGGAAGGGTTAGAATAAAATATTTTATTAACAGACAAAAAAAGTTTTGGTAACTTTGTATACTTTCGTTAGTATCTCGAAAACCGTTGACAATCTTGTGAAGCGGAAGATTACCATTCGAAAGCTTACTAAATGCTCTACAAAAAAGGTTCTGAAGAAAGTTTTAATTAGGCGATGTCAATATGAGAAATAAGTGCTTAAAACTTTAAATTAATTGATTTCGTTTATTCGAATGGTTCTTTTTGTCTGTTTTATTCCTTGTTATTTTTCAATTGCTTATAGTTGGATAATGTATTTGACAATAAAACTGGTTAAGTAAAATAACAAAAACAATTTATTGTTAGAAATATAGATTTCCAGGATTCCAAGACCTTGTCACTAGCGGGTTCGTTTATAGTGTTAGCGGACCCTTCCAGGTAAGATTGTAATGACCTTTCAAGACTTTACTACACACAGGAATGGCGTTAGTGACCTTAAGGGTTGACACGCCATTATAACAATTAATTTAAAAAAAAAAGACTCGTGTAACCAAAATAATAACTGCTTCTATTTTAATCTTTCCAAATTAGACTAGGGATATGAACGGAACCGCGCTAAGATGATGCAGTTCCTGCGAGACGGACTTTTATTATTTGAAATCTGTACAGACATATTATACATAGAACCTAAGTTGTACATATAAACTGTTGCGAATATGTATAGCCATATTGTACATCATACAAATTATTTCTTCGTTATCTTTATTTTTTTATGTTTGTTCTTAATTTTTATTGCTTTTACAAAGTTATTTTTACTTTTAGCTATTTGATATTCACGAACTTAGTTATATATTTATATAGATACGTACAATAATGTTATTGGATTTATAATTATTATGTAAAATGTTAATTATTATGGATTTATAATTATTATGTAATTGGATGAATATGTACTTCCATTTTATATTTGTATTAGGTCGAATCGATTTCGAAGGGGATGCTCACAAATAAATAAATGAAAAAAAAAAGATTTATGGATACTTTAATTATTTTTATATAAGGTCACCCGAAGATATTTCGGTGAAAATTATCCTGCCTCTCTCAACAACCAACTGTTACTGAGGCACCCTTTTGTATAATCAGAACCAGGAGTGACTGATAGCGTGGTTCCATATCAGCAAGGAAGCCAGTGTCGGTGGATATCTTGTTAGGGTTCTCTGAAACTTTTTAAACGTATTTATGAGTCATGATAATGGATAAAAATCAGTCCCGTAACAGGCCTCGAGGGCCCTTAGTGGCAGATACTATAGAGGTATCTGATACATGACCATGAGGCAGACTAGGGAGATAGTGTGGTCGGTACTATGCTCCGGCCGCCTGATTTTCCCCTTTGCTGCTTCGACTGCTAGACTCATTAGCACCAAGGTACCCATTAATAAATTAATTAAAGGCTGGGTTGGCCTAGGGACGGTCAGAAAGGCCGAATCCAACCCATGAACGAAGACACTAGAAGAAAAAATCATCAGTACTATGCTCGGGATTTGAACTCAGGTCCTCCAACTTATTAGTCCAGTGCTCTACCACTCAGCTAACCTTGCCCACCATGATAATGGAAGGTGGTGGTAAAATTAATGATAAGTCAGAACTGTCTGACCTGGCTAAAGGTCAAGTTCGTTGGGTCATTGTCGAGCAATGGCCTTCACTGGTCTTCAGCTTTATTTAATTTTAGTTTCTTCACCATTGGGTGATAAAACTAGGGCCAAGAGATTATCTTTTTGTTGGATCATTAAAGAAAAATCAATTACTCTAAATGGCTATGGATATCTTTTTTAAATATTATTGTATAAGTGTGTAAGTATTTGACATGTAATAAGGTCATCAATGTGGCTACCATCGGAAAGTAAGTCGGTCAAAGTGTAGGGAAATTTAAAATTTGTCCTGAGTCTACACTCTGTCAGTATGTGCTTTATTGATAGGTGAGTATTGTAGTATGTACATGTAGGTCTGTCCTGTCTTGACATAATGTAGGAGTTTGAGAGGAGATGGTTGACCGTAGATGATGCAAGGTAGGGATTGTCGGGGTTCGGTCACTGCTACTTAATAAAACTACATTTTATCATAAAAATGGTTTTATTGTGCCGACGTTTCGGCTTGAACTTCAAGCCTTCGTCAGGGCTGTAAAAAACAAGTAGGACGGATGTAATACTGAAATATATATATATATATATATATATATATATATATATATATATATATATATGCCTACATACACAAATACACATACATATATACATACATACATATATGGAAAAAGACAAGAACATAAAAACATAAAATACTTGAACATAATATAAAGAAGAACAATGTGCTCTAGAAGTGTTTGGATTATTAGAAGAACAGATATAAGAATAACAGATTACATATTAGATTAGATATAAAAATAACAATATGGGCTTACCGATGGGAAGATAGAGAACTATTCCTCGTATAACTTAAATTAAACATTCAAAGCGACTAGACTTGGAAAAAATAAGACTGACATCTTTAAAACGTAAATCTAACTTAATTCAACAATAAGTTTAATTGGAAGAATATGGTTTGAAAATATATTTTGATTTAACCAAGTCTAATCAGGTTTTGAACGTTTAATTTCAACGGTATCTGTGCAGATATTAAGTTAGATAAAAAATATTATATTATTTTATGTACAATTTTAAAAGTTTGTGAATTATTTACATAAAATTTAATAATCACGAGAAACAAAAAAAACAAAAATCTGGCCAGAAAAAAATGTTTTTAATTTTATCAGCTTTTATTTTTAAAAAGAGTGCTTTGAAATCGGTTAACATTTGGAGGCTGTAGCCTATTTTGAAACACGAAAAGTCGTTGTGCTCCACTGCTGTGCCGGGAGGCAGAGAAAGACCAAAGCTAACACTTAAGTAACCATCATGAAAGTGTACCAATTATATAGGAAATATTGGTATATTTTTACCATGGTTACTTTGGTCTGTCTCACGGCACCTTTATTGCTGACGAAGGCTACCAAAGAGTAACCAAAACGTCCTTAATACAGATTTTTACAAAAATCGTATTGATGTTTTCCTAGCCGAATCCCAACTAATCCCTGATTGATTATAAATACATAAATTCGTTTGTGGTTATCTTCCAAGGTTCTACAGCTATCATCAGTACAGTATGGATAACCAGATAATCCTTGGCTTGACACGGCTATATATATACATATCACGTTTCTACAACATTTTCTCCAAGAAGAAGGTTACACCACTCACGATCTAATAGAGGTTTTAGAGGAGCAGCAAGGATTCCCTATGTCCTTGGTCCTGGGGCAGGATATCATTCCGGGATTTGGGGTTTAAGTATCTTTTAATTTCAAGGGTAATTTCCCTTAAGGCTTATTAACAAGTTTTTGCTATTATAAGCAAAGGAGGTTCGATCGGATATGGTGGCAAAGGTGTGAGAGGTTAACCGTGACTGTGAAAGGTGATTTAATTAGGTGATTACTGCTACAGTATATACATATGACAAAGTAGCGCTTTTGGGATCTAAAGCTCCGACCTTTAATGTTAGTATTTACATCGAAAATTGCTATGAAATTAATTTCAGACGGTGCTTTGAAACACAGATAGAACAATAGTACCGTGCCTAGATAGATTAAAGCTCGTGAAAGAATTGCAGTGGAATCAGTGATCCATTCTGTAATCAGTATCCGTAGCAGATTGGATGGAAAACTCAATTCTAAATGCAAATTAGGGGACGTTTGCTTGCTTCGGCATTAAGGGAACTTATTTTTAAAATTAAAATTGACCACTTCATTAGTTTACCTTCTGTCCACACAAAAAAAGCAACTATTTTTGGGGGCAATTCAAGAATAAACTAGTACAAAAGAAAAAGGGCTACTATTTTTTGAGCTACGCCACATATACAGGGTTGTCCCGAAGGAAATCGCCACACTTGATGGTTGTGTACGCCAACTAAAGTGTAGTTGAATATAACCAAGGAAAACTTTTTACTTGCAATATTTCCTTAGATATAGGCGTTTCCGTGTTTTTTGGTCTCAACGCTAGTTTCTGGACATTTTTGTGCTATTTGTCGTTCACTCAACAGCGAAAATTTAATTCTGATGACATTTTCAAATTCTGCATCGCATTTCCTATAAGATCTTATGTAACTTGTGCAAAAATATCACAAACCAAATTCACAGCAGCCACCCAAACAAATGACATATTAAACATTTTGACTTTTAATGAGTTAATCATTAAAACCCAAAATGTTTTGCTTTAATTTTGTTTTAATCGACCACAATTTACCCATTCATAGCATTTTTGCCTTCAACACTTACTAACAAATTAGCCATTATAATGAAATAATGCAACTTTTCTGAGAGTCCCATCTACCTAACAATGGAACATTAAAAATAAAAACCCTTCATGATTAACTCATTGAAAGCCAAAATGTTTGATAAGTTATTTGTTTGGTGCTGTGAATTTGGTTTGAAAAATTCTTGATGATTATTTATTTATGACTATTTATTGGCATCTAGTAGTTGCAGAAATGTAACTCAATTACTATTTAGATAGTTGAGATATAGTTAACTACTGCCTAACACTGGTAGTATCAGAAATGTAACTCAACTACTATTTAGATAGTTGAGATATAGTTAACTACTGCCTAACACTGGTAGTTGCAGAAATGTAACTCAACTACTATTTAGATAGTTGAGATATAGTTAACTACTGCCTAACACTGGTAGTATCAGAAATGTAACTCAACTACTATTTAGATAGTTGAGATATAGTTAACTACTGCCTAACACTGGTAGTTGCAGAAATGTAACTCAACTACAAATTAGATAGTTGAGATATAGTTAACTACTGCCTAACACTGGTAGTTGCAGAAATGTAACTCAACTACTATTTAGATAGTTGAGATATAGTTAACTACTGCCTAACACTGGTAGTTGCAGAAATGTAACTCAATTACTATTTAGATAGTTGAGATATAGTTAACTACTGCCTAACACTGGTAGTATCAGAAATGTAACTCAAATACTATTTAGATAGTTGAGATATAGTTAACTACTGCCTAACACTGGTAGTTGCAGAAATGTAACTCAACTACAAATTAGATAGTTGAGATATAGTTAACTACTGCCTAACACTGGTAGTTGCAGAAATGTAACTCAACTACTATTTAGATAGTTGAGATATAGTTAACTACTGCCTAACACTGGTAGTTCCAGAAATGTAACTCAACTACTATTTAGATAGTTGAGATATAGTTAACTACTGCCTAACACTGGTAGTTCCAGAAATGTAACTCAACTACTATTTAGATAGTTGAGATATAGTTAACTACTGCCTAACATTGGTTCCATTATATGTATATATATGCTTGTCATACGTCCCGATTTGATCGGGACAGTCCCGGTATTTGGTTCATGTCCCGGTGTCCCACCCGGGTTTGTCAATGTCCCGGAAACTGCTGTATGATGTAAGAAGTAATAAATTTATGTTTTTAAGAATCTTTTACGAATCGGTTAATTTTCTAAAATCAAGTTTTTTGACTACCGCACAGTTTCAAAGAAGTGAGAAGTATTCTGGTTGTAATCTATGAGCAAACGCTGGACCTACTTACACAGCGCTGCCAGCGGCAAGTCCCTTACACTATTTGGCTGTGAATCAACTAGTAAAAATTCATTTTTTATTTTTAAAATGTGAGTGGACAAACAATTTAGGGTTCCAGATTCCCTTCTCCTGTAACTTGCGAGGCTTAAAACTCATAATTTTTCTTCTAATTTCTTCCATCATTATCGCCCCCCCCTTATGCCCATCCCATATCAATGTGTCCCGATTTCTCTCACCAAACACATGGTAAGCCTATATAATACAAAGGGCATTTGAGAGCCCGATCAGATAGCTTAAACAACATAATTGTTGTTGTTTCGGCAGGATCCGAAGGACACATGTGACGTTCGTGCTGTTTTTTGTAGTTATGACTAGGGACTGGATTCTTAGGTTTTCACCTATTTTTGTAGTTATGACTAGGGACTGGATTCTTAGGTTTTCACCTATTTTTTTTCCTTTCTTCTAAACAAGAAAAATGATAGTTTTTTTGATACGATTCGCGTCTTCTAGTATCATTCATGCAAATTTGGAAGAACCTAAAAAAAAAACTATTCAGGATGATATCACCTAAAATCACCTAAATAACGATTGAACGACCTAGACAGACCTAATCTTTGAAATAGAAAATACAATTCAATGAACTCCCATTTTGACACACTGGGGAAAAAATAAAAACAGCTGTTGATGCTTTGGATATGAATGAAGGAGCTGCCATTTCTAAGGATTCCATGTTCCTCTACACCAACGAGATTCGTAGTGCACTCGCATTCCTAAGAACACATTTCTCAGATCTTCCAAACCTCATTTAGGCTTTATTTTTAAAATGTATTTTATTTAAATAAATTTCATTCACTTTGTTTTTTAAATAAATATTTTGTTGAATATTTGGACTACTTATTCTTTTTTTAAAATAAAATCTTTTTTTTTTTCTCAATATGCTATTCTATAAAATAATGTTATTTGTTGTTTATTTTTATATCACTATT
Source organism: Gonocerus acuteangulatus (assembly GCA_946811695.1). Classification (NCBI taxonomy): domain Eukaryota; kingdom Metazoa; phylum Arthropoda; class Insecta; order Hemiptera; family Coreidae; genus Gonocerus; species Gonocerus acuteangulatus. Next base: position 5,229,987 of record OX328130.1, read on the forward strand.
TATATACATAATTATTTATCAATTATAAATTAATCAAAATTATTAATGATAAATTATAATAGGTTGAACTTATTTTTTTAACTTATTGAAACATTTTTTCATCTAAAAAAACTTAAAATGGATTTTTGAATAAAAGCCTAAAAAGGCATATTTTTCTAACCTAAAAAAAACCTAAAATGGATTTTTAAATAAAAACCTAAAAAGACCCATTTTTTGAACCTATTCAAAGCATTTTTATCACCTAAAAAAACCTAAAATGGATTTTTAAATAAAAGCCTAAAAATACCTACTCTGCCTGTTGCAAAAACCTAATTGGGTGCTTATTTTATCCTAAAAATCCGGCCCCTAGTTATGACATTGCGACTAGCCGAATGTATCAAGCCCAGTTGTGTAGCTACCTTCCGAGATGAGAAGAAGACATTCGTAATCATTCCATCGTCAGGAGGAACCGTGGAATCTAGGGAAATGGAGATATAGACATCAAAGACACCGCTTCGTTTGTAATGTTCCGCTTCGCCGGCATTGCTCAGGACTTCTTCAAGCTATTTCAGGAGCTGTTTCTTTTTCTTTTTTTAGGGAATGTTGTGGTATAGTCGGTAGTGTGTGCACTTTACTGGTTTGTGTGCATTTTAGCGGGTTTCTCCCTCCCTTTATAGGGAGGAAACCCAATTATGATGTTGACCTCATAAAGCAATCCGGAAGTGCCGACTAGAATATGTCATGTTTAAGAAGCCATAGAAAGCGAATATATAAATACATGAATATATATCATATATTTGTCTGCTTTCTCTCTCACAGGGTCAAAAGTTGTCCACTTTTGATGAAATATGGAACCAAAATACATTGTCTAATTTAAAAGATCAAGTTTGTTAACAAGCAGAATCTGACTGGGGCGAAATTCCCGCGAAAAAAAAAAACCAGTTGCGCTTAAGGCTCTTGATTTGAAGCCTTCCAAGTTCACTTATAATAGTTTCTCTAACGTAAGAAAACTAATAAAACTATCTTTAAGGTGATATCTGAAACCGAACTTGAAAAAAAAAAATGTGGGCAAACTAGTTTTTGTAACGCATGGGCTGTTGGAATTGTGGGATCTGTTGACATATTCGAAATACATCCATCGAAGAGATGCTGTTATTCTAACCAGGCTTCGAATTGGACACACTTTACTTACCCATTCCTACTTACTAGAAAGAAAGGACAGACCCCGTCATTTCATAGTGCAGAATAGAAATGACGGGGACTGTAGACAGGTTTACGGGGAGGAAGGTTAAGATACTAGTGTTTCATAACCCTCAGACGCATATTGCTATGCAATATTAAAATTACTTTATTATAATTGTACGTGATGGGATAAGACCATCGAATGTAAGTACACACATAATGATGTAAATATGTAATTGTTTCAATCAAATTATACATGTATAATGTACAAATAATTTTAGGAAATACCCTTTGAGGAGGAGCAGAATAGCTCGAAACCGGTTAGGGTGAAGATAATAAAATACATGAAGTGAAAGGTGTGTTTTTATCACCTATTGGCTACAAAAAAACAAGAATATATATATATATATATATATATACACACGAAGCTGTAAATAGTTCACTGAACTTTCACATCGACTATTACAAAAATTTTCTGTTTGCATCTAATTATTACTTTAGTGTTACTATTTGTTCTGTTTTTATGTACAAACGAGGATATAGTTAGCAAGCAGAGAATATTGACGAAACTATTTTCTTTTTTACTTTCAGACATAGCTGGTTTTAATACTGAAATGAGTATGTTTTACTAGATATGTTAAATTATATGTTATGGACATTTCTACCTTTTAGAGAAGACAAAGTTCCAACAGAAGAGGCCCAATTACCTGAAAATAAAAAAAATCTTATTATATAAACATAAAAATGAATACTATGAACAATAATATAAACCTAGATAATCTATAGATTTATTAGTATTTTTTCCCGTGTTCACTTTCTCCGTGTGCAACATGTTTTATAAGTTTTTCGAAATCTTTCATAATTAGTATAAAAATTTTCAAATAAATAATATTTTTGTAAAATAAAATTAAATTTAATAAATGACTCGCAGGATCTGCGTCATCTTAGCGCCTTTATGTTCTTATCCCTGGTGACATTTGAAAAACATAGACTAGAAACGGTTATTAAACATTGTTTTGGTATTTCGTGAAAGTTTTAAACAACCTCTCCAAAAATATTTCCATAAAAAGCAATATTAAGGTGGCACAATGAAGAAGAAACAAGCACCTCCTATGCATATATATATATATATATAAATATATATATATATATATATATATATATATATATATATATGTATATTATATACTATATATATATATAAAAAAAATATTATACTATATATATGAAAAAAAGAATCAGTCCCGTAACAGGCCACGAGGGCCCTGAGGGGTAGATACTGTAGAGGTATCTGATTCATGACCATACGGCACACTAGGGAGATAGTGTGGCCAGTACTATGCTCCGGCCGCCTGATTTTTCCCTTGGCTGCTTCGACTGCTAGCAGTCATTAGCAGTACAAGGTACCCATTATTAAATTAATTAAAGGCTGGGTCGGCCTAGGGACGGACAGGGAGGCCGAATTCAACCCATGAACGAAGACACTAGAAGAAAAAAATCTTTAGTGCTTGCTCGGGGTTTGAACTCAGGTCCTCCAACTTATTAGTCCAGTGCTCTACCACTGAGCTAACCTCGCCCCCATATATATATATATATATATATATATATATATATATATATATATATATATATATATATATATATAGTATATATATATATATATATATATATATATATATATAGTATATATAAGATTTTGAACCACCGTTACTTTCGAGATCCATGGGTTGTGAAACAAAAATTTTTCTCGTCTGCTCTTCCGGATTGCGTCATAAGGTCAACCTCAAAACCAGAATTTCACCCGAGGAGGGAGGGTGGAACCGCGCTAGAATTTTGGACGACCACGATCAATATGGAACGATGCTAAATGTTACAAGGATTCTGTGAGGACATTAATCCTAACTCACTGGATGCAAGACAATCTGCATTTATATTGGACTGCATTTATATTGGCGGGACTTTTACAATCTATTATAATGCAGTTAGAAAACTGTTAGATGCAATTCTCCGGTCGCATTGTGAAAGTTTCTAATGAGCTTTGATGGTTTTGATGTGAGCTTATGACCCTTTTTTTTTCTACAATTATTTCACAATTGTAAAAAGATTTGTCATTGGGATGTGAAAATTCCTTTTATGTGAACGGTACCGTGGCATTGGTAAATCCATGCATTTATACAATTAAATAAATAATAAATATATATATATATATATATATATTATATATATATATCTATACATATTATTTCAGTGGGGCTGTTAATTCGATACCCACCAGACTTTTTGTTTTTTCTCCGCGAAACTAGGTATAAGGGATTTCAATAACAAACGATTGAATGCTTTCGTTAATCACACAAATCGGTCCATCTCGAGGAGGGGAGGGGGGTTCACTCAGGTCTCAAATTATTAATTTCTCAATACTAGCCAGTTTAGTTACATTTAAAGAAAAATTGAGTATTTCTTGGGGTTATCGAACAAGAATGGCGTTATAAAATTAAAACTAATCTGTTCATTAGGGGGGGGGGGGGTTACTCCGGACCGAAATAACTAATTTCTTCATTTGTAATTTTTGTTCTATTGTAATGAAAAAAAAAATAAAATAAAGCAGTAATCGGAAGGGGGGAGGGGTTACTTTGTGCTATGCGAGTTTCATTGCTGGGAAATAAAAATTATTGCCACTAATTATATATTTTTATATTGGTCTGACCCCCCCCCTTCATGACAGGATAAAATGTTGGTGACTATCGAGCTCAACCTTATCTTAATTTGGACGACGAAGTTCATTTTTGATATCTTGGTAAAACTAATGATTCCTTAGGTGCAACCTGAATTCTTTGCTTTAGTCTAGGTACGTTTGGGTATTTTGAAGACTCATTTTAATGTTGGTTAGTGAAAGTCTATCATTTTTAAATTAATGAATTTTGCTTTGACGATATTATAATTTCTCGTTACCTCAGGTAGATGTTGGATTACTAACCTATATTGATTTAATGTAGAAACTGCTTGATCGTGGTCTATCTATAGGAAGGATGAGTTGTGTCCAATATGGCTATTGTATGATTTGCACGGGACTGTAGTCAGCCGTGTGCTGTACCCGTTAGCAAGGAGCGTGGGAGAAATGTGGTAGCATTGTAGAGGGTGTAGGCACGTTGGAAAAAACTGTCGGTTGTGATCGGGTAGATTTCGGATCATACCGTGAAAAGGAAACAGCCCCGAGAATCTCCGATAGGTAGCTCTCATCGTAGTGGAAAGGCAGCGTGGACCGTTGTAGGGTGATGTTCGCATTGTCGAGGACGTGGTCAAGGTGGAAAAAAGTGCAGATTTCGATTCAAGTAGTTTTCGGGTTGTACAGTAAGATGGAAGTAGTCCATGGGATCTCCGATAGATAGCACTTAACGTAGTGGATACGCAGCATTTAGGGCAAAGTTCGGATTGTGGTGGACTTGGCCAATGTCAAATTTGGTTTTTCGCTTTTCTTATGTACGTAGTAAGGTCCATAAGTTTCCGGTCTGGGTTAGAAGGAAAAGTGAAAGAAAAAACTGGTTTTACTGTTTTTCAATATATTCTCCTCTAAGTTCAACACACTTAATACAACGCTTTGGCAACATTTCTATACCATGAAAAAACTAATTTTCTTCTTTGTTAAAAAAATGTTCTTCCACTGCTGCTTGGAGCTCTTCGTCGGTGTTAAATCGCCTTCCACGAAGGTCAGATTTTAACTTTGAGAAAAGGTAGAAATCGCTAGAGGCCAAGTCTGGGCTGTAGGGTGGATGAGAGATTTCTTGGAATCCACAGTCCTTCACAGCGGCTTTGGAAATCAATGCTGTGTGGACAGAGGCATTGTCGTGAAAGAGGCGGACACCTCTGCTTAACTTCCCTCGCCTCTTCTCTTTAATGGCGTCTCGTAACCGGTGAAGTAGGGCTGCATAATACTCACCATTCATTGTGGTATTCCTTTCTTTAAAATCTATCAGTAGTATTCCTTTACAGTCCCAAAAAATTGTGGCCATTACCTTTTTTGTTGACTGCGTGACTTTTGCCTTTAAAGGAGGCGCTTCTCCATTCCATGGACTCTCTTTTGCTGAGTGGGTCATAATATAGAACCATTGTCTCATCCCCTGTTACAATTGAGTCCAAAAACTTCCTTGGGTCGGCATTATACTCACCTAAAAATTCATTGCAGCAGTGAACTCGTTCCTGTTTTTCAGTAGCTGAAAGAATTTATGGAACCCATCTTGCACTAACCTTGTTCATATGCAAATGTTCTTTGATGATCTTCAAAAAATTTGGTTTTGAAAGCCCTAACCTCGCTGCTATTTCCTTGGATTTTAGTCGCCGGTCAGACAGCAATTCAGATTCCACAAGTTGGATTGTTTCAGAAGTGACAGCTTCCAATGGGCGACCGGGACGTGGGTCATCTTCTAGACTTTCTCTCCCTAACTTAAATAATTTTGCCAATTCTTTCACTGTGGAATACGAGGGGGAGGACTCAATAGGGGGGTATACACAATCGAAGCGCTCTTGAATTTGCGCAGGAGTAAGACCCTCTTTACAAAAGAATTTAATTACCGCACGGTACTCGACTTTGAACATTGTAAAAATGGGGAGTTTCCTTCAAGGCTGGACACTGACTGACAAGACTTAGGAAGTGCGGGCGATGGGTATGGAGTGAGCAGGCCTGCACGCCTATGCAGGTCCCGGCACGTTTGAAGGAGGGGAAGCAGGACAGGCCCGAAACTTATGGACCTTACCTCGTATAATACCATGAACGAAAAAAACACGAAAACTCCTTAAAATGTTTGGACACTTAGCTCTCATCGTACATGTAAGAAAACCTATGCAGCATGTAGCTTCAAGGGGAGAATTTGAGAGGGTTATGATTATGTTTGGACACTTAGCTCTCATCGTACATGTAAGAAGAACTATGCAGCTTGTAGCTTCAAGGGAAGAATTTGAGAGGGTTATGATTATGTTTGAAAAATGAGTTAATACTTGTTTGGCTAACCTTCCAACAACTTCATATGCAGGAACGGGCTGCTGGTATTCTCAACGAATGTTCAAAGTCGAATTCGTTCACCATTTCCAAACGTCCGAGCATTGGTAATATGGGTGTATATAAGAGGGGGGGGGGCTGAGCGGGCTGCAGTAATTTTGAGTAGATCGTAAAAATGTGTCATAAAAGCCTTAAAAATAAATTAAATAAGATCACTTAATTCATATCAAATATTTTATTTTAGTGGTAATAGCGTTTTAGTTGCCTAAAACTATTTAAAGTTCTATTTTAGTATTCCTTACCCCAAAAATGGTCCCAGTCCCCCCCCCCGAAATCTTTTCCCTCTATATGCCCATTATTGGTATTACAAATCATGTTGATCTTGTTTACTTATCGAAATATCGGTTAGATTTTAGCATATAGAACTTTTGCCCGAGCTTGGTTCGATGCTCTTCCGTGATATGCTGTTTTGCGTCCGCAAGCCCCGACAAAAAAATGAAAAACGAATGTTATAACTTATAGGTTCATTATTTTACCGAAAATTCGTTAAATTTCTGTGTTTGTTGTTATTTCTAAAACATGTATCAAAGGCCTTCAAGCCTGAAATTAAGTCGGTCACCAGGATGGGTGACCGACAGATAGCCCAACCCTTATAGGTAACCTAGAAGTTGAAAACGGCTTTAAGGAAAGCACCAATAATTTTTTGTTAATATATATTTATTGATTATTACATTCTGTATATAAATAAATCTGACAATATGATGATTGATACATGGGTTCTGTGCTCAAGGCCTCCCAACTTCATCCTCGAGTGATACATGGGTTCTGTGCTCAAGGCCTTCCAACTTCATCCTCGATTAACGTCAGAAGGACGTTCAGATGACGCTGAAAGGTGCCTGCACAAGCTCTCTTCTGCTCCGACCAGTGGCTGGAGTCGAAGAGAGATCGGTGAGCCAAGGACATTGAAGCACTGGAACAAAGAGAAAGCCATTGCTAACACTTCACTTAGTCACTGCAGCAGATCTCTGGGCCACTGTCTTCTGAGTCGCCTTGGTGGAGAGAGTGGGTGGGTGACACTGGATATGGAGAGGACTTCAGCATTTTGATGAGAGGATGGAAACGTTGGAATCTGGATAATACAGCATCTTTATCTAGTGGGATATTGAGGTCTTTATGGAGGTTGAGGTTACAAACGTAGAAGGGATTATTGACTATTGTTCTTAGGACCAATAATAGAATAGGCATTTATGGATTTAATGAATTGAAATTTTCAATTTATTTAAAAAAAAAAACATTTCTATTCTTTATGTAATCCAAGCGTTCATAAAATACCCCGATTACGATTCTTATCAGTTCGTCTCGGAAAATCTCGTTCCTACTCTAATGAATTATCTCATGCGAACGAACAGCTATCGAAGTCGGATGCAACAATGAGACCCATTTCTCATGAGATCTCGTATAAATGCATATGGCCTCATCAGTATTGTAATGCACCCTTCGCTTCTCACGTTCTCCAACTGCGTTCCCATGAACTGCATATCTCGCACTCTTATGGAGAATTTATCATATAAACCAGATTGTAAAAATATGCATTTCTACTCATTTCATACATTTCGTACATGCTTTGATCAAGGTTAACAAACCGTTTATTTTCGGACTTAAGGGAGTTCTATAGTCAGCTCTAAAGACACGGAATGCATAATCAAAACTTGCCCGAAACGCATATTCATTGACGGATAAACTTCTACGGAAGTTTAATACTTGCAAGATGTGGCCTGCGTCTCGGAATTATATTCTTTGCAAGATGTAACTTGTGTCCCGAAAATATATTACTTGCATGATCTAGTATGCGTCCCGCAAGTATATTCCTTCAAGACCTAGTATGCGCCCGGAAAGTATATTCCTTGCAAGATGTAACTTGCGTCCCGAAAATATTTTCCTTGTATGATCTAGTATGCGTCCCGCAAGTATATTCCTTCAAGACCTAGTATGCGTCCGGAAAGTATATCCCTTGCATCCTGCAAGTGTAGCTTGTGTCCTGAAAGTATATTCCTTCAAGGCAATATTACGTCTCTAGAGTAAATTCCCTGCAATGTGCAGCTTGCATCCTGCAAGATGTAGCTTCCGTCCCGAAAGTATATTCCTTGCAAGATGTAACTCAGTTTGGAAGTATATTTCATCCAAAAACTTACGGCTCGGAGGTACATTCCTTGCAAGATGTAGCTTGCGTTCCTAAAATATTTCTTGCAAGATCTAGTAAGCGCCCCGCAAGTATATTTCTTGCAAGATCTAGCTTGCCTTCCGCAAGTATATGCCTTGCAATATGTAACTCGCATTCTTCAAGTCTATTTCTTGCAAAATGTAACATGCGTCCTGGAAGTGTACCTCTTGCAAGGTGCAGCTTGCCCTCGAAAGCACATACCTTACAAGATGGACCTCACGTCTCGGGAGTGAATTCCCTGCAATGTGCAGCTTGCATCCTGCAAATGTAGCTTGTGTCCTGGAAGTATATTCCTTGCAAGATCTAACTTGCTTCCGGAAAGTGTATTCCTTGCAACATGCAGCTTGCAATCTGGTAGTATATTCCTTGGACGACTCTTCCTTCTGGCACTTGGATGAACTATTCCTTGCAACCTCCACTCGGTGCCTCCTAAACAAGACTACATCAGACATATTCTTTCCGTGCAATTCTCTTCCTTCTTGCACCCGGCAGAACTACTCCTTGTGCAACCTCCACATCGTGCAAACAACAATAACTACATCAAACAATACATCCGCTTGAAAAACCACCAGACTGAATTAGAGAAAGGTAAGTCTGCCATTGTCCAAGTTTAGCTAGCATGTAAACATTATTTTCCGTTGTCATTTTACTTTCACTTTCGCTTTTTGTACATTTAATAACATAAACTTTGTATTACAGAGACCATGATTGATAAGGCCTAAAGGAGAAGTTAGAAATCCTCATTCAAATACACAGAGGTTGTAAACCTTTTATTTCAAGACTGATTCAATAATATCCCATAACAAGCGAAATTTTTAAGATAATGCATCACACAAATATATTTTCATTTTACACCCCACTCGTTGCCCTGAAACGAAGAAATAACGCAAAGTAATACATCAGAGGATAAACCATGACAAACCCTGATCTTCAAGACTTATCTAGTAGACTTAGAACTGATAAATGGCAAGAATTCTGGTTCAAGAACCACTGAAAACAAGAATCAAGAAACCAAGGACACTCTGTGAATTTGCATCCAGTAAAATACCAAAATATCTTTTAGTGATTAAAGTAAGTGCCTGTTATCTATCTATTTTCATCAACTAGATTCTTATTTTAGATTCATCTTACTGGTTTGTATTTTAAATATTTAAAAGTTTTTTTGTTTTTTTTTCCGCTACTCAGGCAATTAACGCATTGCATGTTTTCTTTTTATTTTAGCATTGAACACAATTTAGTCATGAGCTAATTGCGCTAAAACGTCAAGCGGACGTGGAACTAAAACGCGACCCCAAAAGTAGTCCGCTCGCTCACAGTCCTTTATCTGTGAACAGTTTATGAACAGGAAGATACCCGGAAGTGACCAGTGATTTAACCGGAAGGTTACAGGATGTGAGAAGGATGTAACCCGAGAGAAAATGATATGGCAATAGGGGCTTAAAATTGTTTATTTTCACCAAAACTATCACCTCACCAAGGATGTGGGTCGAATTACCCTGTGTTTATATATATATATATATATATATATATATATATATATATATATATATATATATATATATAAAAGTTAAGAGTTTACTCACGTAAACGACGTTTTTAAAAAGGAATACAAGGTAATAACACTACGAGCTCTGATAAGCAACTGACAATATTTCTGATAATCCTTCCTTTTATACTGTTCTTAATCCTATTTACAAAGCTGGGGCTATTATCCTCCTAACATATATATATATATATACATATATATATATATATATATATATATATATGTATATATATATATATATGTATATATATATATATATATGGGGCGAGGTTAGCTCAGTGGTAGAGCACTGGACTAATAAGCTGGAGGCCTGAGTTCAAATCCCGAGCAAGCACTAAAGATTTTTTCTTCTAGTGTCTTCGTTCGCCGGTTGAATTCGGCCTCCCTGACCGTCCCTAGGCCAACCCAGCCTTTAATTAATTTAATAATGGGTACCTTGGTTGGTGCTAATGACTCTAGCAGTCGAAGCAGCCAAGGGGAAAATCAGGCGGCCGGAGCATAGTACTGACCACACTATCTCCCTAGTGTGCCGTATGGTCATGAATCAGATACCTCTATAGTATCTGCCCCTCAGGGCCCTCGTGGCCTGTTACGGGACTGATTTTTTTTTATATATATATATATATATATATATATATATATATATATATATATGTATGTTTTGTTTTATGTTGCTTCGCTGGGGTTGAAATGATTGATTGGTTGAAGGGAATTTGATTCCCTTGACAACCACCGAGGACGACACACGCAGCCTGAAGAAGTCGGAGATGAACCCGACGAAATATTGCAGAAAGGAGAGAAAGAACACCGCTGGAGAGAGAAGCCGTCTCACCAATCAATCATATATATATATATATATATATATATATATATATATATATATATATATATATATATATAGTTGCTACTTTGATGTCATCTGTCATTCGACAAGGACTGAAATTTAAAAAAAAAAAAAAAAAAAAAAAAAAAAAAAAAAAAAAAAATTCTCTCCATATTTAAAAGTTAATTGCTTGAAGAATTAGAAGACAGCTGTCAGAGCTAGTAGCTAATTATAAGAGGATTAGCATATTTCCCGGGGAAATCGGTCAGGAGAATAAGGCGGGAAACGAGGTTACCAACATTTTAAGGCATTTCTCTTTTCGCGCCAATTCACTTTCCATACAAATTAAATCCAGACAATTTCTCAGGAATTACGCTCTTGAATATTTAATTAAAAATTATTCCAGAGAGCTGTGAAAAATATTTTCTTTCCATACATTTTTATTGAAAATTTATTTCATAAAAATGTTTGTATGTATATAATATATATGTATATATATATGTTGTTGTCCTTTCGGTATCGTTTTGACACTCTCCAGCGGTTGTTGGCTGGACCCGTATTTATTTACCGTTTATTTGTATATATATATATATATATATATATATATATATATATATATATATATATATATATATATATATATATATATATATATACATATATATTTAAGTGCTTCTTTTAATTTTCTTAATGGTTAAAATTAAAGTATTATGCTTAACTAATTTAGTTCTCGCAGCAACTAGGTTTGTGCTGGTTAATTAGTGATTTCAATAGTGTTTTATTGTCATATGTATATTTAAGACTGTATTAATAGTGATCTGTATCTTCTTATAATTAAAATATTTTATATATATATATATATATATATATATATATATATATATATATATATATGAATAAATCTCAGTGTTTACCTAACGCTACTCATCAGTCATTATATTTCTTTGTTGCAATGTAATTCGTCATGTAACACATGGGATTTTACTTCTTTTTTTAAGGCGCATCGACGTCTGCGTCTTCTTATTTCGAAAAATAATATGATTTTTGAATGATTTGAAAATATATTTTGATTTTTTCGACGTCTAATCAGGTTTTGAATGTTTAATTTCAAGGATATCAGTGTTGATATTAAGTTTGATGCAAAATAAAATATTATTTTATGTTCAATAGTAAAAGTAATTTAATAAACAGAAGAACACAATACATACATGTTATATATTTTATTAGCTTTCATTAAAAAAAAATGCATTGAAATCGGATAAGATTAGGAGGCTGTAGCCTTTTTTAAAACGAAAAGCCGTTTGGCCCCACTGTGCGGCGGTAGGACTCGAACCCATTATCTCCCGCATGAGAGCCTTGGGCGTTAGCCACTAGACCATTGGGAGACCCATGTAAATTTACTAAAATCAAAATCTTCATAACAGTTTTCAAGCAGTATCTTGAAGCGTTTTTTTTCTGTGTACCAGAACTAACTGTAATGTTACAATTATTGAAATATATGAAATTTTATTTTAACATATTAGTATCTGCAAAACGTGCAAAAGCCACCAAGCATTATTGTATGAGCATAAAGAGAGCATGTGGACTATATTTGGCCAGATACATCATAACACAACCATATATGGGGAGAGTGTTTCTCCTCTCCACCAGACCTTGGCGAAAGCATTTACCTTCAACGTATGTTGGGTGGCGGATCGGTTATACACAATTTGAAATCTGGAAATGTTTATAACAGATATCCATATAAAGAAAGGATACAATGAGTTCCATGATAAATATGGTTTGAATAATAAATCCGTGGTTTCTCACCCGCTCTGTTCGTTCGAAGAGTTAATGGTGACAATAGCACTGTTTTTAAAGCCCAAAACTATTGAAAAGATCCCTTTATCATGGGTAAATAATTCAATTTAATTAAGTTAGTAACTTCCATTCTTTTATTTTTTTTAAGGCCCACCGACAACTGTTCATATCTCTTTAAAAATCTCCTGTCTGTTTGTTTGTCTTTCTGTTTGTTCCCTATACAAATCCACACCGTTTGACCGATTTTGACCAAACTTGGCACACAGGGTGGTCTAGATCCGGGATGTCTCGTAGGCTAGGTCAACAAAATCTACCAGCTGTCTGTCTGTATGTTTGTTCCTTATACAAATTCACACCGTTTGACCGATTTTGATCAAAGTTGACACTCAGGTAGACCTTGATCCGGGGAGTGTCGTAGGCTAAGTCATAAAACGTCTACCAACTGTCTGCGTGTATGTTCCTTATACAAATCCACAACGTTTGACCGATTTTGACCAAACTTGGCACACAGGTAGGTCATGATACGATGAGAGTTATAGGCTAGGTGATAAACGTCTACCAGCTGTCTGTCCGTATGTTTGTTCCTTATTCAAATCCACTCATTTCGACTGATTTTGATCAAAATTGACACACATGTAGGTTTTGATTCGGGGAGAGTCATAGGCTAGGTCAAAATCGTCTAGGACTCACAGTTCGAAGGTCATGGATTCGAAAATATGAACCCAAGTAGTTACAAATTTGCGTTATTAGATTTTAATAATACTTATTTGGTTTCTAATTTATTTTAGCTTTTCTAGATGCAGAAAGTATGTGTAGCATGGCACGCCGCATATTTATACTATATATATATACTTATTCCATAGTAATATTGGAGATAAAGAAGGTTAAAGCGGTGTTTAGTATGGAGGATGTATCGAATTAAGTAATCAAAAGAAAATAACTCTTTATTTAATATTTAAAAATAAAACAACTAATATAAATATAAAATACAGAATTAACTCACTTAATAAACTACAGTTTTGGTTAATAGAATGTTGATAAGTAGATAAAATACCCCGTTACTGGATAAGTAGCTATTTTATCCAATAACTTGTTGGTAGTTACCTAAGGTGATTGGTATAGATAACCACTGACCTGATAGCTAGTAGTGATTACAGTAACTACCTGTTACCTATCATTATCAACAAATATACTCTTTTTTTATATTACTTTTACCTACTGATTTTTATTTTAAATATTCAAAAGGTTTTATTTTAATTTTGGGTTATTACCATGTAATTTATTAAGTTTTTTTTTTTATTAAATGTTGGTATTTGGGTGATTATCGGATTGTATGTATTATCTTTTGTAGCATGGAAGATGCCTTAGTTATGACCTAATTGTAGGAAAACGCCACGTGGGCGTAGGACAAAAACGCGACTCCCAATGTAGCGCACTCACATCCAGTGATTGTCTGTTAACAGGTTATGACCAGGATGTGAGAAGGTTCTAAAACGGGAGTTAACATCAAACAGAAAAGAAACATGTCAAAAATGAGCGGCTAAAGCATGTCACATTTTTTGCATAAATATGCTTTAGGGATGACTAAACTGATAAAAAGTGTTAGATAAAAGTGTCCACTGGCGTTCGCGCATGCGCGATGGCCATGTACGAACATAGCCACCGCGCATGTGCCTGTGTGATTACATAGGTTTGTCGTATGGACCTAAAGTATATTTATGTTCTTGAATTTTAGCAGCAGGCTCTAAACGAAATTAATTTTTTTTTTTTTCTTTAATTTTGGCATTTGGCTTAAGGCATAAAGGAGAGTTCAGATGCTGGTTTTATTTTTAGAGTTTATTCATTGACCCAATGGTCCTAGAATAATTAATACCAAAAAAAAAATAAAGTGATAATTTACAAATTAATTTCACATAATTATTAAAAGAAATACAAAATGAAAAATAAACATTAACTAATGGAAACTAAAATTATTACTATAATAATAAAAATTATAATAATAATACTTACTGGTTAACATAATAATATTCTTGAAAATAGAATTAATAAATCGAAAATTATACTGAGATTAGAAATATAGGCTTGTAATAAATTTTGGGTTATATGTTTTTCTTTTTACAAATATTTGAAGATAGTTTTCTAAACTAATTGTGTAACCCCCCATAGTTTCATGTTTTTGGATTATGCGAATTGAGTTGTGGAGGTACTTATTAAATTCAACACGCCTATGTCGCATTATGCGATAAATGGATGCATATTATCGTTCTTCGCGTCTATGCAAATAAAAATATGCACCATGTTTTTATTTCGCTATACAAATCCTTAGCAAGACTTCGTTAATAAAATCTAAATAACACAATGTGTGCGCTATCCATGTAGATTTAAGGGTGCTAAAGAGAAAAGAAATATTTTCTTGACAGCTGCAAAATGCTCTTAATATTTATCTTTGGTTAGAATATAAAATCTACACGTCTATTGGCGTCATAAAACATTTTTAGACGCTATAAGAAAATGCCCCCAGTATAATATACTTCAATATATGTATAATAGTTAAAATTAAATAATTATTTTCTAAGCTTACTCCATTAACTATAACTTTTAGAGTTTATATATATATATATATATATATATATATATATATATATATATATATATATATATATATATATATAAATTCAGTCATTTTTCCAGTAGTGGGTTTGCTTAGTTCCAGAAGTTGAAAAAAATCGACTTTCCTCAAAATGTCTTTGATTTATTTATTTTGCATATAGCCTTTCAGCTAGAACTGGTCCTTCTGGAGTATATATATATACACAAGTTATAAGTACATATCATTGGATATATATTGGATAAATATACACCCAGTACTGTAATCCGCTACCACCAAACCGTGGCTGGCCTTTCTCTATCCGAGGTCAGCCCAACCACCACCCACGGAGAAACTACTGCTCTGGGGATAGTTCTTGTCAAAACTACCTAGTTGTTGAGTTTTTATCCTGAGATTTTCTTTTAGAAAGGCAGTTTTTTATTAAGACTTTTTTTTTCGGGTAAGCATTTTTTTCCCGCCGCTTTTCTAGCTTAAGCTGGTACTTCCTACTTGAAACGATATCCGTGTCGAAAACACTCAGTAAATCATTATAAAACTGTTTTGTTTTTTTTTGTTTTTTTTTAAATTTAACTGTTTATTTGATATAAAAAAAACATGATATATACATTGTGTACCTACAGACCACAAGGATAAATATACAATTTAAAACAAATTAACTTTAATGTCAATGACAATAACTTTAATGCATGAAATGTATCTTCTTCAATTCCTTGCTCTATTACATTGTGAGAGTAAATATAAAATTCATTATTTGGAAGGAAAATAGTTAATAATAAGAAGTACTATTTATATATATACAATAGAATATACAGTTAGGGATTAATGAGTAATGTTTATGTAAGTTATCTCACTCCTGATAATATAATCCATAAACCTGGTTTGATTTCCTTTTATGTTCAGGAGTTTTCCTCCAGGAGAAATGTTCTACCATATCAATAGTACGTTTACTTTTTTTTTTTTTTTTTTTAAATTCATGTTTATTTAAAATGTGTACAATTTATAAGTACATTAATTAATTGTGCTGGCCTAAGTATACATATCAATGAACAGTATATGGAAGGAGCCAAACATTATCGACTCTTCCTAATATACGTTAACATTTTTATTTTTACAGTTTTGATTGATAATAAACGGCTTGTACTTTATGAAACATATTTCTTAGAGGTTTAATAAGAATCATAAATTATCCTATGTACAAAAAATGGTTTAATAAAAACCACACAAGATGTAGGAATTCTAAATAATTGAGACTAAGAAACACCTGCATACAACCCGCGGGTAATCGGTATGCAAATTAGCATCGTCCTTCAGAACAACTGGAGCGTGTTTCCGTAATAGAAGAACATTTCCTCGTTTCACTTGCAGTCTCGCCAACTGCAGTAGAAAGTACAGCTGACAAGGTTATACAGTAATCCAATTCATTTCTGGTTATCTACAAAAAGCTTATGATTGACAGTTTTTTTTATGACTATCCGTTACCCGGCGTGCCGTGCTACGTCTATGTTCTGCATCTAGAATAGCAAAAATTAATTATAAAACAAAAAAGTAATAATACAATCTAATAACACAAATCTGTAACTGTTCGAGTTCACAGTTTTGAACCTTTCATCTCCTAACGGTGAGTCCTAGACGATTTTGATCTAGACTATGGAACTCTCCGTATCAAGAGCTACCTGTCTGCCAAGTTTGGTCAAAATCGGTAAAACGGTGTGAATTTTTGTAAGGAACAAACAGACAGATAGCTGATAGACGATTTTGACCTAGCCTGAGTCACCACCAGGATCAAGACCGACCTGTGTGGCAAGTTTGGTCAATATTGGTCAAACGGTGTGGATTTGGATAAGCAACAAACTGTCAGACAGACAGCCGATAGGCGATTTTGATCTAGCCTAAGACACTCCTCAGATCATGATCTATCTGAGAGCCAATTTTGGTCAAAATTTGTCAAACGGTTTGGAATTGTATAAGGAACAAACAGACATAAATATATATATATATATTTATATAATTACTCATAGAAGAGAGAAAAACAATTCAAAAGAATATAAAAAACTGGCCCATTACAGAAAAAGAGCTGTTTGATAAACACTCAAGCTTCAGAGATTTTTGTAAGAGAGCATGCCTTACTCTAAAGATGATCGATGCCTCCAAAAACGATTGAAGTAACAATAAAATGTAAACAAAAAAATTATATAATTATACAAGTATATAAAATTATATTTATTTTCTAATTATTTAAATTTAGTTATTAACTGTTTAATGTTTAACCATTAATGTACTATATCTAAAAACAAATTATGACAAAATTATATAAAATACATGTTATACATTGTGTATTGGAACATGTAGCACAAAATAAACGGCTTTTTTGTAGGGTTACTGCAGAGAGGAAACGAATAATATATATATATATATATATATATATATATATATATATATATATATATACGGAAAAGTGATTTACCACAATCCAAGGTGAGGAATTATCAATTAATACCCGTCATCTTTTCATCAAAAAGTTATTTACCACTTTATATGTCGGTTGAATTTATTAGAAAAAATAAAATGCCCTTATGAAAGGACACTATCTACTTTAGATGGGGCTCATATATTTAAGAAGGGGCAAACATAAGGTAAAGAAGAAGGACCCATGTGGGCATTTTGTCGAAGTCCAATCCTAGAAATTCGATAATTTTCGTTTTTATAACTAGATTGTTAATATCAATGACTTGTGGTACCATCCTTTTCGTTGTAGAAAGCTATGATTTGGCATCGGGAAGGAAATTTAAGAAGAATTTGTCTCTTAATTTAAACTAAAAACAGTGTAGTGCTAAATACAATCCCTTGAGGGATGCCTATTACTTGTTTATATGCATCAAAAAAGCCTTTATAATGTCAAAATCTTAAAAGAAACCTACTTTATAATGAATATATTTTGTCCCAGAAACAAACGTCCCCTTTTGAATGCTGTGTTAAAAACTTTGGTTGTTCAGCTGGTGAATTTTTATAAGAAAGATTTCACTGTGTGGTGACTCGATATATCATTGAATTGATAATGGCGGAGCTTTCATATTCCAGAAACCGCACTTAACTTTTATTCAATAATTTTAAATAATTTGCAGACACATTTGATTACAGAGACAGGCCTGTGGCATCCTAGTTTTTAATATTTTAAGGATTTTTTAATTTATGTCAATACTCTAACCTAAATAGGTTAATGTATTTATTTAAATTTTAACGTCCATTATTATTAACTACGAATTTTAGGACGGGTTATCTACAGGTTACCATCCTTTTCTAGCCAGGATAGGAGTGATGCCTTTTCTTTTTCTAAAGAAAAACCACCACCCCATAGTGGGAATCGAACCCACGATCTTTAGCAAGGAGTGTTAAGTGCTCACGCCTTAACATTCACGGCCACAGGGCTAAGGTATTTAGAATCCCCTAATGTACAATCTATATCATAACTTCTGAGTCATAAACTGGCTTGATATCATTGTTATTTGAATAATTTATTAGAACCATTTAAATAAACTAAAATCTTAGCATTCCTGAAGAGCGATGCTTCCAAGAAATCTTTCTGTCCTTCCATATTTGCCAAGATTGATCACTTCCCGTCGAAGCCCTTCATGGATTACTAATCAGAGCTTAGAGTACATTCTTCTTATTTCTTGTTGATTCATTTTCTATTTACCAGTTGATTCAATATCAAATCAGTGTTGGGCAAAAATTATTCAGAATGATGACTAATGATTAATGAATAAATGTATTATTTCATTCATGAATGAAGAATAATTACTTTTATTCATTATTCGTTATTCTGTGAATTAAGTTTATGTTTTATTCACAAATTATTCGAATGATCAATTAGAATAAACATGTTTTAGTGAATAATGGTAGATTTATTACAATGTTGGCAGCCAGAAATATGTATATATATGTGTGTTTGAGTAGGATTAATCAGTAGACCAACTAGAAATAAATAATAACGAATGATGAATAATGAATGATGAATAACGAATAATGAATAACGAATAATTCTGTGAATAATTCATGATGTACCGTGTGAATAAGATAATTCAGTGAATTATTCATCATTCACTAAAAATTTATTCGAATGATCATTCGAATAATAATTTATTCGAATAATGCCCAACACTGCTACAGACCAACCATCCAGGTGAAGTAAGTATGTCTTCGAACGATAAATGATTGAATCCATCCCTTGTGAACCTTAATGTTTCTAGGTGCAAAATTGTTTTATTTCCACTACTGTACCACCAAATTAGCTCTATTGTCTATGAAGAGGTTTATTTATGCAATACGAAGTCAAGGGATCGTTGGGATTCGGCTAGGAGATAAAAACGTCTGATCTTCAGGCAGAAATCTATATTGGATGTTTCGGCTGCACTTCGGCAGCCTTCTTCAGCACTTCAAAATGCATAGGGGCGTCCTTCATGGTCTTCTTCCCTCCCCCCTAGGAATAGTGCTGAAGAAGGCTCTCAAAATTCAGCCGAAACGTCCTGAAGATCTGACGTCTTTTCTCCTAGCCGAATCCCAAACACCACTTGACTTCGTATCACTTCAACGGCTAAGTATCTCCATCTTAATTTTCTCTCTCTCCCTCCCTCTCTCTCTCTCTCTCTCTCTCTCTCTCTCTCTCTCTCTCTCTCTCTCTCTCTCTCACACACACACACACACACACACACACACACTCTTACACTCTCTCCCTGTCTCTCTTTCAGAGAAAACTAAGCTATACTAGAGCTTAAATAACCCCGAAGAAAGCGGCCTTAGACTGCTGGGACCTTCACAGTATGGGCTCTACAATGGGAAGTGGACGATTGAAAATTACTCGTGTGACACCTAGCGGACAATAGTCCTGTTAGAGATGGTCGTTGGAAGCTCAACGGTACGCGGACATTGCTGTAATTCGCTGTTGTCGAGGCAAAAAACAACATCATCACCGTTAGGGGTAAATCCAAACAACGGGGAAGTGAAAAACGCAAGAAATGGCTCCAGTAATTGTTTCAGGGTGATGTGAAAAAAAAACAACAAAAAACAAAGATTTTTACCGTATACAGGCCCGGGGCTCTATTCCTGGTACTCTCCTTTAGGGTGCGTTTACATCTGACAATTCTCGCAGGAAATATATCTCAGATGTTGGAAAAATAATTATTATACCCGACACCTGAGATATATTTCCTGCGAGAAGTATTAGATGTAACGTAAACGCACCTTTATTGCTCGTGAAATAAATACATATCCCTGACTCTTAGGGTGCGTTTACATCTGATACATCTCGCAGGAAATATCAGATGTAAACGCACCTTTATTGCTCGTGAAATAAATACATATCCCTGACTCTTAGGGTGCGTTTACATCTGATACATCTCGCAGGAAATATCAGATGTAAACGCACCGTTATTGCTCGTGAAATAAATACATATCCCTGACTCTTAGGGTGCGTTTACATCTGATACATCTCACAGGAAATATATATATCAGGTGTTGGATATAATAATTATGATAATTATTATATCCAACACCTGAGATATATTTCCTGCGAGAAGTATCAGATGTAAACGCACCTTTATTGCTCGTGAAATAAATACATATCCCTGACTCTTAGGGTGCGTTTACATCTGACACATCTCGCAGGAAATATATCTCAGGTGTTGGACATAATAATTATCACAATTATTATATCCAACACCTGAGATATATTTCCTGCGAGAAGTATCAGATGTAAACGCACCTTTATTGCTCGTGAAATAAATACATATCCCTGACTCTTAGGGTGCGTTTACATCTGATACATCTCGCAGGAAATATATCTCAGGTGTTGGATATAATAATTATGATAATTATTATATCCAACACCTGAGATATATTTCCTGTGAGAAGTATCAGCTGTAAACGCACCGTTATTGTTCGTGATAGAAATATATATCTCAGACATAAATTGTTTGCAGTTTACATCAGGTGTAAACGTACCCTAAGGGTGACAATTCTCGCAGGAAATGTATCTCATGTGTTGGATAGATATTCCCTTGCAAATTTACATACCGACAGAAATGGCTAGACATTTATGTCATGGATATGTATAGGACAGTTCTGGATTCGTTGAAATCTCCTATACATGTACGGCCCGTTATATGTCATGGCGCGATTAATCAGTGTTTACATCTGTTGGTATAGGAGTGTTGACAATACAGCTAGTAGCCAAGATATTTGAGGCGTCTAGAATCAAAACAAGACACATCATTGAAACCAATTTGTTAAGAAAACGCCAAAAACAGAACAAGTCTCATGTTTAAGTTTAAACATTTGTATAATCTTCTATAAAATTGTAAGTGTCACAGAAGAATGTTTTTGAGGGACTTAAGAAGTTTATCTGTTATATTATCTATTTTGAAGAAATTTTCTTTTTGATGTTTCTTACTTAGTGTTAACATTCACTGCTATATACAGAAGAACTTGGATAATTCGAACCCCTACGGACCGATAAAAAAATTCGAATTATCCAAACTTCGAATTACAAAAGTTTTTGAAAATAAAGGGGTAAAAATAGAATTTTCACATTTTTTAATTAAAAAAATACATATATTTTATTTAGACAATAACAAACATTGCATAAATTGATGATTACGTACATAAGTAATAAATAATTTATAAAAAAAGTAAAAATAAAAGTCCATTTTTTTGAAAAAAAAAAGTCATTTTCAATGGGCAAGAACGTTTTTGTTTATTTTTCAGGTGAGTTGATAAAGTGTTAGGAGGAATTCCTTGGCATTTTAAGATTTTTTCTTTATTCCTTTTTCGCAGCTATTTTCTCTGAAAGTTTTATAACTTCTAGGCTTCGACATCCTAAATCAACAACTCCACTGTACACCAGAAATTCAAGGCACGAACAATACAACAGATCTAGGCGCTGCCCGACAAAACTGAATAAGAAATGCAGATGGGAGGGATGATGGGACAGGATGGTGTATGTAACTACAACCCCCGGAAGGAAGGAAGCGCGACCCACTACTTTGCAGAACTCCTAGAGTCCAAGAACTAGACTATGAGACCGCCGTGCTTCTTGTCCCGGAACCCCTATATCCGTATCTTACTATCCGCCTTACCCGAGGGGAGAATATTTTCACAAGATTTAAGATCGACCACTTCCCACTGGAGGTAAAGAATTCGAATAATCCAAAATTTTATTCGAATTAACCACGATTTTTTTACATTGTTTATGCCCTCAATTCTAGGGGCCGACAGAAATATTCAAATTAACCACGATTTCGAATTATCGAAGTTCGAATTATCCATGTTCTACTGTATCTTATTTCGAACCAACTTTCACTTCAGTAATAAAAAACATCATGATCTATTGTGTTTAGAAAATCCTTTTCTTTACCAGTATATAGAGGACATTTTGAACTTTTAAAATCAACTGTTATCTGAAAATCGTAAAAATAGTGATGTGTATTGTTTTGATTCTACACGCCCCATTTATCTCTGACATTAAATTCTTCTCTTTATAATCAGTGTTTACACCTGATGGTATAGAAATTTCTACACTTATAGCTCCTGATAGAAATATATATCTCACAAGTAAATTGTC
Organism: Gonocerus acuteangulatus; assembly: GCA_946811695.1. Lineage (NCBI taxonomy): Eukaryota > Metazoa > Arthropoda > Insecta > Hemiptera > Coreidae > Gonocerus > Gonocerus acuteangulatus. The sequence continues at coordinate 5,252,751 of OX328130.1, forward strand.
CGCAGTTTACTTGTGATATATATATATATATATATATATATATATATATATATATATATATTTATATATTTATTCTTTATATATGGCCCAGGTCAAAAGAATAGTACTCCAATTTTCTTTGTACTATTTTATTTTTTGTACCCAATAATACTCCAGTATTAGTATGGGTGGCGAGCTAACCACACATGGGGATTTAATGGCCCCTGAGGAGGTGGCATAAAGGCCACGAAACATGTAGGGCGTACAAGAAAATTGGAGTACTATTCTTTTGACCTGGGCCATATATAAAGAATAAGTAATTATACGTAAATAAAGGTCAGAAATACGTGGAAAATAATATATATATATTCGAGAGGCCGAATTCAACCCAGGAACGAAGACACTAGAAGATATAAATCTTCAATGTTTGCACAGGATTTGAACTCAGGTCCTTCAGCTTATTAGTACAGTGCTCTACCACTGAGCTAACCTCGCCCCTTATATATATATATATATATATATATATATATATATATATATATATATATATATATATATATATATATATATGTATATGCAGAGGAATAAATTAACAAGACACTAAACCGATAGTCAGTCCATCGCTAGCCCCCGATTGTAAAAACGTCTCGAGGCACCAGCGAGCTAAGAAATGATCTGTGAGCGACGGTATGAGATACAGGACCAGATTTCCGATTGTATGGTGGTAAATGCCAAGGCCGTCAGAAGGCGGGCTCCACCCATATCTCAGCCAAGGAGGTCTCTCACTTAGCAGGTACTGTATCTCTATGGAGTCTACAGTCCAAAATAAGGGCTATTGTGACGTCACTCCATTTTTTTTTTTTTGAGATTTCGTATATTATATTAAACTAGCTGAATACCCGTGCTTCATCACGGCAGATAAGTAGTTATTTTTTTCCCTTTAAATAACGTATCATCAAAATTAACGCTACTACATAATTAGGTGAAGTTTATCATAGCACGGTTCCCGTCATACTATAAGTTATTCATCAATTGATAAGTAATTAAAGTATAATGTTTCTTGGTATTGGGGGGCTCTGGACCAGTGTCAAGAAACAGATAACCTGGAGATAACCCGTTTTCTATAGGTTACCAGAAACAACAGTTTAAAATTTAAAAATTTATTTTTTCAAGATGTCATTTGGAAACATCCATTATATTTGCGAGCATTACCAAGGAGTGTACTGACTGGGGATGCTGATAGGTGAGGAGGCTGTGCAAGGGGTCCGGGATATTATTACTTCGGATGGACCATCACCAGGTATAGCGTAAACTCTATGAGGGAAAAAATCACAGTTTATTTCAAGGAATTCAAGGTCTGCTATCATTAGTTGAAATTAACCACAAAATAATACTATGAAATAGATACAGTACGGTAAGAGCTGTTCTGTTATCGTCCTAGCAACTCATGGTGCCTAGGCTTGCCTGCTCTAACCAACTAAAGGCTGATTCAAGCTAGACGGTGTCGGGTCCGGGCCGGGACACGGCCGGTCCAGGCCGGGACACGGTGAAACAATCTCGCCAGCATTTTAAATGGACTCGTTCACGCTACACCGGGCCGGGTCCGTGTTATGGGTGTGTGATAGCCTCACCGTGTCCCGGCCGGACCCCGGCCGTGGCCCTGCTCGGACCCGACATGGTCTAGCGTGAATCGACCTTTAGTATTCAAAACCCTCTAAAAATAATTAAAAATTTGAATATCAAAAAATTCTTCCTTAGCGAGTGTTTACGTTTTAAAGGGAGTGTCCATGCAAAATTTCAAATTTTTCTGTCGTGTGCTTTCGGCTGGTCGATAATAGGTCAGTGAGTGAGTTTTATTTGACAAATATATAGTAGACCTCCAAACCGGTTCGGAAATGTAAAAAAGTGCTAGGTATATATAGTAAACCTCCAAACTGGTTCGGAAATGTAAAAAAGTGCTAGGTATATATAGTAGACCTCCAAACTGGTTCGGAAATGTAAAAAAGTGCTAGGTATATATAGTAGACCTCCAAACTGGTTCGGAAATGTAAAAAAGTGCTAGGTATATATAGTAGACCTCCAAACTGGTTCGGAAATGTAAAAAAGTGCTAGGTATATATAGTAGACCTCCAAACCGGTTCGGAAATGTAAAAAAGTGCTAGGTATATATAGTAGACCTCCAAACTGGTTCGGAAATGTAAAAAAGTGCTAGGTATATATAGTAGACCTCCAAACTGGTTCGGAAATGTAAAAAAGTGCTAGGTATATATAGTAGACCTCCAAACTGGTTCGGAAATGTAAAAAAGTGCTAGGTATATATAGTAGACCTCCAAACTGGTTCGGAAATGTAAAAAAGTGCTAGGTATATATAGTAGACCTCCAAACTGGTTCGGAAATGTAAAAAAGTGCTAGGTATATATAGTAGACCTCCAAACTGGTTCGGAAATGTAAAAAAGTGCTAGGTATATATAGTAGACCTCCAAACTGGTTCGGAAATGTAAAAAAGTGCTAGGTATATATAGTAGACCTCCAAACTGGTTCGGAAATGTAAAAAAGTGCTAGGTATATATTTAAAACCTGAATACATTTCCTAGAAAATTGGTCTAATGTGATTTTTGATGAAGTGGTTTTATTTGAAGAAATCGGTGCATCAGTTTCGTTCTTCTTTAAGGTTTTTGCCTCAGGTTTTAACTGATAGTTATTTTCATAGGTGGTAATTTCAGAAGTTGGAAAGAATAACCGAGTAATTTCCGTTTGGCTACTATCAGTTCCCGGTTAACTCATCGAAATTTTATTTCAGGGTGCGGGTAAAACTGAAGGAGAGCGTCCTCAGCACCGATGTTTTTCAAATTTTGCAATATAACGTATTTTGATGCACTAAACACGAATCCGTTAAAAAAAAAGAGTTGCTCTCAACTAGGAAAGAAGTTATTAAGCACTAAAATTCACTGTTATTGAGGCTAAAGTAGGCGTAAACAGCGTATTTGTAAACATGCGCATGCGCAGACATCTAACATTGGGAAACAAATAACACTCATTTAAAATGTTTATAAACTATTTATAACCTCAATAACATCGGAATTCTATCCATCCATCTATATATCGAGTTTTGATATCTTCTTGAGCGAGCGTAGCATAGCACGTCTGCCCAAAATTCGTCCTAAATATTCTTCTTATTACATGGGCGTATATAAGGGGGGGCTGAAATTTTGATTTGATCGGTACAAATTTCATAAAATTAAATAAGATCGTTTAGTTCATAATACGTATTCTATTTTGTGTGTAATAGCGTTTAAGTTGGCTAAAACTCTTCCAGGATCTAAATTGTCAGTATTCCATACACTGGAAACGGTCTCAGAACATGGACAACTCCACTCTTTGAAGTGTAATTACGGCCTTAATACTGATATAATTTTGGAATGCTTTTGTTAAAATGATTTTAGGGCCTTTAAGAATGACATATAAAAAAACCACCATGATACTAACATCCATGTAGTAGATAAGGTTTTTTAACTCTCCCGTAAAAAAAGAAAAAGTGGAGCTGTCCAACTTTGATACCAGGCTTTTCAAATGATCCTAAAGCGCCCCCTACACGGTGAGTAATAATGACATTACCTTATCAAAATGACAGTAATAATGATAGTGTAAGGTGGACAAAGTTGGAATGACGAACAGTAATGATGTGAATCCGGATTTTCTGATCTCGGCTTCATCATTACTGAAAGTGGAGGGGATACTGTCATTAGTAATGATGGTGTAGGGAGCGCTACATCATTAATCCGTCATTACTCAGTCTATCTCGAGTTGTAACTAGGTGAAACAGATGTAAAGGTTAAACTAGATTGAGTAGAAAGGGCAAAAAATAAGATGAATTGAAATGTATGACTCTACCTTGGTAACATTATAGTTATAAAATAGTTATATATATATATATATATATATATATATACATATCAAAGTAACGAATCCGCATTAAGTCTAATTAAAATATATCATAGAATAAAATATATATAAAGTAATCTATAAGTTACCAACAACTTTTCACATTCGTTACTTTGCATTTGTATCGAGGATATAAAATAGGTTGAAAGTGCTTTATTTTTTATATCGACTTTAGGAAATAATGTTGACGTGATTCTTTTACCAATTCATTTGTCTTATAGAGTAGATTAGAAGAAAATATAATCGTTAAACTATAATTTATGTTTCGTCAAATATATTCAAAAATATGCTTACATTTTCAAGTAAACTAGTATTATACATTTTTTTTACACCAAAAATAATAGCAGATTTAAAATCAGCACCCCAAGAAACCCCAATGTGCTGAATAATATTGAAAACAAAAAATAATGATTTTTGTCAGTCTGGAAGAGAATAAAAATTTGTAAGCGAAAAAGTAATGTGACGTTTTGAAATTCAATATCTCCCTTTGAGATAATCCGATTTTTACGTCATTGAAATCTTTCAAAAGAAGAAAGACTCCTTTTTCTAACCATATAAATGACTATTGTATTATCTCAAAAGGTACTTGCGAAAAATGGTTATCCAAATAAAAATAAAATGTAAACTTTTTTGCACATAACCTCGGTCCCAGAACACTTGGAAACGCCCCGATTGGAAGGATATGTGTCATATTAAGGCCTTTACGAACGTTTCACATGTTTTTTTGTGGCTAGTGTTGCAATTATAGCTACACAGGGGACTTTGCGAGGATCCATTATTAACAAAATGCTTCTGTCACGGAGATCACAATGTATACTGAAGAGAAGTAATGACATTAAAAATGATCCGTGGAATGACGGTGTAAGGTGTACATTGTAATGATGGTATGGAATGACGAGAGTTGAATAGTAATGGCATTACTGATAATGTCATTATTACTCACCGTGTAGGGGCTGCTTTACAATACCTGACCTGCAATCCATTATAAAATCATTGCTATTTAATTCAGAATCATTTACCGGTCATTACATCTACCCGACGAGGGAAAATGACCATTTTTTCCCCTGAGAGGTAATGACTGCCAAAATGGACTCATTATTATAATGGCTTCCTTATTCCATTGTGTCCGTGTCGTTTATTCCTCGAGAATGTTGAAGTAATAAAGAAAAAGTTGATAACACTTCAAATTGTTCATATTAAAAGGTTTTAAATTATCATAATTATTTTTGAACTTTAGTAAACCATCATAGTAAAGATATGTATTGAGTAAAATAAAAAGAAATTCGGTTTAGAAAGCGTGGTTTCTTTGGTGTAATACCTTTATAAGTATTCTATAAATAATAATAACAAGAAATATTTGTTATTTACAATAAATAGACAAACGTTTGGGCAAATTCTCAGCTCTATCCGTCACGCGAAATTTTGTTCTATCCGTCACGCAGGAGCTCCATAACTAAGCACTTATCTTAGAATTTGGACCTATTTCAACCTATATAGATAAATAAGATAAAAAAAGATATGAATAGTTCTGCTCTTTTAAACTTGATAAAAAGAGCATAATTTTTCTTATTTTTTCAAGGCATTAAATTTATGCAATATTTACATATATTTACTAAAAATATAATAAAAACGTTTATCGATTCTTTTATATTTCTAAAGTATTAGAAATGAAATTTGTACATATGCATGAAACATTCTTAAATATATATATATATATATATATATATATATATATATATATATATATATATATATACCTACTCCTTTACAGAACCAGACTCAAATGTATAAAATAATATGTAATAATAGAGGTATAATATCATCCATATTAATTTTAACTATAAAATTCTTTTAACCAAATATTTCTATATAAATATCCATTAATTTCCAGACACGAACCATACAATTTAATTTTTAAAAAATGAAATTTCCTCCTCAAACTAAATAATATCAAATTTACAAGCACATAATCTGAAGATTATAATGTATATATAAAAAAATAACGGAAAATCATACAGGTGAGTTGTTGATACATTAGTATACCCTAATTCTTATGTTTATTATTTCTTCATATTTTAACTTAATATCCTAACCAGTATAATTAATTGTATTTCACAGACAATTGGATTGAAAATGGCTTATAGCCGAAACGTTTCCACAACAAAAATGTAATTAAAATACAAAACTATTGAAGACTTAATAAGCTGTTACCAACTACCTACCTAGAACTATATATATATATATATATATATATATATATATATATATATATATATATATATATATATATATATACATATATACAGGGTGTCCTTTTTAGATGGCCCGGCTGAATTTCTCTTGAACGGAAAACGTTATAATAAAACAAAAAAATACGTATTTCATAATTTTTAGTCTAGTTTAAGATTTTGGCCTGCTTTTGGAAAAAAAAAATTTCGGGGAACCCCAAAGCCTATACAACTTTGAAATTTCAAATGGGATCCTATACCTTTCGATACATCATTTTAAAGGATTTTTTAAACTGAAATCAATGATGCAATCAGATTTGGTCAATTAATAACAAAGTTATGGCATAAAGTTCGAAACAAAATACATTTTGATTGTTTCGTTACTAATTACTTTAAACTGCTTTGCATTTCTTTTGTTACATGGGAAATAATTTGTAAACAAATAATTAACTTATTAGGTGAAATTCGAAATAAATGTTTGTTTTAAAGATGCAGAGAAGAAAGAGAAATAAGCCCCTGTATGTTGGGTGAAGGTAGAGCTGCTTACATTCACTCATCTTGTTTATCCAAATGGTCTTAAGTAAGGGAACTTTAATTCCTGGAAATAGATAACTATTACAACAATGCCTCCTTCTCTACATTCAGTATTAATCAGTTAGTCAAAATGAACCGAAGAGTGGAGTTTTCCCGTGAGGAAAAACTTGATATGTACAATTGTTTTATTGAAAGTGGTGGTATCGCTCATCGTGCAGCTGTGTTGTACTTAGTGTTGTAAAAGAGCGCGCCTTTAAGGCTAGAAGGCGCGGCTTCTAAAAGCTCGAGCTCTCAGAGCTTGGCCAGGGCTCGATAGAAGGCGCGAGCCTTGAAGGCTCGGCTTGGTAGAAGGCACGAGCCTTGAAGGCTCGCTTCGGGAGAAGGCGCATGCTTTGAAGCCTTTAACTTTTCATTTCCAAAATGGCGGATGGCGGGCAAACAGCTGTTTCGTGAAATATACTTTAGTAGATTCGTCCTAAGTTCTTTCCGCCACAATGAAATTATTCGGTGGCAATTAAATTTACCATTTCATTGATAAACTAATTATGTGGATCACTAATTGGGTAAAAATAGTAACTTTTCCTAAAAAATAAACTCTTCCGTGAGACGGTGATGGCAACACTGTCGTACTACTACAATACTATTATAACCGTGCTTGCCAAAGTTCTACCTTCCCAGGGCTCCAAGGCCGAGCCTTCAAGGCTCGAGGGAGAACCTTGCCGACCCTTCAGGGCTTGATAAGGTTAGGCTGAAGCCTCACTCCCGAGCCCTCTGAGCTCGGGCTGTAGAGGTTAGGTTCAAGGTTCAGGCCTCAAGCCTCTAGTCAGGGCTCGCTTTTAACGACACTAGTTGTACTCCCAGAAATTTCCTGCTCGTCCTCAAGTGAGCCACTAAACATTTATTCGTGTTGCTCTCAATATGAGGAGATTTGGATCAGTTGCTGATCCACCAAGATATCGGCAGCCCAATTTCGACGAGGAACTGGATATTTTATTGTATGTTATGGAACATCCAAATTCTTCTCTCCGAAATACCGGAAGGGTTTTAGGTTTTTCAAAGAACAAAATTAGAGATGTACTACGGACTTATAATTTCAAGCCTTATCGCTCTCATCTTGTCCAGGGGCTCCGGGACTCTGATTATGACAGGCGTCTAACGTTCCTTCCACAAATGTCGAGTTTGGTAGTTGATGAAAACATCCTTCCATATGTCCTATGGACTGATGAATCGAAGTTCACCACTAACGGTATGTTAAATCGTTGGAATTTTCGAACGTGGGCACAGGAAAATCCTAGAATCTCCTATTCTTGTCATCACCAGGTGGTTCACAGTATCACCGTTTGGTGCGGACTTCTCGGAAATAAATTAATTGGTCCTTATTTCTACTGAAATAATCTAAATGGAGCTCAGTTTCTAAATTTCTTGAGAGAACAATTGCCGGCTTTACTAGAAGGTGTACCTCTGCAGCATCGGCAAAGAATGTTACTTCAGCTTGATGGGTGTCCCGCACACAATTCTCTGCAAGTGAGACGTTACTTAAATCGGCACTACCGGGACCGGTGGATAGGACCTCACGGTCCCATCTGTTGGCCTCCTCGGTCGCCCGATCTAACTCCGTTAGACTTTTTCTTGTGGGGACATTTGAAAAATATCGCTTATGCCAATCATAATCCTGCAACATCAGTTGAAGACCTCCAGCAAAGAGTGGAAAATGCTTGTCGATTGGTCTCTCCTCAGTCCATCGCACTGAGCACCAACGAAGAGTGGCTAACAAGAGCAAATCTTTGCATCTTCAAAGAAGGCAGGCAGTTTGAACATGAGATGTAGGTTCACCAACCTCTGCAGGTACGATGGATTTTTTTTAATATTAAAAACAGTTAACAAAATGTACTGTCTTTTTTTTCGACCTTTATGCCATACCTTTGTTATTAGTTGACCAAATTAAAATCTGATTGCATTATTAATTTCAGTTTAAAAAATCCTTTAAAATGATGTATCGGAAGGTATATGGTCCCATTTAAAATTTCAAAGTTGTATAGGGTTTGGGGTACCCCGAAATTTTTCAAAAACAGGCCAAAATCTTAAACTAGACTAAAAATTATGAAATACGTATTTTTTTGTTTTTTTATAATGTTATCCGTTCAAGAGAAATTTAGCCGGGCCATCTAAAAAAGACACCCGGTGTATATATATATATATATATATATATATATATATATATATATATATATATAAATGAGGGCCCTGAGGGGCAGATACTATAAAGGTATCTGATTCATGAACATACGACACACCAGGGAGATAGTGTGGTCAGTATTATGCTCCGGCCGCCTGATTTTCCCCTTGCTGTTCTACTGCAAGGGTCATTAGCACCAAGGTACCTATTAATAAATGAATTAAAGGCTGGGTTGGCCTAGGGACGGCGAAGGAGGCCGAATTCAACCCATGAACGAAGACACTAGAAGATATAAATCTTCAATGTTTGCACAGGATTTGAACTCAGGTCTTTCAGCTTATTAGTATTATTAGTGCTCTACCACTGAGCCCCCTATATATATATATATATATATATATATATATATATATATATATATATATATATATACCATAGTAACATTTTAAAATCCTCATGAGTTCTACTTCCAAAATTGAAAAGGACCTACTGTACCGAAATACTCATTTCTTAATTTCTATTACGTTTTTGTATATTTTAAGTTTTTGTCATCGACTACAACAATCATTAGAAAATTGTATTAATTTTATTTCTAGTTTGAATTATTAGCGGGGAAACACCAAATGATTAGTAATAAAAATATATTCATAGCTTTATACATATTAATAATGTCACATAAACATAACATTGTTGAGTGAAACTGATGTCACATTGTTGTTTTCTGCATTCAATTTCATAGATTAGCGAGTTTCATAACAGCTAATTATCATGAAGCTGATTCTGAGAGATTGTTTTTTTACCATTACTTCCTATGAATCCCCGCTGTCATGTTGGATAGTAAACATAGGTAAAATTGAGGTTAGTTTTTGAAAGATTACAAAAAAAAATGTAACATTCACGGAATGCTAGTCGAGAGGCCAAATGTGGTTTGTTGTTTTTTTTTTTAACATCAGGTGTGGTTTTTAATGTTTTTGTGGTTTGTGTTGGTGGCTATTGGGAACTAGGAAAATAGGTCAGGCACTCTTGATCAACAAAACGGTTATAACGTGTTTTTTTTTTGTGAATGTTCATGTCTAGCTTGATGATGGTCGATTTCACCGGCTATTCGAATATATATATATATATATATATATATATATATATATATATATAGAGAGAGAGAGAGAGAGAGAGAGAGAGAGAGAGAGCATTTCCAAGTCAATTCGAACCTTTTCCAAGTATACTGTAACCATTTACAACTCAAATGCTACCCTTACCAAGTCACAAACAACCCTTTCCAAATGAGTTAAAACCATTTCCAAAGCAAATGTAACGCTTTACAACTCAATTGTCACCCTTTTTATTTTAATTGTAACCGTTTCCATTTCAATTGTCACCCTTTTTATTTTAATTGTAACCGTTTCCATTTCAATTGTCACCCTTTTTATTTTAATTGTAACCGTTTCCATTTCAATTGTCACCCTTTTTATTTTAATTGTAACCGTTTCCATTTCAATTGTCACCCTTTTTATTTTAATTGTAACCGTTTCCATTTCAATTGTCACCCTTTTTATTTTAATTGTAACCGTTTCCATTTCAATTGTCACCCTTTTTATTTTAATTGTAACCGTTTCCATTTCAATTGTCACCCTTTTTATTTTAATTGTAACCGTTTCCATTTCAATTGTCACCCTTTTTATTTTAATTGTAACCGTTTCCATTTCAATTGTCACCCTTTTTATTTTAATTGTAACCGTTTCCATTTCAATTGTCACCCTTTTTATTTTAATTGTAACCGTTTCCATTTCAATTGTCACCCTTTTTATTTTAATTGTAACCGTTTCCATTTCAATTGTCACCCTTTTTATTTTAATTGTAACCGTTTCCATTTCAATTGTCACCCTTTTTATTTTAATTGTAACCGTTTCCATTTCAATTGTCACCCTTTTTATTTTAATTGTAACCGTTTCCATTTCAATTGTCACCCTTTTTATTTTAATTGTAACCGTTTCCATTTCAATTGTCACCCTTTTTATTTTAATTGTAACCGTTTCCATTTCAATTGTCACCCTTTTTATTTTAATTGTAACCGTTTCCATTTCAATTGTCACCCTTTTTATTTTAATTGTAACCGTTTCCATTTCAATTGTCACCCATAAAAATGTTTTGAAAATTTGCCGAAATGGGGAATTTAGCTTTTTCACTTTTAAGAACCCATAGATTACGAAAATAATGGTCGCTCAAATTTGTATTTATATATACAATTATTAATTCTTCAACTTATCAACGCAATGGTACCCAAAACCATGATTTTTAGAATTTTTGTCAGTTTGTTTGTAAGTCTGCTGTCTATCAGACAGTCTATACACACTAGGGTTTAACAATCCCCTAGTGGTTGGCTTAGTGGATCTCACGTTTTAGCAATACTAGTACCAGTATAGAGAAGCATTACTTAAGTAGGCTTTTTTTTTTAAAATACCCATACGACCGTGTTTTTAATCCAAAAGATATACCGACATAAAAAACAAGAACGTATACCTATATATATATATATATATATATATATATATATATATATATATATATAAATATATATATAAACTAAACGTAATCAAGTAAATTTGAGTCCGCGTGCCTGAGGAAACCCTATTTGAATATCTTTCACAGCAGAACCCTTAGAGGTATCGGCCTGTAGTGGCGTAGCAATGTTCTCGGATCGAGTGAAGATAATCGATATCACAGCTGAGCTGGCCCCGATCGGAAGGTCGACGGGTATTTGCGAAACCCCACCTGACGGAGGTCAACGACTACCTTTAGCAGGTAGGCTTGGAGTTTAGGTGGGAAAACTTGAATACCTGGGTTCAAATACCAAAAACGATAATCTATATATATATATATATATATATATATATATATATATATATATATATATATATATATAAAAATCACTTGTCTGAGTTTTTGTCCGTTTGTCTGTTTGTTCCTTAGTATACAAGTCTTCACCGTTTAACAGATTTTGACCAAACTTGGTCTTGATACGGGACAAAATAATCAAATTTCAAAATTTGATCAAAAGGTCAAAAGTTTTGTTCAAGAAAAATTGGCTACACTGAACCATTCAGATACTGACGGGCATTTTGAATAATATCTCAAATGTATTTGTTGATGTTCTTGATAATTAGAATAACTCGAACTCATTGATGACTTTACATCATTATATAATCATGTAATGCAGTTTATTTCAATTTTATATCAACAGTCACTGACTAACTAAGGAGCTGTGGTGCTGGCCTCTGTCGGCTCTTTTATGAATTGCTGTGGTGCTGGGTTCTGTTGGCTGTTTCACGAATTACTAGACAGATATAAACAAATTCAAACCGTTTGATCGATTTTGACGTAACTGGGTATATAGGTAGATCTTGATACGGGAAGAGTCATATGCACAAAGTAGGTGTAGCATGGCTAACTGGTAACAGCTATACTATATAAAAATAAATATGCGTATATACATTTATGAGAATGTGATTTTTTTACGGATGTCCATATCAGACATTTCTTTCTAAAGCAACATTGCCTTAAATGCAGTATTAAAACCACAATGTCTTAACCAAAAATTGAAAACCCTGTTTAACCTAACAATCCACTATAGACGATTCCACTATCATCTTAGGCCGGTGAAGACCAAGAAGCTTTCTCCCCTGAAACTCCCGACCCAACCCAACAACGTGTTAGATACAGATTTCTTTAACACGATCGGGACCGACTCGTACCGTATGCGTCAGAGAGATATGTTCTGCGGGCCCAGCGCCGTGGCGTGTGCGTCAGTAGCTAGCTTGGCTGTCTTCCTACATCCACTAGGGAAGGTCCGGAGCGCCCTAGTGTCATGAAACCAATAAATACATGGATTATTAAACTGAAGAATAATATATCGTATGACTTTGACTCTACATCCACTACTCCGGACCTTGTCCTATACCCTTCGTATTTGGTTTGGGACCTCAATAAGTTATTCCTGGTTAGGTTTGGGGGTCTAGTGGAAATTTTTGTCGAAGCCATCCGACTAAAATTGTTAAGGTCTTATCGCTTTAAATGTCCTCATTGGACTGTTGTTCTACAGAGTCTAAAACAGTCAATGCAGACCACGTTCGAAGGGTTAGTTCTCTCAGGTTTCGCGGACGGAGTTGTAAGGCTTCAGGATATCCGATACTCCGGGTACAGATCAAGTTCCATTCCGGGTCCCTTTGTCGGTAATGTCCTATATAGGAAGGTTCCAGTCGTACATTCGCAAATACTTTAAGGTTACACTAGAGCTAGGCGGGCGATGAGAAGTGTTCACGGCCGCTGGCTAATCAAGATCTACTAAATTCAGTCTGGAACCTCTGTCGGAAGACAGGCCTACTTGATGCAGCAAAGGTTAAACAAGATTACTTATAGATGAAATCACTCACCTACTTGTGACATCGAAATCTATCTTTCATAAAGTTCAAACTTTTATGTATTTACATAAATATGGGCCAAGCAATGTTTGAGATGACGAGCCCTACAATGAATGAGGGGTGATCTCTACTATGATTGAGGAGATGGTGCCTACTATGATTGAGAAGACGAGACCTAATTATTGAGATTATGAGGCCTACGATGATTGAGATGACGAGCCCTACGATGTATGAGGGGATGATCTCTACGATTATTGAGGAGTTGGGACCTGCAATGATTGAGGAGACGAGAACTACAATTATTGAGATTATGAGGCCAACAATATTTGAAATGATGACACCTACAATGATTGAGGAGGCTAACCCGACAATGATCGAGGAGTTGGGGCCTACAATAATTGAGGAGACGAGACCTACAATTATTGAGATTATGAGGCCTACAATGATTGAGATGACGAGCCCTACGATGGATGAGGGAGTTATCTCTACGATGATTGATGAGATGGGCCCTACAATGATTGAGGAGACGAGACCAACCATTATTGAAATGATGAGGCCTACAATGATTGAAATGCCAAGCCCTATAATGAATGCGGGGATGATCTCTACGATGATTGAGGAGAGGGGCCTGCAATGATTGAGGAGACGAGACCTACAATTATTGAAATTAAGAGGCCTACAATAATTAAAATGAAGAGCCCTACGATGATTGAGGGGGCGAGCCCTACAATGATTGAGGAGACGAGACCTACAATTATTGAGATTATGAGGCCTACAATAATTAAAAAGGCGAGCCCTACGATGATTGAGGGGGCGAGCCCTACGATGATTGAGGGGGAGAGCCCTGCGATGATTGAGGAGATGGTTCCTACAATTACTGAAGGGCTGAATGGACAAGCCGTACAATAATAGAAGGGACGAGCCTTACGACGATTGAGTATACGAGCCCTATATTGATTTAGATGACGTGCCCTGCGATGATAGAGGATACGAATTGAGAAATGGACCATACGATGATTGAAGAGATGGGCCCTACAATGATTAAGGGGCTAGCCCTGCAATGATTGTGGAGATGGTCCCTACAATGATTGAGGGACGAGCCACACGATGATTGAGTAGATTGGCCTTACAATGATAGAGTTGACGTGCCTTACAATGATTGAGGAGACGATCCCTAAGATGACTGAACGGACGAGCCCTACAATGTTTGAAGAGACTGGTTATACGATGATTAAGGAGTCAAACCCTACGATGAATGAGAGGTCAAACCTTACGATGATTGAGGAGATGGGCAATGAAATGATTGAGGGGGCGACCCTCATAATTATTGAGTAGATCGACCCTACAATGACGGATTGGACGAACCTTACAATGATAGAGTGGACGATCCCTACCATGATTGAAGGGACGAGCCCTACAATGATTGAGGGGAGGAGTCTTCCAAATCTTGAGGATACAGGCTTACTAGTTAGCAGTAATGTAACCAACACAGATCTATCTATATTTAGGATTGAAATGTAACCGAACAATTCCCGAATGTAAAAAAGGCAATGCAGCTGTAGGATTATGCAATATTTTATGCAACAGCTGGTCCCTCGCTTTCAGCCAGTCGGTGGTTTCTCGGTCATTAGTCACCAATTTCACTATTGCAAAAAAATTTTTGAAACGGCAAAAATGATGCTTTGAAACCATTTTACATATAAACAACTATTTTACATATTGTGTTTTATTAAAAACACAATAAAAAATGACCCAAAATATCCAAGTCCATACTAAAATAATCTACAATTGGTTAAAATTGGCTGTAATTGTTTCGCATCCTCGGATGACGTCTTCAGGAGCCTAAAAGCTTATTACAGCCTAAAAAAAAAGGTTGGGCAACCAGATGATCTACCATAGAAACAATCATCTGATTATGTGGATTATCTTCAGACTTAATGCGAAACATGTAGAGCCATTTTAATAAATTTACTATTATGTTAATTTGGAGCTTCTGCCTAAGGAAGACAAATTTTTTAAAATAGCTTAAACAATTATATAAGCTTACTCAAAGTTTTAATACGCTTGTGAAACCTTTGAAAGGAATCAGAAGGAATACAAGAAACCCTTCAGGTTTAATACAAAAGTTTTCAAGAAAGGCAAAAAGACAAGTTGACAAATGTAAATTTTGTGCGTATACCACGGTACATCGTAGCGCATTTTCGTTCTTATTTGGAAATCCTAAAATAGAAACAGTTATAGGTTCGTCATAATCCTCTGTGAAACAACCAAATCTCAAATCAAAGCACCATAACAGTTATAGGTTCGTCATAATCCTTTGTGAAACAACGAAATCTCAAATCAAAGCACCATAACAGTTATAGGTTCGTCATAATCCTTTGTGAAACAACGAAATCTCATATCAAAGCACCATAACAGTTATAGGTTCGTCATAATCCTTTGTGAAACAACGAAATCTCAAATCAAAGCACCATAACAGTTATAGGTTCGTCATAATCCTTTGTGAAACAACGAAATCTCATATCAAAGCACCATAACAGTTATAGGTTCGTCATAATCCTTTGTGAAACAACGAAATCTCAAATCAAAGCACCATAACAGTTATAGGTTCGTCATAATCCTTTGTGAAACAACGAAATCTCATATCAAAGCACCATAACAGTTATAGGTTCGTCATAATCCTTTGTGAAACAACGAAATCTCAAATCAAAGCACCATAACAGTTATAGGTTCGTCATAATTCTTTGTGAAACAACGAAGTCTCATATCAAAGCACCATAACAAGAACCTGACAGCATTCTAAACGGAAATTATTCCGATTTGTCCAAATCAGATCGCTCCATCAAAAATCGCACGAGAACCGCTTTTGTAGAAAATTTATTAAGATTTTGAATTGAATATTTACATTTACAACCATTTCCCAACTTGCTTCGAGATATATAAGAATACTTGCATAAATCCCAATAAAAATCTACTTTTTTTTTTTCATTTTTCTTGACAACGGTTGTTGACATTGCTTTGGTAATGGTTTTATTAGATTCAGGAGGTTACTTATAAAACGTGCATCTGGAAGCATAGTAACAAAAAAACGTGTTATGATTTTTTCAGACGAATTTCGCTCAAAAAAACATGTTTCGGTGGACTGGTTCAGCCGGTTATATCTATATCTATCTATCTTTCTATGTATATATATATATATATATATATATATATATATATATATATATATATATATTCTTATTTATAGTTTTTCCTACCACCCTCCATACGGGAAATACCCACTTATGAGGTTGACCTAATGACACAATCTGGAAGTGGCAACTAGAATGGGAGTCCGCTTCTCCTGTGCTCCGGGCTCTCTTCTACAATATTTATTTATTGGGAGGAAGGAGTATTCCGGAGCTGGTGGGAGCTAGGACGATTTTCATTCCTAAGGTGAATAGTCCCGAAAGGCCAGGTGATTATAGGCCCATTTCTGTAGCCTCGGTACCCCTTAGGCAGCTTCATAAAATCCTAGCTGTGCGCCTGAGGGATCTGGACTTGCATGAGGTGGGGCAAAGAGCATTCATTTCAGCCGATGGAACGGCTGAAAATACAGTGGTCTTGGATGCGGTGATCAAGGAGGCGAGATTTCGACGCCGCGAGTTGCACGTCGTCGCCCTTGATATTGCTAAGGCTTTTGACAGTGTGAGCCATCATGCCCTTAGAGCTGCAATGACCCTCAAAGGCCTGCCTCCCGAATTCATCGAGTACGTGATGGGGGTCTACGGTTGCGGGTTTACCCGTATTACCGATGGTAGGGGATGGACGGGCCCAATCGTTTGCGGAAGGGGGATTAGGCAGGGCGATCCTTTGTCTCCTTGCCTTTTTAATCTTGTAATGGATTGGGTTCTCCAAGCAGTTCCAAGCGAGGTTGGATTTAAACTCGATGGGGCGATGATTTCCTATCTGGCGTTTGCTGATGACTTGGTCTTGCTCACTTCCTCGGAGGCCGGTATGAGGATGGCTATTTCGAGGGTGGAAGGTGCCATTCGAAGTATGGGAATGGCACTGAGTCCGGGAAAGTGCCTGGCCCTGTCACTGGTTCCGGCTGGTAGGTGTCACAAGATCAAGGTAGTCACAAACCCGTTGTTCAAGATCAATGATGTGCCTGTGCGACAAACTCAGGTACAGGGTGCTTGGAGGTACCTGGGTGTTGTTTACAAGGATAGGGGTTCCGATGGGTCCAATTTTGACGTTAGAGTAGCGCTCGATAGGCTGGAGAATGCTCCTCTCAAGCCGCAACAGAGGCTCTTAGCTCTTAGAAGTCATCTTCTTCCGAAGTTCGTACATGGAATGGTGCTTGGCGGCGTCTCCCGGAAGTCTCTGGCCAAGATTGATATCAAGGTCAGGGCTGCAGTGAGGCGCTGGTTGAGGCTCCCAAGGGATATTCCCTTGGGTTACTTTCATGCAGCGTGTGCGGACGGAGGATTGGGGGTGCCTTGCATGAGCACCCTTGTCCCTGGGTTAACCATTGCTCGTCTTCAGCGTTTGGAGAGGTCAGGGTTGCCTGCGGCGAGGGCTGCATACAATTCGAGAGCTGTAGCCAGAAGGTTGCGGGACGCGAGAGAGGCCCTGGGGAGACAGGGCTTGAACGAGAACGCCTTTTACTCAACGGATAGGAAACAGTGGTGGGCCGAAAAGTTATACTCCTCCATCGATGGTGGTTCCCTACGAGAGTCTTCGAAATGCAAAGCCTCAACTCACTGGATCTCTGCTGGCGCGGGTACCATAAAGGCCAGGGACTTTGTCCAGTTTGTTCACGCCCACATTGGCGCGCTTCCGACTGCCGTTAGGGGATCCAGGGGCCGCAGGATTGACGGACTGCCTCTCTGCCGAGCAGGCTGTCCTTATGCTGAGACGGCTGGCCATGTACTTCAGAGGTGTTTCTTGTCTCACGGCGGTCGGGTTCTGCGCCACGATGCTGTGGTGCGTGTGCTGGCTGACAAGTTCTCTCAGCTTCGTTATGAGGTCCACGTAGAGACGACTTTCAACGCCCGCGGTAGGATGTGGAGGCCTGATATTGTCGTACTGAAAGAGAACAGAGTGTACATCGTCGACGTCCAGATCGTTGACTCCGCTCCTGGGCTGGATGTTCTCCATCGGGGGAAATCGGCGAAGTATGCTGGGGTGCTGGAGGTCAGGGAGACTATTGGGAGAATGTTGGGTGTTTCCCAGGATCGGGTGAGAGGAACGTCCTGTACTATCAGCTGGAGGGGTGTATGGAGTCCTAAGTCAGCTAAAGATTTGAAGGACCTTGGCGTACCAATGTATACCCTACAGGGTATTGCTAGGAGTGTACTGAAGGGCTCTTGCATTCTCTTCAGCAGGTGGAGGACTCATCTCGCCGGGGGGAACCCAGGAGCATTTTATTGAGGGTATAATAAACACATTCCATTGTGGCATGATAATTGCTATATCTAGTTACTGTTTTTTTTTTTAATTTAATTTTTTATTTTTTTTATTTTTTATTATTTTTATTTATTTATTTATTTATTTTTAACTTTATTGGTTTATATGTATATATATAATTTATTATAGCTTTTATCCCTTCAATACGGTTTTAAGTTATTTGTTTTTAATTAACTTACTTATATTTTATAATATTTTGCATAATTGGACAACAGGATTGTAACCTGTCTATATTGTATAGTTGGACTTCTGGAGGGGTTATTAGTAATAACCCTTAACTCCGGAATTATGTACGGCAGATAGCCCATGTTTGAGGTGTATTGGGTAGTAAAATTACTCGATTGCTATAGTGGACTATATCCTCGGTGGTTATTCCCACCAATTCATTATGGTCAGGAGAGCCATAGTTGTTTTATATTATTGTTCTATTTAATGTATTTTCTGACATGCCATTGTGAAACACAATATTATTGTAAAAGGATGTTATGTAGTATGTCTCCCAATAAAAGGAAAAAAAAAAAAAAAAAAAAAAAAAAAAAAAATTTCACGTCTCCGAAAACATACATTACGAAAATAACAGTAACTCAAATTTGTGTATATATATATATATATATAAATTTTAATGGGCGCCACTCTCAGTAGGTAGGGTAGATGAAGATTTAAAGACATTTATCAGACTTTTTTTTATATTTATCCTCAATAGCTAAGGCTCTCCAGAATTTGTTGATTAGAGATTTTCTGGGTAATAAACTACTTGATTAATTTTCGATCTGTAGGTACTTATTTTACGACAATTTTACAATTTACAAACCTTCTTAGATAATTTTATTCATGACATTTCCCCAGAATTACCATCAAGTCTGTGTCAAGTCCGTATAAAATATCTTTATGTACCTAAATCACTAATTAGGATAGTTAACTTGGTGTAGATTTCTGGGTTAGATGTTCTAATGAGGCCTCTAGATTGTAGAGTGTGATAACATTGTGTCTGCAAATGGATGTATCTAGGAAAACCCACAATAGGATATGCAAATTCTCCTCTACTTCCCAACAATAAATATACAACTCTCACGCAATATTATTAGTAATAAAACTAATTATAATAAAATAAAAAAAAAATAAATAAAATAATAACAAAATGGCATTATGTCGACCCTCACGAGCAAATTATTTAAAAATTGTAACATGTTTCGTGGCCTTCTTACGAAATATTCAGAGGCAACCAAAACAATATTTCATGTCATCGTAACCTACTTCAAGACTCGGACAAGATCTCAAGATGTGAGGGAAGTTATGCCGTATAAAACAAAGAAAGTGAACATATCGCACAAGTATTTCTAAAGTGACACAACTCAAAAATCTGTGTTTTTCAGTTAAGACTATGAAAGACATGGTAAATATCTTTTTATCAACCATCAAAACTGTATGAACCTAGCTACAGAGCTTCTACACCAGAGTGAACTTGTGTCACTCTTCCTGTCTTAATGCTATTCCATCTACATAGGCAAGAGTGCATGTACCTAGCTTCAGAGCTTCTACACCAGAGGGAACTTGTGTCACTCTTCCTGTCTTAATGCTATTCCATCTACATAGGCAAGAGTGTATGTACCTAGCTTCAGAGCTTCTACACCAGAGGGTACTTGTGTCTCTCGTCCTGTCTCAATGCTATTCCTACTACATAGGCAAGAATGTATGTACCTAGCTTCAGAGCTTCTACACCAGAGGGAACTTGTGTCACTCTTCCTGTCTTAATGCTATTCCATCTACATAGGCAAGAGTGCATGTACCTAGCTTCAGAGCTTCTACACCAGAGGGAACTTGTGTCACTCTTCCTGTCTTAATGCTATTCCATCTACATAAGCAAGAGTGTATGTACCTAGCTTCAGAGCTTCTACACCAGAGGGTACTTGTGTCACTCTTCCTGTCTTAATGCTATTCCATCTACATAGGCAAGAGTGTATGTACCTAGCTTCAGAGCTTCTACACCAGAGGGTACTTGTGTCACTCTTCCTGTCTTAATGCTATTCCATCTACATAGGCAAGAGTGTATGTACCTAGCTTCAGAGCTTCTACACCAGAGGGTACTTGTGTCACTCTTCCTGTCTTAATGCTATTCCATCTACATAGGCAAGAGTGACATATTTTCAGTTGTTTTATTTTGAGTTGTGTCACTTCTGATATACCAGTGCGATATGTAAACGGATCAATAATACGAGAGGAAGAACGTGTATATATATATATATATATATATATATATATATATATATATATATATATATATATATATATATGTATATAAAAATATTAGTTATTTATGTATAATTACGGTTTATGTATTTATGTATATCAAGGTGATATGTCCAATGTTAATATTGTTACTTACGTATTAGCGTCAAAGCAGGTTAAAGAGCCGGGTCTCAGAGAACTGGATCTACACCGTGTCAGAGATCTGGCTCAAGGAGTCAAATCAGATTTCGCCAATATGGCGACGGGATTATCAACGATTTAGGTTAACTAGAGTTTTGATATAACCTTTAGCTAGCGAAAACGCGTAGCACTTATATTAATAGCATAATTGCTATGCGTTTCCGCTCGCTACGCTCGCTCAAGATTATATCTAAACTCTAGCCAATCCAACTCGTTGATAATATAGATCAAGGATGGTTTTTCGCTGGATAATGGACTGATAAACGATTTGGCATCGCTTCGAAACAGTAGCTTTCATCCTAGCTATTCTGATGTCGCTATCTCGCACAGAAACTGAAATCGCGTAACAAAAAAACAACAACAATTGCGTGGGTAAATAAAGCACAAATGAATTGCGTTAAAAAGACAAAGGGAACAAGATGGCTACTATAAACACAATAGATGATATCTCTGATAGTGATTGACTAATAGAAATGCGTTATCCATGATCCAGATCTCTGAACGAGACCCGCCTATTTAACCTGCTTTGACGCTAATACGTAAGTACCTTAATATTTAATATATTACAAATATAACCATTTATTCCAATTTTACGTTATTACATATACATCCGATTATAACCATAAAATACAAGTTTTCAAAACCAAATGAAAAATCAGACCAAATGAAAAGTGAGACACATATAAAGTTTGAAAACGAATTAATCTCTTATTTGTATAAAAATATATTTGTGCACCGCAACATTTACTACTTGAAATATTTTAGTTACCTATTAAAAACTTTAGCCGTTAAAAGAATTCGTTTTTTAGACATCATACAACAAATCAAAATAAAAGATAATAATGAGATCATGAAAAATTATATAAAAGAAAAAAAATATTATATTTATATGTTGATGTATTTATGATGTTTAATTATTGCGTCAATATGTCAGCAGTCACCTGTTTGAGATTCGGTCAGATCCACAAGTACGTCTAAATGTTGTCAGTATATGTTTTATGGTGAGTATTTCGTTACACTGGTTACAAAATGGTTATTCTTTGCCATAAAGTGCCCCGTCTGACCTTGAGTGACAAAATGACTTCATTAGTCACAATTACGAAATAGTTGGTGCATAAAACTATTGTCAAGACTGCTAAAGTGAAAGCATTATACGAGACAATGGTGAATTAGAACAATGGATGTAGGACAATGATAGAGGACCTGCAGCGAAAGTATCGGACTTCTGTCGTTCGGAGCACGTCAAAAGCCAAGTTCTGCGATTTTGGCGACTCCAAAATTGGATTCGAGGATCATGAAGTGGTTTTGTGGTCGTAGTTTGGATAACGTATTCGAGTCATAAATAATGACATGCGGATTCCTGATTCGCCTAATGCAGCAGGAAGTTTTTATCTCGCTGGACGTAGCACAAATGACCGATTTAGGAGAGCAAAAGTCGAATATAAATGTCATATTTAGATATGAATACTATTAGCAATGTAAACACAAGTGTATTGGGGCTCAAAAACAGTACGCTCACTGTTGACAAGCAAAGAGGTCAGAGAACACATTTTTCCCAACAAATAAGTCTAGTTTATTAATAAGCTTCTAAAGAGTTGTTTGTGCGATAGTGAAGGGCTACAAGGTAATCTCCAAGCATGAGCATCGGTTTAAATAGTAAGTGATAATATTATTTTTACTAGTGGAGATGGAGTTAGTTAGCCGTTGCAGTGATACGAAGACAAGGTATGGTTGGGATTCGGCTAGGAGAAAAAAAGTCAGACCTTCAGGAAGAAATCTGTATTGGACGTTTCGGCTGCACTGCAGCACTAGAGAATGCCTAGGGGGGAGGGGGGAGGAAGACCAAGAAGACATTTAGGTACCCATGGTTGAATTTAGGCGACATCCCTACATTCAAGGCGACAATCCCTACACTCAACCACGGTTGAATTTAGGCGACATCCCTACATTCTAGGCGACAATCCCTACACTCAACCATGGTTGAATTTAGGCGACATCCCTACATTCAAGGCGACAATCCCTACACTCAACCATGGTTGAATTTAGGCGACATCCCTACATTCAAGGCGACAATCCCTATACTCAACCATGATTGAATTTAGGCGACATCCCTAAATTCAAGGCGACAATCCCTACACTCAACCATGGTTGAATTTAGGCGACATCCCTAAATTCAAGGCGACAATCCCTATACTCAACCGTGGTTGAATTTAGGCGACATCCCTACATTCAAGGCGACAATCCCTATACTCAACCATGGTTGAATTTAGGCGACATCCCTAAATTCAAGGCGACAATCCCTACACTCAACCATGGTTGAATTTAGGCAACATCCCTAAATTCAAGGCGACAATCCCTATACTCAACCGTGGTTGAATTTAGGCGACAATCCCTACATTCAAGGCGACAATCCCTATACTCAACCATGGTTGAATTTAGGCGACATCCCTAAATTCAAGGCGACAATCCCTACACTCAACCATGGTTGAATTTAGGCAACATCCCTAAATTCAAGGCGACAATCCCTATACTCAACCGTGGTTGAATTTAGGCGACAATCCCTACCTACCCTAAAATTGACAGTGGATGGTGAAGAGGGAGTTGATTTCGATCAAATTGCCAAAATTAAAGCTTTGCTCGTCCAAATTCAATCTTTAATGGCTCCGAATGTTCACTACTTATCTCTTTTTAGTGTTTCATTCGATTACAAAAGTGACCATGAGTGATCGAAATTTCGCTTTCCTAAATCGGTCATTTGCGCCACTGTGCGTAGGTGTTTAGAAAGGCTGAAAACCTCTCATTTGTCCGGTGGTAATCGTCTAGATTCAGATCCAACATAAAATACTTGAAATCATCCCTTTGGTCTCCCCGTGGTCTAGGAGCCAACTCCTTAAATTCTCATAAGGGAGATGGGAGTTTGAATCCCACCCCCATATTGAATTATAATTAAATCATTTCCAAGATCATATCCATAACCGTTGTGTACGAAAACGGTTAAAGAAAAATAGATTTTTCAGACAATCCTAAGAAAAATCTATTTTTCTTAGGATTGTCTGATATATTCTTATATTTATTACGAAATCGACTGAAAAATCTTGGTAAATGTATTGCATCTATTCGAAAGCATATTAAATTTCCTTCTTATGGTTCCTATGCGATTTTCATCGAGAGATCTCATTCAGAGAAATCTTTACTCTATTATAAGTGTAAAGAAAACGCATGCGACATATTCGAATTGAAGGGGTCTGGGCAAAATAGTGCAAAGCAACATTTTGAACAGAACTTAACTTTAGCTGCTATATGTTGGACGTTAAGTGGGACTAGCTGCTTCGACTGCTAGAGTCATTAGCACCCAAGGTACCCATTATTAAATTAATTAAAGGTTGGGTTGGCCTAGGTACTGGCAGGGAGACCGAATTAAACCCAAGAACGAAGACACTAGAAGAAAGTATATGATAAAAATGCTACTAAAATATGACTACAAGCTCTGTATGCTAATTAATCTTGTTGCCCCTAACCATTTCAACTGATAGTCCTACATAATATCCAACATATAGCAGCTATAGTTACGATTTGTTCAAAATGTTGCTTGGCACTATTTTGCCCTGGCCCATTCATTTAAACCAAAAAAGTGTTAAAAAAAATATGGTTACAGCAAGGATCGATGAAGATTTAAAAATATATTTCGACATTTCACACCAGAACTGCATTTCGATGGAAAGTGGCAAAATGTCTGGAGCACATCTGATAACTCACAACATGGTTCCTGGTCTTGGATGGATGTCTTCCCTAATACCCAACATGGAGACAATGAGGACGACCAGAGAACCAACATACTTTCACCGAAATAATATAGAATTACAGAGCAATCGAAGCAGGCTGTAGGATATGTAAACAGCTGACTGGACATGTAGGGCATCGGAAGTACCAAAGCACTACACTATTTCTACTGATCACATACCTCGCTGGAGAGAATAGCAATTCATAGCTCCTTCCTTTATAGTGACGTCATAGAATGACGGGAGATAATACACCGGGAAATGGGTTGGCCAACAGCTCACTCTATTAGCTCTATTTATTGGGACATTCCATTACGAAGCGTTCGAACGGGTTCGACTTTTACTATCGATAGTCTACTTTCTTAATTGTCTAATTCTAATTATTCGCTGTTTTTCAATTCCCTTCTGTGGATCTTTTAATTTCATGGAAAGTTAGTGAATTGTAATCAACCACATCTGGTCTAGAGAAATATCACTCTTTTCAGTGTGTTCAATTCCTCTCATAGGAAGAAAAAATGAGAAATGTTACACGAACCATATTAACATTCAACGTAATAAGGCTATTGCTATATTACAATCCTTATTTCCTGTAATGAATAGAAACTCAGGATTAGGCATAATTAACAAAAGACTTATTTATTATTTATATATTAGACCTGTGTTACTTTATGTATGCCCTATTTGGTCTATGGCATGTGAAACCAACAAGAGGAAATTACAGCTGACTCAAAATAAATGCTTGAGATTCATTGGTTCTTTTCCCCGATGGACTCCTATCATGCATATACATGAAGTTCTTCACATTCCTACAATAAATGCTTGAGATTCATAGGTTCTTTTCCCCGATGGACTCCTATCATGCATATACATGAAGTTCTTCACATTCCTACAATAAATGCTTGAGATTCATAGGTTCTTTTCCCCGATGGACTCCTATCATGCATATACATGAAGTTCTTCACATTCCTACAATAAATGCTTGAGATTCATAGGTTCTTTTCCCCGATGGACTCCTATCATGCATATACATAAAGTTCTTCACATCCCTACAATAAATGCTTGAGATTCATTGGTTCTTTTCCCCGATGGACTCTTATCATGCATATACATGAAGTTCTTCACATTCCTACAATAAATGTTTGAGATTCATTGGTTCTTTTTCCCGATGGACTCCTATCATGCATATACATGAAGTGCTTCACATTCCTACAATAAATGCTTGAGATTCATAGGTTCTTTTCCCCGATGGACTCCTATCATGCATATACATGAAGTTCTTCACATTCCTACAATAAATGCTTGAGATTCATAGGTTCTTTTCCCCGATGGACTCCTATCATGCATATACATGAAGTTCTTCACATTCCTACAATAAATGCTTGAGATTCATAGGTCTTTTCCCCGATGGACTCCTATCATGCATATACATGAAGTTCTTCACATTCCTACAATAAATGCTTGAGATTCATTGGTTCTTTTCCCCGATGGACTCCTATCATGCATATACATGAAGTTCTTCACATTCCTACAATAAGTCAGTACATAATTAAAGTGACACAGCATTTCTTTGTGCATGTCAAAGTAGCAGCTATAAGCATATTGCTGATATAGTTAATTATAATGATAATAGCCTAAATAATAAGCGTTACAAGTATAAGAGGCTCAAGCATGTGACCTTTTCATTTTCAGTGTATAGGGTTTTTTTTTTTTTTTTTTGTATTTTTCCCTTATAATATTTTAGTAATAAAAATTAAATATATATAGGTAATTTAGAATAGTTGTAAAAGCTTATAGCTTGGATACTTGTATTTAATTAATTGTAAAAATTCATTTTATTTGTTTATATTTCTTTGGACAATAAAATTCTTTTTATCTTTTTTATTTATATATTTATATGTACAAATCCCTTAAAGAATACTTACACTATGTACCACATTTATGCGAAATTCTAAATAATTTTGAACGAAAGGAAGTAATAACACCACCTAACTCAAAAATTTATATTTATATATATATATATATATATATATATATATATTTATATATATATATATATATATATATATATATATATATATATATATATATAAATATAAATATATATTATATACGCACAAACATATCGTTTAATATCCTTTATTATAATTTATTGTTATTTTATTGTCACTATCACGCACTCTGAATCATTTATTTCTTAACCTCTGGTATCTATGATAATTTACCACGTTCTGCTCGATAGCTGGGTACCATTTCTGTCATCTTCTTTCCATGGGCGTATATACAAAATAATTTCGGCAGGGGCTGGGAAAATTTCGGGGGGGGGGGGCTGAGACCATTTCCGGGTTATGAAATACTAATAATTTAGAACTTGGAATAGTTTTAAACAACTAAAACTAAGATTTTTTTATGAACTAAGTGATCTTATTTAATTTATTTTTAACGGTTTATGACACATTTTTACCGATCAAACCAACATTTCGGGGGGGGGGGGAGCCCCCTATATACGCCCATGGTTCTTTCAGTAATTGCTTCAGCTCGGAAATTTTCTGTTCTCGCAGCTCATGCAATACTGGATATTCGCTTAAACTTGAAGAGTAAAATTTGTCGGAAATTCTCAATTTTCCCAACTTGAAAATCTATCTTCGGCTGTCCAAAATATATTCAAATAATACATTCGCAATAAAGAAGCCCTGGGTTTTAGAACACAAAACGCCAACTAAGTTAAAACAACAGAACATTACCACATTGTTGCCAACCTAAAATAATACCGCACGAAATTATTCATTGACCCAATATAAACACACTGTAATGTTCCAAAGAGTCCGCTGTGGCATCTGATTCATTAGTGTACAAGATACTTTTTTTGTGCTCTTACAAGTTGATCCGATTCTTTTGGTTACCCTTTAAAAGTTGCAAAAGTACAAGGCTGTTCTCTTTTTTAGCTGAGGATGACTGCCAAAGATCATGCCGAATATTTATAAACATAGACTTTTATGAAATTGCGTTAGTTTTTTCTTGGTTGATTCACAATTGAAGGGGTCGGGGCAGAATAGTGCCGACTAACATTTTTAACAAAACTAAACAGTAGCTGCTATATGTTGGACATTATGTGGGACTATCAGTTGAAATGGTTAGGAGCAACAAGATTAAGTAGCATACAGAGCTTGTAGTAATATTTTAGTAGCATTTCCATCATAGACTGATAGTTCCTCATAATATCCAACATATATCAGCTACAGATAAGTTCTGCAAAAATTTTGTTTGGCACTATTTTGCCCCGACCGCTTCAATTATTTTCTGACCATTGGCTGTGTGGGGCCAATGATGGCTACGCCGATACTTGATACAGGATTGAAGTACGATTATACAATGCCAACATAACGTTGATCCAAAAATACACACATCTTGGCGTCTTATTAGGAAGCATCGACTGTATAGATTGTAGGAAGAGCGGGCACGTTTTCCTCCCTGCATACACGCATGCATTGATAAGAAGCATACAAACAGCCGCTTGCATTGATAACAAGCTGACGACCACCTGTTGCTCTGATGGTTACTAATTCCTGCTATGACTGTGCGTGATGCACACAGGTCATACTACTGCACGTGATGATATGCAGTTTCTGTAAGATATGCTGCTATGCTCCGGTGCATTCTTAAGGTTCCGCTACGCTCATCATTGGAGCATACGATTAATTACACTCTAATGTATCGGGTGACAGCTTTTATGCATCACGAGCTTCATCCGTCAAACGAGGGCATGTACTGTAGTAATTATCTGATACGCTCCACAATTATTCTGAAAATTCACATAAGATGGGATACTTCAAAATAAGAAAAAATCTAAGTTTTCCACATAGAGACGTATACAATTTTCAAAGAAAAGAAATATAAACTTAAGGAAAATTGACAAATATCGGTGAAAATACCGAATAATTTAAATATGTAGATAACACATATCGCTCAAGTGTTTCAAGAACGTCAAATCAAATAATTAATTTGTTTCTGAGAATGTATCCCATACAAATAAGAATACGAACTTCAAACCTCAAAAAATGCAATTCTACAGGAGAACGATTTTAAACTCTAAAAGTTAAATAAAAAGGATTAAAAACAAATTTTAACTCCTTTATTGAACTTTTTACTATGCCGAAGATCGTTTAAGACAATACCTTATTTTATTTTTCAGATTGAATGAGAAGTATGAAATTTTCAAATTTTTAGAAATTTGTTTTGATTTATGTCTTTCTTGCTCTATGTTTCATAAATTGAACCAGGATTATGTCAAAATATGTCGTTATTATCAGTAAAATAATGCAGGGTTCTCCCGTGGTCTAGTGACTTGGTGGGTTCGATCCCCACCGGCGCACAGTGTCACGAGCAGTGTTCAAAAATAAGAAAAATAAAGTTTGAAAAACATTTTTTTGTAGGTTAATATTAAAATTAGAATCTTAGAACAGAAAGAAAATATCAAAATTAGAATATAAAAAAAAAAAGACAAAAAGCTAAGGATTAATTTGAATTGTTGATAGAAATACAAATATTAAAACCGGTTCGGTTAGTAAATATTTACTTTGGCTGTTCCAATCTTATTACTTGAACATTTTCATTCTTTTTTTAACATGTTCAAGCGTCCGTCATAAGTGACTCGTTGATTGACTAATTTTGGGCAACTGTCCAAAAATAGGGAAATTCTAGTGAATTGATTTAAGAAAGAACGTAAAATAACGGTTTTTCATACTTTAACCATAAATAGTACATTGCTTCATCATTATTTTGATACCTAGTTTACCTGCTTTTAGCTGCTTCTCACAGAGATATTGTGGTTTTAGTATTCATAACCAAAACACAACTGTATGAAGTCTGTCGCAGTAATGAACCAAATACCAGATACGATGCTTTATTTGATAGAATCGTGCTTGAATAAAATTTATCTGTATGTTCGGATAAAATTAAGGAGACTATAAGAAAATGCGTACGATTATTTTGCCTGGATATTCAACAAAAGTAGGATCGCTGTTACAGGTTTTTATGAAACTTATAAACAAAATACGAAGATTGGTTGAGTAAAACATTAATCTGCCCATAATTGAAATAATCAAGCAGGTCCTTCGCGTGGAAGTAAGTTTCGTGGAAGCATCATACTCTAAACAATTGAGACGAGTTGCGGACATAGTAACGACGAAATCACCGGACGAAATAGAGTTTGTCGCTAACATTATGTCTAAGGACATTTCAAGGACAAAATGGACTTATTAATCGATGCGCCAAAACCTTCTACCACCCGCAGATTTTTTGGAAATCGAAAATTAAGAGATAACATTAATAATCAATTTGGACACCATTTTGAAACTGGTTTTTAGAGGTAAATCAATTAATATGCCGAAATTAAGTGAATTAATTGGTGAGACTTAGTTGGTGAAGATCTATATCTGAAGCATTATACGCCAGTGTCTTTACATAAACTGCTTTTACATGAACCTGATATTATTTCCTTTTTCATTACACAAATTGGGCAATTATCAGAAGAAGCATTAGAGGGGCGACACATAGGGATATGGTATCTCAGAGATCACAATACGAGGGACACTTCTTGTGTTGATACAAATATGGATTAATTGAAAATGCTCCTTCTTCCATCATATCCATATTTGTCAACTTTAAGAAAGGTTAGCTCCAACAAACAAAAAATTGAAGAAAACGTTTTATCATACTTAATTGTGAATAAAATTATAGTATTTCTTTACAATTTTGTGATTCTGAGGAGGAATAAGTTTTTTCATTCGTAAAATTTCCGTATATATTTTTTAGAAGTTCATAAATATCGTATGTAAGTTTCAATGTACATTTTATGTAAGTTTATAGCACAATGCATTACTTTTTTTAAGTCAAAACTTCTTCTTTCTGCCATGTTCGAGTTTTTTTAATAACAGAAAAAAATAATAAACCTTGTCTAGACAAAAATACGATTTTTGATTTTTTTACTCCATATACTCGCGGCACTGTGCGGCGGCAGGAATTTTCTCATCTCACGGCTCGTTTTTCTTTAAACCACGGAACCTCCATTATCTGGTATAACCTAATATAAACAACGCCAGTTGTCAGCTAATCGCTGCATGAGAAGGTCGCGAGTTGTGTATGTGGCATTTTTCACCCCACGGTGTGGTTAACGTATGTCTTTTTCGCTCATCTGATAAATCTTCACGGGTCGATTACTTTCATGGTACGGACTTTCAATTGACAAAATAGCCTGAAAACTTGGACTACGAACCGGTGAAAACTCATGTGACAGTTAGTGCCCAACTAGAGAACATACGAGTACCAAAACCACTGAAGACACTGATACTTGTTGTTTTGGGAGATGGATCAACTCCTGATGGACCTTCAACATCTTTCGTTGTCTTGAAAAAACCCGTGAGATGTTTATTTTGTGACAGAAAGGATGACAGGAAGACGAAAACGGAATGTTCTGTGTGAAGAAGGGCCATGTACACCGATCACCGAAATGTGTTGAATGTTAACGAGTCTATAGGAAAGAACATTGTATTTTCATAAAGTTCCTATTCTTTATGGCATTTGACCATTCTAAAAATATTTTCAGTTTAATAATATTTTTTTCTTAGTAATTATTTGGTGTATGAACAATATTGAGTTTTAACATTTTCTAGCTATTTTGTAAATTTTAATAAATATTTTGCAGATTTATTACTGTTTGAATTTATTTCTTGATGTTCCTGTTCAATACGTTTTTTTTTTTTTTTTTTTTTTTTTTTTTTTTTACGGCGCATCTACATCTAGGTCATTAGCGCCGACATCCAGGGTGCAGCGAGGAATTTTCCCAGCGAGCCGTGGGATATTAAAATTCCTGCCGGAGGTTGGGAATCGAACCCACCATCTCCCGCTTATGAATCCAAGGCGCTAGCCATTAGACCGCGGGAGACCCCTCGTTGTTGTTGTATAAAAAAGCAAAAGAAGAAATTGAAATTTACTTATTTTAAAAATTTTCAAAAGTATGGGGTAAAATTTACCCCACAGTTTCATTAACGTAGATGTCGATCCAGGGTTAATGGTGCATACCGCTGAATATAAAGTAAATTGTTTAGTGGTAAGTATTTTCCAACAAAACTACCAGCAACACTCGCATCCAACCGTCCAAATGCGGGGTCCTTTTGCGAAGACCACATCCAGTTACTTTTGAAGTAGCAGTTGTGATTTATAACAGTTACTTGTACTCGCTGATAAGCTTAATGATTAGCTTATAGATTCTTTGCTGGTTATCTACTACTTCTTGTCTCGTTATCTACGGTTATAATTCATATTAGATAATGGCAAGCAATATTTATTAATAAAAAGGTTAATATGATCTAAATCAATTCCCTCAACAATGAAATAAGTTATTAAGCATTAAAGTTGACTGTTTTGCAGGTTATGAAGGATAACAAACAACGTTATTTGTAAACAAACATATTTTAATCCATTTCTCTCTTTTTTACATTTATTAGGCATTACATGCTATGTGTTTCCGCTCGCTCAAGAAGATATCAAAACACTAGTCAATCCAACTCGCAATTAATAGAATTACATTAATTTTACTGACTCTAGTCTATCCAACTCGCTAAAATTAATAGGATTCCATTAATTTTTCCGAGTAAGGAACCAATCCCTTTTTCTTTGTCAGGAACATCGTGAACTAATTGTCAAAGACTAATTTTTCTCGCTAACATAAACAGAGCTTTTTCATAAACAAACTCTAATTCACTGTTGAAGGTTACTTTACTCCCAGCAAGAACCAAAGCAATTGGTCATCGGAATCCTCCAATAGGAAGGCAAAGAAGTTATTCGCATGCGCTGAATCACTGATACAATCACTACTGCTATTTCAAAGGTAACTGGATCTGGTCTTCGCAAAAATACCCCAAATGTGAATTCAACACTAGTGTATTACCATGACCAAGACGTAGTCCTCTAATGATGTTGCATATGTCACACAAAGCCAGCCTAGGACACGCTGCTTTGGAAGTAGTTATTGTCAGGAGGACTTGACAATAACACCGAGCAGAAATCACTTCCTACTAGAGAGGAGGAGAAAAGAACCGGTGATTTCCCTGGGAGTAAATCACTGCTATTCCCTAAGAGTACTCGTTACTCGGAATGAGTTCATCAGATCCAATAGACCTTGACACGACTGCAGTACC
This sequence comes from Gonocerus acuteangulatus, assembly GCA_946811695.1. Classification (NCBI taxonomy): domain Eukaryota; kingdom Metazoa; phylum Arthropoda; class Insecta; order Hemiptera; family Coreidae; genus Gonocerus; species Gonocerus acuteangulatus. The sequence continues at coordinate 5,285,874 of OX328130.1, forward strand.
AAGGTAGAGATTGTACAGAGTCAAGGAGACTTCCGTACAGGCAAGATATTACTCTAGGCAGTCGGGGTCTGTATGCAAAGATCACATCCAGTTACTTTGAAGTATCTGTCGTGATCTTAAACAGTGATTTTGCTACGGATTTGTATACAGGTTTTTTGCTGGTTATCTATTAGTTCTTTACAGGTTATCTATGGTTAGAAACCACATTATATAAATACAGTAATGAAATGTTAACATAGTAATGAAAAGTATCTAAAAACTCTCCAATCACTACTAAAAGTAACTTGTTTTGACTACTATATTAATATACCTAACATGGTTTCTTACTAAGAGTGCGTTTACATCTGACACTTCTCGCAGGAAATATATGTCAGGTGTCGGATAGATATTCTCTTGAAGGTTTACATACTGACAGAAATAGCTAGACATTTATGTCATGGATATGTATAGGACAGTTCTGGATTTGTTCTAATTTGCGATAAATTCACCAAAAGCACAAATAATCAGTGTTTACATCTGTTGGTATAGAAGTGTCGACAATACAGCTAGTAGCCAAGATATTTATCTCTGAAATTAAATTCTTCTCTTAAAAATCTGTGTTTACACCTGGTGGTATAGAAGTGTCGACACTTATAGTTCGTGATAGAAATATATATCTCAGACATAAATTGCTCATGGTTTACACTAGTCGCAATTTCTGTCAGATATACATTTCCTGCATTAACTAGCAAGTGTAAACCCACCCTAACCCTTAGATAACATGTATTAATAAGTAATACTTTTAGGCTTGTAAAGCACCTTGGGATATATAGAAAATAATTTCGGAGGGGGGGGGGCTGGGACCATTTCCGTAGCATGAAATACTAACAATTTACAACTTTTAATAGTTTAAAAACGCTATTACAATATAAATAAAATAATTTTTATGAAGTAAGTGATCTTATTGAATTTATTTTTATGGCTGTGATGTATGCAGCGTTATTTGTGGAGTTCTCGATTTCGTAGAAGGTAGAAAAATGATGTCTCTCCACTGTTTTTCAAAGTATTTATTAGCAAAAGCTTTTCGAGAACATGGTTCTCATCGTCAGTGCATCTATTACTCCACCGGTAGTACTGCTAACAGCTTACCTCACACCTGTTCGGAGAGGCTGTTAGCAGTACTACCGGTGGAGTAATAGATGCACTGACGATGAGAACCATGTTCTCGAAAAGCTTTTGCTAATAAATACTTTGAAAAACAGTGGAGAGACATCATTTTTCTACCTTATTTTTATGGGTTTTATGACATATTTTTACTATCAAATCAAAATTTCGGGGGGCTGCAGTCCCCATGTTTACCCCCATATATACGCCCATGTAAAGCACAAATGAAAATATACTGAATATATTTCAGCAAGCAATATTTATTAATAAAAAGGTTAATATTATAAAAATCAATGGTAATTTTGAAGTTTAGGGACCTCCTCACCGATTTTTTTTTCCGGTGGTTGTATAACATATTTATATTTATTTCGCATTATGGGCATACGTGCTACGCGATTCCGCTCGCTCAAGATGATATCAAATCTCTAGTCAATCCAACTCGCTAAAATTAATAGAGTTATAATATTTTCTGCGAGTTGGATTGACTTGAGTGTTGAAGGTTCTTTACTACCAGCAACAACCAATAGAATTGCGAATGAGTTATCACTAGAGCCCGGAAGATAGGCATTTATTTTTGGTTAAAATAGGCAGGCAAAAAGGCACTTGAAATACTGAAAATAGGCAGTACTGTGATTAAAATAGGGATTTATTAGGAGTGAAGGCAAAGAGGAATCTCACTCATTATTAATGAAAATATGTATTTTAAATACTCATTCATTTCTTTATTATCAATTTATCACAGAATTAGTGTACTTACTCTTACTTTCCCTTCTTACAAGCAACAACAAGATGCTTTTTCAAAGCATCAACTCTCATAGACCTTCTAAGAAAAAATGTTTTTCATTATGGAAAACCTTCCTCTGCATTATCTTATCATTTCTAAATCCGGAATACCAGGTAATTACACCATTGTCACAGCAAAAGGGGTGTGAGGAAGGAGACGTACTTCTCTCATCCTCTCTCTTTCCTGCTATTCATTATGCTTGTGCATTCCTTCTACCAAGGAAGGCTCTGTTATTTACAGAGGGTCAATCCACGGGTTGGGAAAATAAGCTTTCGAATTGATATTTGTGACGGCAAAATGTAATTTAATTTGTGAAACCTTTTTTGTTTTCGACGAACTGAAATTCGAAATTCGTTATGTGCTTTTGTTTAAATCGCAGAAAAAAATAGCATAACGAGCAAAAAAGGCAAAAAAAGGCTTTAAATCTTAAAATAGCCAAAATAGGCAAAAAAGGCAAAATAAAAATTGTCTCTACACTTCCTAAATGCACGGAAGCATATTTATTTCTATCTGATTCTTCAATATATCCATTCAGATAAAAAAGGCATTTCCCCTAACTTCCGGGCTCTAGTTATCACTGTTGTAATCTCTACAGATATTTATCAAGTAACCGAATGTGCTCTACGCAAGCAGATCCGGTTGTCGAATTCGTCCATGAGTACAGTAGTTCTTGCATTTGTTGTCACACACGTAACATACATCTCACATGGGGAGTGCATGACGTGACCCATACCGATTCAAACGAGAAATTTTCTATGTGTACTACTTAACTAGGAAAAGGCTTTTTTAAAGCGAGAAAACGCACTTCTCAAGCATTCAGTTAAAAAAAAAAATTGTTTAAAATTCACTTGAAGCTCTTAAGACGTTCTGATAAAGATTAGTTCAAGTGCGCCGTTAGCTCGCTTCGTAGCGTTATAAGGTTGTCCATATTTTCTTAAGTTGTTATCAATATAAAAGAACAAATTAAAAAAAAAAAAAAAATTGCAGACGTCTGATGGAGCAAAAAGGACTTATTATATCGGTTATAAAGCCAAATATTTCGTTGAGAAACTGACCGCTGGAAAATGCAGTATCAGAAACAAAAATCCCCCATATAGATTATAGATTATATATATATATATATATATATATATATATATATATATATATTTATATATATATATATATATATATATATATATATATATATATTAAGTTGCATATTATGAAAAATGCACATTTAACATAACATACAATTACAAAAATCGAATGTTTTATGCGTAATAAAGTACGTACGTTTATATATCATCTGCATATTTAGATATTCTTGCATCAATGATTTCGTACCTGAAAAGAAAAAAATAAAGTTAACAAAATATACTTTTTAATGTAGATGGAGATAGTTAGCCGCTGTAGAGATACGAAGACAGGTATAGTTGGGATTCGGCTAGGAGAAAAACGTCAGACTTCCAAAAAGAAATCTGTATTTTGGACGTTTCGACTGAAACAATGGCAGTCTTCTTCAGCTAAAAAATATATACAACTTATAAGTAAAGAAAATGTACAAGTAGTAAGTAAAAGACAGGCAGAAATGAGCGGAGTATATATATCAATACAATAAATTTTAACCAATCTTATTTTTTAAAAAATAATTTAAAAATTGTACTTTTTAATTTAAAAATTGTATAATCAAAAAATACTGGATTTTATGTTTTATCATTTTTACTGACATGACCTTTGATTTGGGTCCCAGATCGTCCCTAGGCTCACCCAGCCTTTAATTAATTAATGGGTACCTGCAAGGGGAAAAATCAGGCGGCCGGATCATAGTACTAGCCACACTATCTCCCTAGTGAGCCGTATGGTACCTCTACTGTATCTGCCCCTCTGGGTCCTTAGTGGCCTGTTATGGGACTGATTTTATTTTTTTTTTTCATCCTATAGTTATTGTAATGTGCTATTAGCTGTATGAATCAGGCTAAGAAATAATAACTGACAATTACAAAAACTGGAACTAGAAGGTAGTGATAACTACAAATGCAGTTGTTTGTCGTTCTAATTTTTTTTTTTTTTTTTTTTTTACGGCGCATCTACATCTAGGTCATAAGCGCCGACATCCAGGGTGCAGCGAGGAATTTTCCCAGCGAGCCGTGGGATGAGAAAATTCCTGCCGGAGGTTGGGAATCGAACCCACCATCTCCCGCTTATGAATCCGAGGCGCTAGCCATTAGACCACGGGAGACCCCTTGTCGTTCTAATATAACAAAAATTACGGCCGGAATAGCAAACTTGTTAATTTGGGTCCAGAGTAAACCCCTATTTCAGATGGATTGATTTTGCCGGTTAATGAAATCGCCTAATTTATTATTACAGTAGAACTTGGATAATTCGAATCTCGAGGGACCGATAAAGAAGTTCGAATTATCCAAACTTCGAATTACAAAAGTTTTCGAAAATTAAGGTTAAAAAATCGAACTTCATATTTTCACATTTTTTAATTTAAAATAAATACATTTTATTTAAAGAAAGACAAACATTTCATAAATTGAAGATTACGTACATATGTAATAGATAATTTATCAAAAAAGTAAAAATAAAAGTCTATTGTTTTCAAAAGAAGTCATTTTTATGGGGAAGAAAGTTTTATAACTTCTAGGCTTCAACATCTTAAATCAACAACTCACTGAACTGCACTGTACACCAGAAATTCAAGGCACAAACAATATAACAGATCTAGACGCTGACTCACTTATAACTGAATAAGAAATGAAGATGGGAGGGATGGTGGAAGGGAATTCTAGGATAAAACGACAGGGTGGTGTATGTAACTACAACCCCTGGAAGGGAGGAAGCGCGACCCACCACTTTGCAGAACTCCTAGACTCCAAGAACTAGACTATGAGACCGCCGCGCTTCTTGTCCAGGAACCCCTACATCCGTATCATACTATCCTTCTTACCCGCTGGAGAATATTTTCTCAAGATTTAAGATCGACCGCCTCTCTGTCCACTTACCATTGGAGGTACAGACTCGGGAAAAATTTGAATTATCCAAAATTTTATTCGAATTAACCACGATTTTTTTACATTACATGTGCCCTAAATTCTAGGGACCGAGAAAAATATTCGAATTAAAGAAGATTTCGAATTATCGAAGTTCGAATTATCCATTTTTTATTTATTTTTATTTTTTAACGGCGTATCAACGACTGTGCTATTATCGCCGGGCTATCTATTGTTTGCCAACAACACGTCATAATGCCAACAGCACGTCATAATGCCAACAGCACGCCATAAAGCCCACAGCACGGGGTCGGTCACCCATTCAGGTACTGGCAACGCACGACGTTGCTTAACTTCGGTGATCAACGGGTAACGGTGTATTCTTGTGTACCGAGTGTACTCGGTGTTTGTAATGTGAGGGATATGTTTGTGTGGGTTGAAGGATTTATTTGAGTCCCATGCTACAATATTCCGACACAGCTAGTTTTCTCCGAAATATGCTATGTAGCGTGTTGAGAAAGAAAGCTACAAACTGCTACCTTCCCAAACGCATGGAACATTAGCAAGGCATACTATTACCAAGTCTTCCCGCTTTTCTAGAGCGGTTCTCCCGCCAGAACTCCAATCAGCTGATCAGCTTTCTAAGCAATGTTTGGCTTCGGAAGTAACCCTCGTTTCACCGAACATAGTTTCTATTCCGATTGGGGAAAAGTTAGTGAAAGTTGTTTATATTCCTGTAATAAGTTCTATAGAAAATTGGTAGTTTTAGGGTGTGGTTTTCTTATCAGCTTGTTTATCAATCCTTGATAATACATAGAATCTAGATTAATATATTGGGAGGTAAAGTTCTCATATGATTACCGTACCTCCCACACACAGAAACTAGGTCATCATAGCGCCTATTCTAAATCATGCTTTTATTTCTAGGACTACGGGTGGACAACCAGTACATTTTTGGGGTCACCACTTTCACATAGGTCACCAAAATTAAGGCAATTTATTTTAGTAGAATATAGAACGTGGGGACAAATTTACTTCTAGTCTGTAATTTCTTAGTATGCCATACGAATATTATTTCATATCGTTTGTGTATATATATATATATATATATATATATATATATATATATATATATATATATATATAAATCACGTGTCTGTCTGTCCGTTTATCTGTTTGTCTGTCTACACCGTTTGACCGGTTTTGACCAAACTTGGCACAAAGGTAGGTCTTCGTACGGGAAATCTCTTAGGCTAGGTCAACATAGTCAAATTTCAAAATTTGGTGAAAAGGTCAAAAGTTTTTTTTACAAAAAAATTGGGTACTCTGAACCATTCAGATTCTGACAGCCATTTTGAATCGACAGCCATTTTGAATAATGTCTCAAATTTACTTGTTGATGTTCTTAATAGTTAGAATAACTCGGACTCATACAATGACTTTACATCATTATATAATCACGTAATGCAGTTTATTTCAATTTTATATCAACAGTCACTGTCTAAATAAGGAACGCTGGCCTTTATTTGATAAGAGCTATCTACTCGTAGGCTGCGGTGCTGGCCTCTGTCGGCTGTTTCATGAATTGCTGTGTTGCTGGCCTCTGCCGGATGCATTACGAATTACTTGACAGATATAAACAAATTCACACCATTTCATAGATTTTGTCGTCACTGGGTATACAGGTAGATCTTGATACGGGGAGAGTCATAGGCAGAAAGTAGGTGTAGAATGGCACACTGGGTAACAGCTAGTATTGTATTATTATTTTATTTATTTATTTTTTCACAACTATGGTGACTCAACAACAAAGTGGCCTAATTTTACAAATGTATGAAAATAAAGCAATGAAAATAAAGGAATTAGAAAATAATAGAAGAAGAGGACATAGTTCCTTCCTTGTAGAGGTTGGCTTTAGTTCTCAATCAGTTCTATTTGTATTGGTATATATATATATATATATATAGTTCGTTCATGAGAAATTATATGAGGTCATAAATGTTTAAATGGTTGAGGTATTCATATATTTGTCCGATGTAGTGACTGTCATCTGTAAGTAGTTTGTACATATTTTGTGGGATTATATCATTTTGTCTTTGTCTACTGTCTGTCAGGATGTTTTTAACGGTAAGTGGTGTATTACAGTACTGACAAGTTGGTCTGTCCTATCGAGTCATAAGGTAAGAGTGAGTAAGTCGGGAGAACAACTTATATATATATATATATATATATATATATATATATATATATATATATACATTGACATAAGGTGTCGGCGGCCCACCTTGCCCGAGTGTACCCCTTCAAGCGTGACACGACTGCATGTGAAACGCCACGAAGGGGGTGTAACATCACGCTACAGTTCCTGTACTGTAATTATATGCCCAAGGACATAGGATGGAGTTATCACGAAGGAAGTTGTGTTCCACCAGCTGGTGTTCCATTATAACCAGGAGAACGAGACCAGTGCTGCTATCTACAAGGAGGATCTTAGTGTCAATTATACTCGGGGAAGATCGGAAGTTGGTTCGAATCCGTTAGATATTATGGGGGGCGAATTTCCTCTCTCCCCCCCCCCCCCCCCAAAAAAAAATATAGAACTTTTCAAGTAGACTGAGTATGGCTTTCTACTTCAGTAAATGATTATTTTTATATCATATTTCATGGTAAGTATATATTTGCGCGTATATGTGTGTGTGTATAAGTCAGGTTTTTTGTTAATAATTTCGCTTATGACTATGGTCCACTGGGCTGACTGTCTTCTTGTTAACCCTGAATTGACACCGTGGGGTGAAAAGAACCCCACACTTTGTTCTATGGCGTGTTTCTTAATTTATATTAATCATAGAAACTCCCTTCTTCTTCCTAAATAATCGGAAATGCATTATCTTTTGTATCTTAATATAAACAAAGCCAGTTGTCAGCTAACCGCTGCATGAGAAGGTCGCGAGTTGACGAATGTGGGTAATTTCCTGTCAAAACGACCAGTGCTATGTGCCGTCACGTCTCATTCACATTTTAAGTGAACTTTTTCCTAAGAAAAAAGTTTTTTTCCATAACCGCCAAAAACCCAATTTTTATTTTTTGAACATAACTAGTACATTGTTTGATCATTCTAGAAAAAAAAATATGATGCATGTGGTAATTGTGATTTCTGAGGTATGACTTACTGAACCTACCTAATGAAAAAGTATAGAAAATAACTTTGCGCGATTAGTGGCATGACACTATTGCCTATAGTATCACTATTATAGCTTATTTTGATAGAGAAAAGCATTAGCTTTAATTTCATACCAAGAACAGCAGGATTTGTTGAAAAAAAAGTAAATCACAAATGTTTTTCAAAACTGTTATCAGAAAGGCAGTAACCTAAATCATGGAAAAAACGAAAAAAAGAATTTCAAAAAATTCCAATTTCCAGTTCAATTTTTGATAAAAGAATCTGAAAAAATTAATTTGAGATTATCTCATACATCTCTATTCATGAAAAATTTTTGAAAAATATCTGAGATATGATGGCACGGACATATATTAAAATTGGGCGATTTGACGTGAATTGACCCATGTGTTTTTCGCTCATCTGATAAACCTTCACGGGTCGATCACTGTCATGTTACGGCTTTCCATGTGACAAAATGGCCTGAAAACTGCCCAGAAAAGATTTTCTCTTTGATTTGGGCTACCAACTGGTGAAAGCTCATGTGACAGCTGTTGTTTTGGGAGACGAATGGATGGACCTTCAACATCTTTCGTTGCCTTGGACAAACCCGTGAGATGTTCATTACGTGACAGAAAGGATGACAGGAAGACGAAAACGCTATGTTCTGTGTGTAGATGGGCGATGTACCGCGATCACCGATCACTAAAATGTGTTAAATGTTTACGAGTCTCCATCGGACAGAACATTGTATTTTCATAAAGTATTCCGTTTTGTAAAAAATTATAAAATGGAGTTTCGATACTTTCAAATAACTTGTATGAAGCAATTATTGGAGACGTATCCAGCGATATATATGAGGAAGAAGTAGAATGGAAAAGCCTTTCCATCTAAAAATATGATACAAATTTCCTCGTAAAAAAAAAAAAAAAAAAAAAAAAAAAAAAAAAATCAAGTTGTTTATTACTGTACATTAAAAGAAGGCATTTTCTAGTCGACGTAGAGGTTCTCATGACGTCACGACTGATGACCAAATCTCCATGGAGACAAGAGAAGGGAAAATGGCTAGATTCTATGACGTCCTTCGGATAACGTTACGTCATAGAAGATGGATTAGGTGTCTACCTATCTCAACCTAACCTTTACAAATGTTCTTAGCTCTACGAATTTCTTCATTTATTTATTACCTTCATTCCTATTCTTTTACAATTCACTTTATATATATATATATATATATATATATATTATATGGGGGCGAGGGGTCTCCCGTGGTCTAGTGGCTAGCGCGCTGGATTCATAAGCGGGAGATGGTGGGTTCGATCCCCACCGGCGCCAGGAATTTTCTCATCTCAGGGCTCGCTGAGAAAATTCCTGGTTGCACCCTGGATGTCGGCGCTAACAGCCACGATTTGTTGATGCGCCGTAAAAAAAAAGAAAAAAAAAGAAAATATGGGGACGAGGTTAGCTTAGTGGTAGAGCACTCGACTAATGAACTGGAGGACCAGGTTCAAAACCCGAGCGCGCACTAAAGATTTTTTCTTCTAGTGCTGCCGTTCGAGGGTTGGATTTGGGGTCCCAGATCGTTCCTAGGCTCACCCAGGCTTTAATTAATTTAATTAATAATGGGTACCTTGGGTGCTAATGACTCCAGCAGTCGAAGCAGCCAAGGGGAAAATCAGGCGGCCGGAGCATAGTGTTGACCACACTATCTCCCTAGTGTGCCGTATGGTCAAGAATCAGATATCTCTACAGTATCTGCCCCTCTTGGCCCTTGTGGCCTATTACGGGACTGATTTTTTTAATATATATATATATATATATATATATATATATATATATATATATATATATATGTGTGTGTGTATATATGTGCGTCTGTTACCGGCAAAGTATATAATCAGGCAATGTATGAAATAAAGCGTATTTCATACATTGCCTAGGCATTATATAGAATGCCTACGGGGCTTAAGGCAAAGTATGAAAGAGAGAATATATAGCTTCTAGGAGTGAATAAGTGTCAAGAGTACAGAGTGTAAATCTGTTAAAGAGCAAAGAAAATGGAATTCTAAGGCATTCTATATAATGCCTGGATTCTATACTTTGCCGTTAACATATATAATAGGTTATATAATAAAATCCGAAAGAGGTACCGGAACCTACCAATGAGAACCTACAGACCGACATCCTTCTTAAAGATCCTAACTGAAGTAGACGTTTTTTCGAAAGAGCTACCTAGCGTCCATAAGAAAAACCATATAAAGGAATAATAAAATGAATGGATATAAAAAGTCCGTCACACTATTCACCCATCATGGTAAAAAGAACTCTCTCTTAGAGGCACGTATCACACGTAGATCCTTCAAAGGATTCGATGGTGCTTAAGAAAAAGTCCTTTATCAACTGTAATGTGCTGTCTTGTTTGGTTGTGTTAACCTATTCGACCAAGAAATAGACATTTGGACGTAGTTTCATCTCGTATAACTCTCAAGCCCCCAGAGGCCCCAGAAATACATAAAACCAATAACCCTTAGGCCTCTGGGACGATACGAGTGATGAGCGATGAGCGACCGAGCGTTTAGCAGAAGAGCGGCACTGGCTACGATACAGAGCGGCTGGGCGGTGATTTTCTTTAGTCTCCTTCATCACATACTCCAATATGCGTTTCTTAATTTAAAAAAATATATATTTTAAATTGAGAGGAGATAGGTAGGGATTGTCGGGGTTCGGTGACTGCTTTTTAATAAACCTACATTTTACAAATGAAAATGGTTTTATTGATGCCGACTTTTCGGATTGAAATTCAAGCCTTCATCAGGGCTGTAAAAACAAGTAGGACAGATTTAATAATACAATCTACATATATGTATATATCCATATATATATACACACACAGACACATTTACATATATAGTAAATGTATCATCTATATATGTAAATGTGTGTGTGTATATGTATATATATGGATATATACATATATGTAGATTGTATTACTAAATGTGTCCTACTTGTTTTTACAGCCCTGTTGAAGGCTTGAATCTCAAGCCGATACGTCGGCATTAATAAGACCATTTTCATTTGTAAAATGTAGTTTTATTAAAAAGCATTCACCGAACCCCGACAATCCCTACCTTAATATTTTAAATGTTTAGTTAATAAAAGTATCTTACCTTGCATGTTTAATGCGTTCCCAACCTCTTCTCATAGTTTCTTGGTTATGATTGTATTATTAAAATCACTGTGTCTGCCATTCCATACTTTGTACTTCCGAAATTAAAAGCTCACATTCACTATCATCCAATTAACTCTTTTATTAGTATTCATATTTTAAAATTATTTATAACAATGGTTATAAACATTGGATGGTTATAAACATCATTCCACGTAATATAATATACAAGGGAAGCAAAAACCTTTAATGTGAGTTGCATTGAAATGGGTGAAATGAAGCTTGCAGGTACTCGCATCATAACTATTTAAACGCGAGAAATTCAACGAAAATATTTTTAAGCCCATATATATATATATATATATATATATATATATATATATAACTATTATCAAGGGAAATGGGGGAGGTGGAAACTAGATTTCTATTGGGACTTTTTTATATAAAGCTATTTTTCTACTTCTTTTTTTTTTACAGAAATTGATGTTGTTGACCAAATATTGACGACACTAACCTTGATAAGGCCCTCTCTTAAAGTTGCGGAAATCAATAATAAATAACACTACAGTATTCTATATAAGAATTTTTTTTTTTTTTTGTTAAATTTTTCTGTGGTTATGATAGCGACTAATAATAGACGATTCAAAGAACCACTATCCATCTCTTTGTTGATATTCTAGGGGTTAAAACGGAGCAAAAACTAAGGCACTTTCGATTCTGACGCGGCAAAACGGAGTCATTAGTAAAAACCATCCCGCGCGCGGGGAAATAGAAACAGCTGATTGTCTTGGCGGCAGAATAACAATACTCCATTTAGTTTTTGCTGGAATATTATATCGAGGTTATGGCTTTATTGTTTAGGAGGATAAAGACATTTCTATAGCAAGCTTTCACTTATGTCAATTTCACATTTTCCGAACTTCATTATTATCTTTCTTAAGTTTTCCACAAGATTGATTTCTCTAAGGGGCAAGATAAATTCACTCTAAGCTTGCCGTATACATCCAGAGGTTTAAACTTCTTTTCCAAATAGTTGTAAAGCATTTCGCAGTGGTTTCTGCTATATTTATTTATTTATATTTAAAAATACTTTATTCCGGAACTTTGTCCCATAAGAATAAAAATAAATACATATGGTTGTACAAACAAATTTAACCTACAAATATGACTATAAATAAAGAACAAACAAAATCAGAAAAAAATTAATACAAATAGTATTATTAAATTCTTAAATAATAAAATAAAACATAAGTAAATATGTACATAAATTATAATTGGATTAGAGCAATAATGATACAATGTTCAGAGGGGGATGAGCATATAATTAAATAGTTTAAAATAACAAATGAATATTAGAAAATTAAAAAAATATTAAAGAAATTGGGGCAATAGAAGAATAAAAATATATGCATAAACAAAAAATTTAAATGTTAACGTACATTTATACGTGTCAAATATTCTTGGGAGGGGATGTGTACAGGTTATGAACCACCCCTATACGTGTCAAAGATTCTTGGGAGGGGATGTGTACAGGTTATGAACCACCCCTATACGTGTCAAAGATTCTTGGGATGGGATGTGTATAGGTTATGAACCACCCCTATACGTGCCAAAGATTCTTGGGAGGGGATGTGTATAGGTTATGAACCACCCCTATACGTGCCAAATATTCTTGGGAGGGGATGTGTATAGGTTATGAACCACCCCTATACGTGTCAAAGATTCTTGGGATGGGATGTGTATAGGTTATGAACCACCCCTATACGTGCCAAAGATTCTTGGGACGGGATGTGTATAGGTTATGAACCACCCCTATACGTGCCAAAGATTCTTGGGAGGGGATGTGTATAGGTTATGAACCCCCCCTATACGTGCCAAATATTCTTGGGAGGGGATGTGTATAGGTTATGAACCACCCCTATACGTGCCAAAGATTCTTGGGAGGGGATGTGTATAGGTTATGAACCACCCCTATACGTGTCAAAGATTCTTGGGAGGGGATGTGTATAGGTTATGAACCACCCCTATTTTTTTATTTTGAAATTCTATTTCGATGGCATTTCTGCATTAGGATATTGACTGTACTAAGAGAATGATTTTTGGTAGTACCTCATCTTTTGTTTGTATATATTTGCTATCTATGGATAAAATGATTCCATGTACAATATAATTGTTTAAATTTAAATTTTAACGTCCATTATAATTTACTCAGAATTTTAGGAAGGGTTATCTATAGGTTACCACCGTTCTCTAGCCAGGATAGGGCTGACGCCTTTTCTTCTTCCAAAGAAAAGCAACCATCCCATAGTGGGAATCGAACCAATGGCCCTAAGTGCTCACACCTTAACACTCACGGCCACCGGGCCTCCTAATATAATTGTTCAATAAATTGTGGTATAATCACATAATGCTGATATTTACAGCGGCAGAAGAACCAAAGAGACTATAAAAACGGCATGAAATCTACACCGAGTTATGTACCTGCACAGCCACACCCAGAATCCTGAATTATCTTCAGCTGGCCTTGTAGTTATTCTTTATTTCTTGTTTCTGCCTTTATTCTTTTCCTTATTAGTTATTTCTTCCTTTATTCCAAGCACAGGATTTATATTACCAAAGGAACTTGAAGATAGAATTCTCTAAAACCTTTTCACTGTTAATGTTTTTCTTTATACTGTTTCAACATTTTCCGATATCATTTATTTAACATGTAACGTCTACTTTTAAATACATTTCTTTTAAGGGTTATCTATAGGTGACCACCATTTTTTATTTATTTATTTAAATTTTAACGTCCATTTATTATTAACTACGAATTTTAGGACGGGTTATCTATAGGTTACCACCCTTTTCTAGCCAGGATAGGGGTGATGCCTTTTCTTTTTTTCGAAAGAAAAGCCACCACCCCTAGTGGGAATCGAACCCACGACCTTTGGCACGGAGTGTTAAGTGCTCACGCCTTAACCCTCACGGTCATCCGTTTTTTAATAGGATGATTCATTTTTTTTTTTTCCGAAAGAAAAGTCAGCACTCCAACATCCTTTTGTCACCTTTCCCAAGCCCTTACGCTTTGTAACACAAGAGTGCCGGGCCTTCTTTACAATATAACAAGTCAATAAATGTTAGAAACACCATTTGTGAGTGTCTGTGTTTTTGATAGATCGTTTTTGGGGTAAAGCGTCCGAAAAACGGGACGAGCTTTCGACACCCTCTTTAGGAATATGGCTGATACGTTTACATTTTTCGAGAAAAAAAAACATCACTCCTAGTGAAAATCGAAAACAAGACCTTGAGTGCAGATTGCCCACTCCTCAGCAATGACGGTCACCGGATCTCCAAATTTATATTAAAGAATAGGATAGCTACGTATTAGCTTTAACGCAGGTTAAAGATGTGGGTCTTGTCAGAAACCTGGATCATGGATAATGCATTTCTATTGGTCTATTCCTATTAGCAATTCTATTGGCCATTGTTTATATAGTAACCGTCTTGTTCCTTTTCTATTTAGAACACAATTCATTTGTACATTGGTGTCTTTTACGCGATTGGTGTTTCTTTGTTTGTTGTTAGGCGATTTCCAAGTTTCTTGTTTGTTTATTTTACCGAAACAAAGGAAGCATTGTTAAATTGCATATCGGTCCATTATCCACAGAAAAACCATCCTTGATCTACATTATCAACGAGTAGGATTGACTAGAGTTTCGATATAACCTTGAGCGAGCGGAAGCGCTTCGAAAATGTGTCTTTAACATAAGTGCTACGCGTTTTCGCTCGCTCAAGGTTATATTAAAATTCTATTCAATCCAAATCGTTGATAATCAATTCGCCATATTGGGAAAAACTCTATTGACGCCTTGACCCATATCTCTGACCTGGTGATGATCCAGATCTCTGAGAGCCGGCTCTTTAAGTTAATACGCAAGTTTCAAGAATAGCTCTATTGTGCTAAAAAAAAATCAAATATTTACTTTCTTCAAGATAGGAGGCCCGGTGGCCGTGAGTGCTAAGGCGTAAGCACTCCGTGCCAAAGGACGTGGGTTCGATTCCCACTAGGAGCGGTGGCTTTTCTTTAGAAAAAATAAAATGCAGCAGTCCCATCCTGGCAGAAAAATGTGGTGACCTATAGATAACCCGTCCTGAAATTCTAAGTTAATAATAATTGAGGTTAAAACTGAAATAAATGTTACCATATGTTTAGAATTATTTTATTTAGTCTATTTGTGTTAGTTGTAAATCCCGCAGAGTCTCGTTGAAGTTTCTCACCAATGTTGGTGATATTTCCGTTTATCTACATCGTCCTAAGTGTCGTCGAACTGACAGCTCTGACCGTGTACATGTGCGTGTATGGTGTTTCGCTGCTCCACTACTGGCTGTACTTCAATCTTTTCATGTTGACCATTGGATTTCTTCATATCTTCTTCAGATACCATCCGATGCTCTTGATAGTTTGGGGCTATTTGGCGATAATGCTTTTCATATACTGTTTCGCAATGTCGACTTTGGTAATAGTGTGGAATTCTAATGTCGACAGCTGGATAAAGGACAACAGGACCTTCTTGATGTCGGATGAAATCGTGCTGAAAACCCGAGAAGATCGGTTGCGGACGGACGACCAGCTTGTAAAGGATGACTTCACCAATGTTTATCAGATGGCGTATTATGTGAACGAAGAAACCGCAAGAAAGCTGATGTTTACATCGTTCGTCTTCGCATGCGTGAACCTTTCTCTCGGCACGTTAGTGCAGTTTGGTGCAGTCGTCGAAACCTGTTTCTTATATCACGTACTAACAGGTACGATTCGGTGATTTTAGTGACTTCTATATTCGCTTTTAATTCTAATAAAGTATTAGTCATCACATGTCATATTGTTAATTTATTTAAATTGTAACGTCCATTATTATTAACTGAAAATTTAGGGACGGGTTATCTATAGGTTACTATCCTTTTTCTAGCAAGGATAGGGCTGATGCCTTTTCTTTTTTCTAAAGAAAAGCCACCCCCGTATAGTGGGAATCGAACCCACGACCCTTGGCACAGAGTGCTAATGCTCACGCCTTAACACTCACGGCCACCGGGCCTCCATATAGTTTTAGAACTTTTTAGATGGGATTTCGTTTGTGAGGTTGCATTCATGCATGAATTTTTAAAATATTTCAAAGGTTTATCGATCCTGCTCTTTTGTACAAAATGATCAGATGTCGAAAATGAGGCTCTACATATTTTTTTAATTGATAAGGAATTCTCCCAAAATTTTATTGAAGTTATATTTCGCAGAAATCACATCCTGCTTCATCTCATTATTGTCCATGATTTTAATATGTATTAGCGTAGTTCCTCCCTCCCTTATAAGCAGGAGAAACCCGCTTATAAGGTTGACCTCATGACGCAATCCGGAAGTGCCGACACGAAAATTTTATGCTTCAGCTCCCATAGATCAATAATATAACGGTGGTTCAAAGTTGTATATATATATATATATATATATATATATATATGTATATATATATATATTTGTCTGTTCGCTCTCTAGAAGCCTAAATCTTTCGTCTAATTTGAAAGGACAAGTTCGCTAACGAGCAGAATCCGTCCACCGGAATATGGACGAAACGTTTACGTTTTCGAGTTCATATGCTTGCAGCTACTCCTTTTATTGGTTTCTTAACGTAGAAAAATGAATGAAACCATTTTTTAAAATCAGATATCTGCAACCGTTTTCGAGAAACATTGAAACACCTACATTTCCAAACTAATTTTTAGTTTGGGTATTCAGAAACGAATTATTCAGTTGAAACTTGTTCTAGACGTTTGATATTCATCTAATCTATGATAGGAGACCCGGTAGCCGTGAGGGTTAAGGCGTGAGCTCTTAACACTCCGTGCCAAAGGTCGTGGGTTCGATTCCCACTAGGGGTGGTGGCTTTTCTTTCGAAAAAAGAAAAGGCATCACCTCTATCCTGGCTAGAAAAGGGTGGTAACCTATAGATAACCCGTCCTAAAATTCGTAGTTAATAATAAATGGACGTTAAAATTTAAATAAATAATCTATGATAGGTAAATTTTGGTTCCGTTTGGAGTTGAGGAAGTACTAGAAATAAAATATTTCATAAACAGGCATGAAATGTTTCGGGATTTTCTTATATTATCTAAAATATCTCGAAAACGGCTGAAAAATCGTGGTAATTGGAAAGTAACCATTCGAATGCATACTATATTCCCAACAAAAAAGATTTTAATGTAATTTTTGATGGGGTGATGTCAATCGGAGAACTAATGAATGCAAAATTCGCAATTTTTTGTTTTTCTCTTTTGAACGGGGTTTTGTATCTGTTTATCTAAAGTTTTAACTGGTTCTTTCCCAATAAAAGTAAAATGAGTATTTGACTAAAACAAGGTAAGAAAATGAGAAACGTTGTAATAGTGTTTCCAAGAGCGAACGTTGAGAAGGTGGAGGAAGTCGCCATGATACTGTCAGTTTCCTGTTGTGGCGCCTTAAATATATTTTCTCTTTGATATTATTTTATATTCCTCACAAAAGACCAAATCCTACCAATAACTGCTACTATTCCTTTACTAATATCACTAGAGATATGAACGGAACCGCGCTAAGATGACGCAGTTCCTGGGAGTCGGACGTTTTTCTTATAATTAGCTGTTAATAGTTATTCTACTTGTGCTTTAGAGATGTGCCGTCCTGTAAGTGGCGAAATTCGACCTTGTTTAATGAACGTCGACTTTTGACGGAGCAGTTCTTCGTAATTCTCGTCCTTGTATTTTCTCTGACAATCCTCTTTCTCTGCCAATTCCACCGGAGAAGGTTGGGGCTTAACATCTTGTGCTTCGGCAAGAAGGAGACCTCAGAATCCTTGGACAAAAATGGTCGGGTGTGCTGAACCTTGGGCACTGAACTCAAGCACAAATCTTCAGTCAAATTCGAAATTTTATTCATAAATAATTAATTTGTCTAATTAAGTTTTGACCGAATCCTGCAGAATACGTGTCCTTCTACAAGAGATAAGATTCTATCCTGAAGTTCCCAGGACACGGCAAGTAGAGACGGACACGATATGTAGGTGAAGTCAGGGGTCAGAAGGTCGCTGTCCTCTAACCCTCATTTCTCGGGGTCTTCTTTCTTTCTTTTCATGCTCTTAGTGGTTTTTAGTCTTTTATTCTTTTGTTGTGTGTATAAAGAAGAAATATCTCTCAACATACGGCTAACCCTTCAACAATCCTTTGAAAACGGCTTGAAAAGCATGGATTGGACAAAATCTCCTAGCACATAACTAATGTGGTATACTGATGAGAAAATCTCGACGCGTACATCACTGCTGAGAGCACAATCAAATAATTTGTGGAGGCCCGGTGGCCGCGAGTGTTAAGGCGTGAGCACTTAACACTCCGTGCCAAAGGTCGTGGGTTCCATTCTCACTAGGGGTGGTGGCTTTTCTTTAGAAAAAGTAAAAGGCATGAGACCTATCCTAGCTACAAAGGGTGGTAACCTATAGATAACCCGTACCAAAATTCTTAGTTAATAATAATGGACTCTAAAATTTAAATAAATAAATAATTATAATAAGATGTGGTGTTCAACAATTGTGTATAAATAAATGTTTTACAATAATCATTTTTGTTACTTAATTGTTTTAGCATAAATATGCTTTAGCGGTGACTAAACTGGAAAAAAACGTTTTTAACGGCCATATACGAAAAAGAAGACTGTATGTTATACAGTACATTACATAGGTTTGTCGAATAGAGCTAAAGCATAGTTATGTTCCTGAATATGTTCTTAATATATAGAGTATAAACATTTTTTGGTTATTATTTATTCCATTAAAATCAGTCCCACAAGTGTCCAAAGAGACTGATACTGAAGAAATTTTTTATTCCTAACTATACGACACACTCGGGAGATAGTGTGGTCAGTACTACGTACCAGACACCTGATTTTTCATTATTCAGGTATCCATTAATAGCTGGGCGGGCCTAGGGACGATCTGGGATCCCGATTCCGACCCTCGTACGACGCGGATAGATGATAAAATCATTTTAAGGAATTATTCGGGAAAAAAATGTATTACTGGACATGAAAAGTACTCGGATCTTTGTATATTTTCATAAAAATATACGGAACCTTTGGGAAATCGAAGTCTAAAGTGAGCATTCGAATGCATACTAAATTCTCTACAAAAAAGGCTCTGAAGGAATTTTCGATGGACCAATGTCAATAGGAAAAATAACTGTTTCAAACTTTAAAAGTGTTAGTTTCGTTCATTTGAACCGGGTTTTGTCGTTCTTTAAATCACTTTTTAATTGTTTTAAATTCAATTTATTAGTAAAATTAGTATTTTAGAAAATGAAGGCAAGAAAATGTGAATCGCAGTGAATGAAATAAGTTTATAGTGGCTATGGTCAATCATAATTGATGTGATTATTCATGATGGCATGCACATATGTTAGTTTTAAATTCTCATATCTATATAACCTTCCTCATACTGCTAGAAGTTGTCATTATTTCTTATTTTATAACTAGGACTAAGCACGGAACCGCGCTAAGATGACGCAGTTCCTGCGAGACGGGATTTTTTTATATTATCATATCTATACTGTTCAATTGTAAACCTGTAATAATAAATCATGTATAGAGTGTTACTAATCAATCATCCTAATCCTATAGCCCAATCCTTATCCAGCACTAATCATCCTCTCCACCAAGACGTCTTAATAGAAAGTGGCCCCGGGATCTAATAAGGTAGTGTAGTGTCGTGGAGTGAAAAAATCAGTGAAATTATAATAAGTGAGAGTGATATCGATGGATATTTTCTCTCCTCAGGATATCACAACCCAGATCTCATTCCCCTCCAATCCTCCCTGCTAGTCGCAGGGTGTGGTTGGATGGCGTAGGGTAACTCCAGGTCATCCTAGAATCCTTCCTAACAAGGAAGGTATTCGGCTGACAACTGGGGACACCTGAGGTGTGGACAAGTAACTAATATCAAATTACAAAGTACAGTTCAATTGTAGATTGTAATATTCTATAAATAAATATATATATATATATATATATATATATATATATATATTTTAAAAAAAAATAATTATAGAGCGTTATACACTGCTACCAGGAACAGCTAACCCAAGGACGTCAAGACTGCAG
This sequence comes from Gonocerus acuteangulatus, assembly GCA_946811695.1. NCBI lineage: Eukaryota > Metazoa > Arthropoda > Insecta > Hemiptera > Coreidae > Gonocerus > Gonocerus acuteangulatus. The sequence continues at coordinate 5,306,259 of OX328130.1, forward strand.
GCATAAGGAGCGGTTGGACCATGGTCAAACACCCCCTGAATATGGTATAGTGGTTAGCTGAGGAGGAACCGGTTCTTCAACAAGATCAGAAAATAAACCAGGACATTAATAATCACTTTCTATGGTTCTTGATGGAAAATATAAGGACAATTCTTCAGTTCTAGAAGGACGGATAGCCAAATCAAATAGTGCGGGATTACTGGTTCTCTAATTTAGGTAAACTAGATAAATCATATCGCACTAGTATTTCTAAAGTGACACAACTCAAAATAAAACTCAACTGAAAATGTGTCACTCTTGCCTATGTAGATGGAATAGCTATAAGACAGGAAGAGTGACACAAGTTCCCTCTGGTGTAGAAGCTCTGAAGCTAGGTACATACTCTCTTGCCTATGTAGATGGAATAGCATTAAGACAGGAAGAGTGACACAAGTTCCCTCTGGTGTAGAAGCTCTGAAGCTAGGTACATACACTCTTGCCTATGTAGATAGAATAGCATTAAGACAGGAAGAGTGACACAAGTTCCCTCTGGTGTAGATGCTCTGAAGATAGGTACATACACTCTTGCCTATGTAGATAGAATAGCATTAAGACAGGAAGAGTGACACAAGTTCCCTCTGGTGTAGATGCTCTGAAGATAGGTACATACACTCTTGCCTATGTAGATAGAATAGCATTAAGACAGGAAGAGTGACACAAGTTCCCTCTGGTGTAGAAGCTCTGAAGCTAGGTACATACACTCTTGCCTATGTAGATGGAATAGCATTAAGACAGGAAGAGTGACACAAGTTCCCTCTGGTGTAGAAGCTCTGAAGCTAGGTACATACACTCTTGCCTATGTAGATGGAATAGCATTAAGACAGGAAGAGTGACACAAGTTCCCTCTGGTGTAGAAGCTCTGAAGCTAGGTACATACACTCTTGCCTATGTAGATAGAATATCATTAAGACAGGAAGAGTGACACAAGTTCCCTCTGGTGTAGATGCTCTGAAGATAGGTACATACACTCTTGCCTATGTAGATAGAATAGCATTAAGACAGGAAGAGTGACACAAGTTCCCTCTGGTGTTGAAGCTCTGAAGCTAGGTACATACACTCTTGCCTATGTAGATGGAATAGCATTAAGACAGGAAGAGTGACACAAGTTCCCTCTGGTGTTGAAGCTCTGAAGCTAGGTACATACACTCTTGGCTATGTAGGGGGAATAGCATTAAGACAGGAAGAGTGACACAAGTTCCCTCTGGTGTTGAAGCTCTGAAGCTAGGTACATACACTCTTGGCTATGTAGGGGGAATAGCATTAAGACAGGAAGAGTGACACAAGTTCCCTCTGGTGCTGAAGCTCTGAAGCTAGGTACATACAGTTTTGATGGCTGATAAAGGGATAATTACCTTTCTTTTCTGTCACTTGTAACTATGACGGTGTGAATATATTTTTTTTTTCGTTTTTAACGGCGCATCAACTATTTGGCTATTAGCGCCGGGATATCTGTAGGATGCCGCCCTTTTATAATGCCAACAGAACGTGGTCGGTCACCCATTCAGGTTCTGACCACGCCCGACGTTGCTTAACTTCGGTGATCTACGGGAACCGGTGCATTCAATGTGGCTATGGCCGTTGGCCGGTGTGAATAAAACCGATTTTTGAGTTGTGCCACTTCAGAAATACTAGTGCGAGATTGTCCCTACCATGTCAAACTATACAATATGCAAATCGGAGTAAACTATAGAACGAACATATTCTATCCATTGACGAAGTAATATATTGAAAATATAGTCATATTCGATACTTTATTTAAGGCATTAAAGGCTATATATATATATATATATATATATATATATATATATATATATATATATATATATATATGAGCGGATTAGCAGGTTATTAGCCTACAATTACCATATGACAAGCCTTGAATACAAGCTAGTAATTAGTCTCAGAACCTCGGAAAGAGAACATCCCTTGAACTCAAGAACAAGAGACGCCTCGGGGTTCGTGCGGCTGGAAATACCTATCTTGCGCAAAGGATAATTCGGGAGTGCGCGGTAGAGCATTGCGCTGTCGACAGCGTGCGGTGACGACACGCTAGGAGCGAACTTTCGACACGGTGCACGGTTTAGCCAAACGGCTAACGGTGTTTCAAAAAAGGCTGCAGCCTCCAAATCTTGACCAATTTCAATGCATTTTTTTTTTAAAAATGAATTCTAATAAAATTTAGATCAACTTTGTCTCCATGCATCGGTTCCCGATGATAATCGAAGTTAAGCAACGTGTGGCGTGGTCAGTACCCGAATGGGTGACCGACCTCGTGCTGTTGGCATTATAAAAGGGTGGCAATCTATAGATAGCCCGGCGTTAATAGCTCAATTGCCATTAAACAAACACTAAAAACCAAGCTGTCAAAACGGAAAAATCTAATTCTTCACGAAAGTACGCCTTATGAAGAATCAAGTAATGAATCAAAATGATTTTGTTGACAGTACGAATTTTTGGAAGTTTAATTGGAAGTTTGGGATGTTTATGAAATATACTTATCATAACAGCCAGGAAACATTTTTTATCAGTAATATCTTTATTTAAAACCTGTACACTTTTAAAGTACATTAGTTCAATTTGCTCACAAATATAAATAATAAAATATATAGGAATTGATTGATACGAATGACAAAGTTAAAAGGTAAAATAGAACAAAAAATAAATAAATACAAAAAAAAGTAATTAATAATAATGATAATAATACTTTGGGAACGAGCCAATGAATATTGGCAGTTCCTCTTTTGGAATACTTATTATTTAGAAGACTCTGGAGTCTTCTGTGCAGATTTTTGGGTGAGATTAGAAGGAAAGTGTTTGTGCTCAGAGATTTGGATGGAAAGACAATATGGAATGAAAGGTTAGGAAGCGGGATTTTGCCGGTTCTTGAACGAAACGTAGAAAGGAGCATTGACTATTTTGCGAAGGACTTTGGATTGGAATGCCTGTATTCTCTGTATGTTAGAAGTTTTAGTTGTTCCCCAGAGTTCGAGTCCGTATGTCCAAATAGGTCGGAAAATTGTTTTGTATTCAAAGAGTTTGTTGTGTATTCGGGGGCGTATTTAGGAAATAATTTCGGGGGTTGGAGCTGGGAAAATTTGGGGGGGGGATGGTACAATTTCTGGGGTATGGAATAATAACAATTTAGAACTTAGTATAGTTTTAGGCAACTAAAACGTTATAACATCTAAAATAAAATATTTTTTTTATGAAGAATTTGATCTTATTTTTTACATTTGTAAGGATTTTATGACACATTTTTACCATCAAATGAAAATGTCTGGGGCGTCTGCAGAGCCTTCAGCCCCCCCCCCCCCCCTTGTAAACGCCAAACTGTGTAGGTATTGTCTGTTTTAAAGAATCAGGAAACATGGGTAGAGGGATACACTGAACACAGGAAACTGTTACATATTTACACACATCTTGGACTAAATATGGAGTGAACATCTCCAGGAAGAATATGGCGTATATGGAATTTCGTACACCCAGGATGAGGTAACTCCTAGCTGCAGAAGTGACCTAGTTCTGACGAGGAAGTGGTGTTTCCTATTATCCTAGAAAGGACTAGAGGAGCACGTCTAGGAGACAATCACCCGGAGGCTAATGATACTACTGGAGTAACATGCGTTTCCACTTGGTGCGAGGTAGTCTAGCGGAGAAATCGGGTCAGGAAGCCTGCTGGAGAATGTTGGTAGTTCCAGTAACTCGGGCTTATTGGAGAATATCGTCGGTGTTTTAGGCCTCGGGTACGATACGAGCGGTAATCGAAAAGCGTCAGAGCGACGTCGCTGACATTAATGTTAAGCTGGAGTACAGTAGGAATGAGGGAGGACTGGCTACAATAGACATGAGCGACAGGGCGACGTCGCTTGTTGGTTACAGCCCCCAGTGTCTTTCATCGCTCAAAACAGACATTATATTTTTCAATGTATTTTTTTTTTTTTTTTTTTAATGAAAGCTAAAAAAATTTAGATCGACGTTGCTAGTCAGATTTTTGTTTCATGTTTCCCTTGTTTATTAAATTAATTGTTAAGAATTAAATTCACGAAACTCTACAATTGAACATAAAATTTCTCATCAAACTTAATATCAACATTGATTTCGTTGAAGTAAAACATTCAAATCCTGATTAGACTTGGAAGAAATCAGACGGACATCTTCAACAATGAGATTAAATTTTGCTCACCGCTCACAGTTATCTTCAAGCTTTTGACTTGTGAACATGGCAGAAAAGAGTAAATTGGATGATAGTGAATGTGAGCTTTTAATATCGGAAGTGCAAGGTATGGAATGACAGACACTGTGATTTTAAAAATACAATCATAACCAAGAAACTATGAGAAGAGGTTGGAAATGCATTAAAACTTGAAAGGTAAGGTATTTTTATTAACTAAAAATTTAAAATATTATTTTTTTAATTATTATTTTAATTAAAAAACGTATATTGGGGTATGCGATGACGGAGACTGAAGGAAATTATCGCCCAGCAGCTCCGTAGCCAGTGCCGCTCTTCTTCTAAACGCTTGGTCGCTCTATCGTTCTGTCGCTCATCGCTCGTATCGTAACGAAGGCCTTAGAATATCATGTACACGCATTCGTACGTCCAAAGATGGCCATAGATATTCAGTTCAAATTTCAAGGTAGAGTCTGCACAGTTTGGCCTCAAGGTTTGGACTGCACAGTCCAGTTTTAGTAGACCCACTGAATGTGAAGCAAATATCCTCTTGTCTGCACACGTTCTGCTTCATTCGTCTGTACAGTTAATATATTGGTTTTATCATTCTACTTCGATCGACTGTACAGTTCAACTCTGGTCTCAAGGGTGTCTGAGATATACGGCGAGGAATATCTCAAGATTTTTACTCCGCAGTCCAAACCTTGATATATTTCCCACCGTATATGTGCACCCGAAAAAACCCTCAGTATCCTGTGGTAAAAGCTTTCTTTAATTTGCATATAAATTAAAGAAAGCTTCGACAGAAAACAAGCTTCGAGAAATCAAGCACACAATAGATGAATGGTCATCCAGTAAGAGATCAAATAGACGAGAATAAGTAGTTTTATGCCATCTCAGGATTGGCCATACTCAACTGACACATTCCTACATTATGACCAGACAAGACAGACCTACATTTACATACTACAATACTCACCTAACAATAAAGCACGTACTGAGAGAGTGTAGACTCAGGACAAATTTTAAATTACCCTACAATTTGACCGACTGATTTTCTGATGGCAGCAAGTACATTGATGGAATTATTAAATATCTAATAGATACTCATTTATACAACAATATTTAAAAAAAGAAGAGATAAAAACAGCCATTGAGTGAAATTGATTTTTCGTTATTTGATCCAACAAGAATATGTTTTTTTTTTTTAGCGCGGTACCTCCCTCCCCCATAGGGAGGAACCCCGATTATAAGGTTGATCTCATGACGCAATCCAGAAGTGCCGGCTAGAAAATTTTGCGTTTCAGAACCCCTAGAGACCGAAAATGATGGTGGTTCAAATTTGTATATATATATATATATATATATATATATATATATATATATTTGTCTGTTCGCTCTCCAGGTAGAAGACGAAAGGTCCGATTTTGATGAAATTTGGTACAAAAATCCGTCGTCCAATTTGAAAGGTCAAGTTCGTTAACCAGCAAAATCCGTCCACTGGAAGATGGCGTTTGGGGCGAAATTCGCGCAAAAAAATCGTAACGCTTACGTTTTTGAGTTCATAAGCTTGTAAGCACTCGTTTTATAGGCTTCTTGGGCTATGAAAACGAATGAAACCATTTTCAAGGCGATAGCTTTAACCGTTTTCGAGAAAATTGGAAAAATAGTTTTTGAATACCGTTTTAGCGCGGTTCCTCCCTCCCCCATAGGGAGGAACCCCGCTTATAAGGTTGATACAATGAAACAATCCGGAAGTGCCGACAAGAAAATTTCGCGTTTCAGAACACCTAGAGACCGAAAATAACGGTGGTTCAAATTTGTATATATATATATATATATATATATATATATATATATATATATATATATATATATATATTTGTCTGTTCGCTCATTTCTGGCTTCCCTGATGGTCCGATTTTGATGAAATTTGGTACAAAAATCCGTCGTCCAATTTAAAAGGTCAAGTATGTTAACCAGCGAAATCCGCCCACTGGAAGATGGCGTTTGGGGCGAAATTCGTGCAGAAAAAATCGTAACGCTTACGTTTTTGAGTTCATAAGCTCGTAAGTACTCTTTTTATAGGCTTCTTGGGCTATGAAAACGAATGAAACCATTTTCAAGGCGATAGCTTTAACCGTTTTCGAGAAAATTGGAAAAATAGTTTTTGAATACCGTTTTAGCGCGGTTCCTCCCTCCCCCATAGGGAGGAACCCCGCTTATAAGGTTGATACAATGAAACAATCCGGAAGTGCCGACAAGAAAATTTCGCGTTTCAGAACACCTAGAGACCGAAAATAACGGTGGTTCAAATTTGTATATATATATATATATTTGTCTGTTCGCTCATTTCTGGCTTCCCTGATGGTCCGATTTTGATGAAATTTGGTACAAAAATCCGTCGTTCAATTTAAAAGGTCAAGTATGTTAACCAGCGAAATCCTCCCACTGGAAGATGGCGTTTGGGGCGAAATTCGCGCAGAAAAAATCGTAACGCTTACGTTTTTGAGTTCATAAGCTCGTAAGTACTCTTTTTATAGGCTTCTTGGGCTATGAAAACGAATGAAACCATTTTCAAGGCGATAGCTTTAACCGTTTTCGAGAAAATTGGAAAAATAGTTTTTGAATACCGTTTTAGCGCGGTTCCTCCCTCCCCCATAGGGAGGAACCCCGCTTATAAGGTTGATACAATGAAACAATCCGGAAGTGCCGACAAGAAAATTTCGCGTTTCAGAACACCTAGAGACCGAAAATAACGGTGGTTCAAATTTGTATATATATATATATATATATATATATATATATATATATATATATATATATATATATTTGTCTGTTCGCTCATTTCTGGCTTCCCTGATGGTCCGATTTTGATGAAATTTGGTACAAAAATCCGTCGTCCAATTTAAAAGGTCAAGTATGTTAACCAGCGAAATCCGCCCACTGGAAGATGGCGTTTCAAGGCGATAGCTTTAACCGTTTTCGAGAAAATTGGAAAAATAGTTTTTTTTTTGGTTTGGGTACTTAGAATCACGGGATTCAGTTGAAACATTATCTGCATGTTCTAGTTTCATTAAAACTAATATGTTGAAAGTTATGTTACGTTTGGAGTTAAGGAAGGGTTAGAATAAAATATTTTATTAACAGACATAAAAGATTTTGGTAACTTTGTATACTTTCCTTAATATTTCGAAAAAGATTGAGAATCTTGCGAAACGTAAGATTTCCTTTCGAAAGCTTACTAAATGCTCTACAAAAATGGTTCTAATGAAAGTTTTGATTAGGCGATGTCAATCGGAGAAATAAGTCCTTAAACCTTTAAAGTAATTGATTTCGCTTATTCGAACTGTTCTTTTTGTCTTTGATTTTGGTACTTAGAATTATGGGATTCAGTTGACACATTTTCTGCATGTTCAAATTTCATCAACACTAATATGTTGAAATTTTGGTTATGTTTGGATTAAAGAAAGGGTTAGAATAAAATATTTTATTAACAGACAAGAAAGGTTTTGGTAACTTTGTATACTTTCGTTAGTATCTCGAAAACCGTTGACAATCTTGGGAAGCAGATGGTTACCATTCGAAAGCTTACTAAATGCTCTACAAAAAAAGGTTGTAAAGAAAGTTTTAATTAGGCGATGTCAATCGGGGAAATAAGTGCTTAAAACTTTAAAGTAATTGATTTCGTTTATTCGAATGGTTCTTTTTGTCTATTTTATTCCTTGTTATTTTTAAATTGCTTATAGTCGGATAATGTATTTGACAATAAAACAGATTAAGTAAAATAAGAAGATCAATTTATTGTTAAAAATGTAGCGTTCAAAGAGAGAGATCCCAAGGCTTTCCAAATGCCTCTGAGCGGAGGCCTTTCTGCCCGACTTATGGGTTAGCTGACCCATACAGGTAAGATTGTAAATCAAGACCTTTCAAGACTGGTTAGTTTGAGATTTCATTTGGATTGGTGTTTCGCTATTGATCTAAACAAAGTAATAACTGTTTCTATTCTATGCCTTCATAAACACTAAAGATAAGAACGGAACCGCGCTAAGATGACGCAGTTCCTGCGAATCGGACTTTTGTTTGGTTTGGGTACTTAGAATCATGGGATTCAGTTGAAAAATGTTCTGCATGTTCTACTTTCATTAAAACTAATATGTTGAAATTTGCGTTACGTTTGGAGTTAAGGAAGGGTTAGAATAAAATATTTTATTAACAGACATAAAAAGTTTTGGTAACTTTGTATACTTTCCTTAATATCTCGAAAAAGGTTGAGAATCTTGGCAAACGGAAGGATACCATTAGAAAGCTTACTAAATGCTCTACAAATATGGTTCTAATGAAAGTTTTGATTAGACGAGGTCAATCGGAGAAATAAGTGCTTAAAACTTTAAAGTAATTGATTCCGCTTATTTGAACTGTTCTTTTTGTCTGTTTTTATTCCTTGTTATTTTTTAACTGCTTATAGTTGGATAATGTATTTTATAATAAATCAGGTTAAGAAAAATAAGAAAAACAATTTAATCTTAGAGATATGGATTTCCAAGATATAGCTTTTCAAATGCCTAGCGGGGTCCTTCCTAGGGCGGGGACCCATCCAGGTAAAATTGTAAATAAGACCTTTCTTGAAAGTAAAGATGGAACTACCAATGAGTAGCCAAAACGTCCTAAATATACATTTTTTAACAAAAACCGTATTGAGGTTTCTTTAGCCGAATCCCAACCATTCCATCTTTATTTATCACCTCGACGGCTAACTATCTAATCTTCATGCTTTCTAGAAATGTGGACCCAAAATAATAACAGCTTCTATTTTAATCATTTTAAATGAGTCTAGAGATTAGAACGGAACCGCGCTAAGATGATGCAGTTCCTGCGAGTCGGACTTTTTGTTGGGTTAATGCAACAGGACATACAGAACATTCGACACTAACACAATAGTAGACAGAGATTAATGGAACATAACCAAATTGAATTTTATCTATAAATTGAATTTTATTTATAAATTGTTAGGGAAAAAGATATATTTTTATAACCAAAAATCAAAAAAGTAAATTAATTTTTACACAAATTCACATTGCAATAATAGTTTCAATTTTTACCTTACTTTTAACTGTAAATTCAGCAGAGAAGAAGAGTATTGTTCAAATCCATGGAATTTACCTGGAAAAATAAATTATATTATTCATCCAGTCATCATCAGATATAAACTAATTAATTTAAGTAAACTAGATATTTTATTATAGTCACATAGTTTTTAAAATATATTTTAAACCCATCCACTTCTGCATCGAAGTATGTTAAATATAACCACGAGTAGAAGGAAAAGGGGGTTTCTGGCACACTTCCAAAAATACCCCATTTCCCCGAAAAAAACCTGATCGCTGGGTTTATGATGATTTTAATACAAAGTGAGTTAAAGTAAGTTAAAGTGAGTTAAAGTAAGTTAAGTATGTTACTTTAACTTACTTTAACTCACTTTGTATTAAAATCATCATAAACCCAGCGATCAGGTTTTTTCGGGGAAATGGGGTATTTTTGGAAGTGTGCCAGAAACCCCCTTTTCCTTCTACTACCACTATAGAGGAATTGAATCGGCTTTGTACATTCTTTGAGACAACCTCTAACAAGTTTCACTCTCTTATTGTCAATGGCTAGATTCACAATATCAACAATTTTTCCATGTTTTAATTTTTTTATTTTTTTTTATTTTTTATATTTCAAAGCGCACATTAGTAATCTTAATTGGATCATACTGATATATTTATTGTAAAATAATATTATAAAAATGATCTTTCAATTTGTTTACTACAAATTTATGCATAATATAAATAACATATGAATATAATAAATATATGAATGATGTAAATAATATATTGAGGTAACTTTAGAATTATATAAAATTTATGTTGTCATTTACTGCGAAATTGTTTACTGGTAAATGCTGTAAAGTATTACAGCATTTACCAGACTCAAAATTGAAAAAAATAAACTGTCTATTAGTAATATTATTTGTACAAAATGTAAATTACACAAATAAAGATCTATCTGTCTAGTTTTTAATATATAGACATTTTATGTAAAAAAAACAACAACATATTTTTGAAATTCTAATTATGGCTTATGTATACCGTTCAATTTTCATTCTTTTTTTAAAAAGTAGTTCAGCTATTGCAAATAACAGTGATTTAATATTTAATGAAGCCCCATGCATTTGCGGCGATAACTTCTGAAAGGCAAAAGAAAACCACTTTGGCAGAAGCGAAACCATTGTTCGAGCGCACTTGCGCACACACACACACACACAGACACTTACATATATATATATATGTGTGTTGTTCATTCGGCAACTGTCTCCAGCGGTCTTGCTCCTCCTGTCATCGCAATATTTCGCCGGATTCCTCTCCGGCTTCTTCAGGCAATCATTCATCCTTGCTGGTTCCCTTACCAACCGCTGGAGACAGTTGCCGAATGAACAACACATTTAATTCCCAGCGAAGTAGCTTGAAAAATAGCATATATATATATATATATATATATATATATATATATATATATATATATATATAATGAGTGCAGCCTTAGTAACTACATTGTTTCAAAAAATGTTAAAATCAATTTCAAGTTACGTATTCACGAAGATTCATGTTTACAATTCTCTGTCATAAATGTCATTTTACTGTCATACGCGTTACGTCATTATTGTGCCGTCACATAACCACCTGTAGGCCAGTTAGAAAAATGTCGCAAAATACTGTTTCATGGTTACATCACGTCTCTAACAAATAATCGATTTATTTTTGTCAGCTAACTGGTATATAGCGCACTTTTTTAAAGAAAAGTCCGACTCGCAGGAACTGCATCATCTTAGCGCGGTTCCATTCTTATCTCTAGCCTCATTTACAGTTCGAATAGGCGAAATCAATTACTTTAAAGTTTTAAGCACTTATTTCTCCGATTGACATCGCCTAATCAAAACTTTCATCAGAACCATTTTTGTAGAGCATTTAGTGAGCTTTCTAATGGTCATCTTCCGTTTCCCAAGATTCTCAACCTTTTTCGAGATATTAAGGAAAGTATACAAAGTTACCAAACCTTTTATGTCTGGTAATAAAATATTTTATTCTAACCCGTCCTAAACTCCAAACGTAACAAAAATTTTAACATATTAGTTTTAATGAAAGTAGAACATGCAGAAAATGTTTCAACTGAATCCCATGATTCTAATATCCCAAACCAAAAACGGTATTCAAAAACTATTTTTCCAATTTTCTCGAAAACGGTTAAAGCTATCGCCTTGAAAACGGTTTCATTCGTTTTCCTAGCCCAAGAAGGCTATAAAACGAGTACTTACAAGCTTATGAACTCGAAAACGTAAGCGTTACGATTTTTTTTGAGCGAATTTCGCCCCAAACGCCATCTTCCAGTGGACGGATTTTGCTGGTTAACGAACTTGACCTTTTAAGTTGGACGACGGATTTTTGTACCAAATTTCATCACAATCGGACCATTAGGGAAGCCAGAAATGAGCGAAGAGACAAATATATATATATATATATACAAATTTGAACCACCGTTATTTTCGGTCTCTAGGGGTTCTAAAACGCGAAATTTTCTTGTCGGCACTTCCGGATTGTTTCATTGTATCAACCTTATAAGCGGGGTTCCTCCCTATGGGGAGGGAGGAACCGCGCTAAAAATTGAAATATGATAAACTTTATGTTCGGTTGAGGCCTCTCTTTTCTTCTTTGGCGTCTCTATGTAGACGCAAAAGGCATTAATATTTGTCATGTTAGAGGTGGTTAGGAAATAATATGTTGGAGAGTTGTTGGTGTGTTCATCAATAATAGGTTTCAGAGTATTTCTGAGATTGGTGTATTCAATACAACGCCGCTGTCATGGGCATATATAAGGGGCGTAGGGCTGTAGCCCCCCCCCCCAAATCGGTAAAAATGATTCATAAAAACCTTAAAAATAAATTAAATAAGATCACTTACAAGAGGAATATATACCGATTTGGACCATTTTTTTGTCTGGTGATTCTACATCTAAAAATAGTCGACAAAATAGGTTAAAGTGCTTTATTTTTAGCACTTTCCTCC
>OX328130.1:5321070-5540870 GCA_946811695.1 Gonocerus acuteangulatus
TTGCTACAAGAAGTTAAGATTGTTTATAAATCTATCGGTTTTAGATGGATATTTCATATCCTTGTTGCTACAAGAAGTTAAGATTGTTTATAAATCTATCGCTTTTAGATGGATATTTCATATCCTTGTTGCTACAAGAAGTTAAGATTGTTTATAAATCTATCGCTTTTAGATGGATATTTCATATCCTTGTTGCTACAAGAAGTTAAGATTGTTTATAAATCTATCGGTTTTAGATGGATATTTCATATCCTTGTTGCTACAAGAAGTTAAGATTGTTTATAAATCTATCGCTTTTAGATGGATATTTCATATCCTTGTTGCTACAAGAAGTTAAGATTGTTTATAAATCTATCGCTTTTAGATGGATATTTCATATCCTTGTTGCTACAAGAAGTTAAGATTGTTTATAAATCTATCGGTTTTAGATGGATATTTCATATCCTTGTTGCTACAAGAAGTTAAGATTGTTTATAAATCTATCGGTTTTAGATGGATATTTCATATCCTTGTTGCTACAAGAAGTTAAGATTGTTTATAAATCTATCGCTTTTAGATGGATATTTCATATCCTTGTTGCTACAAGAAGTTAAGATTGTTTATAAATCTATCGGTTTTAGATGGATATTTCATATCCTTGTTGCTACAAGAAGTTAAGATTGTTTATAAATCTATCGGTTTTAGATGGATATTTCATATCCTTGTTGCTACAAGAAGTAAAGATTGTTTATAAATCTATCGGTTTTAGATGGATATTTCATATCCTTGTTGCTACAAGAAGTTAAGATTGTTTATAAATCTATCGGTTTTAGATGGATATTTCATATCCTTGTTGCTACAAGAAGTTAAGATTGTTTATAAATCTATCGCTTTTAGATGGATATTTCATATCCTTGTTGCTACAAGAAGTTAAGATTGTTTATAAATCTATCGGTTTTAGATGGATATTTCATATCCTTGTTGCTACAAGAAGTTAAGATTGTTTATAAATCTATCGGTTTTAGATGGATATTTCATATCCTTGTTGCTACAAGAAGTTAAGATTGTTTATAAATCTATCGCTTTTAGATGGATATTTCATATCCTTGTTGCTACAAGAAGTTAAGATTGTTTATAAATCTATCGCTTTTAGATGGATATTTCATATCCTTGTTGCTACAAGAAGTTAAGATTGTTTATAAATCTATCGGTTTTAGATGGATATTTCATATCCTTGTTGCTACAAGAAGTTAAGATTGTTTATAAATCTATCGGTTTTAGATGGATATTTCATATCCTTGTTGCTACAAGAAGTTAAGATTGTTTATAAATCTATCGCTTTTAGATGGATATTTCATATCCTTGTTGCTACAAGAAGTTAAGATTGTTTATAAATCTATCGCTTTTAGATGGATATTTCATATCCTTGTTGCTACAAGAAGTTAAGATTGTTTATAAATCTATCGGTTTTAGATGGATATTTCATATCCTTGTTGCTACAAGAAGTTAAGATTGTTTATAAATCTATCGCTTTTAGATGGATATTTCATATCCTTGTTGCTACAAGAAGTTAAGATTGTTTATAAATCTATCGGTTTTAGATGGATATTTCATATCCTTGTTGCTACAAGAAGTTAAGATTGTTTATAAATCTATCGGTTTTAGATGGATATTTCATATCCTTGTTGCTACAAGAAGTTAAGATTGTTTATAAATCTATCGCTTTTAGATGGATATTTCATATCCTTGTTGCTACAAGAAGTTAAGATTGTTTATAAATCTATCGGTTTTAGATGGATATTTCATATCCTTGTTGCTACAAGAAGTTAAGATTGTTTATAAATCTATCGGTTTTAGATGGATATTTCATATCCTTGTTGCTACAAGAAGTAAAGATTGTTTATAAATCTATCGGTTTTAGATGGATATTTCATATCCTTGTTGCTACAAGAAGTTAAGATTGTTTATAAATCTATCGGTTTTAGATGGATATTTCATATCCTTGTTGCTACAAGAAGTTAAGATTGTTTATAAATCTATCGCTTTTAGATGGATATTTCATATCCTTGTTGCTACAAGAAGTTAAGATTGTTTATAAATCTATCGGTTTTAGATGGATATTTCATATCCTTGTTGCTACAAGAAGTTAAGATTGTTTATAAATCTATCGGTTTTAGATGGATATTTCATATCCTTGTTGCTACAAGAAGTTAAGATTGTTTATAAATCTATCGCTTTTAGATGGATATTTCATATCCTTGTTGCTACAAGAAGTTAAGATTGTTTATAAATCTATCGCTTTTAGATGGATATTTCATATCCTTGTTGCTACAAGAAGTTAAGATTGTTTATAAATCTATCGGTTTTAGATGGATATTTCATATCCTTGTTGCTACAAGAAGTTAAGATTGTTTATAAATCTATCGGTTTTAGATGGATATTTCATATCCTTGTTGCTACAAGAAGTTAAGATTGTTTATAAATCTATCGCTTTTAGATGGATATTTCATATCCTTGTTGCTACAAGAAGTTAAGATTGTTTATAAATCTATCGCTTTTAGATGGATATTTCATATCCTTGTTGCTACAAGAAGTTAAGATTGTTTATAAATCTATCGGTTTTAGATGGATATTTCATATCCTTGTTGCTACAAGAAGTTAAGATTGTTTATAAAACTATCGGTTTTAGATGGATATTTCATATCCTTGTTGCTACAAGAAGTTAAGATTGTTTATAAATCTATCGGTTTTAGATGGATATTTCATATCCTTGTTGCTACAAGAAGTTAAGATTGTTTATAAATCTATCGCTTTTAGATGGATATTTCATATCGTTGTTGCTACAAGAAGTTAAGATTGTTTATATATCTATCGGTTTTAGATGGATATTTCATATCCTTGTTGCTACAAGAAGTTAAGATTGTTTATAAATCTATCGGTTTTAGATGGATATTTCATATCCTTGTTGCTACAAGAAGTTAAGATTGTTTATAAATCTATCGCTTTTAGATGGATATTTCATATCCTTGTTGCTACAAGAAGTTAAGATTGTTTATAAATCTATCGGTTTTAGATGGATATTTCATATCCTTGTTGCTACAAGAAGTTAAGATTGTTTATAAAACTATCGGTTTTAGATGGATATTTCATATCCTTGTTGCTACAAGAAGTTAAGATTGTTTATAAAACTATCGGTTTTAGATGGATATTTCATATCCTTGTTGCTACAAGAAGTTAAGATTGTTTATAAATCTATCGGTTTTAGATGGATATTTCATATCCTTGTTGCTACAAGAAGTAAAGATTGTTTATAAAACTATCGGTTTTAGATGGATATTTCATATCCTTGTTGCTACAAGAAGTTAAGATTGTTTATAAATCTATCGGTTTTAGATGGATATTTCATATCCTTGTTGCTACAAGAAGTTAAGATTGTTTATATATCTATCGCTTTTAGATGGATATTTCATATCCTTGTTGCTACAAGAAGTTAAGATTGTTTATAAATCTATCGGTTTTAGATGGATATTTCATATCCTTGTTGCTACAAGAAGTTAAGATTGTTTATAAATCTATCGCTTTTAGATGGATATTTCATATCCTTGTTGCTACAAGAAGTTAAGATTGTTTATAAATCTATCGGTTTTAGATGGATATTTCATATCCTTGTTGCTACAAGAAGTTAAGATTGTTTATAAATCTATCGGTTTTAGATGGATATTTCATATCCTTGTTGCTACAAGAAGTTAAGATTGTTTATAAATCTATCGGTTTTAGATGGATATTTCATATCCTTGTTGCTACAAGAAGTTAAGATTGTTTCAAATGTAATTCCATTATGATGATATTGTCGATATAAATGCAAAGTATCGAATGTAAAAAAATGCATTTTTCATTTTCAATTTTTCTGATTGCTGTTGGTCTGATGTACCTTGTAGCTAACCCTCGAAAATTAAAGAAAAATAATTATCAATTACAGATAATCAAAGTAACGAATCCGCATTAAGTCTATTTAAAATATATCATAGGATAAAATATACATAAAGTCATCTATAAGGTACCAACAATTTTTCACATTCGTTACTTTGCATTTGTATCAACGAAATACAGCTCAAATTACCAGTTGTAGCTACTGATTAATTATTTTTGAAAGTAATTGTTTTTAGCACTTTCCTCCGAAAGAAAGTAGCTATTGAGGTTGAAATCATGAAATTTTTGAAAAATTCTTCGAATCTTTATTGATCCTACCTAGTAGACACCGAAAATGACCCCCGTCCAAATTTATATATATATATATATATATATATATATATATATATATATAAGCATATATAGTTATATATGTGTTTTTTCGCCACGAAACTTAGAATGTAGTATTCTTCCATCCAACGATTGAACGAGTTCGTTAACCAACAAAATCGGTCCATGTGGAGGGGGGGGGGGGGGGTTTACTCCGGAGCCAAAGTAGTTACTTGCTAATACCAGCCATAATATTTGTTATACTTTATCGAAACTCGGTATTCGTTATGGTCAACTGAAGAGAAAATGTGTTATTAAAATAAACTAAATCGGTTGACTAGAAGGGGGGGGGGGTTTACTCCGGAAAGACATTACTAATTTCCTTATACCGGTCGTAATTTCTGTTGTATTGTTACGAAACTCTGTATACATCCTGGGTATCTAATAAGAAAGAAGTGTTGTGAAAATGAACTAAATCGGTCTATCTGAAGGGGGGGGGGGGTGTTACTTTGTACTATGTTTGAATTGAATTCTTCCGCCAAACGTAGGTTCGCGAAACTCATCAAGATCGATAGATCAAAATGTGAAGCTTTGTGTATTTAGTACGTAGTGTAGTACCCCGCATACACAAATCTCTGTAAGGAATTTTTTTTTTTTTTTTTTTTTTTTTTTACGGCGCATCGACATCCAGGGTGCAGCCAGGAATTTTCTCAGCGAGCCCTGAGATGAGAAAATTCCTGTCGCCGGTGGGGATCGAACCCAACATCTCCCGCTTATGTAGCCAGCGCGCTAGCCACTAGACCACGGGAGACCCCTCTGGAAGGAAATTAATTACCAAATTAATAATTGAAACGGCTGCTCATAAAAAAATGTAAAAGAGTAGAACAATTTATATTTTTATTTTATTTATCTATATAGGTTATTTTAAGCAAATTATTCAGGAATGCACTCGACACTACCCAATTCTGAGGAAAGTGCTTAGTTATGCAGCTCCTGCGTGACGGACTTTTATTTATTTTTTTATCCATCTTTAATGTAAGACTTACTGCAATCATTAAATATCAATTTCATCACGATATAATTATCATTTATTTTTGACATCGCAAAAATAAATGGGACATTAGTTTCATTTATCAGTTGGTTCCCATTAAATTTCCAAATACATTATTAAATTGATTAATCTCAGTTCTGAGAATACCGTCGGAAATAAAATTCAATTTTACACATTTATGTGAAATTCAGAAGTTTACATAGTTTCTTTTTTTGCTAGAGTACGTAGTGATTCTCGAAAATTGGTCCCTTACTATTTTATTAGTTTTAACATCTTAAAAAGTTATCGGTTTGAAAAAGATACTTCTGAACACTTAAAGTAGAATAGCGTTAAAGGAAATTCAATGTTGATCTCCAAAAAATGATATAACGTAATATGGGTTTTTCTACAAAAACACGGGTTTTCAGAAATAACATTTAGAACGCCGTATTCCTCAAACAAAAACAGATAAAAACTACATTTTTGGTCTAGTTTCCATGTATTTTTGGTGAATATATATATATATATATATATATACTAACATCAAATAAATATATATTCGTCAGTTCACGCTTTAAAAGCCTCAAGAGTTGTTCAATTTTAATAACATTGGCTTCAAAAATACATTCTCTGATTTAAAGACGCCTAGTTTCCCATCGAAACACTGTTTTTTTTGCGACAAAAATCGTAGCACTTACAGGTTTGCGTTAATAGTTTTCCAGGTTCAATTGTTACACTAAAATCGTTTTG
The DNA here is from genome assembly GCA_946811695.1 of Gonocerus acuteangulatus. Classification (NCBI taxonomy): domain Eukaryota; kingdom Metazoa; phylum Arthropoda; class Insecta; order Hemiptera; family Coreidae; genus Gonocerus; species Gonocerus acuteangulatus. Next base: position 5,327,069 of record OX328130.1, read on the forward strand.
TAGAAATGTTTTCGTTTTGGTTACGGCAATATAGTAGGTTGAGAAGTTTTTCATTAGGTTTAAACATTCATCCAAACCAAAGTTTGGTTACGTTTGGTGTTAAGAAAGTTATAGAATTGTCATGTACATTAAATTATTTCATACTAATAAGTTGTCACTATGTTCTAAAAATGTTGTTTCTGGTCTGAACATAGTGAATAAAATAAACATTATTATTATTATGGGGGTGGGGTAGTTTTGTTAAAAGCGAGCCCGGACTAGAGGCTTCAGGCTTGAACCTAACCTCCACAGCCCGAGCTCTGAGGGCTCCATGAAGGCTCGGGAGTGAGGCTTCATCCCAACCTTATCCAGCCCTGAAGGTTCGGCAAGGTTCTCCCTCGAGACTTGAACCTAGCCTCTAGAGCCCGAGCTCTGAGGGCTCGATGAAGGCTCGGGAGTGAGGCTTCATCCTAACCTTATCAAGCCCTGGAGGTTCGGCAAGGTTCTCCCTGGAGCCTTGAACCTAGCCTGTACAGCCCGAGCTCTGAGGGCTCGATGAAGGCTCGGGAGTGAGGCTTCATCCTAACCTTATCAAGCCCTGAAGGCTCGTCAAGGTTCTCCCTCGAGTCTTGAACCTAGCCTCTACAGCCCGAGTTCTGAGGGCTCCATGAAGGCTCGGGAGTGAGGCTTCATCCTAACCTTATCAAGCCCTGAAGGTTCGGTAAGGTTCTCCCTGGAGCCTTGAAGGCTCGGCCTTGGAGCCACAATGTTGGACGAATCTACCAAAGTATATTTCATGAAACAGCTGTTTGCCCACCATCCGCCATTTTGGAAATGAAAAGTAAAAGGCTTCAAAGCATGCGCCTTCTAACAAGCCGAGCCTTCAAGACTCGCGCCTTCTACCTAGCCGAGCCTTCAAGGCTCGCGCCTTCTACCAAGCCGAGCCTTCAAGGCTCGGGCCTTCTACCAAGCCGAGCCTTCAAGGCTCGCGCCTTCTACCAAGCCGAGCCTTCAAGGCTCGCGCCTTCTACCAAGTCGAGCCTTCAAGGCTCGCGCCTTCTACCAACCCGAGCCTTCAAGGCTCGCGCCTTCTATACAGCCCTGTCCAAGCTCTGAGAGCTCGAGCTTTTAGGAGCCGCGCCTTCTAGGCTTAAAGGCGCGCTCTTTTACAACACTAGGGTTGGGTCTCTCAGATTACTGGAGAATGTTTTTACTGGGGGATAGTTCAAACCAGTAAAAAGAATTATTTTTATTTTTTTAAATATATTTTTTTTTAATTATGGGCATTAAGAAATTTTCTGACGATTCTAGCTGTGTTGAGTAGAACTGCGTGCTGGGACAGTATTAGGTGTTCCTCTGACGATTTCACAACTTGGTGGGACTGACTGTAGTATTCGGTATCAAACCATTGGTAGAAATAATAACTGGAGTAACTCTAGCGGAATCTAATTTATAGAGATCTTTTAACTCAATGGCCAAGTCTTGATATTTTCGCAGCTTTTCGGCATATGCTTTCCGGATATTCTCATCATTCGGCACTGAGATATCAATTATATCAGGAGTCTTATTATGCTTGTCGATGATGAGAATATCTGGTTTATTATGGTGAACAGTTCCGGCCGTAATCACTGTAGATTTTAGTTGTATGTTTTGAAGAAGTCCTATTATTATTATTAAATTATTTCAACATATTATGTAATTTAGCCTTAATTATTTTATCTCAGTAATTACTTAATTAACGATATTCATCAGGATGTAAGCCAATAATTAAATTATAATTATTTCAATCAAAATTATAAGATGTATTTATTTGTGAGATGTTTTTGTAATTTTATTTCTAAAATATAATTATGAAAACAAAGTTTTAATAATTATGTTATTCAGAAAATATTATGGGAAAGTTTGTTTTTCTCATTATTTCCAGAATATATATATTTAATAATTTCCATATATAATTATGGGTAATAAGATGTATTGTGATTTATAGACAGAGTAATTTGAAGTCATCCGAAGACATTTTGGGTTCACTGCTTCTTAATGGGTTTAATTATGTTTAATTTTTCTGTATAATTATATTTTGTTTATTTTTTAATAATTTCTATATTGTTTGTGTTTTCTAAATTAATTAATTAGTAAGATCCGTGTTATTGACTTTCAAACCCTTTTGGTCTTAATTAGGATAGGTACCGATACCAAATTAAGAGGTACCGAAAAAGGAAATGTTTATTTATATAGAATATATAATCATATATAATATATAAATATAAAGAATTTATATAGATAATAATACGTATGTGTGCTGACTTGGAAGCATCGATAATTCTTGATTTTTGCCTATCAAAACACGCCAAATTCTCATAACAATAGAAAGGGTGAGCGGTTCTTTATTTGAACCATAAATATTAATATGCGCCCTGCAGGCATAATTTTACTTGTTTTAGCAAGGAAATTTACCGTATAACACAGGAAAGTAATGATACAACAATATAATGAAGATAAACACAAAATATCTGTTAGGTTTCGATGTTAACTAAGAAAGAAATTATCAATGTTTCTGAAACGGCCGTGATTTTTGTATTATTGTAACGAACGGATATCTCTTCAAGGATGAACCCAAAAAATAAATAACGGTTATAGGGTTGTAGAGCATTCCATTCGATTCAATAATATATATTACTTTACTATTTTATGTATTTTCTTTCAAACGTTATATACGCATTCACATGGTCTTAGCAAAACCATTGCCAATATAATGGTCAAGATCTTATCTAATTGAGTGTGAATAACTGGTCAGTGGACCCAAACATTGACTGGAAATGGTGAGAAATTGAACGGTTCATTGGTCGACAGTTGTTGCCAGATATCACGATGAATACTAAAACTGTTTTCACAGTTGAAGGAAAATACATACAATAGTAAAGTTATATATATTCTTGAAGGTGATGTAACGGTCTACAACCGTATAAACGGCATTTATTTTTTGGGTTTATCGTTAAAGAGTTGTCCGCTCAAAAAGAGAAAATACATACAATAGTAAAGTTATATATATTCTTGAAGGTGATGTAACGCTCTACAACCGTATAAACGGCATTTATTTTTTGGGTTTATCGTTAAAGAGTTGTCCGCTCAAAAAGAGAAAAAAGTGTGTTTTTCCCAAAATGACAGACCTTCAAGAGCGGACTTTCGAACACTAAAGATATCTCGAAAAACTTCAATGAATAGAACTTGTAGGAAATTTAATAAGCTTTCATTTGTTATAGAATAGTCATGTCGCTAGGACGCAGGATTTCCGAGATATAGGTGAAAACCCGAAAAATGGGACCTTCTAAACCCCCCTCCCCCCGGCTCAAAGGCTACGGGCGAGGACTTTTGATATGTTCACCTCCTCTCCAGCCCAAACAAAGTAATGAAGTTAAAAATTGTGTTCCAAAAATGTCCACCTATAGCTGTTTTTAATCATTCGTTGCCTGGACTGATGCCAAACTAAATTATAAATATGCACAGGGGGGGGTCGTAATTTTCTTTTCTTTTCAAGAAATTAGCTATACGACATTGTTAAAAATGTATTCTGATAAACAGCAGTATTGTAGCACTAGAAGAAAATGTTTTTTCTGCAAGATATTGTTTAAATAATAGCAAATTATTACTGTGCGCATAGCAGATATAATTTTCGGCTTCCAGCAAGAAAACGCGGCTTATAACACCCAAAAGTATTGATATAGTAGAAGTGTATTAAAAAAATCAATATCCGTCCATTACGATTGGGGGGTTTATTCTGTAACTAAACTGTTGAAACGAGCAAACATTTTTGTTAGGGAATGCGCTAATATCAGACAGCTCTTGCGCGACGGCTACTTTACATCCTACCCACGTGGTATTTACTGTACCACATGATGTTGTTTGTAACGGCTAACCCTAAGAAGAATGTGAGCCAGACACGACAGAGACTATAGAAACAGCGTGATTACCCCCAGAAGACGAGAACTACGGTATCCATGATGTTTGGATATGCAGATCATGCGTGCCTTACTACTGTCTTGGCAGTATGACAGTATTCGATGGTCCGCTATGGAACATTCTCATCATGCAAGGACTGTAACATGTTACGGTTTGTTGGAACAGTTACCGGGATGGCCGGGGGCCAAAGGTGTCATGTAATTCCGTTAATTGTGCAACATGTCAGTATGTACTACAAGGGTTCGATCGTCCTCGGTGATTACAGGCACTTCCAGTACGTGAAACGGAAATAGTCCTTAGAAGAGTACGCATCAGACATGGATACATATCCACAGCATCAGACATGGATACATATACACAGCATCAGACATGGATACATATCCACAGCATCAGACATGGATACATATCCACAGCATCATAAAGTCGTCATTCCAGACCCATGACTAACAATTCGATCGAACCCTTTATAGAAATCTTGGTCATGGATTACCTACAATTTCTATATTATGAGGCAAACGGAAAACGTCTCTGACTTACAATGTCTCAAGGGCATAGGGTACCAAAAAAAAAAAAAAAAAAAAAAAAAAACAGTACCGTAACAAGAGGCAGATACAGCAGAGGTATCTGAATTTGGTACTCAGGGCAAACTAGGCAGATAGTCTGGTCAGTACTATGCTCCGGCCGCCTAATTTGTCCCTTTGTAGGTTCCAATTAATAAATTAATCAAAGGCTTGTAGGGACGTTGTAGAACCCCGAATCCAACCCTTAATGAAGACACTAAAACAGGATTCCCCAACCATTATTTCGCCGAGCCTCCCCAAACCAAAAATAATATTTTCACGCCCCCGCCCCCCTTAAGTTTAACAACAAAAATAAGCAACATAAACACACTTGGACATTTTAAATCACTGCATCGAATCCGGAAGTTTAGCCATGGACACCTTGTATGAGACGCTAAGCAGTACTGTGTTAAAGTAACCACTAGAAGCAACGGTTACGAGTAGATATGATAACCGTTTACAATAAGATTTTATTAGAACAGTTTTTACTTTGAAAATTATAAGCCCCTAGAAGAAATTGATTTCAGAAAAGTGAGAAATCCATTTAAGTTCATTTATTTCCAATAAAATGAGTTATGTCCTGATGATGATTCCATTATTAGTGAAACAAGGCCTATATTTAAGCAATAAATGTGTTTTTCGATCTCATCATCTTAAGAGTAATTCTATATTAAATTATATCTTGAAATATGAAGGAATCCCACGAGTCGGCTTTCGCAAGCTGCAATCGTCGAAGCAGAAACCCAGATAGACGTGGGAACAGAATTTCGTGTCTGTATCTTTAGCAAGAGCTTCAGAATTCCCAGCCACACGGAGTTCTGCGTCCAGACTCCATAGGTCACACGGCACTATGCTCTGGCATATTTATCAAGAAGTGTGTCACTATTCGTACAGGCTGGGCTATACACTCCTCAGACGGCCAGTGCAGAACTAACAATTTTTTTTCCATTACTTTCTCAATTATGTAAGCAAACAAAACCCAAATATCATCGTTTGGATTAACGACAAACATCTTGTAAAGGTTTCAACTGAATCCATCCTTTCTAAGTATACTAACATATACTAACAAACAATTATTTTTATCCACCTATATATATATATATATATATATATATATATATATATATATATATATATATATGTATATTTATTTATTTATTTATTTCCTCCTTACAGTAACCCTGCAAGAAGGAAGTTTATTTTTGTCTGCAAGTCTCATGCAATAAACAGCATCTCACTTGCATATATATATATATATATATATATATATATATATATATATATATATATATATATATATATATATTAGGTTTAGGTAGTTCCATGTCCCCTTCACCTTTCCATTGCCCTAGGTGATAGAAAGGCTGCATGGCCCTCTAGTGGGACAAACCTACTACTGCAGGGGCCTCTCTTACAGCGGGGGGCACTTCATACTGCAGGGGACCCTTCTTACAGCAGAGGACACTTCATAGAGCAGGGGGCACTTTCATTCATCAGGAGGCACTTCATACATTGTCGACAAGTGCCGATGCAAGAATGCACAACTGGAAGGCTCCACATGTTAAAATAACGCTCAGTCTGTTATAGCTTATTGAAAAATAACATAATTTAAATAAGCAAAAAAGTGAACCACCGTCTGAAGAAGCAGAATGTGATTTCTGCGAAATATCACAAGAAAAAACCAACCGCTGGAGAATGCCGTATAAAGATCACAAATTATTCTCCCCAGCGAAGAAACTTCAAAAGTAATATATATATATATATATATATATATATATATATATATATATATATATATATGTTCTCGCTCTATCTCAGTGAAATTTTGTACTAAAATCATTCGTCTAATTTGAAAGGTCAAGTTCGTTAATCAGCAGAAACCGTCCACCGGAACATGGTTTTTAGGACGAAATTCGCGCGAAAATCGTTATGCTTACATAATATGCGTTTCATTTGTGTAGGCTTCTTTGCCTAAGAAGGCGAATGAAACCATTTTAAAGGCGATAGCTTTAACCGTTTTTGAGAAAATTGTAAAAATAGTTGTTGAGTCAAGTTTATGGTTTATGGTTTATGGTTTGGGTACTTAGAATCAGTTAAAATAATTTTTGCTTGTTTGAAATTCATAAAAACAAAGATGTTTGAATTTTGGTTATGTTTGGAGTTAAGGAAGGATTAGAATAAAATATTTTATTAAGAGACATGAAAAGTTTTGGGAACTTTGCATTTTTTCCTTAATATTTCGAAAACAGTTGTTAAATCGTGTTAATTGGATAGAGACTATTCGAAAGCTTACTAAATTCTCTACAAAAAAGATCTGGAAGCAATTTTAGATTAGGGGATATATCAGAGAAATAAGTGCTTAAAACTTCAAATGTGTTTGTTTTATTCTTTTGAACGGGTTTTTGTCTTTGTTTAAATCACTTTTTAATTGATTTTTATAATTAAAATTTTTTTTAATAATTAAACATGAACAAATTATAACAGGACATACAAACATATATGTGTATGTATTTTATTTGTCTTAAAATGTTAAAACTATACAGCCGTACTATACTAAAATCTTACATTTGACAATATAAAACTAAAAGGAGTGTGAAACCTCCTTCAACCAACTTAATTGATTATTTGTATAAACTTCATGCATTATTATAATATTGATTTTTCATATATTCAAGTATATTGTATTCTCTTATAAATAGATGTGTATATAAATTTCAATTTGTATATTTGGCCAAAATGTGTAAAATAAGATTGTATTTAATTAGATGTAATTTTCGTATGTATATTATATATGTAATTTTTGTTCTGAGCGAGTCGCCTTAGTTACGGTCGCTCATAAATAAATAAAAAAAAATAAATAAAAAAATTGATTTTTTTAAATTGAATTTATCTGTAAAATTAGAATTATGGCAAAAATAAATAAATAAAAAACAGTAAGTAGTGTCTTTTTAGAGCGAACCTTGACAAGTCTAGGGAGTGATTTTTCAATGTCAGGTAGAGGTCTAACCAAAATTATAACTGTTTCTATTTGAACCTTTCCAAAAGACATTATGGATAAAAACGGAACCGCGCTAAGATGATGCAGTTCCTGGGAGTTAGACTTTTTGAGCTTGTGAGCGAGCGAACCGAAAAAAAGTAGTGTATGTGTGTATGTAAATTTTTGAAACATAAATCCTCCAAGCCCGTCGGCAAATAACAAAACAACTTTTCTTATAAAAAATGTACTTTTATTAAGATACTTGGAGCCTTGGCAAAATCTAACTTCTGAGTTATGTTGTTTTAGCATAAATATGGAACATGGGCGTATATAAGGGAGGGGGGCTGAGGGGGCTGCAGCCCCTCCCGAAATTTTGATTTGATGGTAAAAAACCGTTAAAAATAAATTAAATAAGATCACTTAGTTCATAAAACATAGGTATTTTATTTTACGTCTAATAGCGTTTTAGTTGCCTAATACTACTCCAAGCTCTAAATTTTTAGTATTCCATTCCCCGGAAATGGTCTCAGCCCCCCCGACATTTTCCCAGCCCCTCCCGAAATTATTTTCTATATACGCCCATGATATGGAAGTTTGTTTCATTAATTTTGGTTGTATTTTAGGCTACGTGATTCATGTAAAACACTTTCTATCCTTGACATTCAGCCAAGAGAAAGCAAAACCAGCTGATTCTTGCACAACCCTACAATAATACCGCTATCCAGTTCTGAATACAGTAATCTATTCACAGGATAATTCCGATACATTCACTTAGAATATAGAGCAGGGTAGGCACTTCCACCAGCAGGTTGGTTTCACCATGTGAAAGGGTTAATGGAACTGTTATTGTTACTTTCCTATTTGAGGGACACGAAGGGTCTGTTTGCGAAGAGCCAATCCAGTTACTTTGAAGTCTCTGTCGTTATTTTGGTACTTACTGATTAGCTGGTGTTTTCTGGTTGATTGCCAAGCTGCGATACAGGGCTTTACACGCAATTCAGATTCTGACTGTGGCAGAACGATAGAATGCAGGAAACTAATCCAAAAGCTACTCGATAAGGGCTGGCCCATAATGTTTCAGTGGGTACCAAGCCATGTCAATGTATCTGGAAACGAAAAGGCTGATTGTTTGGCCAAAAAGGGCACAGAGTTACCCCAACCAAAGCAGCCTTCCTCACTTAGATCTGCAAAACAGCAAATCAACTCTGCAGTGAACTCCTGGATGACCGATCACTTGCGGAAAGAGTCAAGTGGCAGGAAGGGGGATAGCCTGGTTAGCAATGGCCAAATCGATCCACAACTTTGAATTGTCAAACGTTTATTTGCCTAAAGAACAAACATGCAGACAGACAACTGGTAGTCCATATTGACCTAGCCTATGACAATCCCCATATCAAGACTGACCTATTTGACCAGTTTTATCTTTTTTTAACTGTTTCTATTCCAAGTCTTTCAAATCTATACCAAAATCTCTACACATATTAGAAGAGCAAAATTAAATTATAACGCAAATTTGTAACAGTTTCAAACCCGAGACCTTCGAACTTTTAAGTCCTAGACGATTTGAACCAAGCCTACGACGTTCGCAGGATCAAGACCTTCATGTTTGCCAACTTGGTCAAAATCAGTCAAACGGTATGGATTTGTATAGGGACCAACAAAAAACAGGCCATTTTGGACCAAGCCTACGAGACTCTCCGTATCACCAAGTGTGGCTAGTTTAAACTGTTTCCATACCTAGCCTTCCGCGAGCCGTCATCGTTACAAATTTTCGCCTTATACAGGTCACGACTACCTTCCAACGCACCTACACAGAATAAATGTAGTTGCTTCACCGGAATGCACCCTTTGTGGACATGAAGAGATGAATGGTGATCATCTGGAGTTCCGTCCAGCTCTGGACCACTCTGTACTGGATAACACTGAAGCACTAAGGAGGTCTCGTCTCTACTGGTCAGCGCGCCATCTCATGGCTGAAAAGCCAAGGGTGGGCGTTGGCTAGTAAGTAAGTATGTAAGTTTGAGAGTAACACTAACACTAGAGCGTTCAATTATATCTAATAATAAGTTTGAGCAATTCGACCAATTTATCGTATCAATAAGAATATGAGGAGGTACTGCAAGATGAAAAAAATCTAATAACCTCCTTAGAGAGCAACAGAATTTTTGTTAAATTTACACGATGTGGAATGCCAGTGAACTATCGAAGTTATAAACTATCTAAATTTACCACATTTTCCTCTCCTTTATTACATTTCAGTTATATTAAATATTAAAACGACTAGTAGTTAAAAAAATACCCAATAGTTCAATAATATTACTTTATTATGTTAATTCATTACAATTAGATATTTTACATTCCTATAAGTGATAGTTATTAGTGTAGGTAGTTCCATGTCCCCTTCACCTTTCTATTGCCCTGGTAGACAGAAAGGCTGCATGGCCTTCTAGTGGGACACACCTACTACTGCAGGGGGCACTTCTTACAGGGGGGGGGGCACGTCATACTGGGGGGGGACGTCCTACTGCAGGGGACACTTCCTACTGCAGAGGGCACTTCTTACAGGGGGGGGGTACGTCATACTGGGGGGGGCACGTCATACTGGGGGGGCACGTCCTACTGCAGGGGGCACCTCCTTCAGAATGGGGCAGAAGGCATATCAAAATTTCAAGGTGCATAAAACACTTCATGAAAAGAGCGTTGCCAGCTCTTGGACTACTACTAGAGGATTTTGACCAAGCCTACGACATTCTCCGTATTAAGATCTACCAGAGTGGCAAGTGTTAACCGTTTCTATACCTAGTCTTCCAAATCTCTACCAAAACCTCTCCGCAAATTGACCAAGGATTTTGACCAAGCCTACGACATTCTCCGTATTAAGATCTACCAGAGTGGCAAGTGTTAACCGTTTCTATACCTAGGCTTCCAAATCTCCACCAAAACCTCTCCGCAAATTGACCAACGAAAGTCCAACATTCTTCCAGCGAGTACATTGCCCCAACTGGAGAAAGTGGCTGAAGAGTTTAAGAGCTGATGAGTGAAAGTGTAGGTAACGGGTTAAGTCATTTCATAGCCGAGACATCAATCCGAAGACTGGTTATATTAATGGAGGAAAGGAACTGTAATATACTACACAACGAACAAGTTATAGCTTCCGTTCTATTGATTGCCATATAGATGGGCTTCATTTATTACAGCTATCATGCTTATATTAGGCGATAAAAATACACTTTTACAGAAATAAATCAGAAAGTACCAGATATTCCAATAATAATCCCAATCTGCCTAGAAACTAAAAGTTTTTCTTTCATCGTTTATTTTTTCAAATTCGGTTACGATATCCGAAGGTTTCACTCATCAATGAATATTTGATCAACTTTCTTCGACCGTTAAATGCATATATATATATATATATATATATATATATATATATATATATATATATATATATATATATATATAATAGGAAAACCAACAAACTCCAAGGTCTCCACCACAAATGATTTATTTTATTCACCCAAAGCAAGCTTTCGGAGTCTACAGCTCCATCCTCAGTGCTTGTGTAACACTATGCCATTTAGATATTCCAGCCGAAGCCTGACGACGTCGAAGATATCTTGACATTGATTTGGCTGGACGGTGGCATAGTGTTACACAAGCACTGAGGATGGAGCTGTAGACTCCGAAAGCTTGCTTTGGGTGAATAAAATAAATCATTTGTGGTGGAGACCTTGGAGTTTGTTGGTTTTCCTATTATGATGCAGTACCACCACCGTCCAGCCAAATCAATGTCAAGAAATCTTCGACCTCGTCAGCCTTCGGCTGGAATATCTAAATGGCATAGTGTTACACAAGCACTGAGGATGGAGCTGTAGACTCCGAAAGCTTGCTTTGGGTGAATAAAATAAATCATTTGTGGTGGAGACCTTGGAGTTTGTTGGTTTTCCTATTATGAGGCAGTACCACCACCGTCCAGCCAAATCAATGTCAAGAAATCTTCGACCTCGTCAGCCTTCGGCTGGAATATCTAAATGGCATAGTGTTACACAAGCACTGAGGATGGAGCTGTAGACTCCGAAAGCTTGCTTTGGGTGAATAAAATAAATCATTTGTGGTGGAGACCTTGGAGTTTGTTGGTTTTCCTATTATGATGCAGTACCACCACCGTCCAGCCAAATCAATGTCAAGAAATCTTCGACCTCGTCAGGCTTCGGCTGGAATATCTAAATGGCATAGTGTTACACAAGCACTGAGGATGGAGCTGTAGACTCCGAAAGCTTGCTTTGGGTGAATAAAATAAATCATTTGTGGTGGAGACCTTGGAGTTTGTTGGTTTTCCTATTATGATGCAGTACCACCACCGTCCAGCCAAATCAATGTCAAGAAATCTTCGACCTCGTCAGGCTTCGGCTGGAATATCTAAATGGCATAGTGTTACACAAGCACTGAGGATGGAGCTGTAGACTCCGAAAGCTTGCTTTGTGTGAATAAAATAAATCATTTGTGGTGGAGACCTTGGAGTTTGTTGGTTTTCCTATTATGATGCAATACCACCACCGTCCAGCCAAATCAATGTCAAGATATATATATATATATATATATATATATATATATATATATATATATTCCTATTTACAAGATAGCGCCCAAAATATTTATTTCTGCGCAATGAAATGTATTATATGTACACTATTTCCATAAAAAAACGATTCGATGAGTTTTTAACGAGCAAAATAGTCGATCCGGGAAGGGGGTTTTCACGGACCCAAAATTGTTCATTTGATTATTATCGATGGATGAATTTTCGAAAGCATTCCTACTTGATGCCGAGAAATAGTTTATTGTAATTTATATATATTCTTCGCTGGGAATCTCTTTTTTTTTTTTTTTGGAAGGGTTTCTTTCCACAGCGGTGCTCCTCCTCTCATACTTCTTCCTGCGATATTTCACCTGATTTATCCACAGCTTCGCCAAGCTATGTTTCAGCCATTGTGGTTTCCAACGGAATGACATTTTTCTCATGGGACAAAACTAAGTTTGACGAAGTGGATAGGAATCCAGCGAAATAACCCTGGAAGAACAAGGCGAGGAGAACCACCACTGGAGACTGAAGATATTCTATAAAAAACTAAAGAAAAAACACAAATATATATATATATATGTATATATATATATATATATATATACATATATATATATATATACATATAAATATATGTATATATTAATTCTGGTGAATGATGACCCGATATATTTTTTTCACTTTTTTTTGTTTCTTTTTCTGGCAGGGGGTCGATAAAATAGTACACACTGAAGGATGGTACTGAAAAGTAAAATATCGATTTATTTCATTCAAATCTTTGTCATTTGCTTTTTTTAATATCTGTTTTATCTTTTGTAGAAATAAATGCTCATTGAAAGCTATTTGCTTATTTAAATTCGTATTTTTCATAAAGAATTTTTGAATACTTGTCTGTAATAATTTTTGCTTTTTCTGTGATTCAGGAGGATTATCGTTTTGATCTCGTTTGCGCTTGTTTTTATTGTCAGTATCTTTACTAAGCAAATCTAAAACTAATTTCATTTTTTTTTTTTTAGGTGGTTTTGATTCTATGATAGTATCAGAATATTTTCTTTTCCTTTTGCATTCTATGTCATTAAAAAAGTCGTCAGCTATGCTAAACATTTCAGGTTTAAATTCATATTTGTTTTGCTTATTCGGAAGTTCAGTTGGTCTTTCTGTGTACAATATACGTTTCTCTGCCCTTTTTATTTGCTGCTCTATTAATGCTCTAGTATAGTTGTTTTCTTAAACATTTTTCGCAATTTATAAAAATAAAAAAACAGATTTAAAGAATGTGCACCAAAGTTTTCATAGTATTATAAATTAAATCTCACGAAAACCTTTTTACCAATAATCGATACCTTTGAAATAGCTAAAAAATCGATACAGACCAGCCATATTCATTACCACAGACGATTTTTCAGTATTACGCCTGACTCTAGCTAGACAACACGACGGGAGGACTTCCTGATAAGGTGGTATTAAGATTAAGATAAAATATTATATGTTCATATGTAAATTTATTTAAGGAAAGGATAGATATATATTAGTATACAAAAATTATAAGTTTGAGATTTACAAAAATTATTGTTGAATAGGAAAGCCCCTGAAGAGGTGCGAAAAGACACGAAACATGTCGGGCGAACCATACAAAATAAAGTAGTTAAAGTGAAAAAAGTGTGTACTACTTTATCGACCCCCTGCCAGAAAAAGAAACAAGAAAAAGTGAATATATATATATATATATATATATATATATATATATATATATATATATATATATATATGTATTCCAACCACCAAGAAGGAGAGGAATCCGGCGGCCGAGATGGCACTATGGAGAGCAGTTCCGCAGGAGAGAGGACCCTTCTCGCCAACTAATTATATGTAAGTATGTCTGTTAACATAATAGTAACCTGAATTTTAAATTTGTGCCACAAAACATGGTATATAGCTGTTTGTTATATAATTTTTTTTTCATGTTAAATCTAATTATTTTTAGACTTAATTATTTTTTGAAGTAATCCTTTTTTTTTGTGCGAAGCATTCAGATATTTAATTTTTGCTACACTCATTATACAAGTCGCGGGTATTTTTATCTAGGAACCACAGGTCCTCTAATCTATGATAGACTTCCTAGCTCCCGCCATTCCTAAGACTGACTTCAATGAGAAAGGTTCTATCAGGCTTACCACCTCGTGTCCATGTGCTTACTGCTCCCGGTACAGTATATTCGGTGTTTCTTATGCCAGTAGCTTCTCTCACGGTACTCTAATCTATGATAGACTTCCTAGCCCGCGCCATTCCTAAGACTGACTTCAATGAGAAAGGTTCTATCAGGCTTACCACCTCGTGTCCATGTGCTTACTGCTCCCGGTACAGTACATTCGGTGTTTCTTATGCCAGTAGCTTCTCTCACGGTCCTCTAATCTATGATAGACTTCCTAGCCCTTGCCATTCCTAAGACTGACTTGAATGAGAAAGGTTCTATCAGGCTTACCACCTCGTGTCCATGTGCTTACTGCTCCCGGTACAGTATATTCGGTGTTTCTTATGCCAGTAGCTTCTCTCACGGTACTCTAATCTATGATAGACTTCCTAGCTCCCGCCATTCCTAAGACTGACTTCAATGAGAAAGGTTCTATCAGGCTTACCACCTCGTGTCCATGTGCTTACTGCTCCCGGTACAGTATATTCGGTGATTCTTATGCCAGTAGCTTCTCTCACGGTCCTCTAATCTATGATAGACTTCCTAGCCCTTGCCATTCCTAAGACTGACTTCAATGAGAAAGGTTCTATCAGGCTTACCACCTCGTGTCCATGAGCTTACTGCTCCCGGTACAGTATATTCGGTGCTTCTTATGCCAGTAGCTTCTCTCACGGTCTATAGTATTCCGCTGTCCTCGGAGTTATCGAGTTGTCTTTTTCGGAGCATATTCTATGCGAGGTTCTATGCCCGCTTTTAATTGTAAATGTATTTCTGCTCTCGTTTAAAGAATAAAACTAAGTAGTATTTGGGCATAAGAAATGAAAGTATGTTCCATTAGTTCTTCCATTTGATTATTATCTTTTTAATTATTATACCTTGTATTTTAGTTGTTTCTATGGAATACAACACGCTGAAATGAAACTGTTAAAAGTCTACCACAATCTTAGAAAACCGGAAACCAAATGCCTTTCTATGCGCGACACTTTCACCGCAAAAAGCCGCAGAGAGAGAGAGAATGAGGGAACACCCACAAGGACAAAGCTATCTCTTCATGTATAACACCAACCGTTCTTTAGCAGCTAACGATTTACTGGAAGGTTCTCAGTGAGTGGAACCCACGTAGCCACTTGTTGATTCCCCTGATGACGACTAATTGTTGAAGGAGCGAGGAGAGTGAGCAGGTCTCTTCTACAGCAGAACAATGGTATGATCCCACGGTTTCGCTAGAAGCCAGCTAGTTTCTAATGGACGTCTTTTGGACTTGAGAAGGATTATACTTTACAACAGTCGAGGGGTTTATTTGAAGACCTGTTGATTGTCTGTGGTTTGACATTTCAGCTCCAGATTTATTTTTTTAGAGAGCTGGTTAATGCACTTTTCATGCATTGTTTTATGCACCTTGCAAATGTCCTAACACAGACTAAACTCATTTTTCAGGAAAGATAAAATTAATAACCATTGTTTATAACCCATTTACTAGGCTTTGGTTTATCTTTCTTTACTTGGCAAACACTTGCCTAAGCAAAATGAATATTCAAAACCTTCAATGTTATTGCTCCAAGCCGATATATATATATAAATCACCTGTCTTTTTGAGGGCTTGTTTCTTATACAAATCCACACAGTTTGACCGATTTTGACCAAACTTGGTTCACAGGTAGGTCTTGATCCTCGGATTGTCATAGGTTAGGTTAAAAACGTCTAGGAGAATTCCGAGGTCACGGATTCGTAACTGTGAGCCCGACGAGTTATTCGATTTTAATATTACTTATTTGGTTTCTAATTTATTTGGGCTTTTCTAGGTGCAGAAAGTAGGTGTAGCGTAGCACGCCGGATAACAGCTAGTCTTATTTAATTTTATTAACTTCATCCTTGTACATTTTACAAGAATTTTGTATTATTAATAGCTAGGAACAATGTAGATCTTTCGTTATATAAGGGTGCCATACACGAGCGTGATTCCCTCAAGGTTCGGCCTGAACAGTCCAATACTTGAGGAAATACTGTACGTTTATGGCGGTGTATTTGAGGCCGCGATGGGTGCTAGAGATCATGGACGTATATAAGGGGGAGGGGCTGAGGCCCCTCCGAAATTTTGATTTTATCGGTTAAATGTGTCATAAACCCCTTAAAAATTAATTAAATAAGATCACTTAGTACATAAAAAATATGTTATTTTAGGGGTATGAGCGTTTTAGTTAGCTGAAACTATTCCATGTTGTAGATTGTTAACATTCCATACCCCTGAAATGGTCCTAGCCGCCCGACGTTTTCCAGTCCCCCCCCCTCGAAATTATTTTTAGATCCGGAAATTCCGAACAAAATTCAATTCTTTTGCGCCTTGAGGCCAAGCAAGAAATCCCGACCTTTCGCAGTCTTTCGACTGCGTGTGGCGGTAAGCCTTGAAGATTTCTTTGAGAAATTCCTCTCCGCGTGTGGGGAGGATTTGGTGGAGGAAATTCTCAGAGTTTTTTTACTTGAGAATTTATTCTAAGTGTATGGCAGCCTGTAGATAGAAAGATACTGAGTCTAAAACGAACAGCAACCACAGTCTATAGAGAGTGTTACTGTGTTAGTAGGTCAAACCGTAACCTAGTATAACCTATACAAGGTGATAATGGGAGGTTCTATTAGGTTTATCCATTAGGAAGGGTAAATAGAGAGAGAAAAACAGGATGCGAGTAAAGGCGGACTGGAGTACGCTCTTAGTCATAGCGTTTGTGGAGGACTTTCTCCAGGACTGGATCTGGAACTGGTTGCTCCTTGGGAGGGGCTGGAGTATGGAGGTGTGTAGGCTCTCCTGGAGATTTATGCAGGAAGCAGGGATGGACAGGAAGAGAGAGAGAAGGAGGGAGAGAGGGAGGGAGGGAGAGAGAGAAAGGGTGAGGGGCTATTCCCTGGGAGTCTGGGTCATTGGGTCGCTGGAACTCCGTGCAGGGTTCTTGGTTTGTGTGTTAGGTTCTTGATTGGATCTGGGAATCAACAAGTGTTTCAGGGTGTTAATAGGTTACAGCGAAATAGAAAATTTTTCAATTCCCATGTCAAATAATTGTCTAATGCCTTGTTCTTTTGGCTCCTGATCTTTTCTTGGTTTGTATGTTGATCTTCGGGTCTCATGAAAACAGATTTGACTTTGAGTGGCGATTTTGGTGAATTTTCTCTTAATCTCAGTTGACCGCTCTGATGACTAGTGGTTTTTCTAAAGTTTTTTGGTTATTGGTAACATTTTGAGACTGTACCTCACATGTAAGTAAAATAGTTTGAAATCCAGCAGAATTGAGTCATTAATGTAAATAGTAATCTGAAAGCTTGTTGGCACATATACATATATATATATATATATATATATATAAGATGTATCAAAAATAGATAACAATACACAAAGGGGTGAAACTAGAGAAAAAATGTAGTTAATTTCTCCTAACCGCAAATGCTTTATCTCGTTTCGTTCCAAACATATGCCGTTATAAAAGTCACTTAAAAAAAAAAATAGTTTTTCGTAGAAAATCCCCAATTTTCTCTGGTAGTACATATTTTTTTCAACGTTACATTAGTTTCTTTTTTTTTAATCAGCAATAAATGTGTTTTAGGGCTAATACACTTTCAATGTTCAAAAGTTTTTTTTTTTTAAACCGTAATAACTGTTTAAAAAGTTTATATTAATAAAAAAGCCTAAAAAATAAAACAAAAAAGATATATTCAAAAACAATTATGAAATAAATAAAAAAATATATACTATATAATTATTGAATAAGCTGGTAATAACAAAAATGTCCATAATCAAAACTTTTTTTAATTGTAATAGTTTCCTTGTTGAGGGTTGGAAAAGTATTTCATTTTATTAGCAATAATTATCAGTTTATTATTATATTCCCAAATTCATCCTCTTCACTGTAAATTAATGGTAATTATTTTTTTATTCAAAAGAAAAAAAGTTAATAGCCCAATATTTAAAAAAATATTGATTACAAAGAATGAGGAAGAATTATTTTTTATTTATTTTTTTTTTTTGCATATTAACAACTTAGTAGTTGTTAGCGCCGGGCTGTTTACAGATTTCCACCGTGTAATAATGCCATTTGCACATGGTCGGTCACCCATTCTTTGGCCGTGCTTAACTTTGATGATCTTAGGGATCCGGTGTATATAACGTGGCTAAGGCCGTTGGCAATATTCAATATTTTGGACAATGGTGTGGGGGATTACTAGCCCATCAGACTTCCTGAACACACTATCTCCCTACTGCTACGTGAGGTCAAGAATTAGATATATCTGCAGGATCTGTGAGAAATTTGACTATAACTGGAATATTATAAGAGTTTGTTCCGTTTTCGACAGAGTTAAAGTTAACATTTTGATAAACAATGATAATAAACATGCAACAAGACTGACTGATAATATCTGATACTTCCTTTTAACTTACGTGACTCGAACGTTATCAATTTTTTCCGCGTGTGAAGATATAATCTGTTTTATGATACTGTTTACGACATGAAGCCATGATACGTGTTTAGAGGTTGTAAAGTACTCCTTAGGGGTCATAAAATCTAATAGGTCATAATAGTCTAATCGCCGTTATATGTCGACTTTTAGTGTGTTTTTTTTTCGTCCCTTCATATAGAGGAAACCCGCTTTCGACGACGACATGACGTCCACGTTCAGAACTGATATATCACAAATATTTCGGCCGTTCAAATTTTTTGTATATACAGGTTGGCCCAGATGAGCTGGCCACAAGAGAAATAACTACTAAACGGGTTGAGATATCAACATTTTTTAAGGGGGCAAAGTTGTAGTTCTCGTCGAGATCTATAAAATGGTGCCTCGGAAATGAGAAAATAACACTTCTAAGGGCTCAAATAGGCCTTTGAAGGGAAGGGTTTCCTCTTTAGTCATATTTTGCATTATATTTATTAAAATGTACTAACAAAACAAGGAAGAACCGTGCAAACGGGGTTTCGATGCGCCAAGTAGTTCTCTGTAAAGATACATTTTCATTTGCATGTATTCCTTATCTGAAATTCCAAAAAAAATGCACTTGAATTTATTTAAATAGTATTTTTGTTAAGGAAGGGCTAATTCAGCATAGGAGAATGTGATCAGCATTAAAAATTGTATTTATTGCCCAAAAAAAAAAAAAATCATTATTTGTGATCTGTAATTTTTGCAACTCTTATGCCTAAAGCTCCAATTTTTAAATATTTCCTTTTCTAGTTTACACTAATGGGAATCGTTTTGTTGAGTGCTGAACACATTCTCCTAAGCTGAATTGCCCCTCCCTTAACAAAAATACTATTTAAATAAATTCAAGTGCCTTCTTTTGGAATTTCAGATAAGGAATACATGCAAATGAAAACGTATCTTTACAGAGAACTACTTGACGCATCGAAATCCCGTTTGCACGGTTCTTCCTTGTTTTGTTAGTACATTTTAAAAATATAATGCAAAATATGACTAAAGAGGAAACCCTTCCCTTCAAAGGCCTATTTGAGCCCTTAGAAGTGTTATTTTCTCATTTCCAAGGGCACCATTTTATAGATCTCGACGAGAACTACAACTTTGCCCGTTTGAAGAATGTTGATATCTCAAACCGTTTAGTAGTTATATCATCTTGTGGCCCGCTTATCTGGGCTACCCTGTGTATATATATATATATATATATATATATATATATATATATATATATATATAT
Organism: Gonocerus acuteangulatus; assembly: GCA_946811695.1. Classification (NCBI taxonomy): domain Eukaryota; kingdom Metazoa; phylum Arthropoda; class Insecta; order Hemiptera; family Coreidae; genus Gonocerus; species Gonocerus acuteangulatus. The sequence goes on from OX328130.1 coordinate 5,347,007, forward strand.
ATATATATATATCTACAACAAAAATGTAATATAAAATACAAAATCATAGAAGACTTAATAAGCTGTTACCAACCACCTAGGACATCTTAGTTTTCAACTTAGGTTCTATATATACAGGGTGTCCCAGTAAATGTGTCCACCCCCTTTTCCTCCTAGAGTTGTTGGAATTTCGAAATGAAACTTGGTAGGTCTTAGGTATGTTGCATGAGGTTACTTTTGAAGGTTTAGTTGACTTTGTAACATTCCCCAGTTTTTCTCCAGCGCATCTAACTCTTGATTTTCCAATAGCTGCAGGTATTTTTTAGAAAATAGAAAATTTAATTTTAAGACTAATTTATTCCGAGGCATCTTTTGATCCGACGCACCGTTTGCGCGTAAAACGCAAAAAACTGAAAAATATTGCCCTTTTGTAGACAAATTCCTATTTATCACTGAAACCAAGCCTTGTACGTAAAAACACCTCAATGTAAACGTTGTAGCCTATTAATTTTCCTTTCAGATGATACCAAGATCAAAGTTGTAGATTAAATATTTAACGGGGTATAATGAATGAAAAGAAAGGCAATTTTTTTTTTTTTTTAGTTTTATGATATAATAATTTCATATGGAAAAATAAATTTATTCTGTTCTGTTTTATAATAATTTTTATTTACTTTTTTTAATAAAGTAAATAAGTACTTTTTTTTATTGTTTATGTAAGCTACTTTTTTAGAACCTTTCCGAAGGAAAGTAGGTAGCTATTGAGGTTGGACTCATGACGGAATTTTTGAAAAATTTCCTCAAATCTTTATCGATCCTACCTAGTGGACACCGAAAATGACCCCCGTTAAAATTTATATATATATATATATATATATATATATATATATATATATATATATGTCTGTTAACACGATAGCGGCCAGAGTTTTTGTTTTTTCGTCACGAAACTTGGTATATACCATTCAATTAGCAAACGATTGAACGAGTTCGTTAACCACCAAAGTCGGTCCACCGGAAGGGGGGGTTTACCCCGAACCCAAAACACTAATTTGACCATGTAAGCCGTAATATTTGTTATATTTCAACGAAACGTGGTATACGTCGTGGGTAACTCATGAGAAAGAAGTGTTGTAAAAATGAGCTGAATCGGTCAATCGGAAAGCGGGGGTTTACTTGGTAATATATTTCAATAGAAAAGGCCGCCGGAAGTAGGTTCACAAAGCCGCCGCAGGGAGCGCTTTCTACCACTAGAGTGACTGTATCCTGTTCCTGCGTTAGATCAAAATACGATAATATGAGGTTTTTTGTATTTATTACGTAGTGTAGTAGGTACCATGTGTAAACGTAACTCTGGAAGCAAATTAATAATTGATCAGTTACTCATTACAAATTTAAAAGAGAACTATTCATGTTTTTATTTTATTTATGTAGGATATTTTAAGCAAATTGTTCTGGAAAGCAGTCTACACTACCCAAATTCTGAGGAATGTGCTTAGTTATACAGCTTCTGCGTGACAGACTTTTTTCTATTCATATCGATTTTCTGAATTGTTACTTTTTAAAACTTTTAAGGTATATTTTTCTTTCATAATATCCCGTTAAATATTAAATCTAAAACTTTGATCTTGGTATCACCTGAAAGGAAAATTAATAGGCTACAACGTTTGTATCGAGGTGTTTTTACATAAAAGGCTTGGTTTCATTGATAAATAGGTATGTTTCTACAAAAGGGCGATATTTTTCAGTTTTTTGCGTTTTACGCGCAAACGGTGCGTCGGATCAAAAGATGTCTCAGAATAAATTAGTTTTAAAATTAAATTTCTATCAGAATTCGTCATAAAAAATACCTGCCGCCATTAGAAGATCAAGAGTTAGATGCGCTGGAGAATGTTACTAAGTCAACTAAACCTTCAAAAGAAACCTCATGCAACATAACTAAGACCTACCAAGTTTCATTTAGAAATTCCAACAACTCTAGGAGGAAAAGGGGGTGGACACATTTACTGGGACACCCTGTATATATATATATATATATATATATATATATATATATATATATATATAAAATTCTCGTGGAAGATATTTTGAGAGATAATTTTAACTTTTTCGATAAAATAATAACTGTTTCGATCCCGGGATAATATCATAACAGCCTGAACGGAGGATAAAAACACCTTAGGTTTTGACCATAGTTATGGTAATACTTTTATAGTCGAAGTGAAGACAATTATCTTCGATTTGTAAATTCTGACTCATTAACACTTTCGCTGCGGCTGTCATTCTTTGTGAATACCTCAGTATCGGGTGCATTTTTTGTTTGATTTTTTCATGTTGATTTTTGTTTTCATAAAAATTTTTCCAGTCAGCCGATTTTAAAACGGAAAAAAGTCCGTCACGCAGGAGCTGCATAACTAAGCACTTTCCTCAGAATTTGGGTAGTGTAGACTGCTTTCCAGAACAATTTGCTTAAAATATCCTACATAAATAAAATAAAAACATGAATAGTTCCCTTTTAAATTTGTAATGAGTAACTGATCAATTATTAATTTGCTTCCAGAGTTATGTTTACACATGGTACCTATTACACTACGTAATAAATTCAAAAAAACCTCATATTATCGTATTTTGATCTAACGCAGGAACAGGATACAGTCACTCTAGTGGTAGAAAGCGCTCCTTGCGGCGGCTTAGTGAACCTACGTCTGGCGGGCTTTTCTATTGAAATATATTACAAATTAAACCCCCGCTTTCCGATTGACCGATACAGCTCATTTTTACAACACTTCTTTCTCATGAGTTACCCACGACGTATACCGCGTTTCGTTACAATACAGCAGAAATTAAGACCGGTATGAGTATATTAGTAATTTGGGTCCGGAGTAAACCCCCCTTTCTAATGAACCGATTTAGTTTATTTTTACAACACATATTTACCTGTAGATTACCACTACGAATATCGAGTTTCGTGGAAATATACCAAAAATAACGGCTGGTAGTGGCGAATTGGTATTGTGGGTCCGGAGTAAACCCCCCCCCCCCCTCCTAATGAACCGATTTAGTTTATTTTTACAACACATATTTACCTGTGGATTACCACTACGAATACCGAGTTTCGTCGAAATATACCAAAAATCACGGCTGGTAGTGGCGAATTGGTATTGTGGGTCCGGAGTAACCCCCCCCCCCCTTCTAATGAACCGATTTAGTTCATTTTTATATCTCACTTTTCTCTCTATATTACCACTACGAATGCCAAGTTTCGTTGAAATATAACAAATATTACGGCTGACATAGTCAAATTAGTGTTTTGGGTTCGGGGTAAACCCCCCCTTCCGGTGGACCGGCTTTGGTGGTTAACGAACTCATTAAATCGTTTGCTAATTAAATGCTATATACCAAGTTTCGTGACGAAAAAACAAAAACTCTGGCCGCTATCGTGTTGACAGACACACATACATATATATGCATATATATATATATATATATATATATATATATATATATATATATATATATATATATTTTAAGGGGGGTCATTTTCGGTGTCTACTAGGTAGGATCGATAATGATTTGAAGAAATTTTTCAAAAATACATTTCGGAGGAAAGTGCTAAAAACTGTTGGAAAGCCCAAACAATACTGAAGGCAACTGTCTATACCTGGAGCTGTAAAAGTAAATCCCCTCCATTTAGGATCCTTATAAAGGGAAAAGTAATGGAGGATCCCGCAGCGAAAGTGTTAAAATGATAGTCAAAAACACTTGAAATCAAGCGACCAAATGTGAAGAAGTACATTAAGGCAAGTCATACAGTTTTCCCCCACTCTACAACCACCAAAATGCACCAGTCACGCACTTTACTTGCATAACTTACGAATTCAATTTAAAGAATGACAATTCTAAAATCTATGACAGCCACTTTAATGCTCCCGATTATTCCCGTGGTTATAACGGCATGAGCTTGCAGACAGAGGTTGGTCGGGACTAGTCGGGAGAGAGATTGGTCTGTAGGTTCTCAGCTGTTGCAGAAGTTAGAGGGAATTCACTTTCCCTCCACAGCTGTTCTGGAAGGCTGGGAGGCAAATCAGATCTGATGAAGTAACATCAACGAAATTAGAGCGTGCTTAAAGCCGTAACATTCGATATTGCTCAAATATCTTTAACAAAGTAGAGCAGGCCCATATGTGATTTATGGCGATTCGGCACTCGAGAATGTCAATTTGTTCAGTACTATGCTCCGGTAGCCTGGAGGTACATATGTATCCCACTTAAATCCTCTGCCTGTGCAAGGTTTTGTAGGGGCTCAGAAATTACTAAGATCTCTCAGAGGGTCATATATATCCCACTTAAATCCTCTTCTGAAAAAATGCCAGGATCAATGATAAATAATGACAATGATAAGTAATTCAATAAAAACCAAAAGCTGACTCAATAAATTATTAAATTCAAAAGAAATGAGGAAAAAATTTCACCTCCAAATATAATGAAAGTTTCATTCAATGGTGTTCATGACCCTAAGGTTGCCACGCCTTAAAAAAAAAAAAAGTCCTCTGCCTGTGCAAGGTTGTGAAGGGCCTCAGAAATTAGTAAGATCTCTCAGAGGGACATATATGGCCCACCCTATTACTTGGAACCATATTTATTTCAATACAATAAGGACAGATTGGCAAGTGTTTTTTCAATGCCTTTAAATAAAATAAAAAAACTGTTTTATAACAAGAAAAGGTTTTGAGCGTTAAAGGGTTAAAGGCTGAGAGCCTTGTAACGATCTTAGACCCTGACTCCGATCCCCGAAAGAGGACACTAGGAGATAAAATCTTACAATACAAAGAGCATCTTCCTTTGGACGGATTCTGCTGGTTAACGAACTTGACCTTTCAAATTAGATGAAAGATTTGTCTACTACATTTCATCAAGATCGGACCATTTTTGTGCCAGCAAGAGTGCGAATAGGCATATTGCTCTGTAGCCTCTCTCTCTCTCTCTCTCTCTCTCTCTCTCTATATATATATATATATATATATATATATATATATATATATAGAGAGAGAGAGAGAGAGAGAGAGAGAGAGAGAGAGAAATAGATTTATATACATATATTAGCACAAATTTTGTTTCGGGTCATTTTTAGGTACCCAGGTTTTTTTGTGTATGTTTTATTAGTGCATCCTCAGAGTGGTAGAGTGACTTACATACAGGATTCTAAAAATACGAGATCTGGGTTCGAATCCCGCTTGTCAGGTTGACTTATGTAGAAAAGGCGGCACCCTGAATGCCTACTCGACGTTAATGGTTTAAACATAGATTTTCCATAAAAAAAATATGAGTTTCTTTATGGCAGAGATAAACGGATACAGTTGACACACTTTTATCAGTTAAGGTTGAACATTCAGTAGGTTCCTTATCAACCACCTTAAGCAGATATAACAAACGGCTCGCCTTTCTAAAGCAAACAGTCTTCTCCATTACGATCGGGGATTGTAAGAGATACCATTAAGAAGGATACATACTGCGCACGACTGTACAATGACACAAAAGACCACACAGAACTGCCATCAGAGTGGAGAGGTGGTTAACCTCTTGTAGTCTCTGGGTTCTCTTTCAACTACTGCAGTTCAAGAAATCTTAGAAATGTGATCCGCAAGGGTTAGCAGTTGGACTGTTATTATTTCACATTTTGTCGATACAGCAGCATAAAATAGTTCACCGAAAGTTGGTTATGGTCTATACAACAGTTTTTCGCCATTTGGAAAGAATTATTCACATAAAAACTTACATTAAATAGGCAAACAAAAAAAAATTAAAAAATTTCAAAGACACCATACATAAATTCTTATTTTTTTCGACACGCTGAATCCGAATCCAGACTCCATTTCACCACATCTCGTCAGGTTTAAAAGCATTTGAAGGTCATTTTAAGGAAAAATATGTCTATTTTACAAGCAATGAATCTACAGACAAAATTCTTTTGAGTGAGCGTTTTTATAAATTTTACCTTCTGCCACAGATAAACACATATGTTTCCTTTTAGAGGCAGTAACTTGTGGTTCCACTCAGGAAATAAATGCTTCTACTAAGGCACCTGCGGCTGGAGCGCCTGGTATACACCAGCAAGGATTTACATATTATTTTATAATTCGGCACCTAAATTATACTTTAATATCCAAATAAATAAATATATTACAAATGGTACACATCATTATATCCTCAAATAATAAGGTTTTTCAAATATATAAGTGACGGTTTCTAACTGAATTTTCTAATCCGGCGTCTTCTCTAATCCGACTGTACCCCTATCCTGATTAGGGAGAGTCTACTGAATATATATATATATATATATATATATATATACATGCAGACATTTTAACAAGTGAAATTAGTAGGTGGGATTGATTTTTTAAACTAGAATTATTTTTAAACTTCTTTGATGCGAGCAACCTCAATAGCTACAAACCTTGATGAAACTAAGAAGAAAGCTTATTTCTAGAAGTAGAAATGTTTTTCAATGACTATTTGCTTTGTTTTCTTCTTCTTGCTCCATTCCCTTCTAATCGCGTCTTGAGTAACTGTTACTTCAGTCCGGTGACCCGAATCACTGCTAGTCACCGAATCTTCAGTGTCACCATTCAGCTGACATTGAAGCAGTACTCATAATCGGAATGTGATTAATTGAAAGAAAACAAAACTAGACTGTTATAATTAATAATAATTATAAATAAATAAAAAAAAAAACGACATTTAATATCTTCTTGATGAATGTAATAGCAACCAATTACAGCATACAATGGACCGGCTGCTCCATTGAACCCGGGACGAATCCTTTAATTGCTTTCTGTCTTTTATTGGCCCGTTAATTGCAAAATAATCTCCTCCTTTTAGATTACTTATATAAGAGAATATATATATTTCATTTATTATATATTAAATGGTAGTTAGCATTATTAATTACCATATTCCAAAGGAATTTAGCAACTATCTAACAATGGCACCTTTTCATATATATATATATATATATATATATATATATATATATATATATATATATATATATATATATATATATATATATCGTTTCTTATGGTGGTAAAAATAAGGTATGCTTTATCGATCCCAAGCTTTCGAAATAAATGAGAAAGGTATAAACACAGATCATCTTCTAATAGAATTCCAACCGACAATTTTCTTTATTTTAGCGCGGTTCTTCCTTTTCTCCATTAGGAGGAAACCCGCTTATAAGGTTGACCTTACTAAGCAATGCGAATGTGCAACTAAAAAAATTTCTCGTTTCAGACCCATTGATCATGAAAATATAGGTGGTTCAACTTTTTATATATATATATATATATATATATTTATTTATTTATTCCATGTGAGCTCCGTAAGAGTGGTGATGAGCTCATTGGGACGACAGAAGAAAGGTCCGTTAAATATTAGTCAGTCTGTCCAATAATACAAAATAAAACATAAAGAAATAAAAGAGAAAAAACAAGATGTTGCTATTAAATAAAACCCAAATAAAATATTACATATAGTTATACCTTTGAATATAAGTGTGCTGCTTTTAAGTGTGTAAGGAGTATATGGATGTACGGGCTACTTTCAGGAGGTAAGTCGTGTAAGTTGTAAGTTGTACACACACACACACACACACACATATATATATAAATATATGTGTGTGTGTGTGTGTGTGTGTGTGTGTGTCACGAAATGTCAATCAAATGAATCTCGTAACGCGCCGCAAGGACACAGACAGGCAATTTTGGACAGATATATGATACTCGGCAGGGGAGCTATTGTGGTCAGTACTAGGCTCCGCTCGGTTGATGTATCCCTTTGCAGGTACCCATTAATCGCTTGAATACTATAGGTTAAAATATTTCAGTGCGCACCCGAGTTTCGAAGTAACATCTTCACGAGTTAATTGGACTATAACTGAGGCCAAGTCAACTGCGACTAGCGTTACTATATTACTGACCCAACTATCTCCCTTGAATGTCGTATGATCAGGAATTAAATACCTCGATATTATCTGCCTCTCTGGGCAATCGTGGCCTATTTACGGACTGATATATGTATCTTAAAACGGTATTTTTTTTTTTTTTTTTAATTTAACTGTTTATTTGATATAAAAACAAAACATGATATATTATTTTTAGATGGAACGGAATTTTTCTCCAGCGGTGGTACTCCTCCTCACTTCTTCCTGGAATATTTCGATGGATTCAGCCAGGCTGAAGAAGATGGAGATGAATCCATCGAAATATTCCGGGAAGAAGTGAGGAAGAGTACCACCGCTGGAGAAAAATGCCGTTCCATCTAAAAACAAGTACCTGGCTGAAGAAGATGGAGATGAATCCATCGAAATATTCCGGGAAGAAGTGAGGAGCAGTACCACCGCTGAGAAAAATGCCGTTCCATCTAAAAACAAGTACCTGGCTGAAGAAGATGGAGATGAATCCATCGAAATATTCCAGGAAGAAGTGAGGAGCAGTACCACCGCTGGAGAAAAATGCCGTTCCATCTAAAAACAAGTACCTGGCTGAAGAAGATGGAGATGAATCCATCGAAATATTCCAGGAAGAAGTGAGGAGCAGTACCACCGCTGGAGAAAAATGCCGTTCCATCTAAAAACAAGTACCTGGCTGAAGAAGATGGAGATGAATCCATCGAAATATTCCGGGAAGAAGTGAGGAGCAGTACCACCGCTGGAGAAAAATTCCGTTCCATCTAAAAAATACTATCCCAGCGACGAAAAATAACATCAAACATGATGTATTATATATATAAATTTTTCTCTATTTGAGAAGCGAATATTGCATTTATAATAGAACGTAATTGACGAGTTAATTATTACATATCAATGGCCAAAAGAGAGGAAAAAACAACACATTCCCTATAAAGGAAACACCATCTGCCAGCAGGAGTTGGAGACCGGAAACACGGTAGATGGATTTCAACTGCTCTTGCTATTCCTAGACTTGTTAGCATCACTTTATGTCTCAGAGTAATGTGAGTTTTGTATTAAAACATAACTTTTACTACCTACAATAATTACAATTTTTAAATATTATTTTTATTTATTTTGTGTATATTCAATTATTATTCTTTACGCAATGAGTGTATATATATATATATATATATATATATATTCTTGCAAAAATGACCCATTATATATTTTTCACTTCTCCTTATTATTTCTATGGCAGGGGGTCCATAAAGTAGTACACCATTCATTCTGTTCAACTACTTTATTCGAAATCTTTGCCCGACATGTTTCGTGCTTCGTTCGCACCTCATCAGGGGCTTTCCTTGTAAGGAAATCCTCTCGTCATTTTGTCTTTTGCACGTCAGGCATAATACTGCAGTATAAATATTTTAGATTATTCATAGATTGGTTAGTACGTTTAAGGCTTTATTTAGAAGTGAAAATAGTTTCCTTACTGAATTTCTTAGGATCAGTACAAAAAATATGGCAGCCTGGAGGGTGTGGATGGCCTGGTCCAACCATGCAAACCCTCAGCCCCAGGCCTGGCCGCCAGATTCATGATGGACCGTCAGAGGTACAGATGGCAAACCTGGTACCTGCAGCGCGGCTAGTGGTGCTGCGGCGGGCTCGGGGTCCGGCGTGGGGACGCACTTACTCCTAACCGACCTATAGATCCCTTATTTTGGTTTAAATTAATTATGAAAAAAAAATCCAGGCGCTGATAACCTCGACGCTAAGCGCCTTTAAAAAAAAAAAAAAAAAAAAAAAGTACATAAAATAGGACCTAATGAAAAATTCCTTCCGTGAGAAAATAAATAAACATCCATTTCAAATTAAGATATTTTTCCCTTGTGGAAATCGAACCACTAACATGCACTCAGGACCAGCGAGTCAGAGGTTTTGACTTTCCCTAAATAACTGGAAAGCTGACAGAAAGCCTCAACTTTCTTCAGACATTGACAACCAACGCATCCGTCAATAGTTCTGACTGGTTTCTACATCGTTTTGTGTAGATGTGCGTCGATTCTTCTGCGCAACAATGCTTCCTTGTTGAATGCCTGCGCATATCAATGCGTGTACCATTTCTCTATTCGTCCTTTATGCATATTCCAGAAAACAATTTTTCCTCGTAGGAAATATTCAATGAGAGTTTCCCTTCCATGAAGGAATCCAAGAGACATCCTTTTCTTCCCAGTGGGCAAAACATTACAACACGATTTTTGTAAAAACTGGAAACAATTTTTTTTTTTTTGGATTTCCATTCACCTTATCAATTAACTAAAGTCTAACATGTTAGAGCGAAGGCCTGACTTGATTTTGGCGTTTGAATGTTTAATTATGGGAAATCAGACACTTTAAAATGTTGCCTTTTATGGTGAAAACCTCGTATCCTCTCCAAAAAAAAATAAAAATTAAAAAAAAACAAAAAAACATGAAAGTTTGATTTCGGTTGAACATAGTACCGAAAAAATATGTTGATCGAACACTGACAATATAATTACTGCATAATTTCGACGGTAAACGAACTCTTCAGAATTTAACATTAAGAATTTAATGTTTGTCTGATGGTGTTGTAACGTTAATCAAAAAAATCAAGCCCATAACAGGCCACGAGGGCCCTGAGGGGCAGATACTATAGAGGTTTCTGATTCATGACCATATGGCACACTAGGGCGATAGTGTGGTCAGTACTATGCTCTGACCGCCTGATTTTCCCCTTGGCTGCTTCGACTGCTAGAGTCATTAGCACCCAAGGTACCCAGTACAAAATTAATTAAAGGCTGGGTTAGCCTAGAGACGATCAGGGAGGCCGAACACATGAACGAAGACACTAGAAGAAAAAATCTTTAGTACTATGCTCGGGATTTGAACTTAGGTCCTCCAACTTATTAGACAAGTGCTCTAACGCTGAGCAAACCTCGCCCCCGTTGTAAAGTTAATATGACTATAATTGCGTCCTGGTGAACTTGTCACCAAAAAATATTCATGACTATCTCTCACAGAAAATGTACCATTCGCGGAAAGTGTGTACATATATCCACTATTTCAAATTGTACATCAAGATATTGAAGGACACAATAAAGCTATTAGGAAGATGTCTGAAGGATTTGGTAGGTCATTTTGTGAAAGTTGCAAATCTCACGTCTAACCTTGTGGCCATTTATAGCTTCGGGGGCTTTGTAATTATCTATTAATGGCTAATTCAGCCTTCTACATGGATATTATGATATTAAGAATATTTGCATATGTAGTTTCGATTGTATATGAATCGATATGTTATCGAGAGAATGGCTTGAAATAAAGTTTCATATTTTGAGGCGACAGAATCAGAAATCGACTGGTCGTCGATACCCCAGTGATTCTGGGTACTTCGAATAACTGATTCAGGTCGAAATACTTTTCCTATTAAGTGAACTCATTTTATGTATAATTCGACCTTCTATGGCATCCTTATATACCATCCCTACCATGTCAAACTATCGAATATGCAAATCAGAGCAAACTAGAGAACGAACATATTCTATCCATTGACCAAGTAATATATTGAAAAATGGTCTTATTCGATACTTTATTTAAGGCATTAAAGGCTATTCTATTTATTGATATTTATTTATTAAGAGTTTCGCAACTTTTGGCGACTTGCTCTTTAACATACATCAAGATATTACAAAATACTTTTTGCACATTGTATATATAACAAGTCAGTACATTTTATGAGCATAGCTAGTACATTAGTGAGCTAATTAATAATAACAATAACATGTTTTATATAATATATTTCACAATAACAATACGGTAATATGATAGATATTAAATAAAGTGTGGAGAGGGGGAAAAAGAAAAAAAAAAAATGGGGGGGGGAGGGTAGAAGAGGTAAGATTATATTGGAGATAGGACTTTATATTTAAATGTAGGTTAATTAACTTAATTTCTTAAAAATGTAAATGATTTTATAAAGGCTATTTCGTTCATTATTTTAAATTAACTTTAGGAGGTAAATTGGAGATAAGGCTAGATTTTTGAATATAGGTTAATTGTCTTTAAGTGAGTTAGTATGGTGTTAATATGTGGACTATTTTCGGCAAGTAAGTCGTGTAAGTCATGAGGAATTGTTAGGTAGTCTCGTAATCTGCAGTCAGTAAGTATGTGTTTAACTGTTAATGTCTCGTTACAACATGCGCATACAGGTCTGTCTTGTCGTTCCATTAGATAGGAGTGCGTTAGTAAACTGTGTCCTAAGCGAAGTCTCGTAATTATAACTTGGTCTCGTCTTGTTAGGTTTTCTCTTGACCAGGGTATTATTGTATTTTTTATTTCCCGTAGTTTGCTTTGAGAGTTAGTCCATTCTGTCTGCCAGTCGTTTACTGTCTTATTTTCAGCTAGTTTGCATAGGTCAGTTGCTGTCATTTTGTTCAGGTCAGGTGTAGGTCTTTGAGTTGCAGTTTTCGCTAGTAAGTCTACTGTAGTGCTCTGTGAAATCCCTTCATGTCCAGGTAACCAAAACATAGTGATATGTCTGTTCTTTGTTTGTAGTTGGAATAATTGTGTAAAAATCTCTATGACAATAGGGTGTGTGCTGTAAATGTTTGTCATTGAGTGTAAGGAACTTAATGAGTCAGTGCATATTGTTATGTCGTTCGTGTCTGTATCTTCAATGTTTTTGAGTGCTAAAAGGATTGCGTGTAATTCTGCTGTGTAAACAGTAGTGTGATCGGGTAATCTTACGTGATAGGATTCGTTTCTTGTGATGGCGGCAGCACCAGTCCCGTAGTTAGTTTTTGATCCGTCCGTAAATATGTACTGAGTGTTGTTGTTTTGCCTGAACAGGGAGTTGAATACGTTTTTGTAGTGTGTAGAAGAAGTTGGGTCTGATTTTTTGTATTTTGTCAGTGTTAAGTCTAGTTTAAGGTTTTTCAGTCGCCATGGAGGTATCTCAGTAATGTTATTTGTGTGAACAGGTGTTTGGAAGAGAGTTAGGTCGCTGTGATTGTCTTTAGTTCGTAATGAGAGTGGCTTTTGCTTAACGTTTCTTTCGGTGTATTTTTCGGAGTATTGGTTATATAAAAACTCAGTGACGCATGGCGTTCCAATAGCTTTACATTTCAATACGAATTTATTACATATCATTCGACGTCTGTACTGCAGTGGAGGTTCACCAGTTTCGGCACATAAGCTTTCTGCTGGGCTAGATCTAAATGCACCGCTGACAATTCTTAGTGCTGTGTTCTGTATTGTGTCAAGTAGTTTCAAGGTGGTTGGGCTGGCAGAAGAATAAGCTATACATCCGTAATCGAGAAGCGATCTGGTAAAAGACCGGTACAGAGTAAGCATCGTAAATTTGTCAGCTCCCCATTTTGTGCTACTGAGAACTCTTAAAAAATTCAAAGATTTTTTGGATTTTTTAAGAAGCTCTTTCAAATGGGGCAACCACGTTAATTTTTTGTCCAGTGTTAGTCCGAGGAATTTGAGTGTTTCTGTATGTTGAATGTGTGTTTGATGTACTGTAAGGTGGGGGGCTGGAAGATTTCTTTTCCTTGTAAAAACAATATATTTTGTTTTGTCTCTGGAAAACCTGAAACCCGTTTTAATACTCCACTTTTCTAATTCTGTAAGTGTACTTTGTATGTGTTGTTCAGCGGTGTGAATTCGTTTGGATGAGCTGTATATAAGTAGATCGTCAGCATACATGCAAAATTTTACTCCTGGGGTGATACACTGATGGACAGAACAAAGGCTATTCTAAAGGGGGTAGAGTTGGGACGATTTAGGGGTTAGAGTTACCTCAAGCCATATCATCAACAATCTAAGAGCAAAGTCTCGAATCTGAAAAACGAGATCTTGCATATTCGATAGTTTGAAATGGTAAGGGCAATCTGTAATCGAAGAAAAAAAACAGTATTCCATACGAAAGATATTTACACAATTTTGGTACGAAATATCGCCCCGATTTTTTTAGAATAATGATTGGTGCCCGACTCTACTTCTTTCCTTCCTAAAGCTTGCTGAACGAACCAAACTAGAACAACTATATATATATATATATATATATATATATATATATATATATATATATATATATATATATATATATCAAGTCCCACCTACAGAAGAGAATGTCCTCATTAGAGAGTTCTTTAAGAAACTTCCATGCTGCACGGATGTCGCCAAAAATACCCCAGATGTTGGTGTGCCGTAAAAAATACATACAGTGGGTCACAGTCAAAACGATGCCGATCAAAAGATATTTAATTTTAAAAAAATATATTTAATTCCAATCCACAATTTAATCTGAAAAATCTTTGTTTTTCAAAAATATAGTAGGATGATCAGGCTATTACACACGAAAGATATTTACACAATTTTGGTACTAAATATCGCCCCAATTTTTTTAGAATAATGATTGGTGCAAAACCCTAAGTGTATGCATTATCGCTGTCCCCTCGTTGCCCGACTCTACTTCCTTCCTTCCTAAAGCTTGCTGAACGAACCAAACTAGAGCAACTATATATATATATATGAGTGGCTTAATATGAAAGATGGACACCTGTGATTTTCTAAATGTTGAGAAATCACCTTTTATGTTCGCAAGTTATGGTGAATATTTTTTTGAAAATATTTATTTCATAATTAGGCTTATATGTTTGAAATAGATATTGTTTTGTTTCTGATATCAATACCACTCAACAAATTAGTGAAAATTACCTTTGAACCCATTGGGTGATTGGTAGGTGTTCGAAAAAAATGAAGAAAACCTCCACAGCAGGAGTCCGTTTTTTTAAACAAAGCATCTACTTTGAAGCCAGAAATTACATGTTTACGCCCGTTTTTTACAGAAACTAATTTCATCATTCAAAAGAGCAGACAAAAACCTATAGGAATCCACTACTAACTAAATTTAGATTTTTTTACAGATGTCCGTCTTTGATATTAAGCCACTCATATATATATATATATATATATATATATATATATATATATATATATATATATATATGTGTGTGTGTGTGTAAGTCCCACCTACAGAACAGAATTTCTTCATTACACAGTTCTTTAAGTAACTTCCATGCTGCATGGATGTCGCCAAAAACAGATGTTGGTGAGCCGTAAAAAATATATATATATATTATATATATATATATATATATATATATATATATATATATATATATATATTATATATATATATATATATATTATATATATATATATATATATATATATATATATATATATATATAAAAGAGAGGATCTCGGTTTGAATTTCGAAATCAAGGTTTAAAAATTAAGACAAGAAAAGGTGTAACAATTATATTGAAACAGAGCTCAATATAAAGGTTTATTTTTCCCAAGAGTAAAGCATACTGAATATTTTATTTTTTTTATTTCGTATTTATTTATTTGAAATCTGTACAGATAACAGTACAATGATCAAGTATGTTGATCCAGATATTATGTACAAGTTGATAAAACTGACAAAAGTAAAAAAAAAATAAAAAATACAAAATTTGGAAGAAGCCAACCATTGTTGGCACTTCCAGAGGTGTCTCAGTAAATATTTGATTGATTATAAAAAGATCAGGCAAGTAAATTGTCTCGAGGCCACTGTCTCTTGAGCCGCCTGGGGGGATTGTCTGGATGGGATTGGGATGATAAGGATTGACCTTCAGGATTAGGATGGTGAGGCAATTTGGAGTGGAACGTTTGGAAACGGGTTTTAGCGAGGTCAAGGACAAATGGGATGTTGAGGTCATTGTGTAGGGTTTTGTTGGATACATAAAAGGGGGCATTTACAATTTTACGGAGGATACTGAATATGAGTGTTTTTTTTTTTTTTTTACAATACTAATACTTTTCTGTACACTATTCCTTCTGATCATCAGAATTACAATCATCATACTTTCTTTAATCCCTTGAACCCCACAAGACTAAGGATAGGCGTAGAGAGCTACTGTATATTACCCCTAGAGAAAGCTACAAGGTACTCCTGGAAATCCTACATTCTCCAGACTCTTTCCCATAGCCATAAGCAGTCTTAAACACATCACAGCTGTCTGCTTTTACTTCGAGGTATGGTAGGAGATGTCTCTCTGACAACATTACATACAGTTCTAAAGGCTGACTCTCCACAATCTAAGAGAGATTTCTCGAAAACCATTTCGCAGACTCTGCGCGCTTTTGGACTTAATGACTCGTATAGAAAACTAGGTGGACACTTTTCGCTGGAGTGGTCTAAAATTAAAGGCTTGGGGGATGTCAGAGGCTCCATTTCAGTATCCCCTACATATATATATATATATATATATATATATATATATATATATATATATATATATATATACTAAAAACTGGTATATACTAAAAAGAAGATCATCAGCCAGGAAATACTTTGAGCAATTAGGAATTTTAACACTGCCGTCGCTGTATATTTTGGGAATAGTAAAATGTGTAAAAAAAAACTTATCCCAATTTAAAATTCTTGGAGATGACCACTACTACTCTACACGCCAAAAAGGAAAAATAAAAATTCAGAAACATACGACAACGTTTTATAGGAAAGGAGTGGAGTTTTGTTCAATTTCCTGCCAGAGGAATTAAGAAACATCCAGCCGACCACAAGACTTATCCAGAAACTGACTTGTTATACAACGGAAGAATTTTTTGAAATAGATTTAACATCCGGTCTGGGATCTTGACTTAAATTTGCAAAAGTAGTGTTAAATGTATTATAATATTATTATATGACTTGTCCACGTCTCGAAAACGATTTTTTGGAAATAAATATTATTCTATTCTATTCTATTCTATATAATCTCTACCTAATCCGGCGTCCGTCGGGACCAGGTTACAGACGGATAAGAGAATTCATTTAGAAGTGATCAGAAATAATAATTCTATTATTAAAATTACTGCTCAAACTTGCGCTTCGCTCGCGATGAATGGTCGAACTAGACTTGTGTAAAATCAGGCGTTCCAGCCGCAGGTGCCGTGGTAGAAAAAATTATTTTCTTAGTCAACAATCTAACGGAGATTTCTCTAAAACCATTTCGCAGGCTCTGCGCGCTTTTGGGCTCAATGGATCGTGTAGAAAACTCGGTGGACACTTCTCGCTGGAGTGGTCTAGAATTAAATGCTTGGGGATGTACAGAGGCTGGATTCCCAATCCCCTCTTTCTATAAGAACTCTTCTTTCATCGTCCATATGTAAATATTGAATAATCCCTCTCGCATAAGGTAAAAAAAAAAAGCATTAGCCCTCCCATGACTACAACTGAGTGGTAACTTGTATACATGTAACCGGCAAAGTATATAATGAGGCAATGTATAGAATGCCTAGGCAGTCTGTAGAATGCCTAAATCCAGCCGGCAATATATGAAATAAAGCGTATTTCATACTTTCCCTAGGCATTATATAGAATGCCTACTGGGCTTTAGGCAAAGTATGAAAGAGAGAGCTTCTAGGAGTGAATAAGTGTCAAGAGTACAGAGTGTAAATGTGTAGAAGAGCGAAGAAAATGGAACTCTAAGTGTCACAATACTCAGCCCTGCTCCAACAAGTAGCTCTAAATATGTAAATAACAATCTTACTTAATATATTGTTTTAAATAAATTGTTTACCGTACGAAAATAGCTTGTTTTTAACCAATTTTTAAAAATATTAAAATTATCTATGTTAAAGTGTATAGATTAAACTCAAAACCTTTTTAATTATATACAATGCCAAATAAGGAACAGGCGTTCTAGAGAATACCTAGGCATTATATACAATACCTAGGCAAAGTGTGTAATATGTATAGAATACCTAGGCAATGTGTGTAATATGTATAGAATACCTAGGCAATGTGTGTAATATGTACAGAATACCTAGGCAATGTGTGTAATATGTATAGAATACCTAGGCAATGTGTGTAATATGTACAGAATACCTAGGCAATGTGTGTAATATGTATAGAATACTTAGGCAATGTGTGTAATATGTATAGAATACCTAGGCAATGTGTGTAATATGTATAGAATACCTAGGCAATGTGTGTAATATGTATAGAATACCTAGGCAATGTGTGTAATATGTATAGAATACCTAGGCAATGTGTGTAATATGTACAGAATACCTAGGCAATGTGTGTAATATGTATAGAATACCTAGGCAATGTGTGTAATATGTATAGAATGCCTAGGCAATGTGTGTAATATGTATAGAATACCTAGGCAATGTGTGTAATATGTATAGAATGCCTAGGCAATGTGTGTAATATGTATAGAATACCTAGGCAATGTGTGTAATATGTATAGAATACCTAGGCAATGTGTGTAATATGTATAGAATGCCTAGGCAATGTGTGTAATATGTATAGAATGCCTAGGCAATGTGTGTAATATGTATAGAATGCCTAGGCAATGTGTGTAATATGTATAGAATACCTAGGCAATGTTTGTAATATGTATAGAATGCCTAGGCAATGTGTGTAATATGTATAGAATACCTAGGCAATGTGTGTAATATGTATAGAATGCCTAGGCAATGTGTGTAATATGTATAGAATGCCTAGGCAATGTGTGTAATATGTATAGAATACCTAGGCAATGTGTGTAATATGTATAGAATGCCTAGGCAATGTGTGTAATATGTATAGAATGCCTAGGCAATGTGTGTAATATGTATAGAATGCCTAGGCAATGTGTGTAATATGTATAGAATACCTAGGCAATGTGTGTAATATGTTGTAAAAAGTAATACTTTCTATACTTTGCCTAAACTGCTTAGGCATTCTATCACCTGTCTGTGGGTTTGTTCCTTATACAAATCCACACCGTTTGACCCATTTTGACCAAACTTGGAATACTGATTGGTCTTTTGTACGGCAAGTCTCGTAGGCTAAGTCAAAAACAACTACCACCTGTCTGTCTGAATGTTTGTTCCTCATACAAATCCACACCCTTTGTCCGATTTCGACCAAACTTGGCACACAGGTAGGTCGTGACACGGGGAGAGTCATAGGCCTGGTTAAAGTCGTCTGTGGCTCACAGTTCGGAGATCACGAGTTCGAAACAATGAACCCAAATAGTTACAGATTTGCGTTATTAGATTTTAATATTAATTCTTTGGTTTCTAATTTATTTCGGCTTTTATAGATGCAGAAAGTAGGTGTAGTTTGGCACGCCGGGTAACAGCTAGTTCTCTAAACATGCCATGTTGAATTTTCCATTTCCTATTCCTTTAGTTGGTAAACTGACAACTAGAATATACTTATACAAAAATGAACTATAGCAATCGGCTAACCCCCCCTAAAAGTCCCTAAAGGTCTTGACACGGGGAGAGTCATAGGCCTGGTTAAAGTCGTCTATGACTCACAGTTCGGAGATCAAGAGTTCGAAACAATGAACCCAAATAGTTACAGATTTGTGTTATTAGATTTTAATATTTCTTTCTAATTTCTAATTTATTTTTGCTCTTATAGATTCAGAACGTAGGTGTAGCATAGCACGCCGGATAACAGCAAGTATATATATATATATATATATATATATATATATATATATATATATATATATATATATATATATATATATATATATTATTTATGCTTATAGATGACCCAAAATTTCCAAATTCTTTTTTATCCTAGTAGGCATGGGGTCATTAAAGCAGTCTTCCTTTTTTTTTTTTTTTTCATTGGGCCCGACGACATGATTCGTGCGTCTTTTCTTCGCACCTCTTCAGGAGCACTTCTTCCAAGGAAGTCTTCTCGTTCTCAAGTACTCCCTCTGGAGTCCGGCTTATTACGGACGGAGAGGACTTCCTTGCAAGAAGTGCCCCTGAAGAGTTGCGAAGAAAAGACGCACGAAACATGTCGTCGGGCCCAATAAAAAAAAAAAAAAAAAAAAAAAAAAAAAAAAAAAAAAAAAAAAAAAAAAAAGGAAGACTGCTTTAATGACCCCATGCCTACTATGATAAAAAAGAATATATATATATATACACTTGTCTGTGTGTAATTATGTAAATACATACATGCTCATTATGGCAATTCATTTTTGGAAATTCTTAGGACCGATAGAGATTCAAAATTGAATCCTCCTTCAGAAATCCCATTTTTAGAATATGTTAAACATTGTCAAAATAAAAAACCTTAAACCAAACTCTTGTCAAACAAGTTCGCCGTTATTCATGTCTGTTATACATTTCCTTGTATCCACTTTCGAATGGAGTCTAGGACTATTTCCTATTCACCTAGCTAAGCATGCTAATTGTCTCAAGAAAGATCTTCAAACTCCTCCTTTCTTGGAGCCTAATACATAATTCACAAGTCGGAAGATGAATCGTCATCAGGTCTAAAACTGTATAGAATATTAGCATATGCAAAGTGTTAGGTCCGTGTGCTGATTTCTGCTAGGTTAGTGATCTTCTGCCGAGGTTATAACCTCATCTAGGGAGCTATGGATACTGAATCAGCTGATCGGCGAGCGTACCAGTTGATTAATAGTTTCAATCAGCTGATAGTATTCCGCCATATTGTTGGGCTTTCTTTCCGGCTACTAGTGAAATATGCTATAATAATATTATAAAAAATTAAGTCTTAACTGGGACATCCCTTAAGCCTTGGCTGAACCTAACAGGTGGAAGCCATGATATTGAAAAAATTCCAAACTAATTCTTAACATTTAAAATATAAAAATTAACATCCTGTCAAAAAATTTCAAAATCTTAGTTTTATATATTTTTCTCTGTTTCGTTAACATTGTAATAGTTATTACAAACTACATTGTTATTTCAATGTTTATTACTTTTCATCGTTATTTCATTTTTAGATACAGCAACTGGATCATTTTTTATATATTTATTTGAAGGATCCAAAGAAAATAAAATTCCCATAAAATCAATTAATTAAAACGAAAATTAAAATTAATGCAACCATTCAAATGTAACTAAATGTATACAAACAAATTTGAAAAAAAAAAAAAAAAAAAAAAAAAAAAAAAAAGACAAAGTATATAAATGAAAACAAAAATGGCATAGATTTAATAGATAATTATAAATAAACTAACAATGTGGCTCTTTTTCTTCCTTTTTAGTACATAAACATTTAATTACTGAAATAATAAAAAATAATAAAATATTTAGTTCTTTCTATTCATGTTCCTATATATATATATATATATATATATATATAGGAAAAAGTCTGAAGTAGAGGATATGTTTAAGCCACAATCCGTCAACAGTTCATAGTTTCCAAGTATTGGGTTGTCCCGATATTTTAAACAGATTTTGAAAATAACGGTCTATCTTGATTCTTTAAATTTATAATTCAATAAAATACTTTTTTTTTGTACACTTATAATACAGTCAATAAAATGAGGATTAAAGATGTACTTACAAAAAAGTTAGCCTTTGTATTCATTTTAAGTTTAGAGAACCAGAAAAAAAATTAAGCTAAGAAGTTTACAGACAACCCAATAATATTTTCTTCTTTATAATTCATCATATATTAACCGTTTTTTAAAATATATTTTCTTTCATTTATTGTAACCATTAATAAATATTTTTCCAGTAAGGTTAGTCTCTTCCCTTTTACAGGAAAACCGAGCTCTTAATAAGTTTAAGATTATGAAAGCCAACGATGACGAGTCTTAATAATTAAATTACAAAAATATATAATAATTTGCATAATAATTGTTGTAATTATAATTTTTATTTATTAAAAATTAGCATTTCTCCGGGAAAGTTTTATTATGACAAATGGACCTTGGAAAAACCCTGAACACAATAATAGCTTGGGAAGAATGATTCTGTATTTATTGTATATCCCTATTGTTGGTATTTTATTATTGTGTTTTACAAGGGAAGCTATTTACAGTTGTAATAATACTTTAGTACGCAATTATACTATTTCCATTTATTAGTCTGTTTTATTTAATGTTTGTCATGGGAAGAAACGGTTTAACTAGGCATTCTGCTCATGTCATCCGAATCCTCGACATTTGGCTCTTTATCATGGAGGCAAAAGGATTTGATGACATAAAGGATTGTGTAAACTTAATAACCAAATAAAAATAAGATACATTTTTAAATATTTCATAATTTTATATTTCTTTTTATATTTAATTTATTTATTTGTTTACACAGTACTATAAATCGTTAGTATTTGCCCTATATATATATATATATATATATATATACCATTGTTATTTAGGAAATAAAATGCGTTGGAAAAGGTAGGGACCGTGGTAAATATGTTGGCCTTGAATTGAGAGGGAATGTGTTCTTTTTCCTTGCAATTTTTTGCTCGAAGACTCCTTTAAACCTAACATGGTGGATTCATGCTTCGATAAGCTTCCTTTTCGTGTTGTTTATCTCTTCACATCGCAGAAAGTCTTCTTTCTCAAACCACGGGGAAATATCTGACAGAATCATCTTTGTTTAACCTTCCTAGGACTGCGTGTGGTGATCCCGCACACCGCAGCTCATTTTTCGCTTGCCACTTTTATAAAATAGATATCCATTAGTCCTTCTAGGACTATAGTTTTCTTCTCCAAGTGTCTTGATTCAAAGGATCAAAATATAAATAGAAAAAACGAAATGAACTTCATGTTATTTGAGCAAATATGGCTAAAAACAAGCCTGGGGTGCACCCCACCTAGTCGTTAGTGTGACCTAATATGGCTAAAAACAAGCCTGGGGTGCACCCCACCTAGTCGTTAGTGTGACCTAATATGGCTAAAAACAAGCCTGGGGTGCACCCCACCTAGTCGTTAGTGTGACCTAATATGGCTAAAAACAAGCCTGGGGTGCACCCCACCTAGTCGTTAGTGTGACCTAATATGGCTAAAAACAAGCCTGGGGTGCACCCCACCTAGTCGTTAGTGTGACCTAATATGGCTAAAAACAAGCCTGGGGTGCACCCCACCTAGTCGTTAGTGTGACCTAATATGGCTAAAAACAAGCCTGGGGTGCACCCCACCTAGTCGTTAGTGTGACCTAATATGGCTAAAAACAAGCCTGGGGTGCACCCCACCTAGTCGTTAGTGTGACCTAATATGGCTAAAAACAAGCCTGGGGTGCACCCCACCTAGTCGTTAGTGTGACCTAATTTAGTTTAGTGTAAATAAAATCTTTCTTTTAAATATTTCAAATTCAAATTTCAAAAAACATTGAGTAAATTTGGTTAAATTTCTTTCAACGTGGAAGTTTATTTATTTATAAGTGATTCGCATCTACTGGGATTTCACTCCTTAAAGGTGGTACCTGTATGGTCTAATGAACCAGCATTAATATGGGCATTTAATTGATAAATTCAGTTTTTTAAATGTCTGTAATATGCCTGGAAGCCTCTGGATATTCAGGAGATATCTTCAAATGCGAGTGTATAGTTTAGTGTCCTGCAAGTAAGAGAGTATTGTGTTTATGTACTGGCTGTTGTCCTTCAACAATTCCTCTGTGTCATGTGGGATATTTAGTTTGTGTCGTCTTCTGCATTCCGTATGTAGATGTTTTACAGGTAAAGTCTCTACTGCATATCTTACAGGTTGGTTTGTCAAGTCCTGTCATGAGATATTCGTTTGTTAGTCTTGTGTGGCCAATTCAGAGTCGAGCAAGTACAACTTCTTCTCATCGTGGAATGTCATCAAGAACCCAACCCTTCAAGGTCCACTGCTAATGTAGCTAGGCCCACAAGTAGGGAAAGAAGCTACTTCTGTCCTCAAAAATTCAATTCCAAAGTAAAAAAAAAAAAAAAATTGTGTAATAACTCTGGATAATTTATGTGTCCATAACATACAAAAAAAAATCCTGTGTGTATAAATAAAAGTTGAAAATTATTAAATTTTTCTAATTTTTTTTTTAATATTTTTTTGCTTTCATGTTTTTTTTTTATAAATATAAAAGTAAATTTATTTTAGTAGTATTCATTTTATTTTTTTTTGTGAATCTATTATTTCTGACGAAATAATTATTAAAAGTTAATAGTAAAAAGAAATGAAAAGTTAATAAAGCTCTTGATATAAAAATAATTGGTCAACAAAAATATAACTTTCCTTTAAAAAAAAAAAATATCACATCATTGCATTGCTAATATATCACATCATTGCATTGCTAATATATCACATCATTGCATTGCTAATATATCACATCATTGCATTGCTGATATATCACATCATTGCATTGCTAATATATCACATCATTGCATTGCTAATATATCACATCATTGCATTGCTAATATATCACATCATTGCATTGCTGATATATCACATCATTGCATTGCTAATATATCACATCATTGCATTGCTAATATATCACATCATTGCATTGCTAATATATCACATCATTGGATTGCTAATATATCACATCATTGCATTGCTAATATATCACATCATTGCATTGCTAATATATCACATCATTGCATTGCTAATATATCACATCATTGTATTGCTAATATATCACATCATTGCATTGCTAATATATCACATCATTGCATTGCTAATATATCACATCATTGCATTGCTAATATATCACATCATTGCATTGCTAATATATCACATCATTGCATTGCTAATATATCACATCATTGCATTGCTAATATATCACATCATTGCATTGCTAATATATCACATCATTGCATTGCTGATATATCACATCATTGGATTGCTAATATATCACATCATTGCATTGCTAATATATCACATCATTGCATTGCTAATATATCACATCATTGCATTGCTGATATATCACATCATTGCATTGCTAATATATCACATCATTGCATTGCTAATATATCACATCATTGCATTGCTAATATATCACATCATTGGAT
This sequence comes from Gonocerus acuteangulatus, assembly GCA_946811695.1. NCBI lineage: Eukaryota > Metazoa > Arthropoda > Insecta > Hemiptera > Coreidae > Gonocerus > Gonocerus acuteangulatus. The sequence goes on from OX328130.1 coordinate 5,371,774, forward strand.
TGCTAATATATCACATCATTGCATTGCTAATATATCACATCATTGCATTGCTAATATATCACATCATTGCATTGCTAATATATCACATCATTGCATTGCTAATATATCACATCATTGCATTGCTAATATATCACATCATTGCATTGCTAATATATCACATCATTGGATTGCTAATATATCACATCATTGCATTGCTAATATATCACATCATTGCATTGCTAATATATCACATCATTGCATTGCTAATATATCACATCATTGGATTGCTAATATATCACATCATTGCATTGCTAATATATCACATCATTGCATTGCTAATATATCACATCATTGCATTGCTGATATATCACATCATTGCATTGCTAATATATCACATCATTGCATTGCTAATATATCACATCATTGCATTGCTAATATATCACATCATTGGATTGCTAATATATCACATCATTGCATTGCTAATATATCACATCATTGCAGTGCTAATATATCACATCATTGCATTGCTAATATATCACATCATTGCATTGCTAATGTATCACATCATTGCATTGCTAATATATCACATCATTGCATTGCTAATATATCACATCATTGCATTGCTAATATATCACATCATTGGATTGCTAATATATCACATCATTGCATTGCTAATATATCACATCATTGCATTGCTAATATATCACATCATTGCATTGCTAATATATCACATCATTGCATTGCTAATGTATCACATCATTGCATTGCTAATGTATCACATCATTGCATTGCTAATATATCACATCATTGTATTGCTAATATATCACATCATTGTATTGCTAATATATCACATCATTGCATTGCTGATATATCACATCATTGCATTGCTAATATATCACATCATTGCAGTGCTAATATATCACATCATTGTATTGCTAATATATCACATCATTGCATTGCTAATATATCACATCATTGCATTGCTAATATATCACATCATTGCATTGCTAATATTAAATCCCCTGAATAAATATTATTTCTATAATAATTCATATATCTATAAAGCAAAACCATGTATAAATTTTGTACTGATTTATCTATTCTTAGTTTCGCAATGGAAACAATTAACTCATTAGAACTCTATAAGAGAGAGTAAGTATTAGTCAGTTAGTTATATATATATATATATATATATATATATATATATATATATATATATATATATATAAAAAAAGAAAATAAATAAATAAAAAAAAAAATAAAAAATAAAAAAAATTAACAAGAAATATAAAATAAAATATTTATAAGCAATAGGAGGCCCGATGGTCGTGAGTGTTAAGGCGTGAGCACTTAACACGCCGTACCTAAAGTCGTGGGTTCGATTTCCACTAAGGGGTGGTGGCTTTTCTTTCGAGAAAAAAAAGGCGTCCCTCTATCCTGGCTAGAAAAGGGTGGTAACCTATACATAACCCGTCCTAAAATTCTTAGTTAATAATAAATGGACGTTAAAATTTAAATAAATTATATGCATTAAAAACGAAAGATAATTATAAAAAATACATTTAATTGTATAAATGTATAGTGTGTAAGTATTGTGCGAATGTACGGGCTACATTCTGTCAATAATTCATGTAAACCATTGTCAAATCATGTAATTAATTTTTGATTTTCTACATTGTCTACAATCTGTCAGTAAATGTAAATCTGTTTTAGTTGTTTGCATTGGGTAAGTAGAGTGTGTCCTATCCGAAACCTGGATAACATTACTTCGTCTCATCGAGAGAATTGTTATTTTATCCAGGTTTTGGTCGTGTTATTATAATATGATGTATGTTATCATAATTTTTTTTCACTGTTCAACCAATTTCCATGCCATTTTCACAGTTTGATAGTTCCTGTGAGTTTTACTGTTTTTAATCAATTCTGAAAACGTATTATTTTTTAAATAAAATATTAAAAGTTTTTAAACCTACTTTATAAATCATAGGAAAGAAATTGTTATTAAATGGTGTATTGTTGTCGGCCATATTTCTCCCAGCTGATTTCCAAGTGTAACCAACACCTACTGTTGAATATCCCACACCAGCTGTTGTGTTCCACTTCATGCATGCCTCGAGGGGTTCCTACTTCTTCATATATGTAAATGTAACACTCGTGTAAAATTAAAATTCAAATTGCCTCCAAACACGCCTACATACAGGACGCCATATTAGCTCAGGTCTGCCAACATTATATCTTCTCTTCTTATTTGCAACATATCCTCCTTATTTGCAAGAATTTTTTTTTTTTTTTTCTTTTTTGGCGTATGAACAATTTGGTAATTAACGCCTGGCAATCTATAAGTTGCCGCCCTTTTATAATGCCAACAGCACGTGGTCAGGTACTGGCCACGCCCGACGTTGCTTAACTTCGGTGATCAAGAGGAACCGGTACAGGACTTATTGTACATAATAGCTGTAGAAGTATACTCAATTAGATAGGAGTCTGTGTCTCTTCGGAGAAATTCGACTATTAGTTGTAGTAGTTTTCGGAACTAAAATATCTCGAAAACAGATGCGAAATCGCGGTAAGTGAACTGTGACCATTCGAAAGGTTACTAAAGTCTCTATAATAACGATTCTGGTGTGATTTTCGATGGGGTGATGACAAGCGGAGCAATATGTGATTAATACGTTGAAATTATTAGTTTTATTCTTTTCGGCGTGTTTTGCTTCTGTCTATCTTATTTTTTGGTTGTTTTTAAATTTCATAAAACAGTAAAAGTGAGTTTTTTAGTGAAACAAGGTAACACAATGGGCAACATTGTTATGTTGTTTCCTACAGCGAACTTTGTGAAAGAGGGTGGAGTCATTTCCCTATAGGATACAATCAGTTTCCTGTTGTTGTGCCTCAAAATCGTATATCACTTCTCTTTGAGATTTCATTGTATATTTTTCCCAATAACTGCTTATATTACTAAACGAACTAGGGATATGAACGGAACCGCGCTAAGATGACGCAGTTCCAGCAAGACGGACTTTTTAGTAGCTGTCCTACCTCAGACATGGCACAGTTAATTTGGTAGGCATTGTACATTAGTTAGAACATGTATAGCACCAAATGAAAGAAATTATTACTTTAGGAGGACCGGTGGCCGTGATTGTTAAGGCGTGAGCACTTGAAGCTCCATGCCGAGCCCCAAAGGTCGTGGGTTCGATTCCCACTAGGAGTGGTGGCTTTTCTTTGGAATAAAGAAAATCCATCAGCCCTATCCTGGCTAGAAAAGGGTGGTAACCTATACAGAATCTGTCCTACAATTCTGAGTTAATTATAATGGACGATACCATTTTAATAAAAAAAAATGATATATTTTATATGAAAATGGCCTTCCTCCATATTTAAAATAATGTTATTTATTTATTGAGAATACACAACGAAGGCTATTTACTCTTAAATTCAATGTGCGAACAAAGCTAAATGTTGAAATACAAAGCTAAATGAAAAAAGAAAATACAAAAAGATACTATAGTAGCTGAAAAGATTTATCATTGTTTATGAAAACAAAAAAAAAATAATAATTATAAAGGTAAATAAATAATAAAAAAATATACATATATATATATATATATATATATATATATATATATATATATATATATATAAATAAAAAAATAAATAATTTATAGGGAGGATTTCTAAAAACGTTGGAACTTATTTTTATTTTTTAAATATTTTAGAATATTATCAATGTGTGTACTGTCCTGTTTAAGGAATTCGTGTAAGTCTGTAGGTAAGTCAATGTCTTGTCTTTCCCTGGAGTCTGTAGGTAAGTCAATGTCTTGTCTTTCCCTGGAGTCTGTAGGTAAGTCAATGTCTTGTCTTTCCCTGCAGTCTGTAGGTAAGTCAATGTCTTGTCTTTCCCTGCAGTCTGTAGGTAAGTCAATGTCTTGTCTTTCCCTGCAGTCTGTAGGTAAGTCAATGTCTTGTCTTTCCCTGCAGTCTGTAGGTAAGTCAATGTCTTGTCTTTCCCTGGAGTCTGTAGGTAAGTCAATGTCTTGTCTTTCCCTGGAGTCTGTAAGTATGTGTTTGATTGTTAATGGAACGTTGCAAAGTGTACAAATCGGTTTGTCCTGTCTTGTCATTAAATATGAACGTGCCAAGTGTGAATGTCCAATACGTAGTCTAGTAAGCACGACTTCTTCTCGCCTAGAGTTCCTAATACTGCAACTCCAGGCTCCTATTGTAGGCTTAATCTCTCGTAACTTGTTGTCTTGTGTGTGTGTCCAGTCAGTTTGCCATTTTATTTAAAATTTAAAACTACTTTATATGTTTGATTTTGCTAAGCATTGGCGTATATAGGAAATAATTTCGGGGGGGGGGGGGGCTTGGAGCATTTCGGGGGTATGGACTACTAATATTCTACCACTTAAAATAGTATAGTTACAACTACAGCGCTATTACACCCCCAAAAAACATTATTATTTCTGAACTGTGATTATATTTAATTTATTTTGAAGGGTTTTATGACACATTTTTTTCCGATGAAATCAAAATTTCGGGAGGGGGGTTACAGCCCTTTCAGTCCCCCCCCCCCGTTATGTACGCCAATGTGCACCATTAACGCTACTCCCATCGCACATACATTCGCATTTTGGTTTCTAATTGTAAGTCTTTGTTACAAAAAACCCATGGCATAAAGGTGAAGGCGACGCCAAGGTGGGGGAAAGGTGCAGTCCTTGAATCAAGACATTTCATTATTCAATATAACTTCAGTAAATTATTGTAAGATGGGTTCTTATTTCAATCTCAAGGGCGAATCATATTATTTTAGCTGAATTTGTATTATATATTATAGAGTTTATTTATTAACGGAGCCCCACATCAGCAAAGTGATTTTCTTATATAATTAGTCAAAGTTTAACATTAATATACAAGAAAAATAAATAGGTTTAAATAATGAATCCTAAATACGTAATAAAAACACCAACATACAAAATAAATTATTAATCTTGATGATTAGATAGTTAGCCGTCGAGGTGATAAGTAAAGATGGAATGGTTGGGATTCGGCTAAATAAACCTCAATATGATTAGATAGTTAGCCGTCGAGGTGATAAGTAAAGATGGAATGGTTGGGATTCGGCTAAATAAACCTCAATATGATTAGATAGTTAGCCGTCGAGGTGATAAGTAAAGATGGAATGGTTGGGATTCGGCTAAATAAACCTCAATATGATTAGATAGTTAGCCGTCGAGGTGATAAGTAAAGATGGAATGGTTGGGATTCGGCTAAATAAACCTCAATATGATTAGATAGTTAGCCGTCGAGGTGATAAGTAAAGATGGAATGGTTGGGATTCGGCTAAATAAACCTCAATATGATTAGATAGTTAGCCGTCGAGGTGATAAGTAAAGATGGAATGGTTGGGATTCGGCTAAATAAACCTCAATATGATTAGATAGTTAGCCGTCGAGGTGATAAGTAAAGATGGAATGGTTGGGATTCGGCTAAATAAACCTCAATATGATTAGATAGTTAGCCGTCGAGGTGATAAGTAAAGATGGAATGGTTGGGATTCGGCTAAATAAACCTCAATATGATTAGATAGTTAGCCGTCGAGGCGATAAGTAAAGATGGAATGGTTGGGATTCGGCTAAAGAAACCTCAATATGATTAGATAGCTAGCCGTCGAGGTGATAAGTAAAGATGGAATGGTTGGGATTCGGCTAAATAAACCTCAATATGAGTAGATAGTTAGCCGTCGAGGTGATAAGTAAAGATGGAATGGTTGGGATTCGGCTAAATAAACCTCAATATGATTAGATAGTTAGCCGTAGAGGTGATAAGTAAAGATGGAATGGTTGGGATTCGGCTAAATAAACCTCAATATGATTAGATAGTTAGCCGTCAAGGTGATAAGTAAAGATGGAATGGTTGGGATTCGGCTAAAGAAACCTCAATATGATTAGATAGTTAGCCGTCGAGGTGATAAGTAAAGAAGGAATGGTTGGGATTCGGCTAAAGAAACCTCAATATGATTAGATAGTTAGCCGTCGAGGTGATAAGTAAAGAAGGAATGGTTGGGATTCGGCTAAAGAAACCTCAATATGATTAGATAGTTAGCCGTCGAGGTGATAAGTAAAGATGGAATGGTTGGGATTCGGCTAAAGAAACCTAAGTATGATTAGATAGTTAGCCGTCGAGGTGATAAGTAAAGATGGAATGGTTGGGATTCGGCTAAATAAACCTCAATATGATTAGATAGTTAGCCGTCGAGGTGATAAGTAAAGATGGAATGGTTGGGATTCGGCTAAAGAAACCTAAGTATGATTAGATAGTTAGCCGTCGAGGTGATAAGTAAAGATGGAATGGTTGGGATTCGGCTAAAGAAACCTAAGTATGATTAGATAGTTAGCCGTCGAGGTGATAAGTAAAGATGGAATGGTTGGGATTCGGCTAAATAAACCTCAATATGATTAGATAGTTAGCCGTCGAGGTGATAAGTAAAGATGGAATGGTTGGGATTCGGCTAAAGAAACCTCAATATGATTAGATAGTTAGCCGTCGAGGTGATAAGTAAAGATGGAATGGTTGGGATTCGGCTAAATAAACCTCAATATGATTAGATAGTTAGCCGTCGAGGTGATAAGTAAAGATGGAATGGTTGGGATTCGACTAAAGAAACCTCAATATGATTTTTGCTAAAAATCTATATTTAAGGCGTTTCGGCTACTCATTGGTAGCCTTCGTCAGCTAAAATGACAAAAAAAAGAAATTAATACAAAAACAAAAAAATTTATAATTGTGATAGGTAACAGAACTATAGATACAATTAACTTATAAAAGAACATATCGTCTTGAATTCGTAGAATGAGTAGAATGAAAAAGTAAATAGGTACAATAATTGATTTTAATAGTAATTAGTAACATTAATTGATTTTACAAAGAAATAAGATACTACATACCAATGACAAATATAGTAGCTAATAGTAACATTAATTAATTTTACAAAGAAATATGATACTACATACCAATGGAAATGCCGAGCGGCAGAGGAAGACCAAGGTTGGCAATTAAGTAACCATTGTGAGAACCTTTATGCCACCTCCTCAGGGGCCATTACATCCCTATATGTGGATAGCTCGCCAGCCATACTAAGACTTGTGGGGCGTACAAAGAATAAATAGTACAAAGAGAATTGGAGTACTATTCTTTTGACCTTGGCCATATATAAAGAATAAATAATTATACGCAAATAAAGGTCAGAAATACGTAAAAAATAATACAAAATAAATTGAATGCAGAAATAAACCATATAGAATAAGAACTAAAGAAAAACAAAAAATAGAAATAAAATTAAAAAAAAAGGAAATAAAATAAAATTATAACTTAAAAATATATTCTAATAGAATATATTAAATAGCTTATTACGATTTATAAAAATCACTCAACGTTGAATTCAACGGTTACCTTTGATCACTGAAGTTAAGAAACGTCGAACGTGGCTTGTATCTGAATGGGTGACCGACCACGTGCTGTTGACATTATAAAAGAGTAGCAACCTATAGAAAGTCCGGTGTTAATAGCCCAAATGTTTATACTCCATTAAATACACACACTCATATATATATATATATATATATATATATATATATATATATATATAAATCACGTGACTGTGGGTTTGTCCGTTTGTCTGTTTGTTCAAATCCACACCGTTTGACCAAACTTGGAATACTGGTAGGTCTTGATCCGTGAAGTCTCGTAGGCTAAGTCAAAAACGTCTACCAGCTGTCTGTCTGTATGTTTGTTCTTTATACAAATCCACACAGTTCGACCGATTTTGATCAAACTTGGCACACATGTAGGTCTTGATTCGGGTAGAGTCATAGGCTAGGTTAAAATCGTTTATGACTCACAGTTCGGAGATCACGGGTTCGAAACAATGAACGGTGTTCCTAGTTTATTTTTGATTTTATTGATGCAGAATGTAGGCGTAGCATGGCACGCCGGGTAACAGCTAGTATCATATATATATATATATATATATATATATATATATATATATATATATATATATATATATATAATCTTTACAAGCAAACACACACACAGACACACACACGTTAATAATCCAGATTAATGATTATAAAGTTAATAATAAAAATATTTCATGTACAGCCTACCTTCTCGGGGATTAGCACAGGGCTATATACAGGTAGTCACTTTTGTATAATACCAAGGGAACGTGGTTCTTACTGGAGCTCACCCATTCAAGCATTTATCACGTCTAGCACTGCCTTTCTTTGATTAAAGACAATAATAATCCAACAAAATTGTCAAATAATGAAAAAAAAGCAACTCAGATGGCTTTTATTTCCAGATAAGTAAATAAAAACAACTACAATAAATGTATTTTTTTTTTTTTTTGTATTTTATGTTTTTTATTTTTATAATTATTGTTACTAATACTACGCAAAACAAATAGTATACGAAATAATGCAAGAAAATAGACATTAAATTATAAAAAGTAACGTGCACCAACTAACTAATAATAATCAAAAATTCCAATGTCGGGTAATTTTTTAACAATATCATTTGTTTCAAAAGACAATATAATCATGAAACTATAAAGAAGAAGGTAAAAATAAATAAATAAAGTATATTTATAAGATGAAACAACAAAGATCCAAACATAGAACCCTGAGGGATTCCTTGAAACAGAGTGGTATTGTGGTTTCTACGGTGTATTGTGTTGGTAGCTTAACCTATTTAATCGGCACAACCTGGCTCGGATTCGAAGCGAAGGTCTGAGAAGAAGGGGCTGATGAAAACTCTACAAGAAATGGCCTTCTGTCATTAATAAAGCACACCCCTTGGGTGACCTCAATATTCTAACAGATTTGTCATATATATATATATATATATATATATATATATATATATATATACACATACAATCATATTTCGAGCAGATTATTATATTTACGGATCTTCACAACATCAAGGCGATTAGCTCACATAAATGGTTAATAAAACAAAATGAATAAAAAACAATATAAAATTTACACAAAATAAAAATAAATAAATAAAAATAAAAAATATACAAAAAAATTACACAATTAATTAATAAAAAAAAAGAGAAAATTATGATAATAATAAGTAAAATGTAAAAAATGTAGGAATTTCCGAATTTACATTAAAAGTGCTTTTAAAAAAAGGTCTTTAGATTTTCATTTGGTTGGAAAAAGATCAAAAAAGAAATTAAACCAGTCTGGAAAAAAGAAAATCAAATTTAACAATGTAGTGCCAATTATATCTCCTATCGGATTCCCACACACACTTAAGTATATATATATATATATATATATATATATATATATATTCTTTTTTATCCTAGTAGGCATGGGGTTATTAAAGTAGTCTTCCCTCTTTTATACTACTTTATTTATGGGGCCCGACATGTTTTGTGCGTCTTTTCTTCGCACCTCTTCAGGGGCACTTCTTGCAAGGAAGTCCTCTCGTTACCAAGTACTCCCTCTCGAGTCCGGCCTATTACTAATAAGTAATAATTGGGAACAAGAGGACTTCCTTGCAAGAAGTGCCCCTGAAGAGGTGCGAAGAAAAGACGCACGAAACATGTCGGGCCCAATAAATAAAGTAGTGTAAAAAAAAAAAAAAAAAAAAAAAAAAAAAAAAAAAAAAAAAAAAAAAAAAAATGAAGGGAAGACTGCTTTAATGACCCCATGCCTACTAGGATAAAAAAGAATTTGGATATTTTGGGTCATCTATAAGAATAAATAATATATATATATATATATATATATATATATATATATATATATATATATATATATATATTCGTATGCAATAGAAGAAAGGACGACACCAATAATATATTTAAATTGAAATTTTTTATCTTTACTATAAACTCAGTAACATTTTATGCTATTTTTATGCTTTTTTTTGGTGTTTTCACATTTAGTTCCGACATAATAGCCCATAAAAACTGTGGCAATTTAAGTTGATTGCAAGCGATAATAGCCATTCCTGGAAATTCCCAAGAATTCATTCATTGAGGAGAACTTATGTAGAATTATTAAAAAATGTTTTTATACATTGATCGTTCATTGTGGATATATATTTGGGTTCTAATAAGCGGCGTTTCAAGAGATTAGATTCGGCGGAGAAGATGCCGAAATTGTCAAAATCAAAATTATGTACATCTTTCATGATGGCTTGTGCGTATCAAGCCCACAAAATAAAATGAAGTGAAATTTATCATTTTTCTCCCACGGTAACATACATGAAATGAAATCTTGTTGTATAGCTGTGAGTGTTTTAGATGTTGAAAAACTGTGTTTATGAAATGTATAGGAATTTTTTATTTAATTGGTAAAAATATGCCACAGTGTGTGTACATATACAGTAATATATAAAACTATTCTGTGTAATATAATTTGTATTTTACAAATCGTGGAAACTGAAAAAAAAATTACTAATTATTGAGGTAAAAATGAAAAGCTCATTTTGCCTTTTTCGTATGAACATTTTCTGTAAAAAAAAAAACTATAAAAACCAAAGAAGTCTTCAAAATTTACCCTGGTTAGGACCTCAAAAATCACCATTTTACTCTAATATTTTTTTAAATTTTTCCCAGACTACCCTCCCCCCTTGAAGGGTATTCCATACCTGAAATTATTTCCTATATACGTTCTTGATAGGTAGTCATGTCTCGTACTTTCTGTCAGTATGCGTTTAACCGTTAGAGGTACGTTTCACTGTTTACAGTTAGGTTTTTCAGTTTTATTTGTGAACGCTTATGTGAGTAAAGTATGTCCGATCCACAAACGAGATGAAACTACTTCATCTTGTCTCAGATTACAGGACTGTAATGGACGATTTCTCTGTTTGTTGTCGGGCTTACGTAGCCAATGCAAGCGCATGACAGTCCGTTAACGTCTTGAAACATGGGTGTATATACAGGGGGACTGAATGTGCTGCATCCCCCACTCGAAATTTTGATTTGATGGTAAAAATGTGTCATAAAACCCCAAAAAATAAATTGAATAAGATCACTTAATTCATAAAAAATAGTTTATTTTAGATTTAATTGGGTCTAAGTTTGCTAAAACTATTCCAAGTTCTAAATTGTTAGTATTCCATACTCCGGAAATGCTCCCAGCCCCCCCCCGAAATTATTTCCTACATACGCCCATGTCTTGTCATGTCAAGACGTCTATTTCGCTTGTATCTATTCTCCTATATTAAAATTACAAATACATACATTAGTAACAATTTACAATCTTTGAGCCTTCCTATTGGCCGTACATAAATACCAAGAGATCATGAAACTGCCCACGAATCGACCTTAAGAATCGATTCCAAGGTTGTCCACTCCCAGCTGCAGGTTGGTTCCGTCTACCTCGGCAAATTGGAGTTTCAAGGTCGGAATCTGGGCGGAACGCATACTACATATGTTCTTGATTTTGGGAACGAGTTCACTTCATCTAGTGTGAGGGAATCTATAATACCTCAGTATTGGAGATGTTTCAATAATATATATATATATATATATATATATATATATATATATATATATATATATATATATATATTATATAAATAATCTGTAGGATGGACTTTTAGGGGGGGTTAGCCGATTGCTATAGTTCATTTTTGTATAAGTATATTCTAGTTGTCAGTTTACCATCTAAAGGAATAGGAAATGGAAAATTCAACATGGCATGTATAGGGAACAGTGTTGGGCATTATTCGAATAAATTATTATTCGAATGATCATACGAATAAATTTTTAGTGAATGATGAATAATTCCCTGAATTATCTTATTTGCACGGTACATCATGAATTATTCACAGAATTATTCGTTATTCATTATTCGTTATTCATCATTCATTATTCATCATTCGTTATTATTTGTTTCTAGTTGGTCTACTGAATAATCCTACTCAAACACACATATATTTACGTATTTCTGGCTGCCAACATTATAATAAATCTCTCGTTATTCACTAAAACATGTTTATTCTGATTGATCATTCGAATAATTTGTGAATAAAACATAAACTTCATTCACAGAATAACGAATAATGAATAAAAGTAATTATTCTTCATTCATGAATGAAATAATACATTTATTCATTAATCATTATTCATCATTCTGAATAATTTTTGCCCAACTCTGATAGGGAACTTGCTGTTACCCGGCGTGCTATGCTACACCTACTTTCTGCATCTATAAAAGCAAAAATAAATTAGAAACCAAATAATTAATATTAAAATCTAATAACGTAAATCTGTGACTATTTGGGTTCATTGTTTCCAACTCGTGAATTCCGAACTGTGAGTCATAGACGATTTTAACGTAGCCTATGACTCTTCCCGTGTCAAGACCTACCTGTGTGTCAAGTTTGGTCAAAATCGGACAAAGGGTGTGGATTTGTATAAGGAACAAACATACAGACAGAGAGCTGGTAGGCGTTTTTGACCTAGCCTATGGTACTCCCCGTATCACGACCTACCTGTGTGCCAAGTTTGGTAAAAATCGGACGAAAGGTGTGCATTTGTATAAGGAACAAACATACAGACAGACAACTGGTCGACGTTTTAGACCTAGCCTATGACACTCCCTGTATCACGACCTACCTGTGTGCCAAGTTTGGTCAAAATCGGACGAACAGTGTGGATTTGTATAAGGAACAAACATACAGACAGACAGCTGGTAGACGTTTGGTCGACGCTTGGTAGACCTAGCCTAAGAGACTTGCCTTATCAATACCTACCAGTATTCCAAGTTTGGTTAAAATCGGTCAAACTGGAAAACATTTTTTTTTTGGGGGGGGACATTTCCGGGTTATGGAATACTAACAATTTAGACCTTGGAATAGTTTTAGCCAAGTAAAACGCCATTACATCTAAAATAAAATATTTTTTATGATCGAAGTAATCTTATTTAATTTATTTTTAAGGTTTTATGACACACTTTTCTGATCAAATGAAAATTTCGGGGAAGGGGGACCCCCCTCCTTATGTACGCCCATGCAACATCGTAGGGGATCTTGATTGAACTCGGTATGGCCTCAGCGGGTGATGAATTGAAACGCCCTTTGGAACAGGCTAATCTGACTAAGGCGAGCAGAATTTTGAGAGTGTTTGACAGAGGCTGCGTGGGAGGATTATAGAGGCGGACCGGTAGAGAGAGCATTGACTCCAATCTCAGCAAAACATTTAGAACAGGACCTATTAGTGTAGGACAGATCAACAGATTGGGAGGCCTGCTATTGTATTCTGCAAACTGCGCACAATATGCAAATTCTGATAGACGCCTACTACAAAAAGGTTTTCATTTTGGTCCAATATCACTCACAAGGGAACATTCCCAAGCGTCCGGAGCCGATTTTGATGAAACTTTGTATATTTATTGAACAGGGGGTCTCCCATGGTCTAGTGGCTAGCGCCTCAGATTAATAAGCGGAAGATGGTTCGATTCCCACCGGCGGCAGGAATTTTCTCATCTCAGGGCTCGTTGAGAAAATTCCTCGCTGCACCCTGGATGTCGGCGCTAATGGACCAGATTTGTCGATGCCCCGTTAAAAAAAAAATTATTAAACACGTGAAAATAATCGATACATATTTTTTTTATATCGGCTCAATCGCACATTTAAGGGGTGAAAGAACCCTTTCAAAGTACACTTCTATTCTAACATATTCTATTCACATATTCTAACAAGGGTAGTAGAAAAAATAATACTTTTTCCTCTCCGGAAGAGTCTCTGGTATATCTCTGTATTGGAGGAAAAAGGTATTTTTTGTTTCGATGATATTTATCTCATTGGGGTTTCTTGGGATGCTGATTTTAAATCTGCTATTATTTTTGGCGTAAAATACTATATAATGCTAGTTTGCGTCAGAAGTAATCATATTTTTGAATTTATTTGACGAAATATAAATTATTGTTTAACGATTGTATTTTTCCTTTAATCTATTTTATAAAGCAAATAAATTGGTAAAACAATCATGTCGATATCATTTTCTAAACTCGATATATAAAATAAAGTATTTTCAACCTATTTTATTTTAATTCATGGCTCCTAAGGTGAATTGGACGGAACGCTCGGACACGTGTCTACTATTTTTCGATACAGAATCACCAGAAAAAAATGGACCAAATCGGTGACCCCACCACTCTATACTTCCCTTGTTAGAATATTTGAAGTGTAGTTTGGAGGGGTGCTTTCGCCCCTTAAACGTGCGATTGGGCAGATTTAAAAAAATGCATACGGATTATTTTTCCGAGTTTAATAAGTACATTAAGCCAACGGCCATAGCCACGTTGAATACACCGGTTCCCGTATATCACCGTGGTCAGTACCTGAATGGGTGACCGACCACGTGCTGTTGGCATTATAAAAGGGTGGCAACCTGTAGATAGCCCGGCGGTAATAGCCAAATAGTTGATGCGCCGTTAAAAACGAAAAAAATAAGTACATTAAGTTTCATCAATATCGGCTCCGGAAACTTGGGGATGTTTCCTTGTCAGTATACTTTATGCTTACCAATAGCGCGTTAAAGTCTCCAAGAATTATAGGCGAGCGTTAAAGTCTCTATGACTTAGAAAGCCGGAAACCTTACTAAAACCTTGAACAAGTACATCTTCAGGGTTAGAAGAGTTAATCTTCCAACTTTTAGCGCATTGAAGTCACCAAGAATTATAAGCGAGCGCTAAAGTCTCCATGAAGTAGTAAACCGGAAACGATTTGGTTTTAAAGGAACAGGATTTAGAATAATGTATTTATACCTTTTTCATCGTTTTAAGACATGAATCACAAAAAATTATTTTTTTTTTTTCATAATGCCTATTTATATGTATATATATATATATATATATATATATATATATATATATATATATATGAGAGAGAGAGAGAGAGAGAGAGAGAGAGAGAGAGAGAGAGAGAGAGCGGTATAAACAAATAAAGTCTATTATGACAAAAAAAGGAACTAATCTCATTAAAAAATGACAAATAGTTTAAAAGGTAAAAAGTGAATGTAAAACTGTGTAATCAAATACTTTCATCAGACTATTTCAACACGGAATCCGTTCTCTTACCAGACTTATTGCCTAACTATGCTCCGGCCGCTTAAAATACCATTGTCGTAATTCATAGTTACACATCTATAGTCCTCTTAAGTGGCTCAGATTTATGTAAGTGAATATTTATATATATATATATATATATATATATATATATATATATATATATCAAAGCGCAAATGAGGCGCCTACATAAAGTATTATTTGTTCATGCGAACGCTAACAAACATATGAGTATGTTTGTGTGTGTATTGTATATGCACTAACTCAAGCTTGTAGAAAACGGGTTCGTTTAATTTTGATGAAAATGACACAAAATCGAAAGTATTTCCTTGATCGTTACCTACAAGAATAGTCCTAAAATAATGGAAGGCATGAGTTGATTTTTACATATTTCCTTGATCGTTACCTACAAGAATAGTCCCAAAATAATGGAAGGCATGAGTTGATTTTTACATATTTCCTTGATCGTTACCTACAAGAATAGTCCCAAAATAATGGAAGCCATGAGTTGATTTTTACATATTTCCTTGATCGTTACCTACAAGAATAGTCCCAAAATAATGGAAGCCATGAGTTGATTTTTACATATTTCCTTGATCGTTACCTACAAGAATAGTCCCAAAATAATGGAAGCCATGAGTTGATTTTTACATATTTCCTTGATCGTTACCTACAAGAATAGTCCTAAAATAATGGAAGGCATGAGTTGATTTTTACATATTTCCTTGATCGTTACCTACAAGAATAGTCCCAAAATAATGGAAGCCATGAGTTGATTTTTACATATTTCCTTGATCGTTACCTACAAGAATAGTCCCAAAATAATGGAAGCCATGAGTTGATTTTTACATATTTCCTTGATCGTTACCTACAAGAATAGTCCCAAAATAATGGAAGCCATGAGTTGATTTTTACATATTTCCTTGATCGTTACCTACAAGAATAGTCCCAAAATAATGGAAGCCATGAGTTGATTTTTACATATTTCCTTGATCGTTACCTACAAGAATAGTCCCAAAATAATGGAAGGCATGAGTTGAGTTTTACATATTTCCTTGATCGTTACCTACAAGAATAGTCCCAAAATAATGGAAGGCATGAGTTGAGTTTTACATATTTCCTTGATCGTTACCTACAAGAATAGTCCTAAAATAATGGAAGCCATGAGTTGATTTTTACATATTTCCTTGATCGTTACCTACAAGAATAGTCCTAAAATAATGGAAGCCATGAGTTGATTTTTACATATTTCCTTGATCGTTACCTACAAGAATAGTCCCAAAATAATGGAAGCCATGAGTTGATTTTTACATATTTCCTTGATCGTTACCTACAAGAATAGTCCCAAAATAATGGAAGCCATGAGTTGATTTTTACATATTTCCTTGATCGTTACCTACAAGAATAGTCCCAAAATAATGGAAGGCATGAGTTGATTTTTACATATTTCCTTGATCGTTACCTACAAGAATAGTCCCAAAATAATGGAAGGCATGAGTTGATTTTTACATATTTCCTTGATCGTTACCTACAAGAATAGTCCCAAAATAATGGAAGCCATGAGTTGATTTTTACATATTTCCTTGATCGTTACCTACAAGAATAGTCCCAAAATAATGGAAGCCATGAGTTGATTTTTACATATTTCCTTGATCGTTACCTACAAGAATAGTCCCAAAATAATGGAAGCCATGAGTTGATTTTTACATATTTCCTTGATCGTTACCTACAAGAATAGTCCCAAAATAATGGAAGCCATGAGTTGATTTTTACATATTTCCTTGATCGTTACCTACAAGAATAGTCCCAAAATAATGGAAGCCATGAGTTGATTTTTACATATTTCCTTGCTCGTTACCTACAAGAATAGTCCCAAAATAATGGAAGCCATGAGTTGATTTTTACATATTTCCTTGATCGTTACCTACAAGAATAGTCCCAAAATAATGGAAGCCATGAGTTGATTTTTACATATTTCCTATATCGTTACCTACAAGAATAGTCCTAAAATAATGGAAGCCATGAGTTGATTTTTACATATTTCCTTGATCGTTACCTACAAGAATAGTCCCAAAATAATTGGAAGCCATGAGTTGATTTTTACATATTTCCTTGATCGTTACCTACAAGAATAGTCCCAAAATAATGGAAGCCATGAGTTGATTTTTACATATTTCCTTGATCGTTACCAACAAGAATAGTCCTAAAATAATGGAAGCCATGAGTTGATTTTTCCATATTTCCTTGATCGTTACCTACAAGAATAGTCCTAAAATAATGGAAGCCATGAGTTGATTTTTACATATTTCCTTGATCGTTACCTACAAGAATAGTCCCAAAATAATGGAAGGCATGAGTTTTTTTTACATATTTCCTTGATCGTTACCTACAAGAATAGTCCCAAAATAATGGAAGGCATGAGTTGATTTTTACATATTTCCTTGATCGTTACCTACAAGAATAGTCCTAAAATAATGGAAGCCATGAGTTGATTTTTACATATTTCCTTGATCGGGACCTACAAGAATAGTCCCAAAATAATGGAAGGCATGAGTTGATTTTTACATATTTCCTTGATCGTTACCTACAAGAATAGTCCCAAAATAATGGAAGCCATGAGTTGATTTTTACATATTTCCTTGATCGTTACCTACAAGAATAGTCCTAAAATAATGGAAGCCATGAGTTGATTTTTACATATTTCCTTGATCGTTACCTACAAGAATAGTCCTAAAATAATGGAAGCCATGAGTTGATTTTTACATATTTCCTTGATCGTTACCTACAAGAATAGTCCCAAAATAATGGAAGCCATGAGTTGATTTTTACATATTTCCTTGATCGTTACCTACAAGAATAGTCCCAAAATAATGGAAGCCATGAGTTGATTTTTACATATTTCCTTGATCGTTACCTACAAGAATAGTCCCAAAATAATGGAAGCCATGAGTTGATTTTTACATATTTCCTTGATCGTTACCTACAAGAATAGTCCCAAAATAATGGAAGCCATGAGTTGATTTTTACATATTTCCTTGATCGTTACCTACAAGAATAGTCCTAAAATAATGGAAGCCATGAGTTGATTTTTACATATTTCCTTGATCGTTACCTACAAGAATAGTCCCAATATAATGGAAGGCATGAGTTGATTTTTACATATTTCCTTGATCGTTACCTACAAGAATAGTCCTAAAATAATGGAAGCCATGAGTTGATTTTTACATATTTCCTTGATCGTTACCTACAAGAATAGTCCTAAAATAATGGAAGCCATGAGTTGATTTTTACATATTTCCTTGATCGTTACCTACAAGAATAGTCCTAAAATAATGGAAGCCATGAGTTGATTTTTACATATTTCCTTGATCGTTACCTACAAGAATAGTCCCAAAATAATGGAAGCCATGAGTTGATTTTTACATATTTCCTATATCGTTACCTACAAGAATAGTCCTAAAATAATGGAAGCCATGAGTTGATTTTTACATATTTCCTTGATCGTTACCTACAAGAATAGTCCCAAAATAATTGGAAGCCATGAGTTGATTTTTACATATTTCCTTGATCGTTACCTACAAGAATAGTCCCAAAATAATGGAAGCCATGAGTTGATTTTTACATATTTCCTTGATCGTTACCAACAAGAATAGTCCTAAAATAATGGAAGCCATGAGTTGATTTTTCCATATTTCCTTGATCGTTACCTACAAGAATAGTCCTAAAATAATGGAAGCCATGAGTTGATTTTTACATATTTCCTTGATCGTTACCTACAAGAATAGTCCCAAAATAATGGAAGCCATGAGTTGATTTTTACATATTTCCTTGATCGTTACCTACAAGAATAGTCCCAAAATAATGGAAGGCATGAGTTGATTTTTACATATTTCCTTGATCGTTACCAACAAGAATAGTCCTAAAATAATGGAAGCCATGAGTTGATTTTTCCATATTTCCTTGATCGTTACCTACAAGAATAGTCCTAAAATAATGGAAGCCATGAGTTGATTTTTACATATTTCCTTGATCGTTACCTACAAGAATAGTCCCAAAATAATGGAAGCCATGAGTTGATTTTTACATATTTCCTTGATCGTTACCTACAAGAATAGTCCTAAAATAATGGAAGCCATGAGTTGATTTTTACATATTTCCTTGATCGTTACCTACAAGAATAGTCCCAAAATAATGGAAGGCATGAGTTGATTTTTACATATTTCCTTGATCGGGACCTACAAGAATAGTCCCAAAATAATGGAAGGCATGAGTTGATTTTTACATATTTCCTTGATCGTTACCTACAAGAATAGTCCTAAAATAATGGAAGCCATGAGTTGATTTTTACATATTTCCTTGATCGTTACCTACAAGAATAGTCCTAAAATAATGGAAGCCATGAGTTGATTTTTACATATTTCCTTGATCGTTACCTACAAGAATAGTCCTAAAATAATGGAAGCCATGAGTTGATTTTTACATATTTCCTTGATCGTTACCTACAAGAATAGTCCCAAAATAATGGAAGCCATGAGTTGATTTTTACATATTTCCTTGATCGTTACCTACAAGAATAGTCCCAAAATAATGGAAGCCATGAGTTGATTTTTACATATTTCCTTGATCGTTACCTACAAGAATAGTCCCAAAATAATGGAAGCCATGAGTTGATTTTTACATATTTCCTTGATCGTTACCTACAAGAATAGTCCCAAAATAATGGAAGCCATGAGTTGATTTTTACATATTTCCTTGATCGTTACCTACAAGAATAGTCCTAAAATAATGGAAGCCATGAGTTGATTTTTACATATTTCCTTGATCGTTACCTACAAGAATAGTCCCAAAATAATGGAAGGCATGAGTTGATTTTTACATATTTCCTTGATCGTTACCTTCAAGAATAGTCCTAAAATAATGGAAGCCATGAGTTGATTTTTACATATTTCCTTGATCGTTACCTACAAGAATAGTCCTAAAATAATGGAAGCCATGAGTTGATTTTTACATATTTCCTTGATCGTTACCTACAAGAATAGTCCTAAAATAATGGAAGCCATGAGTTGATTTTTACATATTTCCTTGATCGTTACCTACAAGAATAGTCCCAAAATAATGGAAGGCATGAGTTTTTTTTACATATTTCCTTGATCGTTACCTACAAGAATAGTCCCAAAATAATGGAAGCCATGAGTTGATTTTTACATATTTCCTTGATCGTTACCTACAAGAGTAGTCCCAAAATAATGGAAGCCATGAGTTGATTTTTACATATTTCCTTGATCGTTACCTACAAGAATAGTCCTAAAATAATGGAAGCCATGAGTTGATTTTTACATATTTCCTTGATCGTTACCTACAAGAATAGTCCCAAAATAATGGAAGCCATGAGTTGATTTTTACATATTTCCTTGATCGTTACCTACAAGAATAGTCCCAAAATAATGGAAGCCATGAGTTGATTTTTACATATTTCCTTGATCGTTACCTACAAGAATAGTCCTAAAATAATGGAAGCCATGAGTTGATTTTTACATATTTCCTTGATCGTTACCTACAAGAATAGTCCCAAAATAATGGAAGCCAGGAGTTGATTTTTACATATTTCCTTGATCGTTACCTACAAGAATAGTCCCAAAATAATGGAAGGCATGAGTTTTTTTTACATATTTCCTTGATCGTTACCTACAAGAATAGTCCCAAAATAATGGAAGCCATGAGTTGATTTTTACATATTTCCCTGATCGTTACCTACAAGAATAGTCCCAAAATAATGGAAGGCATGAGTTGATTTTTACATATTTCCTTGATCGTTACCTACAAGAATAGTCCCAAAATAATGGAAGCCATGAGTTGATTTTTACATATTTCCTTGATCGTTACCTACAAGAATAGTCCCAAAATAATGGAAGGCATGAGTTGATTTTTACATATTTCCTTGATCGTTACCTACAAGAATAGTCCTAAAATAATGGAAGCCATGAGTTGATTTTTACATATTTCCTTGATCGTTACCTACAAGAATAGTCCCAAAATAATGGAAGCCATGAGTTGATTTTTACATATTTCCTTGATCGTTACCTACAAGAATAGTCCCAAAATAATGGAAGCCATGAGTTGATTTTTACATATTTCCTTGATCGTTACCTACAAGAATAGTCCTAAAATAATGGAAGCCATGAGTTGATTTTTACATATTTCCTTGATCGTTACCTACAAGAATAGTCCCAAAATAATGGAAGCCAGGAGTTGATTTTTACATATTTCCTTGATCGTTACCTACAAGAATAGTCCCAAAATAATGGAAGGCATGAGTTTTTTTTACATATTTCCTTGATCGTTACCTACAAGAATAGTCCCAAAATAATGGAAGCCATGAGTTGATTTTTACATATTTCCCTGATCGTTACCTACAAGAATAGTCCCAAAATAATGGAAGGCATGAGTTGATTTTTACATATTTCCTTGATCGTTACCTACAAGAATAGTCCCAAAATAATGGAAGCCATGAGTTGATTTTTACATATTTCCTTGATCGTTACCTACAAGAATAGTCCCAAAATAATGGAAGGCATGAGTTGATTTTTACATATTTCCTTGATCGTTACCTACAAGAATAGTCCTAAAATAATGGAAGCCATGAGTTGATTTTTACATATTTCCTTGATCGTTACCTACAAGAATAGTCCCAAAATAATGGAAGCCATGAATTGATTTTTACATATTTCCTTGATCGTTACCTACAAGAATAGTCCTAAAATAATGGAAGCCATGAGTTGATTTTTACATATTTCCTTGATCGTTACCTACAAGAATAGTCCCAAAATAATGGAAGCCATGAGTTGATTTTTACATATTTCCTTGATCGTTACCTACAAGAATAGTCCCAAAATAATGGAAGCCATGAGTTGATTTTTACATATTTCCTTGATCGTTACCTACAAGAATAGTCCTAAAATAATGGAAGCCATGAGTTGATTTTTACATATTTCCTTGCTCGTTACCTACAAGAATAGTCCCAAAATAATGGAAGCCATGAGTTGATTTTTACATATTTCCTATATCGTTACCTACAAGAATAGTCCTAAAATAATGGAAGCCATGAGTTGATTTTTACATATTTCCTTGATCGTTACCTACAAGAATAGTCCCAAAATAATGGAAGCCATGAGTTGATTTTTACATATTTCCTTGATCGTTACCTACAAGAATAGTCCTAAAATAATGGAAGCCATGAGTTGATTTTTACATATTTCCTTGATCGTTACCTACAAGAATAGTCCCAAAATAATGGAAGGCATGAGTTTTTTTTACATATTTCCTTGATCGTTACCTACAAGAATAGTCCCAAAATAATGGAAGGCATGAGTTGATTTTTACATATTTCCTTGATCGTTACCTACAAGAATAGTCCCAAAATAATGGAAGCCATGAGTTGATTTTTACATATTTCCTTGATCGTTACCTACAAGAATAGTCCTAAAATAATGGAAGCCATGAGTTGATTTTTACATATTTCCTTGATCGTTACCTACAAGAATAGTCCCAAAATAATGGAAGCCATGAGTTGATTTTTACATATTTCCTTGATCGTTACCTACAAGAATAGTCCCAAAATAATGGAAGCCATGAGTTGATTTTTACATATTTCCTTGATCGTTACCTACAAGAATAGTCCTAAAATAATGGAAGCCATGAGTTGATTTTTACATATTTCCTTGATCGTTACCTACAAGAATAGTCCCAAAATAATGGAAGCCATGAGTTGATTTTTACATATTTCCTTGATCGTTACCTACAAGAATAGTCCCAAAATAATGGAAGCCATGAATTGATTTTTACATATTTCCTTGATCGTTACCTACAAGAATAGTCCTAAAATAATGGAAGCCATGAGTTGATTTTTACATATTTCCTTGATCGTTACCTACAAGAATAGTCCCAAAATAATGGAAGGCATGAGTTGATTTTTACATATTTTCTTGATCGTTACCTACAAGAATAGTCCTAAAATAATGGAAGCCATGAGTTGATTTTTACATATTTCCTTGATCGTTACCTACAAGAATAGTCCCAAAATAATGGAAGGCATGAGTTGATTTTTACATATTTTCTTGCTCGTTACCTACAAGAATAGTCCTAAAATAATGGAAGCCATGAGTTGATTTTTACATATTTCCTTGATCGTTACCTACAAGAATAGTCCCAAAATAATGGAAGCCATGAGTTGATTTTTACATATTTCCTTGATCGTTACCTACAAGAATAGTCCTAAAATAATGGAAGCCATGAGTTGATTTTTACATATTTCCTTGATCGTTACCTACAAGAATAGTCCCAAAATAATGGAAGCCATGAGTTGATTTTTACATATTTCCTTGATCGTTACCTACAAGAATAGTCCCAAAATAATGGAAGCCATGAATTGATTTTTACATATTTCCTTGATCGTTACCTACAAGAATAGTCCTAAAATAATGGAAGCCATGAGTTGATTTTTACATATTTCCTTGATCGTTACCTACAAGAATAGTCCCAAAATAATGGAAGGCATGAGTTGATTTTTACATATTTCCTTGATCGTTACCTACAAGAATAGTCCCAAAATAATGGAAGCCATGAGTTGATTTTTACATATTTCCTTGATCGTTACCAACAAGAATAGTCCTAAAATAATGGAAGCCATGAGTTGATTTTTCCATATTTCCTTGATCGTTACCTACAAGAATAGTCCTAAAATAATGGAAGCCATGAGTTGATTTTTACATATTTCCTTGATCGTTACCTACAAGAATAGTCCCAAAATAATGGAAGCCATGAGTTGATTTTTACATATTTCCTTGATCGTTACCTACAAGAATAGTCCCAAAATAATGGAAGGCATGAGTTGATTTTTACATATTTCCTTGATCGTTACCAACATGAATAGTCCTAAAATAATGGAAGCCATGAGTTGATTTTTCCATATTTCCTTGATCGTTACCTACAAGAATAGTCCTAAAATAATGGAAGCCATGAGTTGATTTTTACATATTTCCTTGATCGTTACCTACAAGAATAGTCCCAAAATAATGGAAGCCATGAGTTGATTTTTACATATTTCCTTGATCGTTACCTACAAGAATAGTCCTAAAATAATGGAAGCCATGAGTTGATTTTTACATATTTCCTTGATCGTTACCTACAAGAATAGTCCCAAAATAATGGAAGGCATGAGTTGATTTTTACATATTTCCTTGATCGGGACCTACAAGAATAGTCCCAAAATAATGGAAGGCATGAGTTGATTTTTACATATTTCCTTGATCGTTACCTACAAGAATAGTCCTAAAATAATGGAAGCCATGAGTTGATTTTTACATATTTCCTTGATCGTTACCTACAAGAATAGTCCTAAAATAATGGAAGCCATGAGTTGATTTTTACATATTTCCTTGATCGTTACCTACAAGAATAGTCCCAAAATAATGGAAGCCATGAGTTGATTTTTACATATTTCCTTGATCGTTACCTACAAGAATAGTCCTAAAATAATGGAAGCCATGAGTTGATTTTTACATATTTCCTTGCTCGTTACCTACAAGAATAGTCCCAAAATAATGGAAGCCATGAGTTGATTTTTACATATTTCCTATATCGTTACCTACAAGAATAGTCCTAAAATAATGGAAGCCATGAGTTGATTTTTACATATTTCCTTGATCGTTACCTACAAGAATAGTCCCAAAATAATGGAAGCCATGAGTTGATTTTTACATATTTCCTTGATCGTTACCTACAAGAATAGTCCTAAAATAATGGAAGCCATGAGTTGATTTTTACATATTTCCTTGATCGTTACCTACAAGAATAGTCCCAAAATAATGGAAGGCATGAGTTTTTTTTACATATTTCCTTGATCGTTACCTACAAGAATAGTCCCAAAATAATGGAAGGCATGAGTTGATTTTTACATATTTCCTTGATCGTTACCTACAAGAATAGTCCCAAAATAATGGAAGCCATGAGTTGATTTTTACATATTTCCTTGATCGTTACCTACAAGAATAGTCCTAAAATAATGGAAGCCATGAGTTGATTTTTACATATTTCCTTGATCGTTACCTACAAGAATAGTCCCAAAATAATGGAAGCCATGAGTTGATTTTTACATATTTCCTTGATCGTTACCTACAAGAATAGTCCCAAAATAATGGAAGCCATGAGTTGATTTTTACATATTTCCTTGATCGTTACCTACAAGAATAGTCCTAAAATAATGGAAGCCATGAGTTGATTTTTACTTATTTCCTTGATCGTTACCTACAAGAATAGTCCCAAAATAATGGAAGCCATGAGTTGATTTTTACATATTTCCTTGATCGTTACCTACAAGAATAGTCCCAAAATAATGGAAGCCATGAATTGATTTTTACATATTTCCTTGATCGTTACCTACAAGAATAGTCCTAAAATAATGGAAGCCATGAGTTGATTTTTACATATTTCCTTGATCGTTACCTACAAGAATAGTCCCAAAATAATGGAAGGCATGAGTTGATTTTTACATATTTTCTTGATCGTTACCTACAAGAATAGTCCTAAAATAATGGAAGCCATGAGTTGATTTTTACATATTTCCTTGATCGTTACCTACAAGAATAGTCCCAAAATAATGGAAGGCATGAGTTGATTTTTACATATTTCCTTGATCGTTACCTACAAGAATAGTCCCAAAATAATGGAAGCCATGAGTTGATTTTTACATATTTCCTTGATCGTTACCTACAAGAATAGTCCTAAAATAATGGAAGCCATGAGTTGATTTTTACATATTTCCTTGATCGTTACCTACAAGAATAGTCCCAAAATAATGGAAGGCATGAGTTTTTTTTACATATTTCCTTGATCGTTACCTACAAGAATAGTCCCAAAATAATGGAAGGCATGAGTTGATTTTTACATATTTCCTTGATCGTTACCTACAAGAATAGTCCCAAAATAATGGAAGCCATGAGTTGATTTTTACATATTTCCTTGATCGTTACCTACAAGAATAGTCCTAAAATAATGGAAGCCATGAGTTGATTTTTACATATTTCCTTGATCGTTACCTACAAGAATAGTCCCAAAATAATGGAAGCCATGAGTTGATTTTTACATATTTCCTTGATCGTTACCTACAAGAATAGTCCCAAAATAATGGAAGCCATGAGTTGATTTTTACATATTTCCTTGATCGTTACCTACAAGAATAGTCCTAAAATAATGGAAGCCATGAGTTGATTTTTACATATTTCCTTGATCGTTACCTACAAGAATAGTCCCAAAATAATGGAAGCCATGAGTTGATTTTTACATATTTCCTTGATCGTTACCTACAAGAATAGTCCCAAAATAATGGAAGCCATGAATTGATTTTTACATATTTCCTTGATCGTTACCTACAAGAATAGTCCTAAAATAATGGAAGCCATGAGTTGATTTTTACATATTTCCTTGATCGTTACCTACAAGAATAGTCCCAAAATAATGGAAGGCATGAGTTGATTTTTACATATTTTCTTGCTCGTTACCTACAAGAATAGTCCTAAAATAATGGAAGCCATGAGTTGATTTTTACATATTTCCTTGATCGTTACCTACAAGAATAGTCCCAAAATAATGGAAGCCATGAGTTGATTTTTACATATTTCCTTGATCGTTACCTACAAGAATAGTCCTAAAATAATGGAAGCCATGAGTTGATTTTTACATATTTCCTTGATCGTTACCTACAAGAATAGTCCCAAAATAATGGAAGCCATGAGTTGATTTTTACATATTTCCTTGATCGTTACCTACAAGAATAGTCCCAAAATAATGGAAGCCATGAATTGATTTTTACATATTTCCTTGATCGTTACCTACAAGAATAGTCCTAAAATAATGGAAGCCATGAGTTGATTTTTACATATTTCCTTGATCGTTACCTACAAGAATAGTCCCAAAATAATGGAAGGCATGAGTTGATTTTTACATATTTCCTTGATCGTTACCTACAAGAATAGTCCCAAAATAATGGAAGCCATGAGTTGATTTTTACATATTTCCTTGATCGTTACCAACAAGAATAGTCCTAAAATAATGGAAGCCATGAGTTGATTTTTCCATATTTCCTTGATCGTTACCTACAAGAATAGTCCTAAAATAATGAAAGCCATGAGTTGATTTTTACATATTTCCTTGATCGTTACCTACAAGAATAGTCCCAAAATAATGGAAGCCATGAGTTGATTTTTACATATTTCCTTGATCGTTACCTACAAGAATAGTCCCAAAATAATGGAAGGCATGAGTTGATTTTTACATATTTCCTTGATCGTTACCAACAAGAATAGTCCTAAAATAATGGAAGCCATGAGTTGATTTTTCCATATTTCCTTGATCGTTACCTACAAGAATAGTCCTAAAATAATGGAAGCCATGAGTTGATTTTTACATATTTCCTTGATCGTTACCTACAAGAATAGTCCCAAAATAATGGAAGCCATGAGTTGATTTTTACATATTTCCTTGATCGTTACCTACAAGAATAGTCCTAAAATAATGGAAGCCATGAGTTGATTTTTACATATTTCCTTGATCGTTACCTACAAGAATAGTCCCAAAATAATGGAAGGCATGAGTTGATTTTTACATATTTCCTTGATCGGGACCTACAAGAATAGTCCCAAAATAATGGAAGCCATGAGTTGATTTTTACATATTTCCTTGATCGTTACCTACAAGAATAGTCCTAAAATAATGGAAGCCATGAATTGATTTTTACATATTTTCTTAATGTTATTAATTTTTTGCTCTAATTTATTTCTATAAATTCAATTCGCAGACGAGCCGGAGAACGAATTTTATCAAATACTACCTATAATTAAGAAAACTCCGTAGTATTTTTGTCCTTTAAATATTTTACAAAATGTTAAATTTTGAGAATCTTGTTTACTCAAGCTCTTATAATAAGGCACAATAAAAAAAAAATTTAGCATGTTAAAAATATATTTAGTATTTATAATTAATAACGAGGATATATTGGACTGTGGAAAAAATAAAAACATACCAAATAAATACAGTACATAAAATGACGATAAAGTAAAAAAAAAATAGTAACTAAAAATATGTCTATAAGATAGTTACTTAGTATAATACTACTGCTAATATTTTAATGTTTTATAACAAGACAACATAATGGAAACCAACATTTAAAGGAAAAGTCAAATCGCATACAATGACCATCTAGTTTTTGCCATAGTGAATGAATGAATGAGTATAGCCTTTATTAACAGAATAGTCATAAGTAATTACATAAATAAAAGTGATTAATAAATAAATGATTTTATACTAAACAAATAAATAATATCGTAGATCTTTTATTTTATTTTTTTTTTTTTATTTTTTTTTTTTTATTTTTTTTTTTTTTATGAGTGACTACTTCTGTAGGGCCTCCCAGATTTCTCGGGTAATAGTCGGACTTCCTACGGGGACTAGTCCTATCGGGAAGTGGAGTCCGCTGTGCCTTCCTGTTCCTTCCAGATCTCTTTCCACCTGATCCTGTCCCTGGCAGTCCTCATCCACACAGCACCAGCCTTGCTGTGCATGAAATCGGCCCATCTCTTCTTCTGCCTTCCTCTTTTTCTCTTCTGTCCATATGGGATCCTTTGCCATAATAAAACCTATTAAACAAGCATTCTATCTTGCTGACAATCAATTTATTGGGCGTGAACAACTGCTTATTAATAGAATGACTCAGAACCCCGTTGACACCGACGAACTTTGTTTACGTCGTCAAAAAAGATAATTTTTGTCAGTTTATCGGAACAAAAACAAGAACAGAACTGTTCATAAAATTTTATCGACCTTATAATAAACAAAATGTCCATAGGAGTTCCTTGTACGTGATTATTTCTCTATACTGGCGGTATGATTACACAGGTCCACAAAAAGAAAGTGGTTTGTGCTGGGTATCGGACACATTTTTTCTGACGTATTTTTTGCTGCTGAACACGAATCTGAAGTCATAATTAAAAACGGAGAAAATTGAAAAAAAACTATAAAAATCAAAACCTTATTGTTTTATTTGTATGATGATTACATTATTATTGTTTCTGTCGTTTCCTGACTCTTTTCTCCTCAAATTACCCGTGCAATGGATTTCTGCTACATTTTCAAATTTGTATATAAATCCTTGTTTGGTGCTTTCCCAATCGATAAACCATATTGTAGTAGCATGATCCACAAACAAAATGGGGTATCCAATTTTTTGAATCAAGACAAACTTTCATATGGAAACACTCTTCATACAAAGTCACAAGTCGATCTGTGAGTTTCTTTGTATCTTTGATCCCGATGTATTTTCCACAAACGAAGCCAAAGTGATAATTACCAGACATTTCGTAAAGTGTTTTGTTTGTGTATTTTCTATAAGGGATGTTTTTTCAGCAGAAAAAAGCAGCCACGTTTTCTTAGCTAAAAGAGGCTACAGAAAATATTAAAATAAAAATGAGTTACCTCTTAACACATAAATATATTATTATTGTGAATATAATAAATTTTGGCATTATAATAGAGGAGAAATTTTTTATTCAAAATAAATAAACTATGCTGCCCAAATGTTTTGGGGTACAATAAAAACGGCGCATTTATCTTTCGAAAATTCATTTCTCTCGGTTAAAAATATTTTAATATAAGTTTTAATAATAATATGTTAACTCATATTGTTGTAATAATCAATAATAATAATAAAAAAAAATAAATAAATAAATAAAAAAAAATTATAAAATGACAAAAAAAAAAAAAAAAAAATTGTATTAATTTGGAAAATAAAATACAGTAGATTTGCATTTATTTATTTATTCTGAGTCCGAGATAGAGAAATTACTTCATTAGAACGGCAGAATCAAATCCGATCCCAGTGTTAGTCAGTTAGTTAAAAGATTAAAAAGTCCGTCACGCAGGTGCTGCATAAGCAGTTTCCTCAGAATTTGGGTAGTGTAGACTGCTTTCCAGAACAATTTGCTTAAAATATCCTACATAAATAAAATAAAACATGAATAGTTCTCTTTTAATTTTGTAATGAGTAACTGATCATTATTAATTTGCTTCCAGAGTTATGTTTACACATGGTACCTACTACACTACGTAATAAATACAAAAAACCTCATATTTTCGTATTTTGATCTAACGCAGGAACAGGATACATTCCCTCTAGTGGTAGAAAGCGCTCCTTGCGGCGGCTTTGTGAACCTACGTCTGGCGGCTATTCTATTGAAATATATTACAAAGTAAACCCCCCTTTCCGATTGACCGATTCAGCTCATTTTTACAACACAGCCTTGGTTCTCATGAGTGACCAACGACTTATACCGCGTTTCGTTTCAATACAGCAGAAATTACGACCGGTATGAGTATATTAGTAATTTGGGTCCGGAGTAAACCCCCCTCCTAATGAACCGATTTAGTTTATTTTTATAACACATATTTACCTGTACATTACCACTACGAATACCGAGTTTCGTCAAAATATACCAAAAATCACGGCTGGTAGTGGCGAATTGTTATTGTGGGTCCGGAGTAAACCCCCCCCCCCCTCTCTATGAACCGATTTAGTTCATTTTTATATCTCACTTTTCTCTCTATATTACCACTACGAATACCAATTTTCGTTGAAATATAACAAATATTACGGCTGACATGGTCTAATTAGTGTTTTGGGTTCGGGGTAAACCCCCCCTTCCGGTGGGCCGATTTTGGTGGTTAACGAACTCGTTCAATCGTTTGCTAATTGAATGCTATATACCAAGTTTCGTGACGAAAAAAAAAACAAAAACTCTGGCAGCTATCGTGTTAACAGACATATATATAGATATATATAAATTTTAACTGGGGTCATTTTCGGTGTCTACTAGGTAGGATCGATAAAGATTCGAAGAAATTTTTCAAAAATTCCGTCATGAGTGCAACCTCAATAGCTACTTTCCTTCGGAGGAAAGTGCTAAAAGTAAACTAACAAAATACATAAAAATTATATACAGTAAAATAAAGGAGACTAAAATATTTTCATTTAAAAAATTACCTACACATAATTAAATTTTCGAATAAGTGTGTGTAAACTTTATTTATGTAAGGGGTTTGTGGATGTATGGACATCAGCCAGTAAGTCAAATACGTTTTAAGAAATGTGTTAAGTTAAGAGTGAATTAACATTTTTTTTTTTTTATGTTAATATGTTTATATATAAGGAATTTAATGTTTTGACCAAAATCAGTCATGATTTCTAGGATTTGTTCCTAAATCCAATGATTATGTATCAAAATGTTTAAATTATAAAATTGAGTATACGAAAATGTACGCTGTAACATATAGTAAAGACCTTCTGTTTTAGAGTCGTCGTTTGAGGGTCGGAGTTCCATCCACAGGCTCACCCATCCTTTAATGGGTACCTCCAAAGGAGAGAATCATATGGACGGAGCCACACTATCTGCCTATTCCCCTAATGGTCAAGAACCAGATACCCTTGTGGCCTGCGAATGTATATGTATATATATATATATATATATATATATATATACATATATATATATATATATATATATATATATATATATATATATATATATATATATATGAGCAGAGTCCTCCCAACACTTGAGCCAGTCTGCCCTTATGAAATGTTGCTAAGTCAATTTAAACTGTCATTTAATATTATATAGTGCCTTTTAAAACCCTTAGTGCTTTATAAAATTCTATGTATTTAATTTAGACAATACTAAATTCAGAACTAAAATTATTCACAAAACCAAATATTTTTTTACCAAACAAATAAAACACATTTATATATTATTTTGAGATGCTCTCGATGACGCACGGAATTCGATACGAAACATAAATACCAGTTAATTTTAGGAAGTCACACTGTTTTTATTTAATAAATTATTTCTGATACAGTAATCGTATAAGGAGCCATATATCATATGTATGGTAGTTTAAAAATAACATTTTTATAAGAAAACATAAGCTATATGTATTCGGAATTCGAATATTTTTTTCGAATATATTTTATATATATATATATATATTCACATTGTGGAATAATTTTTTTTTTTTTTTTTTTAAATTACAGGGATGTATTATACATTGTTGTAAATTCCAAATAAATAAATAAAAAAAAAAAAAATTACAGGTTGAGACTGTACTTTAAATACTTTGACAAGTTATACATTGTCAGCTCTTAATTTTATGAATATTTCTATTTCATTATTAAGAATTGTCAAAATGACAAAAGAGCATGATATATATATATATATATATATATATATATATATATATATATATATATATTTATATAAATATATGTATATATATATATACATTTTTTTATTTATTGTGTTTCGTATTTTGTACGATAAACACACTGAGTTAAGTCTTCTAAGAGATCAGGAATTGATTGTAAGTTTATATATTATTATTTATCCAGGATGTATGGATTTAAATTAAATATATTAAAGGCTTAAAAATTATTAGAGCTTTAACTTTAAGTCATAATGAAAATGCACTTATTCATGGGATAAAAATGTGGATTCATTAACGAATCTTCTTGCTCTTCATATGAGATCGTAGATATTTAAGATATATGTGTATATATATATATATATCCTTAATTGTTAAATAATAATAACGTATGAGAAGAACGGTTCACATCAAAAGGTCTTTAAGCTGGTACTTTCACTTCCAGCTAATGCTGAAAGTGGAATTGAGCTCGAAATTTGATTGAAAGTCACTGAAGATGTTTACCTTGTGAGTTGGTAGTCCTTATCGAAACGAAGATACAGAGGAAGACCCAGAGAGCGATGTTCGAAGACGAAGATATACTCAAGACACACATGACTGTCACTCACACTCGACGCATGACGGCACTATACTGACTAGTGAAGGCTGGTGAAGGCTCCCCACCGCCGGTGAAGGCACCCCCTCTCTAGCACCAGCTGTGCCTTCCCTCTCTCCAGCCTTTCCCAGGCCCAAAGACCCAGTGCCCCTCTCGCCAATCCTGGCTGGCTCCAGGCTATAGGCGAGGGCCTGCACGATTCAGAAAGGTACCTCATACCTTTCGGCAATCGAAAATCCCTGATTAGTGAAAGCATCAGAAGATGTAATCAACAGTCATCAAACCTATAGCCAAAATTAAACAAATTTAATACAGAGAAAAATGCCGTTCCGTCCAAATAGATGATCCCAGCGACAAAAAACAACAATGACCTGGCTGACGAAGATGGAGATGAAACCATCGAAATATTCCAGTAAGAAGTGAGCAGTACCATTGCTGGAGAAAAATGCTGTTCCATCCAAAAATATGATCCCAGCGACAAAAAAAAAACATCAATAACAAAAACAAAACAAAAATTGAATGCAATATTTTTGGAGGTTACACTCATAACAAAAATCAAACACAATATCCCCCACGCGCAAGGGTACTGATATTACAAATGCAGGCGCATCTCCTGGAAGGTTAAGAGTTGTACACAAAATGTTACAAATCACACCATGGAAAAATTTATAAGGAACCGCGCTAAGATGACACACCACCTGGGAGTAAGACTTGTGGCTGTTATTATATCATCAAGGTCACTTTTGGTTGCCAACTTTTCACAACCTCTGTCCATGTTAAAACCGAAACAGTAAGGGCGCTGCAATTGGGCGCTTTTAGAAAACTTCTAGTGGAAAAATTGGCCAATATTCTCCAACAGCTCGTTCAATTAAATGGAAAAGTTTGATTTGGCAAACGCGAAATTCCCGACGGTTCCACCATTTGCCAGTTCCCATTTCAAGGAACAACAAGATACGTGATACGCTATAAAAACTGATTATGTCTCGTTTAGTACCAGGGAAGGCTTTGACAGGTCAACCAAGGAGGATAGTGTTTAATGTTTATCAATACTTAGGCAAAGCTAAGGCTGAAAACAATTTAAGCTATAGCCTGTTCAAACAGATGTTTTAGTTGGAAGGAAAAGGGCGTGGCCTATATTCCCCGCGCAGAAAATCGGCGATATCAAATCTCTCTGCTATAACCTTATCACTGGGAAGTTTAAAACGTTTTCAGCCTTAGCTTTGGCTAAGTATTGATAAACATTAAACACTATCTCCCTTGCCTGACCTCTCAAAGCCTTCCCTAGTCCTAAACGAGACATAATCAGTTTTCAGCCTTAGCTTTGGCTAAGTATTGATAAACATTAAACACTAACTCCCTTGTCTGACCTCTCAAAGCCTTCCCTAGTCCTAAACGAGACATAATCAGTTTTCAGCCTTAGCTTTGGCTAAGTATTGATAAACATTAAACACTATCTCCCTTGCCTGACCTCTCAAAGCCTTCCCTAGTCCTAAACGAGACATAATCAGTTTTCAGCCTTAGCTTTGGCTAAGTATTGATAAACATTAAACACTATCTCCCTTGCCTTGTTTTTTTTTTTTTTTTTTTTATATGTTTTATTATTATGATATAACTCGTAAAAACGTCAAAAACACTTCTTCTAAAAACTATTCCCTTCGTCTAATCTACACACACCAACAAAATTAAAACCAATTTTTTATATCTCCTCTAAATAATACAAGCCCATCCAATATTTGATGAAGATTTGAATCCATAAGAATATAGAATTTAAGAAATCAACTGGATGGGTCAGTTTATTTAGGTTAATCATTAATTTAATAAACTGAAACTCTGTTGAATTTTAATTAATTTTTTTATTTATTTTTTACGGCACATCTATATCTAGGTCATTAGCGCCGACATCCAGTGTGCAGCGAGGAATTTTCCCAGCGAGCCCTGAGATGAGAAAATTCTTGCCGGAGGTTTGGAATCGAACCCACCATCTCCCGCTTATGAATCCAAGGCGCTAGCCACTAGACCACGGGAGACTCCGTTGAATTTTAATAAAGTACAAATGAAGGAAAATAAGAATTATCAGAGATAACAGCTAAATTACCTCCCATTGTAAATAAAAATTACGCTAAAAATTTATATTTATTATTATTGTGAAATAAATTGTGAGAAATGTCACCAAATTATCGAAATTAATAAAACTTAATTATTAAAAAGTAATTAATTATTTTATATATGTAGATAATCTAGTAAAGCACTTGAAAGGGTTTGACTATAACCGTGCTTGCCGGAGCTTTACCTTCCCAGGGCTCCAAAGCCGAGCCTTCAAGGCTCGAGGGAGAACCTTGCCGAACCTTCAGGGCTTGATAAGGTTAGGATGGAGCCTCACTCCCGAGCCTTCATCGTGCCCTCAGAGCTCGGGCTGTAGAGGCTAGGTTCAAGGCTCCAGGGAGAACCTTGCCGAACCTTCAGGACTTGATAAGGTTAGGATGGAGCCTCACTCCCGAGCCTTCATCCAGCCCTCAGAGCTCGGGCTGTAGGGGCTAGTCAGGGCACGCTTTTGGCAATGCATTTGTCGCTACATTGGCAATGTAGGAAGTCAAGTCGGCCGTTGTCGGTCAAAACGAAATCGGATTGGATTAGGTCGGGACCAATGTAGGCACTCGTGTTGGCAGTTATCGGTCAAACGAAATCGGATCGGCTTGGATCGGGAAATGTAGGTGCAGCTTTAGATTCCAACCCACTTCAGACGATATTCGAGGCTCAAGGAGGCACATTCCAAACAACTAGTCACTGAACCTCCACGAGGTCCTGTAATAAAGTCATTGCAGTACTAAACCCGCTAGAAATAGTGTCATAACTTCGCGCCCTGAGACCGACAAGACTTCGCAACAATAGCAGCTACACGGTTCTAGAAAAATGTTCCAATTACTCAGCGAGCTTCCATCCCATCCATTGTTTCTGATGTTACATAAAGCCACAGTTTTAGGTTAAGTGCGATTCATGTGGATAACTCTCTTCGGCAACAGCTCTTTAGGAAGTAGATGGCTTCTAGTCACGTATCCATTCTTCTGACGTCACTGTATATAACTATTGGGGTTGTAATCATGAATGAGTCTTTTAGAAACCTAACCACCACATAGTAGATTGTATGATTGTATTGTGCGTATGTATAACAATTGAACTACATGAATCAAATAATCTGGCAAATTACAAAGCAATTACACAGACACACAAAAAAAACCTCTTTTAGTGTGCCAAACCTCTTTTAACTACTACTGTTCAAGAAATCTTAGAAATGTGTTCCGCAAGGGTTAGCATTGGGACTATTATTATTTCAAATTTTTTGAAACATTACCATAAAATAGTTCACCTTAAGTTAGTTTTGGTCTACTCAACAGTTGATCGCACTTGGAAACGAATTAGGCACATAAAAACATACATTACAATGGCACAAAAAAAAAAAGTGGTAATCTCTAAAGACGCTATACATATATAATCTTATGTATTTCGACACGCTGAATCCGGATCAGGAGTCCGTCTCACCCCATCACGTCAGGTTTAAGAGTATTTGAAGGTCAAATTTTTGTATAAATCCGTTTAAGATGAAATAACTAGAGCTTCCATGGTTTTGATAGTCACTGAATTCGAATTCGAGGTCTGTTTCAGCACATCGGCACAAAATCAAGGTAATTTTGACTGGAGATTCGTTTCTTAGCACCAATGTACCTATTAATAAATTAATTAAAGGCTGGGTTGGCCTAGGGAGGGTCAGGAAGGCCAAATTCAACCCATGAACAAAGACACTAGAAGGAAAAAACTTTAGTACTATGCTCGGGATTTGAACTCAGGTCCTCCAGCTTATTAGTCCAGTGATCTAACGCTGAGCTAACCTCGCCCCCAAGAAAAGAAATTGAATCACTTATTGCTAGGTTTTGATTTTGAGTGAAAAATGGCATCTCAAAGAAAAGGAAGATTTAACTCTTAAACAGTCACCCCGGATCATTTTCCACGAGTGTTATTTGTTTATTAGTTATTTTATTTTCTATTGGAGATTGGAATATCAGGGTTTTACATATCTATTTTATTTTCTATTTAAGATTGAAATATCAGGGTTTTACATATCTATTTTATTTTCTATTTAAGATTGAAATATCAGGGTTTTACATATCTATTTTATTTTCTATTGGAGATTGAAATATCAGGGTTTTACATATCTATTTTATTTTCTATTGGAGATTGGAATATCAGGGTTTTACATATCTATTTTATTTTCTATTGGAGATTGAAATATCAGGGTTTTACATATTTATTTTCTCAGCATGTTTAATCAATTAGTTGATACTGATATCATATTCATAAATGATTCTCTTTACTCAATAATTAGGTTTTTGGTTTTGTGTCAATATGACCCGAGGTGACGGCTTGTGTAATATCTAAACAGATGACGGCTGAAGGGTAAAATTCTGGAATCGACCTAGTAAATGCGAATATTGTTGCACAAAGGGTTAACCTTTCTTCTTAAGAAAGAAATACTTGGAGTTAGTTAGCCGTTGTAGTGATACGAAGACAAGGTATGGTTGGGATTCGGCTAGGAGAAAAAAAAAGTCCGTCACACAGGAGCTGCATAACTAAGCACTTTCCTCAGAATTTGGGTAGTGTAGACTGCTTTCTAGAAAAATTTGCTTAAAATATCCTACATAAATAAAATAAAAACATGAATAGTTCTCTTTTAATTTTGTAATGAGTAACTGATCAATTATTAATTTGCTTCCAGAGTTATGTTTACACATGGTACCTACTACACTACGTAATAAATACAAAAAACCTCATATTATCGTATTTTGATCTAACGCAGGAACAGGATACAGTCCCTCTAGAGGTATAAAGCGCTCCTTGCGGCGGCTTTGTGAACCTATGTCTGGCGGGCTTTTCCATTGACATACATTACAAAGTAAACCCCCCTTTCCGATTGACTGATTCAGCTCATTTTTACAACACTTCTTTCTCATGAGTTACTCACGACGTATACCGCGTTTCGTTACAATACAGCAGAAATTAAGACCGGTATGAGTATATTAGGAATTTGGGTCCAGAGTAAACCCTCCTCCTAATGAACCGATTTAGTTTATTTTTACAACACATATTTACCTGTGGATCACCACTACGAATACCGAGTTTCGTCAAAATATACCAAAAATCACGGCTGGTAGTGGCGAATTGGTAATGTGGGTCCGGAGTAAACCCTCCCCCCTCCTTATGAACCAATTTGGTTCATTTTTATATCTCACTTTCCTCTCTATATTACCACTACGAATACCAAGTTCCGTTGAAATATAACAAATATTACGCCTGACGTGGTCAAATTAGTGTTTTGGGTTCAGGGTAACCCCCCCCCCCCCTTCCGGTGGACCGATTTTGGTGGTTAACGAACTCGTTCAATCGTTTGCTAATTGAATGCTATATACCAAGTTTCGTGACGAAAAAACCAAAACTCTGGCCGCTGTCGTGTTAACAGACACATATATGTATATATATATATATATATATATATATATATATCTATATATATATATATATATATATATATAAATCTTAATGGGGGTCATTTTCGGTGTCTACTAGGTAGGATCGATAAAGATTTGAAGAAATTTTTCAAAAATTCCGTCATGAGTGCAACCTCAATAGCTACTTTCCTTCGGAGAAAAGTGCTAAAACGTCAGACCTTCAAGAAGAAATCTTTATTGGACGTTTCGGCTGCACTTTGGCAGCCTTCCTCGGCTAAAAAATATATACACCTTATAAGTAAGTGCCTTTTTTTTACCTATAAGTTGTATATATTTTTTAGCTGAAGAAGGCTGCCAAAGTGCAGCCGAAACGTCCAATGCAGAAGTCTGCCTGAAGGTCTGACGTTTTAGCGCGGTTCCTCCCTCCCCCATAGGGAGGAACCCCGCTTATAAGGTTGATACAATGAAACAATCCGGAAGTGCCGACTAGAAAATTTTGCGTTTCAGAACCCCTAGAGACCGAAAATGATGGTGGTTCAAATTTGTATATATATATATGTATATATTTATATATATATATATATATATATATATATATATATATATTTGTCTGTTCGCTCTCTAGCTCGAAGACGAATGGTCCGATTTTGATGAAATTTGGTACAAAAATCCGTCGTCCAATTTGAAAGGTCAAGTTCGTTAACCAGCGAAATCCGCCTACCGGAAGATGGCGTTTGGGGCGAAATTCGCGCAAAAAAAATCGTAACGCTTACGTTTTTGAGTTCATAAGCTTCTAAGTACTCGTTTTATATGATTCCTGGGCTAGGAAAACGAATGAAACCATTTTCAAGGCGATAGCTTTAACCGTTTTTGAGAAAATTGGAAAAATATTTTTTGAATACCGTTTTTGGTTTGGGTACTTAGAATCATGGGATTCAGTTGAAACTTTATCTGCATGTTCTACTTTCATTAAAACTAATATGTTGAAAGTTTTGTTACGTTTGGAGTTAAGGAAGGGTTAGAATAAAATATTTTATGAACAGACATGAAAAGTTTTGGGAAGTTCGTATACTTTCATTAATATCTCGAACACGGTTGGGAAATCGTGGTAAGTGGATAGAAACTATTTGAAAGCTTACTAAATTCTCTACAAAAAAGATTCTAAAACTATTTTTGATTAGGTTATGTCAATCGGAGAAATAAGTGCTTAAAACTTCAAATACGTCTGTTTTGTTCTTATGAACGGGTTTTTGTCGTTCTTGTTGTAATTTTTGTCTCTTTCCCTTCGTTTTTTATTGCTTTTTAGTTTTGTAATTTCTTATGTTGCGAAAATTTTGTGTGTAAAACAGGATATGAAAAATGAGGCCAATTTTCTGTTGCTAGAAATAATATAAATTTTGGGAACTTTCTTTAATATCTCGAAAACTGTTTAGAATTTTGGTAAACGGAAGAATACCATTAGAAAGCTTATTAAATGCTCTACATAAAAGGTTCTAATGAAAGTTTTGATTAGGCGATGTCAATCGGAGAAATAAGAGCTTAAAGCTTTAAAGTAATTGATTTCGCTTATTCAAAGTGTTCTTTTCGCCTGTATTTTATTCCTTGTTATTTTTTAATTGCTTATAGTTGGATAATGTATTCGAAAATAAAACAGGTTAAGTAAAATAACAAAAACAATTTATTGTTAGAAATATAGATTTCCAAGATTCCAAGACCTTGCAACTAGCGGGACGGTTTCTTGTGTTGCCGACCCTTCCAGGTCAGATTGTAAATCCTACCTTTCAAGACTGGTGGAACCAAAATATAACTGTCAGGGTTCGGTCACTGCTACTTAATAAAACTACATTTTATCGTAAAAATGGTTTTATTGTGCCGACGTTTCGGCTTGAACTTCAAGCCTTCATCAGGGCTGTAAATACAAGTAGGACATATTTAACACTAATATATGCACATATCTATGTAAATATATATATATATATATATATATATATATATATACATATATAATATATATATATTTATATATATGCATATACACATACACATATACACGCACACATATGTACATATATATGCCCACATACCTACACATATGGGGTATGTATTATTAAGTAGCAGTGACCTAACCCGGACAATCCCTACCTTGCATCATCAACGGTCAACGATCTCCTCTCAACAAAATAATAACTGCTTCTATTTTAATCTTTCGAAATTAGACTAGGGATAAGAACGGAACCGCGCTAAGATGAGGCAGTTCCTGCGAGTCGGACTTTTTTTCTCCTAGCCGAATCCCAAACACACCTTGTCTTCTAAATACTTGGAGGCGTACTGGCCTATTAAAATGCGCGCCCTTGAATCTCGCGTGGCGGTCTTGAAAATAAGCTGAAATGAAGAAAGTAGAATGCTGTGTTCAAAGCGCAGACTTCTACCTGCGTAAGCAAAGTCCGACGCGCCAAGTCCTTGGGCCTAAGCTCTCATTCAGCTGGACTTACGACCGCGTGAGCAGCTACTTAACTTTATGC
Organism: Gonocerus acuteangulatus; assembly: GCA_946811695.1. Classification (NCBI taxonomy): domain Eukaryota; kingdom Metazoa; phylum Arthropoda; class Insecta; order Hemiptera; family Coreidae; genus Gonocerus; species Gonocerus acuteangulatus. The sequence goes on from OX328130.1 coordinate 5,412,767, forward strand.
TTTATTTACAGCTAGAAACTCTTTCAGCTCAGAGGGAATTCGCTGTGGTAGAGCAGACTAAAAGGTATTCTCAGGTACTATAGAAGCAAGGCGTGTTTTGCTCAGTGTTCGAAACTCGGGTATTTCATTTTACTCTCTGATCAAACAGCTACTTCTTGCCAGTTCAGTTTTTGGCTTTCGCTCGACTGAGATTAACTTCCTCAACGGGACGATTAAAATAATTAATTATGCCTGAATACTTTTTCCATTCTAACAGTGTGTTATATTCTAACTAGTCTTAACGGGGGTCTTTTTCCATTCTAACTAGTCATATATTCTACATTTCGTTTAATTTTCACTGCTATCCATTTTTTCGACATACATCCGGTAATACGAAATATTTGATAATCCGGTATGCTTCAAGTCCTGAACGCGCCGAATTAAAGGTAGTTTACTGTAATTAATTATTAAATGAGTATATATATGTGTGTATATATATATATATGTATATATAGGTATTTGTGATTTCCTAATCACTGATGCAAGAATGTTGCTGTCAAGTTTTATCCATAAGAAGTTTCCACCCCCATCCCTGTATTCTGCCCGGTGTATCCTAGCGATCATGCAGCTTGCGAGATAGTCCATCCAGCATCATCATGAAGAACTCCTCGTCATCGCCGATAGTTCCCTAGAGATCAGTACCTGTAGGATGAGTCAGTGGTCAGTGGTTCCCGTGGGAGCTGTTGAGTCTGGACAGTACTGCTCCTCAACAGTAGTTCGCTCTCTATAGCTCTCACCAACGGGACGATAAACGAGGTTTTTCTGGATGCTCGGTCAGCACTTATTTCTGGCTAAATATAACTAGGAGTTTTCAAGGAATTCCTCAAGGTATCATGTTTGTATCTTTATTATTTCGTTTTTTTTTATTTATTTATTTTTAATATTTTATTTTTAATTATTCGTGTTCCTACTGCCAAGGCCATCGTGTTATATTACGGTGGTTCAAATTTGTATATATATATATATATATATATATATATATATATATATATATATATATATATATGTATATATTTATATATATATATATATATATATATTTTTTTTTTTTTTTTTTTTTTTAGATGGAACGGCATTTTTCTCCAGCGGTGGTACTCCTCCTCACTTCTTCCCGGAATATTTCGATGGATTCATCTCCATCTTCTTCAGCCAGGTACTTGTTTCTTCCTCGGTGGTAGCCAATTTCCCTTGGCTACCACCGAGGAAGAAACAAGTACCTGGCTGAAGAAGATGGAGATGAATCCATCGAAATATTCCGGGAAGAAGTGAGGAGGAGTACCACCGCTGGAGAAAAATGCCGTTCCATCTAAAAATACTATCCCAGCGACGAAAAATAACATCAAATATATATATATATATTTGTCTGTTCGCTCATTTCTGGCTTCCCTGATGGTCCGATTTTGATGAAATTTGGTACAAAAATCCGTCGTTCAATTTGAAAGGTCAAGTTCGTTAACCAGCAAAATCCGCCCACTGGAAGATGGCGTTTGGGGCGAAATTCGCGCAGAAAAAATCGTAACGCTTTTGATTTCATAAGCTTGTAAGTACTCTTTTTATAGGCTACTTGGGCTAGAAAAACGAATGAAACCATTTTCAAGGCGATAGCTTTAACCGTTTTCGAGAAAATTGGAAAAATAGTTTTTGAATACCGTTTTCGGTTTGGGTACTTAGAATCACGGGATTCAGTTGAAACATTATCTGCATGTTCTACTTTCATTAAAACTAATATGCTGAAAGTTATGTTACGTTTGGAGTTAAGGAAGGGTTAGAATAAAATATTTTATGAACAGACATGAAAAGTTTTGGAAACTTCGTATACTTTCATTAATATCTCGAACACGGTTGGGAAATCGTGGTAAGTGGATTGAAACTATTTGAAAGCTTACTAAATTCTCTACAAAAATGATTCTAAAACTATTTTTGATTAGGTTATGTCAATCGGAGAAATAAGTGCTTAAAACTTCAAATACGTCTGTTTTGTTCTTATGAACGGGTTTTTGTCGTTCTTTTTGTAATTTTTGTGTCTTTCCCTTGGTTTTTTATTGCTTTTTATTTTTGTAATTTCTTATGTTGTATTTGTAAGGAAAATGTATTTGTGTGTAAAACAGGATAGGTAAAATGAGACCAATTTTCTGTTGCCAGAAATAATGAAATGTTTTGGGAACTTCGTATAATTTCTTAATGTCTCGAAAACGGTTGAAAATCTTGGGAAGCAAAAGGTTACCATTCGATAGCTTACTAAATGGTCTACAAAAAAGGTCCTAAAGAAAGTTTTGAATATGTGATGTCAATCGGAGAAATAAGTGCCTAAACTTTGAAGTAATTGATTTCGTTTATTCGAACAGTTCTTTTTGTCCGTTTTTATTCCTATTTTTTCATTGCTTATAGTTGGATAATGTATTTGACAATAAAATAGATTAATTATAATAAGAAAAACAATTCATTGTTAGAAATATATCAGGCTGTACCGTATGAAATGTCAGTTTTGGATTTGCCGATTTCCTTCTAATGTCTTGAAACTGTCGAGGCTCCTAATCCGAGTTCTTTGGCATATTCCCTAGTGTTTGCAATTGCTTATAGTAGTCAAATGTATTTGCCAATAAAACAGGATACGTATAATTAGAATATTTTATTTTTGCGGTATCTTGGGGTTCTCAGATCCCTTATGAATATCTATTAGGCCCCCTTCGTATTTTTTCCTTAATATCTCGAAAAGGGTTAGGAGATCGTGGCAATTGAAATGTAACAGTTCGAAAGCTTACTAAATTCTCTACAAAAAATGTTTTGAAGAAATGTTTGATGGGGTCGTCACATTAGGAGAAATAAGTGCTTAAAACTTAGTTAGTTTCCTTTATTTAAACGGATCTCTTCCCGCAGTTTTTTTTTCACTGCTCGTTATTTTTGTACTTGCTTAGAGCAGAAAACAAATCGCAACGATTAAATTTTTGAGTTCATATGCTTGTAAGTACTCGTTTTGTAGGCTTCTTGGCCTAGGAAAACGAATGAAACCATTTTTAAGGCGATAGCTTTAACCGTTTTCTAGAAAATTGGGAACATATTTGCTGAATAACGTTTTTGGTTTTGGTACAAAAAATCATGGGATTCAGTTGAAACATTTTTTGCATGTTCAAATTTTATCAAAACTAATAACTTAGACTTTTGGTTACGTTTGGAGTTAAGGAAGGGTTAGAAGAAAATATTTTATGAACAGACATGAAAAGTATTGGGAGCTTCGTATACTTTCATTAATATCTCGAACACGGTTGGGAAATCGTGGTAAGTGGATAGAAACTATTTGAAAGCTTACTAAATTCTCTACAAAAATGATTCTAAAACTATTTTTGATTAGGTTTTGTCAATCGGAGAAATAAGTGCTTAAAACTTCAAATACGGCTGTTTAGTTCTTATGAACGGGTTTTGGTCGTTCTTTTTGTAATTTTTGTCTCTTTCCCTTAGTTTTTTATTGATTTTTATTTTTGTCATTTCTTATGTTAGGAAAATGTATTTGTTTGTAAAACAGGATAGGTAAAATGAGACCAATTTTCTATTGCTAGAAATAATGAAAAGTTTTGGGAACTTCGCATAATTTCTTAATATCTCGAAAACGGTTGAAAATCTTGGGAAGCGAAAGGTTACCATTCGAAAGCTTACTAAATGCTCTACAAAAAATGTTCTGACGAAAGTTTTAATTAGGCGATGTTAATCGGAGAAATAAGTGCTTAAAACATTAAAGTAATTGATTTCGTTTATTCGAACGGTTTTTTTTTTGTCTGTTTTATTCCTTGTTATTTCTTAATTGCTTATAGTTGGATAATGTATTTTACAATAAAACTGGTTAAGTAAAATAACAAAACAATTTATTGTTAGAAATATAGATTTCCTAGATTCCAAGACCTTGTAACTAGCGGGACCCTTTCTAGTGTTAGCCGACCCTTCCAGGTAAGATCGTAAATCAAGACCTTTGAAGACTGGTGGAACCAAAATAATAACTGCTTCTATTTTAATCTTCAGGCGATTCGCCAAAGTTGCGAAGCCTTATCAATAAATAAATATTTTAATCTTTCCAAATTAGACTAGGGATAAGAACGGAACCGCGCTAAGATGATGCAGTTCCTGCGAGTCGGACTTTTTTTTGGTAAGAGTTATCCAAATGGGCGGACTGCAAATGAAACTTCCTTGCATTCTGTAACTATATTTCCGGTCTTCCCTACATGTTTCAAATCCTGTGATATGTCTACAGTGTAAAATTTTATAAATACAGAGACATACAGCCTCAACTTAAGGATTAATACAACCTTGTATTCTATTTTTTTTTTAGCATTTTTGTTTCTTTGGGCTTAAATTTTTCCTTAATTAATCATAAATTATATCCAAATCGTCTATGTGGAGGAAAGGTTTTTAAATGTACCTTTATACTCACCATTTGAAACTTAAAAACTTTTTCTTTTTTTCTTTATTACGAGAAATTATGAAAAAAATTATCATTTCAGTACATTAAGCTTTAAGTAAATATGGAATGGTTGGGATTCGGCTAAATAAACCTCAATATGATTTTGTTTTAAAAAATCTATATTTCGGACGTTTCGGCTACTCATTGGTAGCCTTCGTCAGCTAAAATGACAAAAAAAAAGAAATTAATACAGAAACCAAAGAAATTTATAATTGTGATAGGTAACAGAACTATAGATACAATTAACTTATAAAAGAACATATCGTCTTAAATTCTTAGAATGAGTAGAATGAAAAAGTAAATAGGTACAATAATTGATTTTAATTTACTAATTACTATTAAAATCAATTATTGTATCTATTTACTTTTTCATTCTACTCATTCTAGGAATTTAAGACGATATGTTCTTTTATAAGTTAATTGTATCTATAGTTCTGTTACCTATCACAATTATAAATTTCTTTGGTTTCTGTATTAATTTCTTTTTTTTTGTCATTTTAGCTGACGAAGGCTACCAATGAGTAGCCGAAACGTCCGAAATATAGATTTTTTAAAACAAAATCATATTGAGGTTTATTTAGCCGAATCCCAACCATTCCAAATTTACTTGTCACCTCGACGGCTAACTATCTAATCATCATGATTATGCTTTAAAGTCATATTTACCAGAACTGTTTTCGAATCGGGCGCTACGCTAGAGCCTTCAATTTTCACCCGATCAACTTTTCAAGCAAGTAGGATTTTTTATTTTTTTTTTTTTTCAATTTTCCATAGATTTTTAAATTGAACATGAAGAATTCTTCAAAACTTTCGAAGAAATTAATATTTCATATACATGCTACGTACTTTTCAAGATTTAGCCTTATTCTTTCAAAATCATTTTAGTTTTTGTGATTAAAAATTGCCGCCAGCAGACGTCGCCCGTGGAAAAAAGAGGCTTTCCGTTCGTCAGAAACGTCGCCGCCATTTTGTTTTCGAAAATTAACTCTCTTTTTTTGGAACATTGACATCCCATATGGAAATTTGTTACTATACATGATTATTATAATTTATTCTTCTTTATATATGGGAGGCCGGGGGCTGTGTGTGTTAAGTCGTGAGCACTTAACACTCTATGCCAAGGGTCGTGGGTTCGATTCCCATTAGAGGTGGTGGCTTTTCATTAGAAAAAGAAAAGGCCTATCCTGGCTATAAAAGGGTGGTGACCTATAGATAACCCGCCCTAAAATTCTTAGTTAATTATAATGGACATTAAAATTTAAAAATTCTTTATATATATATATATATATATATATATATATATATATATATATATATATTGTTATTGTACCCAATCAGGTCTTAAATAATTCTCCTCTCTGCTTCACATCCTTCATATGCTAGGAGCATTTAGGAGGTATGGAATACTACAAATCTAGAACTTGGAATCGTATACAACTACATCACTATTACACCCAAAAAAAAACAATGTTTTTTCTGAACTAAGTAATCTTATTTAATTTATTTTTAAGGTTTTTATGAAACATTTTTACTGATGAAATCAAAATTGGGGGGGGGGATGCAGCCCCCCCCCTTGTATAAGTCCATGATATATAAACTTCCCATCAAAAAAATCGCAACACCTATATATCTCGAAATAGCTTTAGTTTAAGAAATCAGACCTTGACTAGTTTTATTTTATTTGTATTAATGGGATTAGTCACATGAGAAAGATTAGGAATTGAGGCGTCTAGGATCAAAACAAGACACATCAGTGAAACCAATATGTTCAGGAAACACAAAAAACAGAACAAGTCTTATGGCTAATTTTATACATGAGTATACTTTTCTTAAAAGTTGTATCACAGGAGAATGTTTTGGGGGAATTTGAGAAGTTCATCTGTTAAAATATCTATTTTGAAGGATTTTTTTACTTTTTTATTACTGATGTATGCCTTTTTTATTACTGCTGTATGCCTTTTTTATTACTGCTGTATGCCTTTTTTATTACTGCTGTATGCCTTTTTTATTACTGATGTATGCCTTTTTTATTACTGATGTATGCCTTTTTTATTACTGCTGTATGCCTTTTTTATTACTGATGTATGCCTTTTTTATTACTGATGTATGCCTTTTTTATTACTGATGTATGCCTTTTTTATCACTGATGTATGCCTTTTTTATTACTGATGTATGCCTTTTTTATTACTGCTGTATGCCTTTTTTATTACTGATGTATGCCTTTTTTATTACTGATGTATGCCTTTTTTATTACTGATGTATGCCTTTATTACTGATGTATGCCTTTTTTATTACTGATGTATGCCTTTTTTATCACTGATGTATGCCTTTTTTATTACTGATGTATGCCTTTTTTATTACTGCTGTATGCCTTTTTTATTACTGATGTATGCCTTTTTTATTACTGATGTATGCCTTTTTTATTACTGATGTATGCCTTTTTTATTACTGATGTATGCCTTTTTTATTACTGATGTATGCCTTTTTTATCACTGATGTATGCCTTTTTTATTACTGATGTATGCCTTTTTTATTACTGATGTATGCCTTTTTTATTATACGGCTGTATGCCTTTTTTATTACTGATGTATGCCTTTTTTATTACTGCTGTATGCCTTTTTTATCACTGATGTATGCCTTTTTTATTACTGATGTATGCCTTTTTTATTACTGATGTATGCCTTTTTTATTACTGATGTATGCCTTTTTTATTACTGATGTATGCCTTTTTTTATCACTGATGTATGCCTTTTTTATCACTGATGTATGCCTTTTTTATTACTGATGTATGCCTTTTTTATTACTGCTGTATGCCTTTTTTATCACTGATGTATGCCTTTTTTATTACTGATGTATGCCTTTTTTATTACTGATGTATGCCTTTTTTATCACTGATGTATGCCTTTTTTATTACTGATGTATGCCTTTTTTATTACTGATGTATGCCTTTTTTATTACTGCTGTATGCCTTTTTTATTACTGATGTATGCCTTTTTTATTACTGCTGTATGCCTTTTTTATCACTGATGTATGCCTTTTTTATTACTGATGTATGCCTTTTTTATTACTGCTGTATGCCTTTTTTATTACTGATGTATGCCTTTTTTATTACTGATGTATGCCTTTTTTATTACTGATGTATGCCTTTTTTATTACTGATGTATGCCTTTTTTATTACTGATGTATGCCTTTTTTATCACTGATGTATGCCTTTTTTATCACTGATGTATGCCTTTTTTATTACTGATGTATGCCTTTTTTATTATACTGCTGTATGCCTTTTTTATTACTGATGTATGCCTTTTTTATTACTGCTGTATGCCTTTTTTATCACTGATGTATGCCTTTTTTATTACTGATGTATGCCTTTTTTATTACTGATGTATGCCTTTTTTATTACTGATGTATGCCTTTTTTATTACTGATGTATGCCTTTTTTTATCACTGATGTATGCCTTTTTTATCACTGATGTATGCCTTTTTTATTACTGATGTATGCCTTTTTTATTACTGCTGTATGCCTTTTTTATCACTGATGTATGCCTTTTTTATTACTGATGTATGCCTTTTTTATTACTGATGTATGCCTTTTTTATTACTGATGTATGCCTTTTTTATCACTGATGTATGCCTTTTTTATTACTGATGTATGCCTTTTTTATTACTGATGTATGCCTTTTTTATTACTGATGTATGCCTTTTTTATTACTGATGTATGCCTTTTTTAGCGCGGTTCCTCCCTCCCCCATAGGGAGGAACCCCGCTTATAAGGTTGATACAATGAAACAATCCGGAAGTGCCGACAAGAAAATTTCGCATTTCAGAACCCCTAGAGACCGAAAATAACGGTGGTTCAAATTTGTATATATATATATATATATATATATATATATATATATATATATGTATATATTTATATATATATATATATATATATATATATATATATATATATATATATATATTTGTCTGTTCGCTCATTTCTGGCTTCCCTGATGGTCCGATTTTGATGAAATTTGGTAAAAAAATCTGTCGTCCAATTTGAAAGGTCATGTTCGTTAACTAGCAAAATCCGCCCACTGGAAGATGGCGTTTGGGGCGAAATTCGCGCAAAAAAAATCGTAACGCTTACGTTTTTGAGTTCATAAGCTTGTAAGTACCCTTTTTATAGGCTTCTTGGGCTAGGAAAACGAATGGAACCATTTTCAAGGCGATAGCTTTAACCGTTTTCGAGAAAACTGAAAAAATAATTTTTGAAAGCCGTTTTTGGTTTGGGTACTTAGAATCAAGGGATTCTGTTGAAACATTTACTGCATGTTCTACTTTCATTAAAACTAATATGTTGAAATTTTGGTTGCGTTTTGAGTTAAGGAAGGGTTAGAATAAAATATTTTATTAACAGGCATAAAAAAATTTTGGTAACTTTGTATACTTTCCTTAATATCTCGAAAAAGGTTGAGAATTTGGGAAACGGAAGAATGCCATTAGAAAGATTACTAAATGCTCTACAAAAAAGGTTCTAATGAAAGTTTTGATTAGGCGATGTCAATCGGAGAAATAAGTGCTTAAAACTTTAATGTGATTGATTTCGCTTATTCGAACTGTTCTTTTTGTCTTTGATTTTGATACTTAAAATTATGGGATTCAGTTGAAATATTTTCTGCATGTTTGAATTTCATCAACACTAATATGTTAAAATTTTGGTTACGTTTGGAGCTAAGGAAGGATTAGAATAAAATATTTTATTAACAGACATGAAATGTTTTGGGAACTTCGTATACATTCCCTAATATCTCGAAGACGGTTAGGATTATTGGTAAACGGAGGGTTACCATGCGAAAGCGTACTAAATGTTCTACAATAAAGATTCTGAAACAATTTTTGAATAGGCTATGTCAATCGGAGAAATAAGTGCTTAAACTTTGAAGTAATTGATTTCGTTTATTCGAACGGTTCTTTTTGTTTGTTTTTATTCCTTGTTATTTTTTAATTGCTTAAAGTTGGATAATGTATTTGACAATAAAACAGATTAATTAAAATAAGAAAAACAATTCATTGTTAAGAATATATCAGGCTGTACCGTATGAAATGTCAGTTTTGGATTTGTCGATTTCCTTCAAATGTCTTGAAACTGTCGAGGCTCCTACTCCGAGTTCTTTGGCATATTCCCTAGTGTTTTTAATTGCTTATAGTAGTCAAATGTATTTGTCAATGAAACAGGATACGTATAATTAGAATCAATATTTTGTTTGTTAGAATTCGAAGATGCCGTATGAATATCTAGATGTGACAGTACTGGTGTTGATTTCGTTCTTTAGAATTATTCTTGGTATTCCCTATTTTCATCTGTTACCTATAGTTTTTTATTGTTAGTAGATTTTTCTTATTGATTATAGAATATTAATCTATTTGGCTATAAAACAGGATACGTAAAATTAGTGACAATATTTCGGAGATTTCTGAGCGAAATACGTTTAAGATTTTCTACCACCACGAACGGCTTTTTTCCTCTATTTTTATCCACTAGATAGGCTTTATTTTGCATATTATTCTATATATGTTTTATTCAGCAGGGAATTCTGATGAAATGTCGTGTTTTTGCTGTGGATTTTAATTACGATGTGTATAAGATTGGATAACATATAGAGTCTACATAGTTAAGAACCGACGACGGAGGATTACTTCTTGCTATGACTTAGTCTACATACGTATATTAAGTCCTAAATCCAATCCTCCTAAAGTTCAATGCCCGTAGAAACCAGGGGGCCGCAGGAAATTTACCTGCTAAGAGTTAATCCTCAAGAGCTGTAAATATACCCCAGGTATCTGCCGACACAAATACAAAGCCTAGGCGGAGAGCACCCCAAAAACACAGATCCAAACATAGGTTATATACTAAATATTCATAAAGACTACTTAGTTGTAAACCGATTCATCAATTAGCAATCAATAGTTCTCAACAAAGGTTATATACTAAATATTGATAAAAAGTATTTAATTAGAAAAAAAAAACAATATTCCACAAGACTTGTTTTTGGTCCATTTGTGTCTACTCCATAGACTTAATTAGGTATATTATTCTATTGTAGTTGGGCAACTAAACTTTGTTTTATTTTGTTAAATAAAGTTTTTTTTTCTTGATTTGTTATTCGTCAAGACTATTATTTGTCCTTGTGTATTTACTAGATAGGTTTTATTCAACATATTATTCTATATAGGCTATATTAGGCAGGGTTTTCTACTCAATCTTGTGTACTTCTTCTTGATCCTTCTGTACATGGGCGTATATAAAAACAATTTCGGGGGGGGGGGGGGGCTGAGACCATTTCCAGGGTATGGAATACTAAATATTTAGAGCTTGGAATAGTTTTAGGCAACTAAAACACTATTACACGTAAAATAAAATATGTTTTATGAACTAAGTGATCTTATTTAATTTATTTTTAAGGGTTTTACGAGACGTTTTTATCATCAATTCAAAATTTCGGGAGGGGCTGCAGCCCCCTCAGCCCCCCCCCTCATATACGCCCATGCTTCTGTATCCTCTAGAAAGGCTTTATTGGGCATATTTTGTATTGATTTATAGAGCTTTGCTTTAGAATGAGAGCCAGATTCTGTAATTTCCGCTTCTGTGTAAAAGTTAGCTACTGTCGGTGTCCCTGACGCCTTAATATCACTTTTATTCGAGATGTTCGAGAGGATTTTGACAATTTTCACGAGATATATAAAAAAAATAAGTTTATTTTTTTTCTAAGCCTATCAAATGGCACTGGGACATGAACGGAACCGCGCTAAGATGCTGCAGTTCCTGCGAGTCGGACTTTTTATTACTGCTGTATGCCTTTTTTTTTACTGATGTATGCCTTTTTTATTACTGCTGTATGCCTTTTTTATTACTGCTGTATGCCTTTTTTATTACTGATGTATGCCTTTTTTATTACTGCTGTATGCCTTTTTTATTACTGATGTATGCCTTTTTTATTACTGATGTATGCCTTTTTTATTACTGATGTATGCCTTTTTTATTACTGCTGTATGCCTTTTTTATTACTGATGTATGCCTTTTTTATTACTGATGTATGCCTTTTTTATTACTGATGTATGCCTTTTTTATTACTGCTGTATGCCTTTTTTATTACTGATGTATGCCTTTTTTATTACTGATATATGCCTTTTTTATTACTGATGTATGCCTTTTTTATCACTGATGTATGCCTTTTTTATTACTGATGTATGCCTTTTTTATTACTGCTGTTTTTTTATTACTGATGTATGCCTTTTTTATTACTGCTGTATGCCTTTTTTATCACTGATGTATGCCTTTTTTATTACTGATGTATGCCTTTTTTATTACTGATGTATGCCTTTTTTATCACTGATGTATGCCTTTTTTATTACTGATGTATGCCTTTTTTATTACTGCTGTATGCCTTTTTTATTACTGATGTATGCCTTTTTTATTACTGATGTATGCCTTTTTTATTACTGATGTATGCCTTTTTTATCACTGATGTATGCCTTTTTTATCACTGATGTATGCCTTTTTTATTACTGATGTATGCCTTTTTTATTATACTGCTGTATGCCTTTTTTATTACTGATGTATGCCTTTTTTATTACTGCTGTATGCCTTTTTTATCACTGATGTATGCCTTTTTTATCACTGATGTATGCCTTTTTTATTACTGATGTATGCCTTTTTTATTACTGCTGTATGCCTTTTTTTTACTGATGTATGCCTTTTTTATTACTGATGTATGCCTTTTTTATCACTGATGTATGCCTTTTTTATTACTGATGTATGCCTTTTTATTACTGATGTATGCCTTTTTTATTACTGCTGTTTTTTTATTACTGATGTATGCCTTTTTTATTACTGCTGTATGCCTTTTTTATCACTGATGTATGCCTTTTTTATTACTGATGTATGCCTTTTTTATCACTGATGTATGCCTTTTTTATTACTGATGTATGCCTTTTTTATTACTGCTGTATGCCTTTTTTATTACTGATGTATGCCTTTTTTATTACTGATGTATGCCTTTTTTATTACTGATGTATGCCTTTTTTATTACTGATGTATGCCTTTTTTTGAAGACAACTTTCAACTTCAGCATTAAAAAACAACATGATCTATTGAGCTTTGAAAATCCTTTCCTTTTCCAGTATATAGAGGACATTTTGAACTTTTAAAATCAACTGTTATCTGAAAATCTTAAAAATAGTGATGTGTATTGTTTTGATTCTAGACGCCTCAATTATTCATATTATTGTTACTCATTATTTTTAACAACTGAAGGATTAAAAATGTTGTTTATAGATTTTTATTCTTTGTCTTTCAGTCTGTTTTTATCTTTTGTTTACTTTGTATACAACCTTACTCCTGTTGGTATTTGAAAAGTGCTCTACCATGTTCTAGGGGGGCATTTCTTGGGAGGCATCTATCGATTTAGGGCTTAACAAAGCTGGGGCTTTGAGTGTTTTAAGGTATTTGAAAACAATGTTACAAGATCATCTGCCTATTGTAGTGAAGCATTGCTTACCCATCTTTTCCATAGGAATATTGTTGTCCATATAAAAACAGGAGAAATATGTAGATGGTATAATGAAATTATAAATACAACTTAAACCATTGTTTATTATTGCACTCCCCTGCGTTGGCTACACATAGAACAACATTTTTGAGGAAATATATAACACAAAACAGCGATTACATATATTAAAGAATATCCTTGTTGTCAACAGCTTAGATCTATTCAATTCAATTTTCTTTTTTCTATTAAAAGTTTGTGCAATTTAAGATATACTCGAATTAAGACCCAAAATTGAATTTAGAATATTTATTTTTTATTATATTTCTATTTAGGAGAGTATTAATGTTATGTATGATACATTGTTATAAGTATATATATATATATATATATATATATATATATATATATATATATATATATATTTTATTACTTTCCTATTATTTTTATTGAAAAGGGGAATTCATTATTAATAATTACTTAGTAATAATTCACTATTAGAAGAGATAAGTGTATTGTTATTATTCTGCAATGTGCAGAATCATGAACTTGTTTTTTTATATATGTTATATATATATATATATATATATATATATATATATATATATATATATATATATATATATATTCATATTTTAATATTGTGTATTTTTAAGTATTATATATACATATTATTTTCTTATGTAGCATATAATTATTAGTAATCTATGTCGCGTCCATTAACATCTACTTACACCAAATGGTCCAGATTCCATGGCTATACGATGTTATAAGTCAATAAATACTATTCTATTCTATTCTATTCATTGCTTACCCATGATAATGCTTGGCCACATTTGGCAGCTTGTGTTTCTGATTTCCTCAACATGAGACGTCCAGACCTTAATCAAATTCGACGAGTGTGGGAATAACTTAAAAAGAAAGTTTGGTGACAGGCTTTACCTCCTACTCCCATTGAAATGGTCTTTATTGGAGGAGTAGAGTAAGATATTCCAAGAATTTATGAAAAACGTTTTTATGAATATTCCAAAGAGCATGGAAGGACCAAATCCTTATTCTCTTCAACAACTTTAAACCCTCTGTAATGTTCTCGGGTTATTTTTAGAGCAGCCCCCACCACAGTGATTTTCTAGTACCTGTTACTATTGCTAGCTACCTAAACAGCTTAATCAAACATATGTATGTTATTATAATAATATACATTCATCATTCCAGTGATGATATAAACACTTTCATAAATATGAAATTGTTTATAGACTCCTGTGGAGGGAGTGCAAGACAGGTGAGGATCTATTCAGAAAAATCGTTTCAGACATCAAGAAATACTAGTCCCAGAAAGCTAACCTATCTTAGGAATTCAATTGTTGATAAAAATTTAAATTTAAATTTTAACGTCCATTATTATTAACTACAAATTTTGGGACGGGTAATCTATAGGTTTCCAAGCTTTTCTAGTAAGGGTAGGGCTGATGCCTTTTCTTTTTTTCTAAAGAAAAGCCACCACATCATCATGGAAATCGACCCCACAACCTTTGGCACAGAGTATTAAGTGCTCACGCCTTAACACTCATGGCCACCGGACCTCCTTCTTGATAAAAGCGGATCTTTTAATAAATCGAATAACATATTTTTCTAATCAAATATCACTTTTTTGTCAACTATTTATAATTACTACATGGAGGCCCAGTGGCCGTGAGTGTTGTGGGCCGTGCGTGTTAAGGCATGAGCACTTAACACTCCGTGCCAAAGGTCATGGTTTTGATTCCCACTAGGGGTGGTGGTTTTTCTTTAGAAAAAAGAAAAGGCATCAGCCCTATTCTGCCTAGAAAAGGGTAGTTACCTCTAGATAATCTGTCCTAAAATTCTTAGTTAATAATAATGGACGTTAAAATTTAAATAAATAAATAATCACCATTTATGTTATTTTTACCGATATGGTGCTCTGTAAAGAGTGCTGATTTTATATTTATGTTATTTTTACCGATATGGTGCTCTGTAAAGAGTGCTGATTTTATATTTATGTTATTTTTACCGATATGGTGCTCTGTAGAGAGTGCTGATTTTATATTTATGTTATTTTTACCGATATGGTGCTCTGTAGAGAGTGCTGATTTTATATTTATGTTATTTTTACCGATATGGTGCTCTGTAAAGAGTGCTGATTTTATATTTATGTTATTTTTACCGATATGGTGCTCTGTAGAGAGTGCTGATTTTATATTTATGTTATTTTTACCGATATGGTGCTCTGTAGAGAGTGCTGATTTTATATTTATGTTATTTTTACCGATATGGTGCTCTGTAGAGAGTGCTGATTTTATATTTTTGTTATTTTTACCGATATGGTGCTCTGTAGAGAGTGCTGATTTTATATTTATGTTATTTTTACTGATATGGTGCTCTGTAGAGAGTGCTGATTTTATATTTATGTTATTTTTACCGATATGGTGCTCTGTAGAGAGTGCTGATTTTATATTTATGTTATTTTTACCGATATGGTGCTCTGTAGAGAGTGCTGATTTTATATTTATGTTATTTTTACCGATATAGTGCTCTGTAGAGAGTGCTGATTTTATATTTATGTTATTTTCACCGATATGGTGCTCTGTAGAGAGTGCTGATTTTATATTTATGTTATTTTTACCGATATGGTGCTCTGTAAAGAGTGCTGATTTTATATTTATGTTATTTTTACCGATATGGTGCTCTGTAGAGAGTGCTGATTTTATATTTATGTTATTTTTACCGATATGGTGCTCTGTAGAGAGTGCTGATTTTATATTTATGTTAGTTTTACGGATATAGTGCTCTGTAAAGAGTGCTGATTTTATATTTATGTTATTTTTACCGATATGGTGCTCTGTAGAGAGTGCTGATTTTATATTTATGTTATTTTTACCGATATGGTGCTCTGTAGAGAGTGCTAATTTTATATTTATGTTATTTTTACCGATATGGTGCTCTGTAAAGAGTGCTGATTTTATATTTATGTTATTTTTACCGATATGGTGCTCTGTAGAGAGTGCTGATTTTATATTTATGTTATTTTTACCGATATAGTGCTCTGTAAAGAGTGCTGATTTTATATTTATGTTATTTTTACCGATATGGTGCTCTGTAGAGAGTGCTGATTTTATATTTATGTTATTTTTACCGATATGGTGCTCTGTAGAGAGTGCTGATTTTATATTTATGTTAGTTTTACGGATATAGTGCTCTGTAAAGAGTGCTGATTTTATATTTATGTTATTTTTACCGATAAGGTGCTCTGTAGAGAGTGCTGATTTTATATTTATGTTATTTTTACCGATATGGTGCTCTGTAGAGAGTGCTGATTTTATATTTATGTTATTTTTACCGATATGGTGCTCTGTAAAGAGTGCTGATTTTATATTTATGTTATTTTTACCGATATGGTGCTCTGTAGAGAGTGCTGATTTTATATTTATGTTATTTTTACCGATATAGTGCTCTGTAAAGAGTGCTGATTTTATATTTATGTTATTTTTACCGATATGGTGCTCTGTAGAGAGTGCTGATTTTATATTTATGTTATTTTTACCGATATGGTGCTCTGTAAAGAGTGCTGATTTTATATTTATGTTATTTTTACCGATATGGTGCTCTGTAGAGAGTGCTGATTTTATATTTATGTTATTTTTACCGATATGGTGCTCTGTAAAGAGTGCTGATTTTATATTTATGTTATTTTTACCGATATGGTGCTCTGTAGAGAGTGCTGATTTTATATTTATGTTATTTTTACCGATATGGTGCTCTGTAAAGAGTGCTGATTTTATATTTATGTTATTTTTACCGATATGGTGCTCTGTAGAGAGTGCTGATTTTATATTTATGTTATTTTTACCGATATAGTGCTCTGTAGAGAGTGCTGATTTTATATTTATGTTATTTTTACCGATATGGTGCTCTGTAGAGAGTGCTGATTTTATATTTATGTTATTTTTACCGATATAGTGCTCTGTAAAGAGTGCTGATTTTTTCAAAATAAAATTAGTGTATCATTACTTCTGACACTCACTGTAGATGTAAGGACATTTTAACAGGGATCATTTTCAGCATCTAGTCGGTAGAATGAATAAGTTCTTCAACAATTCTTCCATGTGTGCAACCTCAATAACTTCCTGAACCTTAGATATAATCAGGGCCCCTTATTAAGGGGGAAAGCAACTCAACCTATCTATTGTGCCCTTTCTGAACCTAAAGAGCTTTGAATATCCTAAGCAAATGGTTCTGTAATTAAACAGATGTTTTAATCCACCGTCATAGTTTATTTCTGAAATTCCATTCCAAGGGTCATGGGTTCGATTCCCACTATAGGGAGGTGGATTTTCTTTAAAAAAAAGAAAAGGCAGTAGCCCTATACTGGATAGAAAAGGGCGGTAACCTATAGATAACCCATCCCAGGTAATAATAATGGACTTTAAAATTTAAATAATATATATATTTCTGTAATGAATTTGGAATGGTGATATCCAGGCATATCCATGATATACTGAGATTACACGTACTCTATCTACATTGCATAAAAGCTTGAAGGAAATAACCCAAGCTGAAGAGATTAATGAGCAGAAAATGAAGTATTTTTTCAATTACTATGTAATTAGTACCATATGCTCTAGGAATAATAAACATATTTTCATGAGAGAGGTTATGGTTTATCTTGTTCGTATTTTGTTGAGTTTTATTAAGTTTAAGCCGATTTGAAGGGATTTAGCCTTTGAAGAATGCGTAGTGGTGATACTTTGCAGTATCACTGAAATTGATGAAAATATCAAACACATGTACAATTCTCTCATTATTATTCTGTAAGTTGGATTTTTAAATTAACTTATTGAATTTGATCAACAAATAAACAAAATAGAGTTAGTTATTGTTTAACAGTTCTTATTTATGATTGGTTAGTCACATGTCTATTATTCCTTGAATAATTTAGTTAGTTAAAAAAAAAAAAAAAAAAAAAAAAAAAAATAGATATCGCACTAGTATTTCTAAAGTGACACAACTAAAAAATTGGTGTTTTTCAGTTATGTCAATGAAAGATATCGGTAAATATCTCTTTTCAACCATTAAACTTTATGTACAGCAGCAGAGGGCACAGAGCTTGTATAGCAGAGGGCACTTGTGTCACTCTTCCTGTCTTAATCCTATTCCATTCTACATAGGTAAGAGTGAAACATTTTCATTTGAGTTTTTTTTTTTTTTTTTTTTGAGTTGTGTCACATTAGAAATGCTAGTGCGATATATTGAGGATAAAAACCTAAAAATAATATGTCTTTAGTTTTACTCTTTATTCCGTTAACATTTTTCCCAAGTTTGCATGGGTGTTTTCTTCTTCCAATCTGCAAATATATCCTAAAAATACATCCTAGGGTAAATGCCCCATATTGGCAGATTCCATGCTGGAGTGAGTATACTTGTCAAACACAAAAGGCGACAAATCCCCTAAATTATTGACATTTAATAGAATAATATTCCTAATATATTTGTTTTTGTTAATTTTATTTTGATGTATTTTTATTTGAAGTAGTTTTCGAGCGATTTTTGTTTTCTTTACATTTGGGCAGCAAACTTTATTTTTTTATAAATAAATCTCTAGCAGTAACATGATTTATTTTTATTAAAACTAGGTTGGTAAATGAGAAACGTGTTTGTATTATTTGTTATATGTAATAACATAGAGTTAGCTGCTGGCAGTTTTCTGTGTTTTATGGCTCAGGAAATATCGCGTTTCTTCACAATGTGCTTGGAGTAGGTGTTTACATTTCTTAGAAAATATTAACTCATTCTTGACTTAATGGCTTGTGATTAGAACATCATGCATAAATGCTAAAATTACGCAGTTCCTGCAAGTCGGACATTTTTTGATGCTTTAATGTTAGCTATACCTAACTTTTTTTTTATATTTAGAAATAAAGATATCTTGATGCTGTGTGTACATTCAGAAGGAGTGTCTGTTTTGGGAACAAGAACAAATAAGGGTCTCAACAAAGCAGGATGGATAGTGTGTCTGATTCCCGTTGGGGTTGACTTCTGCTTGTAGTAGGTTGAGTTTTTTCATTAATGGGCTTGCTGAATATATTCCCAAGCACCATGATGGATGTCCTGGAAGGGTGACAACCTGTAGATAGAGCTGTTCTGATGGTGCAAATCCATTGTAAAACATAAAATAAAAAGAATAAATATTAAATAGAAAGGATTTCGTTCCAGAAAGGCTACAATTAAGAATCAGCAACACAGCTCACTCCCATTTACAATGTATTTATCGGAATTCATGTGCTGTGCAGTGGATCAGCAACTTAGAAGAGAAAGGGGGAACCTGAAAAAAAACTACTTTTTTTAATATTTTTATTTTCTGAGTCAGAAAGATGTAGGTAACACAACTCTTCGGCTTGTTTTTCTGGTTCACCTTTAGTTCTCTCACAGTTTCAAGTTATAGTGAATAACACCATCATCATGAAAAATTCAATGTCCGATTTCAAGGCGAATCCTGGGTCTGAAACTCCCCTCCTAGCATTTTATTTTGTTGCCCATAAAACACTCTTATAAATTATAATTAAAACATTTAAATTCAATTGCATGCTTCTTCAATCAATTCCATGGAGTAAACATTCACCTCTGCTATCCGGAAGCACTTCTAGAACTTTGACTTCGATTTCCCAACATCCGGATTTCTTTCTCCTCCAAGGTCCTGTTATCTGCACCTTTGAACCATTTCCTCCGGTGTAACTCTCTCTTGGTTGAAATTAGGGTGGATTTAAGGCTCAAACGATTTAACCCTGGATTGACACCGTGGGGTGAAAAATACCCCACACTTTGTTCTATGGCGTGTTTCTTAAATTCTGTAAATCACAGAGACTCCCTTCTTCTTCCTGAATAATCGCAAGTGCATTATCTGGCATGACCTAATATAGAAAACACCAGTTGTCTGCTAATAGCTGCATGAGAAGGTCGCAAGTTGTAGGTGGGGTATTTTTGACCCCACGGTTTAATTAACGTATGTCTTTTTCGCTCATGAGATAAATCTTCACAGTTCGATCACTTTCATTTTACGGCTTTCCAAGTGCCAAAATGGCCTGAAAACTGTCCAGAAAAGATTTTCTCATTGATTTGGGCTACTAACTGGCGAAAGCTCATGTGGCAGTTAGTACCCAACTGGAGGACATACCAAAACCACTGAAGACTCGGCTGAATTGATTTGGGAGATGAATCAAGTCCTGATGGACCTTCAACATCTTTCCTTACCTTGGACAAACCCGTGAGATGTTCATTTTGTGACAGAAAGGATGACAGGAAGACGAAAACGCTATGTAGTGTGGAGAAGGTCCATGTACACCGATCACCAAAATGTTTTAAATGTTAACGAGCCTCAATTGCACAGAACATTGTTTTTTTCCTAAAGTTCCTATTTTTTATGGCTTTTGATCATTATAGTTTATTGTTCGTAAAAAATATTTTCAGTTTAGTAATATTTTTTTCAGGATAATTATTTAGTGTATGAACAGTATTGAGTTTTAGCATTTCCAAGCTATTTTGTGAATTTTAATTAATAATTTGCAGATCTATTCTTGTTTGAATTTATTTCTTGATGTTTCTGTTCTATATGATGCTGTTGTATAAAAAGTTAAAAGAAAAAAAAATTAAAACTTATTTATTTTCTATATTTTCAGTCTGGGGTAAAATTTACCCCACAGTGTCATCAACGTAGATGTCAATCCAGGGTTAATATTTCAGAAAAAAATATTTTTTCTTAATAATAAAAATGTGTACTTTGTAGATTTAAGAATGAAGTGAAATAATAATGGTTTATTACTGCCTATCATTGTAAAGTCTGTAAGGTATTTTTTATTGTAGCTTTCACTAGAAACTATGCTTTTTGGAAGCCAGTATAAGTCATTGCTTTTGTCACTGTAGTCACACCATTATGCTTTTTAGTTTTTGAACAATTTCTTGAAGATGTACAAGATATCAGTGTGTGAATTGTCAGGTAAACTGGGGTTTAGTCTGAAAATCAATTTATTTGCTTAAAATTAACATTAAACAAAGGTCTCCGAGTAATGTTATTTGCTTAAAATTAACGTTAAACGAAGGTCTCCGAGTAATGTTAATCAATTGAATTGTATTTTTTCTGTTCAGGTATTCTCTCAGAAGTTTTTAGTAAAGTGCGTGAAGACTATGCCTTCAGGATCAATGAACTCAATGCGAAAAAAAGATCCAATGTCATGGATACTACGAACGAAGAGGATATGGTACCATTTCAGATGGAAGCCTTGAAGTCGTTGTTTAAGCAGAACAAGGCTAAAGATACAACAACAAAAAAGAAAGATATGACAACTACTACAGCGAGTACATCGGATTCTTCAACCTTCAGTGAATGTGTAGATTCTTTATCCGCTACTGGAAGTGAAACTCCGAGTAGCTCAGTAGCTGCTCGAAGTACTCAGAAAAGCACAGGGAAGACTAAAACTACTCAAAATACTAATACAAGTAGCAATAGCTCGGCTACAATGTCTCTAGACGCAACTACGAGCAGTACAACAGGTGTTTATCCGATCAGCTGTGATGACAGCGACAGCAGGAGCAATACTGCAGTAGGCTCTTCAACTGTCTGCGTCTGCAGTTCTGTTTCTACTACTGATTCTACTAAATCTACATCGTCTAAAAAAAATGGCAAGAAAACCACACCAAATCCTACTAATGCCGCTACAAAAAAATCAAAGAAAAAAGTTGTGACTGAGTCTTCCATTTCCAAACACAACGGATGGAAAAAACTGAGGAGACTCCTGATGAGCCAAGGATCAAACCCTCCTAAACTCAACGAAAACGTCGAAACAGCGAACTCTACTGATCTCGACTATTCAGAAAGAAATAATACCGATCCAAAAAGTGATTCAATTGAAGAAAATCTGAAGGATAACTCAGATCGTGCCCCTAATAATCAGCCTTTCCAACCGAATGAAGGAGATATAAAAAACGAACAAAGGACGGACCTGATGGAACGCGATGCAACAACAAGGGATACAAGGAGTGGGGAAAGCATTGAAGAGACTGAACCAAACGCTGATTACACCAATGGTTTTATTACAAGAAAACAAGGGTTGTTCGGTAGTTTCCAATCGACAGCAACTGGTAGCATTCAAGCAACCCTCCATGGAAAAGCTACAGCCAAGTATGGCCAACAGAAGAATAACAAAAAACATTTCTTCCACGGAAAACACAAAAAGAAAACAAATGATAATGTAGTTTATCAAAGAAATAGTATGGAGAATGAAATGGACATTAAAAATAAAAAAGATATGAATAATGAAAATTTTTCGGACCCTGAAAGTAATGAACGGAAGAGAGGTAGGAATTTTGTGAATGGCCACACAAAGGAAGTTGGGAATTCAGCGAAGTATAGCGGCTCAAAGCAAAACAAAGAAGTCAGAACCCAAAAGGAAATGAAGACTGAAAGGCAATCAATGCACAATGGTGATGATGAAGAAGCCGGACGTACTGGTGAAAGGAGAGGTAAAGGAATGGCTGATAGAGGGCTCCTGGACGTTGACGACTTCTCTAGCAGTCCTAGAAGCAAGCTAGGGGTTACTGCCAGGGAAGTAAGCATGAGGAGAGGCAGCGATGGCGAGGCTGGGAATCCAGAAGAAGGGGAATATTTGGAACAGAATGGATATAAACATATTTTACCTCAAACAAGGTCTAATTTGAATGGATCCAGAACATCCTTGTATGAACACTTCTCTAAGGATGATGAAAATCATATAGATACAAAGGCGTGTGATGATACCAAACACAGGTCGGATCGCCTTAATGATGCACCGATACATTCTCCAACAATCTTACAAATAGACAACAATAAACATAATAACATATATGAATCTCTGAAACATGTGAGTGAAATCGATGACATAAACAATCAAATTAAGTTGAGAAATATTGATGTAGAAATGCAGCAAAATAAAGAGAACAACCAGCAAGATGGTGGCATGGAAATATACACAGAATCCCAAACTGAACAAATATACAATAATCCTTTAGAAGATTCCCCTGAAGATAAAGAGGATTTCACTGAAAACTACAGCTTTGGAGGAGGAATAAGAAGGAATCTACAGGCTACAGATGAACTCATTGACTCAGATTTCAAAAAAGCTACTTTCAGTAATCGTTTTAAGGATACAAGTGACAAAGAATATCTTGTCGATCAAGCTGAAGATATAAATGAAGATAATATACAAAGGAAAA
Organism: Gonocerus acuteangulatus; assembly: GCA_946811695.1. Classification (NCBI taxonomy): domain Eukaryota; kingdom Metazoa; phylum Arthropoda; class Insecta; order Hemiptera; family Coreidae; genus Gonocerus; species Gonocerus acuteangulatus. The sequence goes on from OX328130.1 coordinate 5,436,047, forward strand.
ATACAAGAGATCCTGAGGATGATGAAGGAATTTATAAGGTAGGAAGTAAATTTATTCTAGAACCCGATCTATCTGACCCAGTAAATGATAATAAGCCGAGTGGGAGCATAATGAAAAGTTATCGTCACTTTAAAAATGCTGAAAATGAGCCCGAGGCTTCTGTAACAACTCTTCCTCAACTTGAAACAGTTCTTGAGAGTGTAAAGTACAAAGGGATGAACTTAAATACTAGACTGAAGGGAACTCAACCTATAGAAGAAGGGTACAACATTCCGATTAGGGAACGTATCAATACGCAGGAGGGAGTTTCAGGTTCGAAAGTAGATTATAGGAATCCTACAATGGAGCTTAGTACAATCCAGAAGGAGGTATCACGACCCAAAGGGGTGTATTATAATACTGATAAACAATACAGAATTAACAATCATATCGAAGCAGAAGGCCAAATGAATGAGGATTTTACTCATTCACCCAGTGAAAACCCTGATGATGATATTGGTAATGATGAAACCGCTGGGAAGAATGAATCCATAGCTGAATATTCCCCGAAACCTGTTGCTGCCTCCCCGAGCAGCCTCTTCAAAACAAGTACTATTTACGGAACAAACAGCTTATTTACTCAAACAGATAATAATCAAATATTTGATGAAATAGATCCTCAAACAGACTCAGATTATTTTTACAGGAGTTCGACAAAAAATCAGGACACCGAAATTAATTTGCTTTTTCATAAAGATTTTCCATATATTGATAATCATTCTCGCAAAAATGAGTCGCTCAATGAGAACTTCTTGACCAAATCGAATTCATTTATTACTGATCAAGTTAATAATAAATGTTCAACAATTCCTCAAGTTCATCGAGCAAATAGTCCCTCGAGGAGTTTCTATCCCAAATATACTATTATGAATTATTTGTCGACTCAAGCTGGTAAAAGAAAATACACAGAGGAAGGTATTACGTCGATATCGCATAAATACCACACTTGGAGAGCTGCAATGGATCAAATACTTACGGATGGAACCAAGAGAGGAATTAGCAGTTTGGATGAGATTTCGACTAAAGTAGATTTAAGCAATAAAAATGATCAAGAGATTCTTGAAATATCTGATAGCCTTCAACATTTCACAACAAAACCCAGTGCTTTTAAAAAAGTATCGACCCCTAGAGTAAGGCCCTTTCAAGAAATAAAGACCAACGTACACAAGCTTTCAAAGGGCATCAAGACATGGAAGTTGCAAGAAGTTAGAACTGGCAGCGAAAAACAGAATTCTATTTCTGAAAAAGAGAGCGTTGAAGAAACTATAAGCCCTCATCTTGTAGATTATAAACAAACATTTAATAGCACAGAACCAAATTTGGATAGTGACGATTGGTTGACAAAACGAAAGCACCTCTATAAAAATGAAAATAATAAACACAGAAGTTTTCACACAGGGATTTTTAATGTAGAACAAATAATGAACATGACAGATAGTAGAACTAATAAATTAAACAAGCCACAATTGGGAACTAAAACTGAAAATGATAAAGGTTTAGATAGTAAAAATTTAACTTTGTCGACATTTCTCTCAAAAAATAATTCTTGTGAGGACTTAGTTGTAAGTACTATATGCACTACAGCTGGTAAGCAGGCTTTGTCAACAATTCTACCAAAAGTTAGTACTTGTGAGGACTTATTTACGAGTACTACATGCACTACAGCTGGTAAGCAGGCTTTGTCGACATTTCTCCCAAAAGTTAGTACTTGTGACAACTTAGTTGTAAGTACTTTATGCACTACTCCTAGTAAGCAGGCTTTGTCAACAATGCTCCCAAAATTTAGTACTTGTGAGGACTCAGTTAAAAGTACTATATACACTACTGCTGGTAAGCAGGCTTTGTCGACAGTTAGTGCTTGTGAGGACTCAGGAGCAAGTAGTAAACGTACTACTACTAGTAAGCAGACTCCGTCGACTTTTCTCCCAAAAGATAGTACCTGCGAGGACTTAGTAACAAGTACTATATGCACTACAGCTGGTAAGCAGGCTTCGTCAACAATTAGTACTTGTGAGGACTTAGGAGCAAGTACTAAACGCACTACTGCTGGTAAGCAGGATTTGTCATCAGTAAGTACTTGTGAGGACTCAGGAGCAAGTACTAAACACACTACTGCTGGTAAGCAGACTCCGTCAACATTTCTCCCAAAAGACAGTACCTGCGAGGACTTAAGGACAAGTATTGTATGCACTACTGCTGGTAAGCAGACGTCTAACGTTCGATTTACAAGTTCAGAATTTCAGAGTACTGAAGAAGTATGTAAAGATGTGTCAAATACAGCCACAAAGGAAAAAGAAAGAACATTCACTAATGAGTGTATATCTAATTTTTCTACTGAGTCAATCAATTGTTCAAAACCAAGTTACGCACAAAAAACAAGTTGGAAACCATTTAATTCTGGCCTGGAAAACGAAAAGTATCTACTTACAACCAAACTTAGTAATGCACCGAGTAGAACTGAACAGCCTAAAAGTTCTTGTAGAGTTGCTGTACCCTCCAAGAACGACCCGGAATGGAAGGATTGGATACCATTGAAGGTTTCTAGATATACGTCTCAGGAGAAAAATCCGACATCGGAACCTTCTTTCCTTCATTATTTGCCACAGGGTTGGGAAGATTCAATTTCAAATAAAAATTCAAAATATATCAAAATGGAAATGGAATCAACGAGTAGTCAATATTCAGAAATGAGTGCAAATAGGGAAATGAGTTCAATAGAAAATCCTGGATATTCTACAACAACTCCCAACATAGGAATCAATGAATGGGGTCCGATCAACTTAAATTCTAAACAAAAAGTATCTTCTTTGGAAATTAATATGGATAAAAAAATAAATGAAATTGAAAACGCACCCAAAAATATATCAAGAGAATATAGTATTGACTCGATAACATCCGGGCCTTTATTTTTAGCTAGTGATCAACAAACGAAAAAAGGAATAAACGTTCTGCAAAACCTTTTAAGAGATATTTTGGAACCTGAATCAGGAAATGTCATTGTTTTTAATGAAACGAAAGAGACAAAACCAACATACCCAGGCAGTGGACAGCCAGCTGAAAACATCGGATTGTTCCATTATCTTCTCAATGAATCATCCCCAAGAAACATCTCTACCGAGAACGTAAATAAGAAACAGAATGGTTTCGCTTCTGTCCAATTTTCTGTAGTGAAGATTCTGCATAGACTACCTCCTAAAGAATTACGACAGGAGCAACTCAATCCCACTCCGTACTTCTTAATCCAAGATTCTAGATATAAAGATTTATTCCACAATCCAATCAAGAAGAATAAACTCTATCTACTCCATGATACAAATAAAGAAAACAATGAAAAAGCAATTGATTTTTTTCAAGACGGTATTGAGAAGAAATTACAAGAAAGAAGCTCAGTAATAAAAGACATGTCTTCACAATTACTTACCACAGAGCAAACTCAAATGCAGCAAAGCTCTTTAGCCTATGAAAAGCCACAAAATGAAGAAAAAGAGAACATCCCGCCCGGAAATGTTAACAATATGTGGAAGAACCGAATTCAATCAATAATCGATAAAAACTCCAAAAGAATCGAGGCTGAGAAAGTTGCCAAAAGAGTAAGCAATGCTTCTTTAAATGAATTGAGCAATATCGTCTATAAAAACCTTTGCCATTTGGATTTAGATCGCTCGGCACTAATCAAATATTTAACAAAAGGAACCGTCAACTCTTTCTATAAAAAGAGAGACCTCTTGGAGGGCTATAGGAAGGACGTAGATAAACGTGAAGCAGATAGAAGAATTATTGGAAAGAAAATGGGAAGCAGAGAACTCCAATATATTCTTCAGCAAAACCTCCCGACTCTTCCATTGAACAAGGAAATGTTTATAAATTACATGGTGACAGGACTGAAGAAAACGACAGTACCTCCGGAAGATGCGAAGTACCCTCGCTACTCCAAGACTGATATTCAATCCATGATCGACAAGAACATCAAACGACCAGTCGGAGGGAGATTGAGGATTGAGCAAAGAAGGAAGAGACCTATCGGAGGCAATCCTCAACGGTGGAGAAATATTCCTCAAAACAATTCCAAACAATTATTGGAATGAATTAAAATGATTTTAACAAAATTTTATCCCATAATTCATTTGACGGAGCAAAGTTAAAATATTTTAGAATAAGCAGGAAAACTATTGTCCCTTGTTTCTTGTTAAGTATTTAAGTTAGATTAGCCATTATCTTATTGTTCTATCGTAATTAGCATTATTTTCTACCCGAGACTTCTTTTGTTTTTGGTTGAGTTTTTTTGCGTGTCAACTTTTGAGATCATTAATACCAAACCTAAAACTTTTATAATACTATTCAAGATTATTTTAATCTTAGAACCTCAACATTTTAATCTCAGTTCCTCAAATGAAACCATAGGCCTACAGAAGTAATTTTGGGGGTATGGAATATTAACAATCTAGAACTTGGTATTGTTAGCCAACTAAAACGCCATTACACCCAAAATATATTATTTTTTCTGAATTAAGTGATCTTATTTAATTTATTTTTAATCCTGACAATTTCTACCTTCCTATCACTAACAGTAAACGATCTCATCTCAATAAACAAAGATTTATTTTTAAGCTTTTTATGACGCATTTAACCATTCTAATAAACATTTCTGGGAGGGAGTCTGTAGCCCCCTCAGCCCCCCCTTATATATATAAAAGGGTTAAGAATGAACTAAGTTTCCTGAAGAATTATTTTCATGATGATGTGAGAGATGAGGTCACCTGAGCAGTAAGGTTTTGTAAAATATTGGTCTCTTCTTAGAAAGCAGTTTTATTTTTAAAAGTTGCAAGCGCTCAGGAAGTTACAACCTTGGATAGTTACCTGTACAGTCGGGGTTCAGTCTTCTCGATGTTTATGAGTATGAGGTTGGAAAAACTGAAAGCTTTCCACAAAATAGAATTTTTTTTTTTTTTTTTTTTTTTTTTTTTTTTTTTTTTTTTTTTTTTTTTTTTTTTTTTTTTTTTTTTTTTTTTTTTTATAGAAAATAACTGTATTTGTCATCACGAAACTGTTTAGTTTCGTATATTAAAGTTGTAGGTAAGGTTGGGAAAGGATCAATGGATTCTTGATATAACAAGCATCATGGAGTTGATCCACAAAATTTTTTAAAACATTAAGTTGTAATTGTGACGTTTCAAGCCCAATATACCAGGTAACGCATAAAGTCCTGTCTTTTTTTTTTTTTAATAGGGTAAAAATATAGCAAAAAAATATTTAAAATAAGTTTTATTCGTCGAAATAGTCACCCCCACTCTCCAAGAACTTCCAACGTGCCTCAAGGCCCCAAACTCCTTTTTCATAAAACTCAGCCGGTTTGGATAAAAAAAAAAAAAAAGTTTCTAAGGTCGTCACATCCACAAACGTTTATCCCCGCATACTATTGCCTAGAGCTCTGAACAGGTGGTAATCAGATAGGGACAAATCAGGGGAATATGGTGGGTGAGGTAGAGTTTCCCAGCCAATCGCTAAGAGTTTGTCCCGTGTGATCTTGCGGTCGGTCAGTTTATGGGGAACCCACTTATCAAGTTTTTAAGTCTTACCAATTTGATATAGGTGATTTCTGATTGTTGACTTGGAAACATTAAGTTGTCCAGCGATTTCAGAGCAAGTTTGTCGTGTATCTGACTCAATGATTTCTGTCAGGGCGTCGTCATCTACAACTTCCGGCCTTCCACCTCGAGGTTCATCCATGAGCAATTCATCCCCTCTACGAAATTTTGCAAACCAGAATTGGGCCTTCCGATCTGAGAGAGCATCCTCCCCAAACACCTGACACAGTTTACGAGCAGCCTCGGTGGCTTTTAGGCCTAATTTAAACTCGTAGAGTAAAATCGAGCGAATTTGCATTTCAAGAGAGATCATTGTACAAAATTTTTTCCAGCTCAGAACGTCAACTGGATTAAAGTTAAAGTAGTCCAGTTTACTTCGAAAGTAAGCATCTTCTAATCCTACAAGGTTGCTGTTTATTTATCATTATGGTATTAAAGTAAGAAATTTGTAAACATGGGATTTAAAAAAAACAAAAAAACTACAGGACTTTTTGCGTTAACTGGTATATATACAATATATAATAAGGTACCTTATGTATTCAATTTATATTGGCATAGTGACATAGGAGTAGTATTCTCCTTATTTTTGGTTTATTTTACATTGTAGATGCCTAAAGATAAACCAAAACAGGTTGGAAACATCGCAACAACTTAATGTTTTAAACAATTTTATGGACCAACTCCTCTTAGTTATATCAAGTTAACAAATATTTTTACAAAATTCGGCTCGGATGGATTGAAGGAAAGCAAAAGGATAATTAAATTGACTGCTCATACTGGAAGACACAATTAAAAAGTTTTATTAAAAAAGCTTACAAAATGTATGTATGCATGAATAGGGTTTAAGGACGAAGAACGTCAAAGGTTACCATCGTCCTCTGAAGTGTTTTTCAATGAAAATGCTTACAAAATGTATTTTACAATTACATAAAATTAAAGACAATTTAGTTAGTTGTTATTAATGTACATCTCTATTTGAAAAACTCAATAACTATTTAAACATTTTCAAAATTTCACAAAAATATCATGCAAAATATAATTAATATTAGTTCATTAATTTTCAAATAGAATTATTATTTTATATTTGGGGAACAATTTCTACATTTAAAATCTGTTAGAGTTGGCAATACAATTACCTATTACATTAATACCTTGATATTCTCACATATTCTCTTAAAAATGTAAATACAATAAGGGAGGGGCAAATCGCCTTTGTTGCAGGTGCTCATAAATAAATAAAAAATACAAGAAAAAAAATTGAATGGTATTAAATAAAACAAGTAGGAACAAAAGCAATTTGAAAAATACAAATTGTTATGAAGAACCCCTCTAAACAATAAAAATAAGTATTATTGAACCGAAACTGAAAATATGTCTGTAATAAAATACATATCAACAAGTTGACCTAATTCAGTGAATAATGTGATTTAAAAAGTGCCATGTTATATCAATGTTATTTCCTGAAATATTCGAGGAGTTGAGAATCCCAGTGACTAATTCAAGATTTTTTTGTTTTGTACTTAGACATATATTATTATTTGGGCCTCCGTTAGGGGAGGCATGGTGGACTTTTGGTCAGGGGGACACGGCATAATTTTTTTAGTTGCATTATAATTTGAAATAACAAAATTTTACCTATACCTTAGTATAGTTCACATAACTATTATTGAGAACAACCAATGGATGCCTTTCTAAATTCTCTATTTCTTATATATAAACTAGCTTCTAAATATTGTCAGTCCAAAAATTTGTAGCCCCAGGAAGTGCCAGTGTACCTTAGACAATATGTAAATTTTCCACTCTGTTCAATCACAAATATATTTAATTTTGTTTTCTGAGAAATGTCAGCTTTAAATATTTCTATTAATAGTTTTTGTTAATGTCTGGAGGCCCGGTGGCCGTGAGTGCTAAGGCACTTTTTTTTAGTGCTAAGGCAACCAGCAAATTCTGGCTAGAAAAGGGTGGTAACTTATTGATAACCCATCCTAAAATTTGTTGTCTATAAACAGACGTTAAAATTTAAATAAATAATGAAAGGGGGGAGAGTTAAGGGGCCCGTGAAGGCTTATTTCGACAGGGGCCTGTAATTCCTCTCGGAGGCCCTGATTATTACATAAAATTGTCAGGAATGAAATGGTATAAACCTAAGTTTGTAAAACTAACAAACAAACATACAGCAGTGTTTTTCGGCCAATCTTCTAAAACAGAAGAATCATTAGAAATGAAGTAGACAGTACAATTGAAACAAATTGACGTACACCACTAAATTTAATTCTCAATCCTCCATTCCATTAATGTATTATTTATTCACACCTGCAAAATATATTAAAACTAAAATATCTAATGGTGTATATTAACGTTTAATATTAGCTGACGGGTCAAAATGCAAAATATAAAATTATTATTCTTTTACTAATTAATTCTAGAGAACATCTTCACTTCTGTCTCCAGCGGTGTTGCTCCTCTCCAGATAACAATATTTTGTCGGTTTCATTTCCGACTACTTCAAGCTTCCTTCTTGCATCCTTAGTGTATATGCAAGAAGGAAAACTGAAGAAGTCGGAGATGAAACTGACGAAATATTGTTACATGGAGAGTTTGAACGCCGCTGGAGAGAGAAGCCATATCACAAACTAAACATGTGAACCCCAGCAAAGTAATTTAAAATAAAATATCTTCACTTTAAGCATGAGTGTTTGGAAACCATAATTCATCCATGGTTATAATTCAACCATGGTTGGTCGATAATTCAACTATGGTTGGAAACCATAAATATCTTCACTTTAAGCGTGAGTGTTTGGAAACCATAATTCATCCATGGTTATAATTCAACCATAGTTGGTCGATAATTCAACCATGGTTGGAAACCATAAATATCTTCACTTTAAGCGTGAGTGTTTGGAAACCAAATTCTACAAATACTCAAATGAAACAAATTTTATTAAAAAATATAATAACTAGAGCCAACGGCCATAGCCACATTGAATACACCGGTTCCCGTAGATCACCGAAGTTAAGCAACGTCGGGCGTGGTCAGAACCTGAATGGGTGACCGACCACGTGCTGTTGGCATTAGAAAAGGGTGGCAACCTGTAGATAGCCCGGCGCTAATAGCCAATTAGTTGATGCGCCGTAAAAAAAAAAGAAAAAAAAAAAAGAAAAAGAAAAAATAACTAGAAACTTTATTTTGAAAAACTGGCTAATTAAGGTATTGTTGTTTCCTTGTTATCATTAGATCTGTATTTATTTGAATCAGCATACCAATTTTTAGCAAATAGAAGTTGGTGATTACACTTTCACAATATAAATGATATTTTTCTTCTTAACATTCTTAACAAAAATTGCATTTGGATAGTTAAGATAAATTTTCCAACCAAAGGAAAACAGTGTAAGATAATAGATTGAAAGAAACACTACAATATAATTACCCAGTGCCATTAAACAAGTGAACGGAAACCCAAACAATTCTAAAAAGCAAAGAGTTTTCTCTGATAAATTTTCCCTGGTCAATGATATATTTTTATGTGCATCAATAGATACAATACTACCTTCAATAAACAATAGATAGCTGAGAGAATAAAAAGAAAGAGATAGAATGAGGATACAAGCCATCAGAGAGAGAAGCCTGCAGACCGCGTAGAGGAGCTTCATCGTTTTCGTTAAAGATTCGACGCAGCAAAGTAGATGAATCAATTCTATCCGGAGGAGATCGACATCCACAATGACGAACAACAGGAAGCATATGAAGAGCAGAATCCATTTCAAGAAGCTCACATTCTCCCCGATGACTGAAGCAGAAATATTGATGTTGCGAGCAATCTCTGTTAAGCTGTTGTTCTTCTCGAGCGAATAACAAGACAGCGTCGGATCCATGTCGATTATCGCTTGAAAGAAGTATATTGCGAAAGTGATTTCTGAAGCTAAAATAGCTACGAGAAATAAGATCCTGTAAGTAGCAGCCATTGTGAGAGACTGAAGAAGCAGTGGAGAAAGAGAGTACTATATACTCCATCCTCCCCTAACTCCCTCTTAAGAATGAATCATGGAAATAGTGACTAAGCTTCAAGCTGATAGCCACCAATATCGCACTCTTAATATCGCAATATTATCTAAATAACAAACACTTTCACTATATTAAGCACTATCCTTGGAGAAGTTTCATATTTTTTATTGATTCACTTTATCAATCTCATATTCTTTGTAGTAACTAATGTTGTAAAAATCTAATGAATTCAATATTCTAAAAAATTTCCTTTAATGAAATTATTTTCCATCTACAAATGTATTATTTTTCCCGTTCACAATAGAATTCCCTCAGATATATCCTGGCAGAAAAAGGTTGGTAACTTGTATATAGCCTGACCCAAAAAATCTATTATGTTTAAGTGGGTGTAAAAATTAAAATAAATAAAATGCCATAAATTATTAAGAATTTGTCAACAAAGAATAAGAACTGTTGAATATACTTAAAATATTTTAAAAATTCTGTTGTTTTTTTGGAAAACTAGGAAGTGTAATCACTCACTAACTCCTTGGGCAGAGCCGCTAAAGTCCTTGTAGGAGCTCAGCGTTGGCCACCATCCTGCTCCATTCCACACGGTTTGATGCTAGGTTCCTCCCATTTCCGAACCCCAGAGTGTCCACAAGTCCTCCAGGGAGTCAAGCCATCTCGTCTTAGTCTGCCTCAATTTCTTTCCCCCCAGGCGCACCATACAGTACCATTTTAGGTAGCCTAGAAGGTTCCATTATTTCCACGTTCCCTAACCACTGTAGTCTATCTTTCTTAATAGCAGAGCGGATTTCAGGCTCCATATACAGCTTCGTTAGTTCAGCATTGCTTCTGATGGTCCATCTGTAATGTTCGCTTATGTCCCCAAAATTCTCCCTTCGGGCTCCTCTGTCCCAGAATGTAGCCTCTTCAATTAGATGGAATAGTACTAACTAATCTATATAAAAGCAAAATAAACAAAATAGTTTTGCTCTTTTTAATTAGAAGCTCAGTTGCCATAAGTGCATTCGCAGTGAAATTGCCTGAAGAAGGCTGCCAAAGAGCAAACCAAAATGTTTGAAATATAGATTTCTATGAAAATCTGATGTTTTCTTCTAGAATTCCAACCATTCATGAGGGTATATAAGGGGGGGGCTGTGGCCCCCTCCCCCTTCCAGAAATTTTGATTTAATCAGTAAAAATGTGTCATAAAAACCTTAAGAATAAACTAAATGAGATCACTTAGTTCGGAAAAAATATTTTTTTCTTTGTGAGTGAATAGCATTTTAGAGAGCTAACTATTTCAAGTTTTAGATTGCTGTTAGTTTTCCATATCCACCAAATGTTCCCAGCCTCTCCCTTCTTCCAAAAAATCATTTCCTATATACACCCATGCAACCATTCCTTGATTTCTTATACAGAGTTTTGTTACAACATTAGAACAATTTTTGGTAGTTTGGTGTCTATTAATAACTTGTGTCCGGAGTAACCCCCCTCCTTCCAATGGAAAAATTTTCCTGGTTATTGAACTCACTCAATTATTTGTTTCTCAGAATGCTGTTTATCATGTTTTGTGGGGGAAAACTAAATTGTGACCAAGTTTGCTTATTTAGAAGTACATTCTACTTCAATCATTAGTTGCTACAGATGTTGCTCAGTGTTTTTCATTATAATAAAAACAAATTTCAACTATTAGAGGTAATAATAATGAAATAATGTGAGTCCAGAGGAAACTCCCAGTATTCATAAATTGATTTTGCTATTTTCTTTCTTTTTCTTTTTAAGGGCAATATTAACCACTATGGTGAAAGTAATACCCAAGAGGGAACTAGTTATTCATCCCAACAAGTCGTGGGATGAGAAAATTCCTGCCGCCGGCGGGAATCGAACCCATCATCTCCCGCTTATGAATCTAAAGCACAAGCCACTAGACACGAGTGACCCCATCAACTTATTAATACGGAAAGTAGAATTTTCACCGATCCAACTAAAATAGCAACATCATTAGATCGCAATTTAAGTTTATCTCCCCCAACTCCAAGTACAATTCTAATTTTACTCTACTCAAAACTCTTGTGTAATCGACAGCGATAGAAATACATGATGCTCCTTTACACTCTCTCAATCGCCCATTTACTTATACTGAATTCATCCACGCACTAAAGTCCCGTAAGGATTCTGCTCCTGGGCTTGATAATATGTGTATGAAAAATTTATCAATAGAAAATAAAAAAATAATTCTTTCATTTTTTAATAAAAGCTATAGATCCTTTGATTTTCCTGAAGCATGGAGGAAATCTATTTCTCTCCTACTAATCAAAAAAGGCAAGCCTAGCTTATTTTCTTATGGTAATTTCATTAGTTTCTGGTATTTTGTTGAGAGGTTTATTCCAACAGTACCAAAATCACAACAGTTTGGAGTATATTTATAATTGACCAAAGGGGGCATATGATGCCACTCCAATGGTTCCAACCTGGGGCCAACCAAAACAGCCTATTTTTTTTTTATTGCAGCACAAAACATTATTATCACTTAATAGCACAACCGAAAAACACATGGTTAATAAAAAAAATGTGAAAAAAATTTATTTTAGTTAAAACATTTAATTAATGAAACGGGCGATTGCACCCTATGAGTTCTGACGAGGAAGTTAAGTATCACAAAATTGCAATCGATCTTATTTTTGGGGCCTCTCTACTGAACGCACTAATTATTTATAACAGTTTTAGAAGAAAAAAATGTCCATCACCAATATTGAAGTGAGGTTGTAAGGGCACTTCTTGAAAAAGATCCTCAGAGTGACTCTACTCCTTCACATTCATTATACTGATGATCTCTTCGATCTCACAGATTTTATGAAAAACTAGAGGAAAAGTAGGAAAAATAAAGTAAAATAAGGGGTGGTGGCTTTTCTTTAGAAAAAAGAAAAGGTATCAGCCCTAACCTCGCTAGAAAAGGGTGGTAACCTATAGATAAACCGTCCCAAAATTTGTAGTCAATAATAATGGATGTTAACATTTAAATAAATAACAGTAATTGAAATATTCAAATATTTGTAATACCAACCAATATTTGTATATATTATTTTGTTGATTTCTGAATATTAGAAATAGTTTTTTAAAAGTTAGATTGTTCGTTTCTGTATTTTGAAATATTTTTTTTTAAATGTATTTTGGTCAAGTAGGTAATTGAGAAGAATGGTGTTCAATTGTTTGAAAATAAATGAATAATATTAATGTTTACACTCCTAATTGCGTACGATCTTCACCTCAACCATCTTTATTATTTGCTTATTACTTTTCTTTTTCACATTTTGTATCACTAGGCAATACGCTCACATTCATTAAAAAAAAAGAAAATGGTGGAATGTTGTGGCCAAATGGACTGTATTGTAGCTTAAATAATAAAAAGTGAAGTAGCTGCAATATTACAGTGATGACAAATCCTTTTGAAACAGGGTGAATGATATGTGAACGTATTAGTGAAGTTTTATGAGGATGGTCCTGAGGCCGAAACGGTAAAAAGGTAAAAAAGACAATTAATAAGCAAATAATAAAGATGGTTGGAGTTTTTGGGAATAAAGGATATTCTATTCTATTCTGTTTTATACTTTTGGCCTGAATAGACTTAGCTTCGAATATCTATTTGAAAAATATCCCAAAAGTGTGTACTAAATTTATCTGATTTATTTAGGATATATTGGATAAACTAACACCTACATTTCATTGTGCACAAGTGTCGATCTACTCCTGCCTGTTATATTCCCTAGGAGGATGAATTCATTTTAAAAACTAAACTCCTGAATGTCCAAAGCAAGAGTAAATTTATGTAAATATAAGAGTAGATTTTTGTCTCTTAGACCTTGTCATGTTTTCCGGTTTTGTGTAGACCCCCCCCCCCCCTCGGTTTAGCTAATAATGAATTTTTGATAAATCGAAACGTGTTATTAACTGATAACTAACTTTAGTGACTAGTCGAGTGAAATAACAATAAAAAGTGCTTCTTAATATTTGTACATTTATTTATCTGATTAAAACTAATAAGATACAAAATAAAATGCATTATGCATTACAAAGAATTATGAAGCAAAAAATGAACACCTTTTAGTGGGATGGATGAACATGATGTGTTGATAATAAATTTTCAATATTTGCAATCAATAGAGTTAGATTTAATCTTGAATCCCCTCGGTTAATGATGTTCAATTTTTTTTTCTTTTTTCTGTGCTTTCTTAGAAGATTGAACGGCAGACTGACATCTCTTTCAAAAAAGTAAGATGATTGAAAAGGAATCAATATCTTTTTCTTGATTTTTTAAGCCAGAAGAGCTGATATCCGTTTTTAAATTGTACTTTAAGTTCTTAGTTAGTGATCATTCCTCTTGTAATATGACATCCGTTTCTTCAATGTCACCATACGTGATAAAAATATTTATTTATTTAAATTTTAACATCCATTATTATTAAATAAGAATTTTGGAACGGGTCATCTATAGGATATCACCCTTTTCCAGCCAGGACAGTGCTGATGCTTTTTATTTTTCTAAAGAAAAGCCACCACCCCATAGTGGGAATCGAACCCATGGCCTTTGGCACAGAGTGTTAAGTAGCTTAACACTCACAGCCACCGGGCCTCCCAATTTAAATTTATATTTCTATATAAGTATACTTTAATAATCTTGTATTTATTTATAAGAACTAATATTGCAGTATTTAATATTGATGGCATGCGGAAGTCTGCCAACCGATGTGTTTCTCTCCCAGCTAAATGTATTATAATAATATAGACTTATTCTCAAGATTGATTGTCTTACATTTTGTTAGATATATAAATCCTATTTATGTTTTTATGTAATTATTTAATATATAATAGATTTAGATGTATTTGATATAGATGGCATGCAGAAGTCAGCCTGAGTTGTATGTTCAAGATGGCCGATGTATATCTCTCCCAGCTAAATGCGTTATTATAATATAAACTTATTCTCAAGATTGATTGTGTTAATTTAACCCATTTACTTCCCAACACATTTAACCAATTTACTATCCAACAATATGGATGGATAATCAATTGTGGTATAACCATATTCAAAATATCCTAAAACCTTATTTTTATAATTTTTATTTATACTTTTTGTCCAGGAGTGAGCGGAATGAGAGAGGAGGGGGGGGGGTTTAAATTGTTGTAATGAATGTAAAGTTCCATAGAATCATGAAGCCTATGTCTGTTTACAAAACCTAAGACAGTAGAATAGTACTTCGGTCGTTTGGTGTGATTCAAGTAAAAAGTAATGTACTTTGAGGAAAAGGACGTAACTGTGAGTGAGTACAGATATTCACTTGATCATGATTAGTTTTGTCAAGTAGTATGCGATTGTTCATGTTGGTTGGCGGATTCAATGGTAAAATAAGACTGTTATTTTCATCATTAACTAAAGAGCCAGGCACACAACAACGAACACTCCGCTATATTTGCGTAATTATTTTTTAACTGAAAGCAAATATTTACGCACGATGCTGATGCCCCCTGGGATTGACGTTTCAATTTACCCCATATGACTTTATTGTAATTATTAGTAAATGACAGATTAATACAATATGTTTTTACTATTAATAAATTTGGGAATTACAAAGTATGAGTATACAAAACTATTACAATTATAATTTTATTACAGGAACCAGACATTATTAAATAATTTGTTGCTAGTTGAAAAAAAAAGTTTGTACACTTAAAAATACAAAAATCGAAGTTTTCCAAAATTAATTTATTATAATGATCCAAAATTTTGAGCATATGAGGGTTTAATATACTAGAATCTAATTCTAAGAGGATGATTCATTTTTTTCAATTTTTTAAGTCAACTTGTTCAATTTACCCCCACACTCTCCCCTGAAAAAAGTTCATAGGTCTGCGGTCTCACAAAGCTGCTGCTATATATCATACGTTAAAAAAAAAAAAAAAAAAAAAAAAAAATAGTCCTGTAACAGGCCACAAGGGCCCTGAGGGGCAAATACAGTCAGTATTATGCTCCGACCACCTGATTTTCCTCTTTGCTGCTTCGATTACAAGAGTCATTAGCACCAAGGTACCCATTAATAAATTAATTAAAGGCTGGGTTGGCCTATGGATGGTCAGGGAGGCCGAATTCAACCAATGAACGAAGACACTAGAAGAAGTGCTTGCTCGGGATTTGAACTCAGGTCCTCCAACTTATTATTCCAGTGCTCTACCACTGAGCTAACCTCGCCTCCTTTCCATTATACCTTTAAAGATATGTTAAAAATTAAATTTATATTTAATAGATAATTTCCACAATAAATGTACAAACCAAAGAAGATTCAGAAAAGTTCAATGTGTTTTTTACAGCAGAAAACTATATATAGACATGACATATGGATCCTTGGACTCATCCAATCCGTCTAGCATTAATGCCGTCAAATGATGTGCGTTTGCATACTTAGAAACTTTAGCTGGAGTGTTTGAAGAGGTTTTCGCAGATTTCATATTCCAAGCACAGTTACATGGCATACTACAAAATGGATGATCTCAATTAATATTATATTTACAAATACATTTTTTTTGTTTATTTAATTTTTCAGAGCCCACTACTCAGGCAATTTACTCTATTAAACCAGTAGGGTGAAAGCAAGCTTTAAATAAACTTTTTAGTAAAAAAACACAAAATGTAAAATTGCAATAAAAATCAAAACAATAAACTCTATGAAATTTTAAAAAGGAAATAGAAAAAAATGAAAATTAATAACGAGAACAAATATAAAGTCTAAAAGTGTAAAAAACTAAAAATAATATTAAAACTAACAATTGCTTTTCACCTTAATAAGTACATATAAAACTTAAAAATAAAAAAATCATGCTGTTTGTGTGCTTCTGTGAAATGTAATCAGATAAATGTGCATTGCGTAGAAACTGTAGACTAGTGTCCATGTGTGGACTACCATCCATGTGGTATGTTCAAGTTTCTTCGTATTCTGCGGTCCGTTAATAAGTGTTTTTCTGTTTAAGTCGTATTACATCATCTACACTCTGGTAGGTATTGTTTTGTCATGAAGTAAGAGTGAGTTAGTAGTGTATGTCCAATTCTAAGTCTTGTAAGGACTACTTCTTCTCTCCGGCAGCTTCTATAGCTGGAATTCCAATGTTTTATGAATGGATTTATCTCCCGAAGCTTGTTTTCATTTAAAGATAACCATTCAGCCTCCCATTTATTCAGTACGTGAGTCCTTACAACCTGTTTCATGTCAGGTTCTGTCATCAGTGAAATGTCTTTGATTCATCGTCTAGGGGCTTTTCTTGATGTGGACATTCTAACAAAGAAATTATTACATACTGATTAAAGCTCTGAGAATTCCCAGCACCATTTCCGGTGTATGGAATACTAACAATTTAGATCTTGAAAGAGTTTTAGCCAACTAAAACGCTTTTACACCCAAAATGGAATATTTCTTATGAACTAAATGATCGTATTTAATTTATTTTTAAGGGTTTCTGACATTTTTACCGATCAAATCAAAATTTCGGGAGGGACTGCAGCCCTCCCCCCCCTTATATACTCCTATGTCTCTCGCCCTCACTGGAGGTGCAGTGTAAGAAATAATGAAAATTTTGTCACTAGTAAAACAAATTTCTTAAAATAAATGAATAAATGCCCTCTTTGCAGGGATATATATATATATATATATATATATATATATATATATATATATATATATATATATGTCTGTTCGCTCTCTAGATGCCAGACAAATCCGTCCACGGGAACATGGCTTTTGGAGCGAATTTCGCGCAAAAAAAAAATCGGAACGATTACGTTTTCTAGTTCATAAGGATGCTAGTACTCGTTTCATAGGTTTCATAACGTACAAAAATGAATGATCCCATTTTTAAAGTGATATATTTAACCATTTCCAAGAAACATTGAAACACCTACTTTTCCAAACTAATTTTCAGTTTGGGTATTCAGAAACGATTAATTCAGTTGAAAGTTGTTCCAGACTTTTAATATTCATCTAATCTAAGAAAGATAGATTAGTAATTTAATAAAGTAAGGTATGAAAATGAGGAACGTATTGGTAATCAGTGTTGGGCAAAAATTATTCAAAATGATGAATAACGATTAATGAATAAATGTATTATTTTATTCATGAATAAGAATAATTACTTTTATTCATTATTCGTTATTCTGTGAATGAATTTTATGTTTTATTCACAAATTATTCGAATGATCAATCAGAATAAACATATTTTAGTGAATAATGATAGATTTATTATGATGTTGGCAGCCAGAAATATGTAAATATATGTGTGTTTGAGTAGGATTAATCAGTAGACCATCTAGAAATAAATAATAACGAATGATGAATGATGAATAACGAATAACGAATAATTCTGTGAATAATTCATGATGTACCTTGTGAATAAGATAATTCAGTGAATTATTCATCATTCACTAAACATTTATTCGAATAATACCCAACACTGTTGGTAATAGTGTTTCCCATGGAGAACGTCAAGGAAGTGGGGGGGGGCACATTTCCGCTTAGAATACCACCAGTTGCCTTAAATCTTCCTTCTCTTTAGGGTTTCATTTTAAATTTTTCACGAAACCTTTTTTCCAAAACTACCAATAACTGCTTCTATTCCTTTACTAATGAAAGAAGGGATAAGAACGGAACCGCGCTACGATGACGCAGTTCCTGCGAGTCGGACTTTTTTGTTATATTTCAACGAAACTCGGTATTCGTTGTGGTCATATTAAGAGAAATTTCGTTTAGAGCCTTCTGCTCAAATTCAGGAACATAAATATGCTTTGAGTACACTCGAAGAACGTATGTAATGCACTATACAGGGTGCCCCAAATAAGACGACTCAAACTAATTTTGCGGCCAAACGGTTGATCTGAGAAAAAAATTTCAGAGGAAAAAGTTGTAGAGCTTGACCTAGGCTTTATAAAAATGTCAAGCATTTAACATGTTGACTGCGCATGTGCGCTCGGCGCTAGATGAAACGTTGAGGTTTGCAGATGACCCCTATTATTATGCACATCATTTTGAAGGGAATTACAAAACGAAACCATTGCCGCAACCCGCACTTCGATATCTTTAAAATCAAATGAGTTTCGTGCGATTCAAATTTTATCGTTTTAAATTAAAACGATTTTTTGTAGGCACTCACAGAGGTCGGTTATGAATGTGTGATACATGACTTTGAGGTATTTTTTCCTCAACTTTCTGAAAAAAATATGGCCGATCCTGTAAAAGAATTATTTTCCCTAATAACATTAATAAAATTGAATATAAAGCATCTTTTTTAAGTATTTAGTCTAATTTTTCGTTTGAGACGTTCAATTTAAGTGATAACCCTATTTCATTAATATATAAAAAAAATTATATTAATTAATAAATTGTAAAGAAAGCTCTTATCTTGCAGTTTCAAAAAATCCATTTTACTGTATTTGAAGATGACACCTTCAACATGCAGGGACCTTTGAAGTCTGGAACGTATGTCAACGCTGTCAATTGCTCTCAATGCTAGTTCCTTCAATACGGCTCTGGCGCCTTCAGCAATCTCGCATTTGGACTTGTGCACTAGGCGGATTAGGGTAGACCATATTTTTAAGTGTTCCCCATAGGAAGAAGACCAGCGGAGTGAGTTCAGGTGATCTAGGTGGCCAAGAAATAGGGCCATCCCTGCCAATCCAACGGCAAAACGGGGTATTTATGAGGAATGTTCTGTTCAGCGATGAAGCCACATTTGTAAGTGATGGGTCCTTGAACAGGCATAACTCACATTATTGGTCCATGAATGACCCTTACTGGATAAGGCAGCTGGACCACCAGTATCGGTGGTAGGTAAACGTCTGGTGCGGGATTCTGGGCAGTAAAATTATTGGCTCTGATTTTTTGGAAGGTCCCGTATCAGGGAATGCTTAAAGGACAATCTTGGTTCGATTGTCAGAGCTCATGGAGAACTTACCACTTGAAACAAGACGTACAATGTGGTTCCAGCATGATAGTTCTCCAGCCCATTATTCCCGAGAAGCTACGAATGCTGTAACCTCCATATTCGGAAACAGTTGGATTGGCAGGGATGGCCCTATTTCTCGGCCACCTAGATCACCTGAACTCGATCAGCTGGTCTTCTTCCTATGGGTAACACTTAAAAATATGGCCTACTCTAATCCGCCTAGTACACAAGACCAAATGCGAGGAAGGATTGCTGAAGCCTCCAGAGCTATATTGAAGGAACAAGTATTGAGAGCTGTTGTCAGCATATGTTCCAGACTTCAAACGTGTCTGGATTTTGAAGGTGGCATCTTTGAAGACACTATTCATTTTTGAAGAAATAAAAATACAGTAAAATGGATGCTTTGAAACTGGAAGATAAGAGCTTTCTTTACAATTTATTATTTAATCTATCAATGATATAGGATTATCACTTAAATTGAACGTCTCAAACGAAAAATTAGACTAAATACTTAAAAAAGATGCCTTATTTTCAACTTTATTAATGTTATTAGGGAAAATAATTCTTTTACAGGATCGGCCATATTTTTTTCAGAAAGTTGAGGAAAAAATACCTCAAAGTCATGGACCACACATTCATAACCGACCTCTGTGAGTGCCTACAAAAAATCGTTTTAATTTAAAACAATAAAATTTGAATCGCACGAAACTAATTTGATTTTAAAGATATCGAAGTGCGGGTTGCGGCAATGGTTTCGTTTTGTCCTTTAAGCATTCCCTGATACGGGACCTTCCAAAAAATCAGAGCCAATAATTTTACTGCCCAGAATCCCGCACCAGACGTTTACCTACCACCGATACTGGTGGTCCAGCTGCCTTGTCCAGTATGGGTCATTCATGGACCAATAATGTGAGGTATGCCTGTTCAAGGACCCATCACTTACAAATGTGGCTTCATCGCTGAACAGAACATTCCTCATAAATACCCCGTTTTGCCGTTGGATTGGCAGGGATGGCCCTATTTCTTGGCCACCTAGATCACCTGAACTCACTCCGCTGGTCTTCTTCCTATGGGGAACACTTAAAAATATGGTCTACCCTAATCAGCCTAGTACACAAGTCCAAAAGCGAGATTGCTGAAGGCGCCAGAGCCATATTGAAGGAACAAGCATTGAGAGCAATTGACAGAGTTGACATACGTTCCAGACTTCAAAGGTCCCTGCATGTTGAAAGTGTCATCTTCAAATACAGTAAAATGGATTTTTTGAAACTGCAAGATAAGAGCTTTCTTTACAATTTATTAATTAATATAATTTTTTTTATATATTAATGAAATAGGGTTATCACTTAAATTGAACGTCTCAAACGAAAAATTAGACTAAATACTTAAAAAAGATGCTTTATATTCAATTTTATTAATGTAATTAGGGAAAATAATTCTTTTACAGGATCGGCCATATTTTTTTCAGAAAGTTGAGGAAAAAATACCTCAAAGTCATGTATCACACATTCATAACCGACCTCTGTGAGTGCCTACAAAAAATCGTTTTAATTTAAAACGATAAAATTTGAATCACACGAAACTAATTTGATTTTAAAGATATCGAAGTGCGGGTTGCGGCAATGGTTTCGTTTTGTAATTCCCTTCAAAATGATGTGCATAATAATAGGTGTCATCAGCAAACCTCAACGTTTCATCTAGCGCCGAGCGCACATGCGCAGTCAACATGTTAAGTGGTTGAAATATTTAGAAAGCTCTACAACTTTTACCTCTGACATTTCTTTCTCAGATCAACCGTTTGGCCGGTTCTTATTTGGGACACCCTGTATAACATACAGTCTTATGTTTCGTACATGGCCACTGCGCATGCGCAATCACCAGTGGACACTTCTTTGTTATGTTTTTTTTTTTCAGTTTAGTAATTATTAAAGCATATTTATGCTAAAATCATTAATGAGTTTAACCTCAATTTCTCCATTCCTCGGTAGAGCTCTAGAACTGGCTGTAATCCTAAAAATTGTATAATGTTGGTATCTAATCGGTATTTAGAAGTATTTTTCTTGAGAGAACATTGCGTGACGTCAATACTTCACCCCTAACTGTTCCTATCGACTTTACCTTCAAGAATTCATCAGATTCCTGTCTTAAGTTGTTACAAAGTCTTCAAGAACGTAATGAATTGACAAATACAGCAGAAATACTAGAGAGTTATTTATCTTTGGAAGATAAATAGGATTCAGTATTTGCTAGGCTGAGTGTCAATAAAAAAATTTGTATTTATTTTTTTTTTATTTTGTTAATGCTCAGCCTCTATGGCGAAAAGCATATAATCCTGAGTGTGAGCCGATGTAGGTGCTGCAACAATCGATGCTCAGCCTCTATGGCGAAAAGCATATAATCCTGAGTGTGAGCCGATGTAGGTGCTGCAACAATCGATGCTCAGCCTCTATGGCGAAAAGCATATAATCCTGAGTCTGAGCCGATGTAGGTGCTGCAACAATCGATGCTCAGCCTCTATGGCGAAAAGCATATAATCCTGAGTGTGAGCCGATGTAGGTGCTGCAACAATCGATGCTCAGCCTCTATGGCGAAAAGCATATAATCCTGAGTCTGAGCCGATGTAGGTGCTGCAACAATCGATGCTCAGCCTCTATGGCGAAAAGCATATAATCCTGAGTGTGAGCCGATGTAGGTGCTGCAACAATCGATGCTCAGCCTCTATGGCGAAAAGCATATAATCCTGAGTGTGAGCCGATGTAGGTGCTGCAACAATCGATGCTCAGCCTCTATGGCGAAAAGCATATAATCCTGAGTGTGAGCCGTTGTAGGTGCTGCAACAATCGATGACACTCCAAAAAATCATTCATGTGAGTAGGTATGTTAAGTTGGATAGATTTAAAAACAAATAGGTTGAAAATAAATGAGGAATACAAGAAATAATTATATACCTATATATCTATAAAAAAAGAAATATAATAAAAATGTTGTTATGAAAAGAAGATTGTAATGAAATGTAAAGTATAAATGATTCTGTATCGCTGTGATTTTATTGTAGGAAGAAGTGAATTGGAATTCACTTTGGTGACCATTTGCCCCAGGTTGTATGTGAAGTCTATATTTTGTCGAATATGTTATTGTTTTTCAAATAGGTCAGTATTGTGTCAATATGTTAGCTGCCTTCAGAAAGTATATCTCTCAGGTCATGTGGAATGTCCAAGTTAGTCCGTAATCGACAGTCTGTTAATTATTTTTTTTTTTTTTACGGCGCATCTACATCTAGGTCATTAGCGCCGACAACCAGGGTGCAGCGAGGAATTTTAAATGAATGAATGAAATGAATGAAAAAAAAACTTTATTCTGGGACTTCGTCCCATAAGAATAAAAATAAGTACAAAATAAACAATAAACAAATTTAACCTAAAAATATAAATATGAATAAAGAAAAACAAAAGTATAAAAGAACAAAACAAAAAAAGCAACTAATACAAATATTATATGTGAAGCCTTAAATAATAAAATGAAATATAAGTAAATATGTACATTCATTGGAATGGGGCAATGATGATACAATGATCAGAGGGGGATGGGAATAAAATTAAAGAGTTTAAATAAACAAATAAATATTAAAAAGTTGAATAAATATTAAAGGAATGGGGGCTATAAAAAGATATAAACTAGGAAAATGCATAAACACGAGAAAAAAACAGCAATATAATTTACAAAGGTAATCAGGTCTTCCTGGTGGTGAAATTTTAAGAAGCGTCTTCCTGGGAGGATAGGAGAAAAGCAAAGAGGCGGGATTTAAAGACAGGTAAGGAAGGAGAGTGTCGAATGGAAAGAGGGATAGAGTTCCAGAAGGAGGAGGCTCGGGAGATGAAGGAACGGTCGAAGAAGGCTGTTTTATGAGTGGGAGGATAGAGATCGGAGGGACGGGAGCGGGTACCACGGGAATGGACAGCCGATTTAAACTGCAGGAGGTTGTAAATATAGGAAGGAGATTTGGAAGAAATGGTTTGGTAAAGGAAGGAACCTAGAAAATATTGTCGTCGAATTGATGGAAATAGCCACTTCAACTCGGAATACCGGTGTGAAATATGGGCATCCCTGGGGGTATCGAGGATAAATCTGAGAAAACTGTTCATTAATCGCTTAAGACGAACCTCAAGCTCCCCAGTGAGCCCTCCATAAACCAGGCAACCATAGTCGAAGTGGGGGAACACTAGAGAAGATACAAGAAGCTGACGTGTAGGAGTAGGGAGGAGGTGACGGGAACGGTTAAATAGTTTAAGGGTGGCTATGGAGCGACGAGTGATTAGGGATAAGTGATTTTTCCAGGATAGGTTTTGATCGAAAACAAGGCCCAGGTTCTTGGCAGTGGAAACATATTGAATAGGACTGGAGTCAATGGTGAAGGAAGGGAGGATAGGAGGGAGAGATTTCAAGAGGGGAGCTGAGCCTATCACTATCGCTTTGGACTTTTCAGCATTCATCAATAATTTGTTGGTCTTGGCCCAAGCTGTGATCCTGTCCAAGTCTTCCTGAATTTTTCTTGCTGCTTCTAATAGCTCAGAGGGGGGGAAGGAAAGGTAGATTTGGGAATCATCGGCATACATGTGGAAGTTGCAAAATAGGATAGAGGATGGGAGATCATTTATGTAGGCTGCAAACAGTGTTGGGGATAGAGAGGATCCCTGTGCGACACCTCGGTCTAGTGTAAGGTAGGAGGATTGGGGTTTGTTTTGAATGGCTACTGATTGGGAGCGGTTAGAAATGAAGGATTGAAACCAGGTCAGAGCACTGTTAGAGAAAGAAAAAGATTGGAGTTTTGAAAGGAGTATGTCATGGTCAATGGTATCGAACGCTTTACTGAAATCTAGGAGTATAAGGATGGAAATTCTTTTGAGATCAATAGCGGATTGGAGGTCGTGCGTAATTTTTAGAAGTGCGGATTGGGTGGAGTAACCTGGACGAAAGCCAGATTGGTGGGAGTTTAAGCGGGGTTGTAGAAAGACGGATATTTGGGATTGTACGAGGCGTTCAAGTGGTTTAGAAAGATTGGAAAGGATAGAAATAAGACGGAAGTCGGTGGGAACAATTGGATTGGAAATTTTGTTTAAGGGATGAACAATTGCTTTCTTCCATGATGTGGGAAAGACGGAGTTTTGCAAAGAATAATTGTATATGTGGAGTAGGTGGGGTAGGATAACAGGAAGGGAAAGTTTAATAAGCTCCACGGGTATACTGTCCGAACCTTTGGACTTAGAATGTGATTTCATGACAGCTTTGAGGAGTTCTGAAGGTGATATATCTAAGAAATAAAAATTATCAGAGTTAAAGGTATTAGAAGGAACAAAGGGCGTGGAAGGAGTAGTTGAGGAGGAGACGGCACTGAAATGGGTATTCAGCTCGTCGGGTGTAACATGGATGGTGGGAGTGGGTTTGGTCTTTGCGAGGGAAAGGCTACGAAGGGTGTTCCAGAGGGAGCGGGAGTCGGAAGCTGAGGAGAGGGAGGTCTGGTAATACAGGGAACGAGCGCGGCGAAGGGTGGATTGAGTGAGGTTACGGAGTGATTTGAAGGTCTTCAGGTCCTCTGGGTGTCCAGTACGGATTGATCGTCGTCTTGCAGCATTACGTCTTCTCATCATTTCTTTAATTTCGGGAGTGAGCCACGGAGCAGGGGGACGGCGAGCGAGGATTGTCTTTACAGGAGCATGTTTATCAAGGATGGCAAGGAGGTTCGAGGTTAGAAAATCGACTTTGGCATCAATGGAGGGATAGGAATGAATGAGTGACCAATCTACTCCAGATAAGTCAGGCTCAAGGGATTCAAAGGTAAGAGAGTTGAGGTTTCGATAGGAGATGGTTTTAGGGGTAAAAGAGGGCATTTGGATGTTATAGGATATGGAAATAAGATCATGTGCTGAAAGGAATGGAACCGGATACTGGTAGAAGGATAGAAGGTGACTCGGAGAGTCAACAAGGAAGTAATTTTACCAGCGAGCCATGGGATGATAAAATTCCTGCCGGAGGTTGGGAATCGAACCCACCATCTCCCACTTATGAATCCAAGGCGCTAGCCATTAGACCACGGGAGACCCTCTGTTAATATATGTTTTACAGTAAGGTCTGTGTTACAATGTTTACATTTTGGTTTGTCAGTCCTGGTCATCAGGTACTCATGGGTTATGCGTGTATGGCCGATTCTTAGCCTCGCAAGGACTACTTCTTCTCGGCGTGAATTCCTGTACGATGATGACCAGTCCGAAATAGTGCGTTTAATAGTCCGTAGTTTATTGTCAGTCTCAGTATGCCAGTCAAGTCGCCATTTGTCTAGTATAATTTTGCTGGTATATCTAGTAATGTCATTATGAAATAAATCAAATTGTTGGTATGTCTGTTCTTCTGTCACAAGTCGAGCATGATTATCAGCAGTTGTGTTTTGACCGAGGTCTTGATGTCCAGGCAGCCAAGATAGTGTTATATGTTTCTGTCGTGTCTGTAAGTCATGGATTTTATCTTTTATTTCAGTACATAGTGGGTGGGTTGTGTACACGTTCTGGAGGCATTGTAGTGAACTCAATGAGTCGCTGTATATAATAATGTGATTATGTTGTGGAATATTTTTGAGTGCAAGTAGGATGGCATATAATATATAAATAAAAAAATAAGTTATTTATTTAAAATAATTATTAGGGACCGGGTTCTTAGGTTTTCACCTATTTATATTCCTTTCTCCTAAACGTGATAATGATCGGGTTTTATATGATTCGCGTCTTGTAGTATTATTCATGCAAATTTGGAAGAACCTAAAAAAGCCTATTCAGGATGATATGACCTAAAATCACCTAAATATCGATGTAATGACCTAGACAGACCTAATCTTTAAAATAGAAAATAAAAAGAATTCTTGACGCTTTTGATATGAATGAAGCAGCTTCCATTTCTAAGGCTTCGATGTTCCTCCAGACCAACGAGATCGTGGTGCATTCCTAAGATCACATTTCTCAGATCGTGAACACTGGAGCTAAAAGATGATATGAAATACTCCCCTATGACGTCTTGTGACATAAACGGGTGCATCTTTATCTTTCTTCGCTTTTAAGACAGTTCTCTAAGACAACAGGAAGAATTTCACCGTCGAAAACCTGGGCACCTATATGGTAGTTTACTGTAACAAGGAGTAATACCTATTTTAGTTTCATATTTTCCCTTTTAAATTTTTCCCAGATTTAATTATTTTGTTTTTAACATAGTTAAGTATTATTCTATAGGCAGTAAAATTCTTCCAGATGTTCTTTAGAAGTTGGAACTCTTTAGCTGAGAAACTTAAAAACCTCCTTTACATATTTGTTTCAATTGTTTTGTTTTATGTTTTTATTTCTTTATTTTTTTTTTAATAATGTATGTTTTATTAAATAATTTAATTTCCTTTTCTTTCCTCTTTTTTAAACATTGCGTTATTTCTAAAATGTATTTTATTTATATAAATTTCATTCACATTGTTTTTTAAATAAATGTTTTTTCGAATATTTGGACTACTTATTCTTTTTTTTTTTAAATATTATATAATATTTCCGTTTTATTTTTATTTGCTCATCTTTTTTTCCTTCTCAATATACTATTCCATAAAATAATGTTATTTGTTGTTTATGTTTATGTAAATATATATATTAATGTAGATGGAGATAGTTAGCCGCTGCAGAGTTACGAAGACAGGTATAGTTGGGATTCGGCTAGGAGAAAAACGTCAGACTTTCAAAAAAGAAATCTGTATTTTGGACGTTTCGACTGCAACAATGGCAGCCTTCTTCAGCACTAGAGAATGCCTAGGGGGGAGTTACCTAAGTTGTCCTCGACGTCTTCCTCCCTCCCCCCTAGGCATTCTCTAGTGCTGAAGAAGGCTGCCATTGTTGCAGTCGAAACGTCCAAAATACAGATTTCTTTTTTGAAAGTCTGACGTTTTTTTCTCCTAGCCGAATCCCAACTATACCTGTCTTCGTATATATATTAATATTAATTTATCAATTATAAACTAATTAAAATTAATAATTATAAATTATAATAGGTTGAACTTATTTTTTTAACCTATTGAAACATTTTTATCACCTAAAAAGAACCTAAAATGAATTTTTAAATAAAAACCTAAAAAGACCTATATTGCCTGTTGAAAAAACCTAATTGCATGCGTATTTTATCCTAAAAATCCTCTCCCTAGTAATTGTATATTTTGGAGGCCCGGTGTTCATCAGCCTGTCCTGGCTAGAAAAGGGTGGTAGGGTAACCTATAGGTAACCCGTTTTAAACTAAATGGGTAACATAGAAACAGATACAAAATCAATAAGTACATGATGAAAATAGGCTTACTTGATTTCTGAATGTGAAATCAATTTTTTTTTCTTAAATCACGATCCACCACATTCAGACATGTTTACACATCCATAAAACATAGTTCTCCTTCTTCTCATCAGTAGCCTATTTTCAGAACGTACTTATTATTTATTTATTTTTATTTTTTTTTTTTATTTTTTTTTTTTTTACGGCGCAACGACAAATCTTGGCCATTAGCGCCGGGCCTCCAGGGTGCAACCAGGAATTTTCTCAGCGAGCCCTGATATGAGAAAATTCCTGTCGCCGGTGGGGATCGAACCCACCATCTCCCGCTTGTGAATCCAGCGCGCTATCCACTAGACCACGGGAGACCCCACCGTACTTATTAATTAATTTTATATCTGTTTCTATGTTACCCATTTAAGTGTTAAATCTGTATTAATCTACCTGTAATTTAAGCTCTAGCTATAACACACACTTACCTGATGTATCATTCACCCTCTCCCGTGTATAATGTTTTTTCTTTCATTTCTTCTGTATATAAATTAATATTAACTCTGTCGTTCTTGATTTATACTTCTGATGGAGGCTTGAATTTCGAGCCAAAACGTCGGCAATAATGAAATGCATTTTCTTATAAAAAATGTAGTTTTATTAAGATACTACGACCGAACCAAATGATAAGATACTACGACCGAACCATATGATAAGATACTACGACCGAACCATATGATAAGATACTACGACCGAACCATATGATAAGATACTACGACCGAACCATATTTATTAAGATACTACGACCGAATCTACCTTCTCATATGTATTTTGTTTTTGTGTTGTAAACATAATATCGCGCTAAACTAATCAGAGGCATAGGCGTATATAAGGGGGGGGGGGGGTTCAGGGGGCTGCAGCCCCCCCCCCCCCCCGACATTTTGAGTTGATCGGTAAAAATGTTTCATAAACCCTTAAAAATAAATTAAGTAAGATCACTTAGTTCATAAAAAAAAAATATTTTATTTTAGGTGTAATAGCGTTTTAGTTGGTTAAAACTATTCCAAGTTCTAAATTGTTAGTATTCCTTACCCCGGAAATGGTCTCAGCCCTCCCCCCCAAAATTTTCCCAGCCCCCGAAATTATTTTCTATATACGCCCATGATCGGAGGCCCTATGTCGGTGGGAATTTAAGGCGTGAACTTTCTGTGCCCAGGGTCGTGGGTTCGATTACCACTGGGGGTGGTGGCTTTTCTTTCGAAAAAAGGAGCACGTCATCCCTATCCTGGATTTATAAGAGTGGTAATCTGTAGAAAACACGCCCTAAGTGCTATTTATAAATAGACGTCAAAAATTAATATAAATGTTATTTATTTTATTTAAGGATGCATCACTTTGGAATGAATTGCATCGAGTAACTTTGTAGCTACATGCTGTTCATAGATATGTTATTATCCTACGCCAGTTAAGTATACTGTATTAATAGTAACTAATATAAATAATAATTATATATATATATATATATATATATATATATATATATATATATATATATAAATAGAAAAAAAACAACAACAATTGAAAAGTGTAGATGGAGATAGCCGCTGCAGAGATACGAAGATAGGTATAGTTGGGATTCGGCTAGGAGAAAAACGTCAGTTTTTTATTTTTTATTTTTAAAAATAAGATTGGTTAAAATTTATTGTATTGATATATATACTCCGCTCATTTCTGCCTGTCTTTTACTTACTAGTTGTATATATATATATATTTTTTTTTTTACTTATAGTTAAATATATTTTTTAGCTGAAGAAGGCTGCCATTGTGCAGTCGAAACGTCCAAATACAGATTTCTTTTTGAAAGTCTGACGTTTTTCTCCTAGCCGAATCCCAACTATACCTATCTTCGGAACAATTGAAAAGTGCTAATGGCCCCAGTAGCAGATGCACTTCAAAAAAAAAAGCAACAACAATTGAAATATTAGAGAAAACGTAGAATTATTTAAGCAATCAGGGAATAGTTGGGATTCGGCTAAGAAAACCTCAATACGATTTTTGTAAAAAATCTATATTCAGGCTACTCTTTGGTAGCCATCGTCAGCTAAAATGACAAGAAACAAAGAAAAAACAGAAATTAATAAACAGAAAAAAGGTATACCAGTAATATAAATTACAGGTCTATAAATACAAATCAACTTATTATAAAAGAACAATTTGTTGTTATAATATTAGAACAATTATGTTATTAATGACACTGTTAAAAATTAATTAATATTATTATTAGAACCAATTTACCTGTATATACCTCATTAAAAATGTGTTTTATATTTCTATTGATTTTCTAGAACTTATTTCTAGATATACTACTTATGTTCATTTTACCTGTTTAGTAATAACATAATTGTTCTAATAGTTTAACATCAAATTGTTCTTTTAGACCTGTCATTTATCTTAGTGATAAACCTTTTTTCTGTGTATTAATTTCTGTTTTTTCTTTGTTTCTTGTCATTTTAGCTGAGGAAGGCTACCAAAGAGTAGCCGAAACGTCCTGAATATAGATTTTTTACTAAAATTGCGTTGATGTTTTCTTAGCCGAGTACCAAATATTCCATGATTGCTTATCACCTCGACGGCTAACTACCTAACCTTCATGTAAAATTATTTAGTTCTTAAATAAAAGAATTATTAGATTTTTATATTTTGTCGTACAGGTGTATGTTTTATTGCTTTTTATTTTTGTAATTTCTTATGTTGTATTTGTAAGGAAAATGTATTTGTGTGTAAAACAGGATAGGTAAAATGAGGCCAATTTTCTGTTGCCAGAAATAATGAAAAGTTTCGGGAACTTCGTATAATTTCTTAATGTCTCGAAAAAGGTTGAGAATCTTGGAAAACGGAAGATGACCATTAGAAAGCTCACTAAATGCTCTACAAAAATGGTTCTGATGAAAGTTTTGATTAGGCGATGTCAATCGGAGAAATAAGTGCTTAAAACTTTAAAGTAATTGATTTCGCTTATTCGAACTGTTCTTTTTGTCTGTTTTATTCCTTGTTATTTTTAAATTGCTTATAGTCAGATAATGTATTTGACAATAAAACAGATTAAGTAAAATAAGAAGATCAATTTATTGTTAGAAATGTAGCGTTCAAAGAGAGAGATCCCAAGGCTTTCCAAATGCCTCTGAGCGGAGGCCTTTCTGCCCGACTTATGGTATAGCTGACCCATACAGGTAAGATTGTAAATCAAGACCTTTCAAGACTGGTTTGTTTGAGATTTCATTTGGATAGCTGTTTCGCTATTGATCTAAACAAAGTAATAACTCTTTCTATTCTATGCCTTCATAAACACTAGAGATAAGAACGGAACCGCGCTAAGATGACGCAGTTCCTGCGAATCGGACTTTTTTAAATGTGTAAGTATGTCTTCAATATGGTGGCTGCTGTCAGTAAGTAGGGCAGTAATGTCCTTTGGTATGTCCAATTAATGTATGTTTTACTGTTAGTTCTGTATTGCAAATCCGACATGTTGGTCTTTCAGTTTTAGTCGTTAAGTATTCGTGAGTAATGCGTGTGTGGCCTATTCGCAGTCTTGCTAGAACTATTTCCTCTCTCCGGGAATTTCTGTCAGCGGATGGCCAATAAGCAAGTATGTGTTTTGATTTGCCTCAATTTATTTTCAGTCGTTTTAGCACTTTCCTCCGAAGGAAAGTAGCTATTGAGGTTGCACTCATGACGGAATTTTTGAAAAATTTCTTCGAATCTTTATCGATCCTACCTAGTAGACACCGAAAATGACCCCAGTTAAAATTTATATATAACTATATGTATGCATATATAGTTATATATGTGTCCGTTAACACGATGCAGGCCAGAGTTTTTGTTTTTTCACCACGAAACTTGGTATGTAGTATTCCCACATCAAACGATTGAACGTGTTCGTTAACCAACAAAATCGGTCCATCCGGAGGGGGGGTTACTCCGGAGCCAAAGTAGTTATTTGTCAATACCAGCCATACTTTTGGTTATATTTCAACGAAACTCGGTATTTGTTGTGGTCAACCAAAGAGAAACATGTTTTGTAAAAATAAACTAAATCGGTTGACTAGAAGGGGGGGTTTACTCCGGACAGAAATTACTAATTTCCTTATACCGGTCATAATTTCAGTTGTATTGTTACGAAACTCTGTATAAGTCCTGGCTATATAATAAGAAAGTAATGTTGTGAAAATGAACTAAATCTGTCTATTGGAAGGGGGGGGGGGTTACTTTGTACTATGTTGTATGTTGTGTAATTGAATTCTTCCGCCAAACGTAGGTTCGAGAAACTCATCAAGATCAATAGATGAATATTTTAAGCTCTACGTATTGTAGTACCCCGCATACACAAAACTCCGGAAGGAAATTAATTACAAAATTAATAATTGAAACAGCTGCTCATAAAACCAAAAGACCAGAACAATTTACGTTTTTATTTTATTTATCTATCTAGGTTATTTTAAGCAAATTATTCAGCAATGCACTCGACCCTACCCAATTCTAAAGGAAAGTGCTTAGTTATGCAGCTCCTGCGTGACGGACTTTTTATTCCAATCATGTTGCCACTTCTGATGTATGGTATTTCCTTAATTATTGTTATTTGTTTGTAGTACACTTCATAAGGTGGGTAGGTGTCTTCCTGGGACGCAAGTTTGGCATCTAAGTCACATCTCTCTCTCTCTCTCTCTCTCTCTCTCTCTATATATATATATATATATATATATATATATATATATATATATATATATAAAATCACGTGTCTGTCTGTTTGTCTGTTTGTTCCTTATACAAATCCACATCGTTTGACCGATTTTGACCAAACTTGGCACACATGTAGGTCTTCACACGGGGAGAGTCATAGGCTAGGTTAAAATCGTCTATGACTCACAGTTCGGAGATCACGAGTTCGAAACAATGAACCCAAATAGTTACAGATTTGCGTTATTAGATTTTAATATTAATTATTTGGTTTCTAATTTATTTTTGCTTTTATAGATGCAGAAAGTAGGTGTAGCATAGCACGCCTCGCAACAGCTAGTTTAATATAAATGTTAAAATGAATTATTAGAAAGACGGATATTTGTAATTATTTTGGCACTCTAGTTATTTTAATAGGTACAATAATTAAATAGAAGTCATTTTTGTACTACCAGTAATAATTATTGTAGATGTGTTATGTTGAAAATATGGGGATTACAATATGGTGCATTAGTTGACTGTAGAGAGGGAGAAGACGTCTGGAGTAGGGGAAGCATTAGGAGAAGATAGTCTAGTGGAGTAGATTCAAATCCAAGAGGTTTTGGCGCGCTTAGACCCTCCTCCTCATCGACCAATCAGGATCCTCTATCTATTCCCGGCCAACTCCCTCTCCACCAATAGCATTCCATCGTCCATCCCTCTTAGACCAGCCGCTAAATCCAATATGGCAACTGTAGCTTTATTATTAGTCGAGCTCCAGGTTAAAATGTGTTAGATATTCGAATTTCTCGAGTATTATTACGTATAAACGTTCCGTAGGTTAGTTCGCCGCTAACTCGTGTATGGTTCTATTGTTCAGTGAGTTTTGTGAGTATATCAACACCTCCTAGTATATTTTTTAGGCAGAAATATCCCTTTTACTTGTCCCAGTCTTAGAAAACAAACGGTAATATTTATTATTTCTTTGAATAATTTTGGTTTTTGATCGTTTTAAATGTTTCCCTAGGTATTTGAGTGAATTTTCAAGCCAAGAATAATTTCTTGGAATTTTTATTTACATTGTCGTCCCATTTCAAAAGAAAATTGTAACCTACATTTTGGCTGGTGGAAGGTTATCAATGTTTAGCCGATTTAAATGTAAACTGTCATCTTTGTATTTATCATATAATAATGTACAATTATGTTATGTTATCTCTGGCATAAGTTGGGCTTTTTATTTTATTTTTTTAAATAGCACTACATTCCCTTTCTTTTTTTCTATTTTCCCCTATATATATTTTTTAAATTTATTTGATATGTTATTTGTATGTTTTGCTCTTGACATAATACAGTGTTTTATCCTCATTTCTAAATCTAACCCATCCATTTCCCAACAAAATCTCTGACCCTTGTGATGTTCTTCCAAGTAAATTGCTAAATAAATAAGTGAAAGTGCAGTTCAAATTGGATAAAGTGCATACAGAGTGGAGAGAATTTCTTCTGCACAGTTCTGCGGTTTTATCAGCACAATTTGGACTTGACAATGGTGAGTAAAATTTATCAATATTTTTTTAAATTTGTTTTTTAGATATATTTTTGTGAGTATTTGCTAATCCGCTCATAGTTGTAAATTTGCTTGTAGATAAATTTAGAGAAAGTTGTTCTTGAAATAACCGAATGCCTTTATTACTCAGGGACATCCTCTAATGCCTAGTTATTTCTGTATGAATTTTATTGTTTCCCTCTCAAATTTGTATAAATTTAACTAGGTAATCTACTTTGAAAAAATATGAAAGTATCAATTTACTATATTCTTTTACACAATTTTTTTCTTGATTAATTTTAACATAAGTTATTCTCAGCCTCTTAATGCTTTGTTTTTAAAAAAAATTATGTTATGTGTTGGAGGTTGTGAATTGAAATTATGTAGAGTAATTTCTTATGATTATTATTTTTCCTTTTCTTTGTTGAAATGTATTAAATATCCCAATTAACAATGAAAACTCGAGCTACATATAAAAAGGAATAATAAGAATCCTATATGAAATGTGTCAATGTTCTGTCAAATTTAAATAATTAATTAAAACCAGCCTTCTCCTCAGTATTTATAAATGTAAATTAAACGCTCCTGTTTACTTTAAACTTCATTATTAGAGTAAATAGTATTTATTTCACCTCCTTAGTCCGTTGGAAATAAATTCTCCTGAGATCCTTGTCAAAGAAATTAATTTTTCCATTGTGAAATACAGTTATTTTTTTTGTATTCTTTGAAAATATTTATTTTATATTCAAACCAATGCAGTATTAATGATACTTTCTAGTATTTTGCTTAGAAATGGCCACAAAATAATGACAGTTTGATGTAACAATCATAAGTGTTTTGTTATAAACTGAGTTATAGAATTAGTCGAAGTTGTGATCAAGTTTTATTTTAAATATAATTAAAGATTATAAGAAAATACCTCTTAAGCTGCATTGCCTTTATGAGTATTTCCCTTGGGATTATAGAAAATGCTAGTCTTGTTTATAGCAGAACTTTGCTCTGGACGTATGTTCCGCCTTGCCATTATGAGATTTATTCTACCAATAAATATGAGAAATTGGTCATCTTCAAGTTCTTTGTCTCTCTCTGAAACCTCAATTAATATCTTATTTATTTTTTGCTTTTATATATATATACATACATACATACATACAAATACACATATACATTTAAAAATCTATAATCAATAGGAAAATGGTTTATTTATTTATTTGGTTTTAGAGCTTGCATCTGGGCGATTTGCTCTATAAACATGTAGTGAACAAAAACAATAAAATATCGATAACATCAAAAAATTAAAACATTTAAATAAAAAATTAAACAACTGAAATTATCAAAATTTATACTATACAAGAAAAAAAAAAAGAAAGGAAAAAAAGAGAAAAAAAAAGTAATTATAAGATCAAACAATAAAAACTAAACTATCAAACATTAAAAAATTAAAAAATTCAGGGTGACCATGACCCATTTTGGTTGATATTGCCCTTAAAACAAACAAACAAAAAAAAAAAAAACATTAAAAACAAGTAAGTAATAAACTTAATTAATTATTTTTAATAAAAATACGGTCTTTTCG
Source organism: Gonocerus acuteangulatus (assembly GCA_946811695.1). Lineage (NCBI taxonomy): Eukaryota > Metazoa > Arthropoda > Insecta > Hemiptera > Coreidae > Gonocerus > Gonocerus acuteangulatus. The sequence goes on from OX328130.1 coordinate 5,471,797, forward strand.
CTCTATTTTGTACAAATAAAAATTGATTTTAACATATTAAAATATTTTGTTTTCCCTACATTTGTTCGTACATGTTTATCTTTTTTAAAAAGTCTAAAATAATTATATGTGTGGGCTATCATCCTTCAAAAGAGTTAGTACATATCATGTGGTATGCTGATGTTTTTTTCGTTTCCACCCGTCTGTAAGTCTTGTTGCATTCTGTACATGGTGGTATGTTGTACATAGTGGGTTAGTAAGTTAGTGGGAAAAATGTTTAATAAAGAAGTTAAATTAATTCCAATATCTTGGGTTAATTGTTACGAATTAAAAGATAAATTCTGATTAGAGTTATAAATCTATAAAAAATGCATGTATAATAAATAAGAATAATACTATGAATTGCTAATCTCTGAAGTAATTATTTGTAGGCGAAAGCTGTTGAAAAGTAAGAGTTCTTCGATTGCCTCTTCAAGTATGTGTTTATTTTCCCGAGGCGAGCTCCTTGTGAGTGCTCAAACGAGGAAATACATAATTTATTCATAGTCAATTTTAGTAATTATTTTCTAATATAGTCTAGTTCGGAATAAAATATTCCAATCGCAAAGAATATTGCTCAACATATTCCATGCATTTCTATGAATTTTATTCACTCTTATTCAGTAAATTAATAAAATTATATCCTAATAAAATGGAGAGATACGTTATTTGTTAATTATCTTCAAGCGTAATCTGTGTTCCGCTTTGATTGATTAATAACTTTTAAGAATTTTAATAATCTAAGTTTTCGTATATGCTCATAGAAGGAAAATATAAGGAAATAGAGGATTGGAGAGAAAATCAGAATGTAAAGGATGATACAAATCTCTGACGGAGGAAAAGAAAAGAAGAATTAAAGCTGGGGAAAGAAAACTAAAAAAGTAATTGATTTAACAAACTCCAAAATTAAACAAAACAGAAAACGAATAATATTTTCATCGTTTAAAACTTACACACTTACTCATGTAGTATTTTTAATTAATATTTTTCAACTTGTAGTTATAAATATATTGCTATTTTCAACGTAATTTTACTTGAAAATATTAGGAATAATGTTTCCCAATAATTAAGTAGACAGAATGTGAAAAAATAAATAATAAACTACCAAAAAGGAGATTAGTGTTACAAATAAACTATGAAATATTTTTATTTTGAATTTGCATTCGATATTTTTAATGTTTATATTTAGTATGTTTACAGATTATGCTTCATTCATTTTCAAAATTTTATGTATTTCTTGTGTACAATTATAACATAGGATTAAAAAATTACTGATAGAATAGCCTAAATTATTTATGTAACTAAAAACAAAATTATTTATGTAAAATTATAACAAAAATTAATATTATTAAAATTCCTCCTGCTGGTAGATTTAAAAATTTCAAGAATTTAACAAAAATGGAATATCTACAAGGTAAGGTTGCATGACCAAAATTATTTTTGAAAATATTAACTTTTCATTGTGGTATCAGGGTACATAATTTTATTATATTTTTCTTAAATTTTTGTGCCATATGAAAAATAATAAAAAAAAAAAAAATAAAATAAAAATTACTGTTGTATACTAAATCTTAATTTTAATGTGCTTTACCTATTTTTCACAAAAACATGGCAACTTTTTTTATACATTTCCAGAATTCGTACCCTAAAAAATCATTTTTTAAGATAGTGACCCCATTTTTCTGATATATTTATATGTGGCCACATATGAATAAACTAAAAAATCATTTTTTGCTATGGGATTTTGATAGGAATATGGTTCTTGACGATATGGCTCACTAGGGAGTTATTGTGGTCAGCCCTATGCTCCGGCCGCCTGATTTTCCCCTTTGCGGCTGAAATTTTTCATTGCCCTCCAGTACACGGGTCGAATGTCCTATCACTGAGCCGTACTTTCTACCAGAAATCTGAACAGTTTCCGACTCCTCCATCCGTTGTTGGTAGCCGGGACCCATGACCCCAGCCTCACAACCCTACTTTTTGCACGGATCAGTAGCTGGACTCCATTGATTGTCGAGTGGGACTCTTGGTTCGTATTATTAAACTCAAGTTATTGGCTGCATAACCTTCTGCCAAAGGAAACGCGAGCAGCAGAATAATACCAACACTCGCAACTTCTTTTGTGGTCTTACGTTATTTTCCGGCTTCACTAATCTTATTGTCAAAATTTTATTCCTGACTTTTTTTCTGTAGAAAATAGTATTTACTATAGTCAAGTTCAGTTATTTGTCCATTCTTTACCTGTTTTTTTTTTCTATATTTAAACAACGACAAAATATAGGAAGAAATCGGAGGTCGTTCTTCGTCGATTTTAAAACATCAGAAACCATTTTAAGATTTTAAACCATTCTGCTATTTTTGACTGTCAATTTCCAGAATTCTAGATTTCGCAATTTCCCCAAAAACCTTTGGCTATATCCGCCTCGAAAATTCATTCCATTTTATTTCTCCCTTCGAAATATAATGATATAAAATTCAGTCCATAAATAAATAAATGGAAAACTGTTAAAGGTACACATTTTCCAGAAAAACCTGTTCTGTTTGTCCAGTGTTTTCGGGACTAGTGGCTTTTTGAAATCACCACATTTCTAGCCGGGACACTTGAAGATTGCGGGTTGCAGTGATAAGACAAGGCACGGAATTCCTTCCTGGAGGCAAAATTGTTTTATTTTACGTGTTTTATCAGAGAAAAAAAAATCTAGAGGGTTTTCATTGCCCGCAATTTAGATTTTTGTTAAAATCTATTTTTGTATTGTTTTCTTTAAAAGAAGTATATATTTCCTGTTTTTATCATTATATAAAATGTTTTATTTATTTTAATTATTTTTTTGTTTTAATTTGTTTGCCCTTTTGTCCAAGATATAATCCCTAACTCAACTTCTCAACTTCACTCAACTCAGCTTCTCAACTTTCCATAGTAAATTGATCAATCAGCCTAATACTTTAGCCCAATCCTTATCCAGCACCAATCATCCTTCCTCTCCACCAAGACGTCTTAATAGGAAGTGGCTCCGGGATCTACATAGGCAGTGAAGTGTCGTGGAGGCGTGGTCAAGTAACCTGTATCAAATTACGTAATACAATTGAATTGTAGATTGTAAAATTCTGTAAATAATATATATATATATATATTAATTTGTATTTATTAATATTAATTGGGGTCTCCCGTGGTCTAATGGCTAGCGCCTTGGGTTCATAAGCGGGAGATGGTGGGTTCGATTCCCAACCTCCGGCAGGAATTTTATCATCCCACGGCTCGCTGGTAAAATTCCTCGCCACACCCTGGATGTCGGCGCTAATGACCTAGATGTAGATGCGCCGTACAAAAAAAAAAAAAAAAAAAAAAAAAAAAAAAAAAAAAAAAAAAATTAATATTAATTTTTGACCCATTATGACCGAGAAATTTTTAAAATGTTTATAGTATTTACCTAATTACTACGCCAGTTTTACCATTAAACGAAATTAGTAGAACAATAGGAAATAACCTGGTCAACCAGAAATAGTAAACTATCAAAAATCAAGGGAAAAAAACGGAGTGAAGAAACAGTTCTAGCTAGACTGAGAATAGGCCATAGCAAATTGACCCATTTCTATTTATTAACAGAGCTCTCCCCCCCCCCACACACATGTTCTCAATGTGACAACGCTCCCCTCAGTTTGAAACGCATTTTCACTGAATGCCAGCAATTTTCGGAGAAGAGGAAAAAAAATTGGATGCTTGAGGGAAATTTATCAGAATTATTGGGAGAAGACTCGAGTCATTTAACCAGTGTTCTAAAATTTTCTAATGAAGTAAACCTGTACAGTTTAATATAATTATTTTGACACCAATAATGACTTCGGTAGAAACGGTTTAAACTAATAAAATAAATCAAATTTCATCATATAGTTTTGGACTCTTCGAAAAAGAGTAAGATTTTATGTATCTTGGAAGATTCTGCTTCTTTAGCTGTATCAGCTGGTATAATATTTATAATTTTGTATATAAGAATATCTAACAAAATTTCTTCAATAATTGTCGCCGTTTAACATTAGAGGGTTCCTGTTTATACAAAGGAATAAACGAGAGAGCGTTGATGTCGGCCCTGAACTGTCCGGATTAAATTATTTTCGGTTTGACAGATACTGACCACGTGCTTTTAGTGAAAATATTTAATTTAAATTATGCAAATGGGGAATAATTTATTTTAAAAGGCATTGTTCGGAAGGAATGTTTCTTGATAATAATGAGTTTAGTTTCTAAGTTTCGGTTTGTTTTTTCAATCCTTCATCAGGTTAAGGAGGATTGGAACACCTGATCCGTTTAGAAGTTGTTACATCAATCCTTCATCAGGTTAAGGAGGATTGGAACACCTGATCCGTTTAGAAGTTGTTACATCAATCCTTCATCAGGTTAAGGAGGATTGGAACACCTGATCCGTTTAGAAGTTGTTACATCAATCCTTCATCAGGTTAAGGAGGATTGGAACACCTGATCCGTTTAGAAGTTGTTACATCAATCCTTCATCAGGTTAAGGAGAATTGGAACACCTGATCCGTTTAGAAGTTGTTACATCAATCCTTCATCAGGTTAAGGAGGATTGAAACACCTGATCCGTTTAGAAGTTGTTACATCAATGACATTTTTCTTCCGTCATTTATTTTAAATTTTAACGTCCATTATTATTAACTAAGAATTTTGGGACGGGTTACCTATAGGTAACCACCCTATTCTAGCCAGGATAGGCCTGATACTTTTTCTTTTTTCGAATGAAAACCCACCACCCCTAGTGGGAATCGGACCCACGACCTTTGGCACGGAGTGATAAGTGCTCACGGCTACCGGGCTTCCATCAATTAACATTATCTGAAAATTGCGAAATCACCATACTTTTGATGTATTTTTCTGGCTGAAATACCCGAACAACAAAATGATCATAATTCCTTCTGACCTCCTACTGGCGAGAGGAGTGACTCATTAAGGAGAGACGGTCGGAGCATAGTGTCGACGTCCAAATCAGATAGTGCCGTCAGAAAGCTGCCTACACTCGTCCTGTTTTTAGTCTAAAGGCTATTTCTTCCTTGGCTCCGTCTATTGGGAATTATACCAAAAACTCGGTGTGGCTTGATTTGCATTGGTATGTGAGCATTAGATTACTGGCCTAGTGTTGGTGAAGGACCTTGTGGCTTATGCGTAGCCTTGTGAATATATGCGGTTCCTCGGAAAGCATAGAATCCATCAGCCTGTATGGACGTTTGGAGTTACCAATCATCTCCAGTTTATGGCTGAATGCTCTGATGATGAAGTTTCAGCCGGAAACTGGTCATATCATATCGCACTAGTATTTCTAAAGTGACACAACTCAAAATAAAACTCAACTGAAAATGTGTTACTCCTGCCTATGTAGATGGAATAGCATTAACACATTCGTTGCCCAGCACCCGCCTAGCGGGTGCATCCGGTCTGTCCTACCGGGCCCGCCTCCCGCCTAGCGGGTGCCTTGACCCGCGTAAAAAAACGAGTGGGCCCCTCGCAAAGATACCGCTTAACTAGTGGGCAATGAATGTGTTAAGACAGGAAGAGTGATACAAGTTCCCTCTGGTGTAGAAGCTCTGAAGCTAGGTATATACAGTTTTGTTGGTTCATAAAGAGATATTTACTATGTCTTTCATAGTCATAACTATCTTGGTATCGGGTGTGAAGAAACCCGATATTTGAGTTGTGTCACTTTAGAAATACTAGTGTGATATGATGATTTCGTTTAAGATTGATACTAGGCATATGCGCTTTATCGCAGAATCCTCCGATAATGCTGTTTCAGACCGAGTATGCTAATATCCAGTTTATGACTGAGTTTTCTGATGATGGCGTTTCAGACAGAGACTGGTCGTATCCAATATATGACTAAATCATCTGATGATTTCGTTTAAGATTGATACTGGGTATATGCACTTTATTTTTGCATGCTTTGATGATTTCGTCAGAGACTTGGACAGATCATATGCAGTTTATTGTTGCATACTTTGATGATTTTGTCAGAAACTTAGACAGGTCATATGCAGTTTATAGTCGCATGGTTTGAGGATTTCGACAGAGACTTGACAGATCATAAGCATTTTATTGTTGCATGCTTTGATGATTTCGACAGAGACTTAGACAGATCATATGCAGTTTGTTGTCGCATGCTTTGATGATTTTGTCAGTAACTTAGACAGATCATATGCACTTTATTGTTGCATGCTTTGTGATTTGGTTTCTGGTTGACAGGTCATATACAACTTGCAACTTTTATTAAGTTTATCACTGAATACATTGACTGCTTCTTTGTAGAAGAAATTCCTTTATTTGATACATGTTATCAAAATCAGCTGATTACATGTTATTAAAATCAGCTGAATACATGTTATGAAAATCAGCTGATATTTTTAGTGTGTTCCCCCTTCCCTCCATAAGGAGGAAACGCGCTTTTGAAAACTAGATATAGATATTTTTTGTAACTAATTTCTAAGATATCCTTGTTGAATTCAGTTGAAATATATTCAACATGTTTCAAATTTGTCCAAACTAAGATACATAAATTTTGGTTACATTCGGAGTAAAGATATTCTTAAAAAAAATTATTAACAGGCATGAAAAGTTTTCGGATCTTTGTATATTTTTGTAAATATTTCGAAAACAGTTAGGAAATCGTGGTAAGTGGAAGGTGACCATTCGAATGCTTACTAAATTCTCTGCACTGAAGGTTTTGTTGTAATTGTCGATGATGTGATGTCAACAAACTTGGGAATTGTAAGTTTTTGTTCTTTTCAATAGGCTTTTGTATATGTTTACCTAACTTTGTTATTGCTCGTTTTTTTTTTAAATTGTGTTTAACAGTAAAATGAGTATTTTAGTAAAACTAGGAAAGAAAATGAGAAACGTTGTTATAGTGTTCCCAAGAACATTGTTATAGTGTTCCCAAGAACATTTTTATAGTGTTGCCAAGAACATTGTTATAGTGTTGCCAAGAAAATTGTTATAGTGTTGTCAAGAATATTGTTATAGTGTTGCCAAGAACATTGTTATAGTGTTGCCAAGAATATTGTTATAGTGTTGCCAAGAATATTGTTATAGTGTTGCCAAGAATATTGTTATAGTGGGAAAGAGGATGAAGGAATTTCCGCTTAGGATAAAATCTGTTTCCTGTTGTGGCGCTTAAAATCGTATATTACTTCTTGACATTTCATTGTATATTCCTCACGAATGATCAAAACCTACCAATAACTGCTGCTATTCCTTTGCTAATGTCACTGGGGATATGAACGGAACCACGCTAAGATGACGCAGCTCCTGCGAGCTGTAATTTTTTTAAATTATGTTTAACAATAGTTTGTATTATTAGTAAATTAAAGTACCAAAGAAACGTTTTGAAGAATTGCCACGAGGCGAGGATATTTGGTTTACTTCCGCCTGGTGCAAAGTTGATCATACATATGTTGGTGTTTTTGTGCTGCTTTTTCTACCTAATTCATCATTAACAAATGTTTTTGCTCGTTGTCATGCCATTTTTTTTTCTTCTGTTCGTCCTTGTTTTTGCATTTATATAAAAGTCAAACGGAGTTAACAACGCTTCCCATCACATGGATTGTACACTGCTAGAATTTGTGTGTTCAATCTGTCATGTCGATTCATTGAAAGAGGCTGGTTCATTGAGGATTCGCGGGAGCACCTGTTGAATGGGGCCTGTGCTGTTCTTCCCTCTGGGGCTGTCAGCACCTCCACGTACGTCTGTGCGCTCAAGCGTGATACGTTCCACGTGGACTACCACTTTCCACGTGGTATTTATTACTTTACCGTTTAACTGTTGATGGATGTTTTTTAAACATCCATGGTGGAGCAGGGATTGTTTTTTGCGTCGGGTTTAGAACGTCAAGTGTGCCACAAGCGGAACTTAAAGCCACATCACTCATCGTCAGAGTGGACAATGGAAGTGCCCCCTTACTTATTGGGTTGGTGCAAAAATAAAGGCACGTTTTGAATATTCTTTTTGTTCATGCAAATAAACTGAAGTCTTAGTTTCTGGATTGTAAACAATGGTAATTAATGTTGTATTTACTCAAATATTAATTTAGTTTGTGTACCATTCTCTATGAGTAAGGATCTCTGAAATTTACCTTGTCAAAACAAGATTTTCGTCATGGTTGAAGGGGGGCTTTATCCGCGCGTAACATAAATGTTGTTTTGGGCGAAGGAAGATGCATCTGTAAATGTACAGTGGAGCGAAAATTCCTAAAATTTGGTCTTGTAGCTCTTGATCTCTAAGACAAGGAAGACCGCGGCAGGCCTCCTGTTTTTGGTCACGACCAACTGAAGCCTTTAGTAGAAGAAAACTCTCGCAAAACTATTCGAAACATCGCGAGAGAAGTTGGTGTTGACCAATCAATAGTTGTTCGCCATCTGGAACGAATTTGTCATATTAAAAACCTGCGTTAAATTTCGCCCCGATCCTATAATATTCTACCTCAAATGGATAAGAGTTTGTTATAATATTGTACAAACTCTTATCCATTTGAGGTAGAATATTATAGGATTGGGGTGAGTTTGTTATAATATTGTACGCGGCGCTAATAGCCACGAATTGTGTATGCGCCGTAAAAAAAAAAAAAATCTTCCTTGTTATTGTGTTTTTGTTTGTTCTCAGCGGAATAGAATTGCCTAACGAGCACATGCTAATTACATTGAGTTATTGTTTCTGTTATGTTTGCACCGTCACGTCACCAGCTGTTCTAACAATCCGATGAATCGTGACATAGCGTAACGTCGCGCGTTTGTGACGCAAAGACACGTCGGAAAGGCCATAACTCCATGAAACTTTTGACGCATGTTCCTACGTTATCAGCAACTCATCTTCTTATCATGGTTCTCTACGTCATTAGGGATGCGGGGAGGGGGGGGGACTTCTACTGACGAGGCGTTTAGAAATACTCTTTGTTCCTAGTAATGTTTTGTGTTGAAAAACGTTTTAAATCTCAATCAGTAGAAATGATCCTCATTAATAAAATACATACACACACACACACACACACATATATATATATATATATAATGTTTAATGTTTTGCTCTTTCTGTTTGGTTGCCTGATTTTAAGAATTATTATATAATTTTTTGATTTATATATTTTTAATAAAGCATAATTAATAATGATGCATATTGCACGTAGGATAAAGGAATTAACCCTTTGTACTCCAATAGATAATGATTGGTTTATTACGATAATAATGAAAGTAAAGTAATTACATAAATGAAACATAATTATATAATATAATAATTATCAAGTTGTAACATTACGGTTTGGTGTTTCAATATAACTTTCATGTGATTAAAATATTGTAAAAATAAGGAAATCATAGCGATATAATAATAATAAAAAAAAAGAAAATCAGTCCCGTAACAGGGCCCAGAGGGGCAGATGCTGTAGAGGTATCTGATTCTTGACCATACGGCACACTAAGGAGATTGTGTGGTCAATACTATGCTCCGGCCGCCTGATTTTTCCCTTTGCAGGTACCCATTAATTAATTAATTAAAGGCTGGGTGAGCCTAGGGACGATCTGGGACCCCAAATCCAACCCTCGAACTACGGCTCTAGAAGAAAAAATCTTTCAGTGCTCGCTCGGGTTTTGAACCTGGGTCCTCCAGTTCATTAGTCGAGTGCTCTACCACTGAGCTAACCTCGACCCCGGGATATAATAGCATACCTAAATATTAACCAAATTGTATTATAATCATAGTTCAATGGCGTATAACGAATATTTGACAACACATTAAAATTAATGGAGCAAACAGGTAGATTGGTATGTACAAGAATCTGACGAAGACGGTTAAGAATGGCAATACTGAAAAATCGGCGGTAGCAGAACACTTCTACACCACAAATCATGCAATCCAGTTCGACAAAGTAAGTATTCTGGCGAAAATAGAGAACTACCAAGAACGGATCATTAGGGAAGCCATAGAGATAGTACGCTGCCCGGAAAATTTTAACAAAGAAGATGGGTATAGGCTCAGCAAATTATGGCATCCGGTGATTAAGCCGAAGGAAAAAAGAAGAAACGAAATTCAACCAGTCAACGGTCCAGATGGAATCCACCAACCAGGTTCAAGCAAGACAGGGACCAACCAATCAGATACATGGAAGAGCAGATTACGCCCGCGGATTAATACAAAGACGAGTATTTATTCTGAACAACTAGAAGAACATCCTCATTCTCAGACTAAGCCCTGAGGAAGCTGGCAGTATGACTAGCGAAACGTCGGCAAAGAAGTTTGTGACACGGTCAATACCAGAAGACTATAATATTTGTTATGACTCGGACAGTGGAAGTATAAGAGTAAAACTAAAGATGTCTCAAGAAATTGTAAATGAAAATAAAAGGTTCGAAGAAGGAGCCAAAAGAAGAGCAGAGCAAAAATTTCCAAACAACGGAAGAAGGATTTATTAGAAATATTGCAAAAGTAATATAGTTTGGTAGATTCAACTTGTCACTTGACAGCTTTGCTGCGTTGCCACTCCTCCTTCTAGGTAGAGGGAGACTTGTAGATCGGGCAACGTCGTGCCCCCTCTACGCTTTCCCCAAATGACAAGTTATATCCACACTATAGACTCATACATAAGCGCTCGACATCCGCAAATAAGTAATTGATATTATCCTGTTCCTAAGTGAACAAGTCGATAAAATAAACAAATAGGAAATTATAAGTAATAAACTATACTATTTTTATTGGAGTTGCTGGATGGTGGAATTCATGTTCCAGAGGATGGAATAAAGGTCGAAATTCCCACAGGTGTTTTATTTGGCAAAACGTTTTCGGGGAATAAGCCCCATTTTCAATGGCCTGTGTCACAATACCATAATTAAAACAAGTTCAATTTAAACCAAATTAAATTAACAATACAATTTTTTTTTTAAAAAATAATAACAATTGTAAAATCTGAGACTGCATCTTAATATAATATAAAATACGCTTTTTGTCAATTTATTTAAAAGTCTTATCAATAAAAGGCTAAAACACACAGTCAAAAAATAAATAATAAATACATCCATTCTATCACACACACATGCAGGAATAAATAAGTCTAAAAACCCGCTCCAATGATATGAAAACATAAGAAAAGAAGGGCAAAAACCAGAGAGAAAGCTAAGTAGCCACCATGGATTGGTTTTTAAAACATGGATTGGTTTTAGCTCCTAGACTGGCTTTGGAAAGCAGCGAGGGACTGTAGGGCTGCTGTTGAAACATGCTTCAATACAATTTTTTTTTTTTTTTTTTTTTTTTTTAAGGCGCATCGACATAATTCTTGGCCATTAGTGCCGAGATCCAGGGTGCAACCTCAGCGAGCCCTGGGATGAGAAAAGTTCTGGAACCGGTGGGGAACGAACTCACCATCTCCCGCTTATGAATCTAGCGCGCTAGCCAATAGACCACGGGAGACCCCTTCAATACTATTTTCCGCTAATTCGCCATTTAAAGTAATAGCAAAATTCTTCCTGTAAATCTGAAGGATTGTAAATGAGCTTTATTCGGATATGAGTGTGTATTTTGCATATAGAATTGGTGCAATATCCGCAGTTCGGTGCAAACACTGCTTTATGCAGTTCAATAGATCTGCATATCAGGGGATTGCACCCGGTGTTATCAAAGCTCTCTGTTAATCAATAGATTATTCGGTTCAGTTGACGGCGAGGAGTATTGTATATGGGCTTTCATAGCCTCGGCGTTCTTCTTCATGATTTATTGACAAACATGTTCATAACATTGGACAAAGACTATTGTTGTGAGCATACTAAATGCGCGATCCGAACCCCCAACACATGTGCGCGAAATGTCTCTTAAATAACATGCTCTAAGTCACAATGCGACAATTAACTCACTTCTTAATTGGTTGTTTTGGGGTTTAAATTGCATCACTAAAATTAGCATTTTATTAAAATAAGGCAAGATAATGTGAAACGTATTGGTAATAAGTTTGGGGTGGCTGTGGCTTATCATGATGGCATATACATACGTTTATTTTTAATTCTCGTATCTATATAACCTTCCTCATACTGCTTCAACTGAATTTATCATTATTTCTTATTTTATAGAAAGATTTAACCCACGAGTGAATGGAATTTTATTCGTTATGAAGCACATATTTACAGTTGAATTTAACTTTTAACACATTATTATTAAATTTTAACGTCCATTTATTATTAACTACGAATTTTAGGACGGGTTATCTATAGGTTACCACCCTTTTCTAGCCAGGATAGAGCTAGTGGGAATCGAACCCACGACCTTGTGGCATGGAGTGTTAAGTTCTCACGCCTTAACGCTCACGGCCACTGGGCCTCCTTTTAGCACACCCTTTAAGCTACAGTCGAGATAAATCGTAGTACTACGACTCCCGCCTTTATTGTGTTAAATGAATTTGCCAGTAAAACAAGAAACTTAAAATGACAATGAACTTTTGGCTGCTTGGAATAGAGCCTTCTGTGTAGTAGTCGAAGAGTAAGTACGTTTTCAGTACTTAATTGTATTGACTTATTCAGCCTACTGTCAGTTTTCTGTGTGTTTGTGATGCCTAATCTATTCCATTTCCTCGAAATGTACGGAAGATTACGCAGTTCCTGCGAGTCGGTCTTTTTTTTGGTATATCTTGTTAAAATAACCAAACGCGTGCAATGACATTATGTAAATTGAACCTTCACCAACGAGCTACCAACACCTGTGATGCAATAACAAGGAAGTTATGATATCACACTAGAATTTCTAATTTGTCACAACTCAAAACTCAGTGTCTTTCAGTTATGACTAGAGCCCGGAAGTTAGGCATTTAGGTAAATCTGAAGGAGCACGGTCTCCACGCCGATCCTTTTGAAATGTTGCACTCTAACGTATTTTGATGCACTAAACACGAATCCGTTAAAAAAAAAAGCTCGCTTTTCACTAGGAAAGAAGTTATGAAACATTTAAGTTCACTGTAGTGCGGGTTCTAAAAGGTAATGTAACCTACTATGTTTGTCAACATGCGCATGCGCGGGTATGGAAAAGTTCGTAATAAGGATGTCTAATTGAAATTTACCATCAATTATTTCAATTTATCACCACTTATTTATTTCAAAAATATTTTTTTTAAATAATAAACCTTTCTTTAACATTTTTTTTTTTGCTGTTGACAAATATTATATAACAGAAATACCTTCATAATTCGCTAATGCCTTTATGATTCATGCGTTCTAATTTGCGCCATTTAATTACTTAGAATAGTTCGAGTGGTCTTTATAATGAAGCTGCATGTATTTATTGTTTTAATTCACAATAGAATAGATTTAATCAATTTTTTAATTAACAATAATGTAATAAGTAATGAAAAGAAATGTGATAAATGTGGGGAGGTGTTAAAATTAAATAGCATTAATATGATTGCGTAAATTGTCGCTTTTGGGCATACGTGCTATGCGTTTCCGCTCGCTCAAGAAGATATCAAAACCCCTAGTCAATCCAACTCGCTAAAATTAATAGAATTCTATTAATTTTAGCGAGTTGGATTGGCTAGGGGTTTTGATATTTTCTTGAGCGAGCGGAAACGCATAGCACGTATGCCCAAAAGCGACAATTTACGACCAAGTCAGCTACCACAAGATGAGTCTAAATTTCAATTACACTTCGTCATTAAGGACTATTGCGCATGCGCGTGTTTACAAATTCGCTGTTACCCCGTTTTTTATAACCTCCATAACAGTGAACTTTAGTGTTTCATAACTTCTTTCCGTTCGTCGCGTGAAAAGCGAGCTTTTTTTTTAACGGATTCGTGTTTAGTGCATCAAAATACGTTATAGTGCAAAGTTTCAAAAGGATCGGCGTGGAGACCGCGCTCCTTGACATTTACCGGCATTTATTTTTGGGTGAAATAGGCGGGCAAAAAGGCACTTAAAATACTGAAAATAGGCAGTACTGTAATTAAAATAGGCATTTATTAGGAGTGAAGGCAAAGAGGAACCCTTCTCATTAATGGTGAAAAAATGTATTTTAAATACTCATGCATTTCTTTATTTATGCCAACTAGCTGTTACCCGGCGTGTCGTGCTACGCCTACTTTCTGCATCTATAAAATCAAAAATAAATTAGGAACCCCGTTCATTGTTTCGAACCCGGGACCTCCGAACTGTGAGTCATAAACGATTTTAACATAGTCTATGGCTCTCCCCGAATCAAGACCTACATGTGTGCCAAGTTTGATCAAAATCGGTCGAAATGTGTGAATTTGTATAAGGAACAAACATACAGACAGGAAGCTGGTAGACGTTTTTGACCTAGCCTATGACATTCACCGTATCAAGACCTACCAGTATTCCAAGTTTGGTCAAAAGGTGTGGATTTGTATAAGGAACAAACGGACAAACAGTCAGACACGTGATTTTTATATATATATATATAAATAGATAGATTTATTACAGAATTAGTGTACTTACTCTTAAGGGAATTACTTCCCTTGTTACAAGCAACAACACGATGCTTTTTCAAAGTATAGGTCTGTTATAGACCTTCTCAGAAAAAATGTTTTTCCATCATGACAGAACTTCCTCTGCATTATCTTAATATTTCGAAATCCGGAATACCAGGTAATTTGACATTGTCACATTAAAAGGGCTGTAAGGAAGGACATGTGTCTTATTTTTCTCATCCTCTCTCTTTCCTCCTATTCATTATGCTTGTGCATTCCTTTTACTAAGGAAGGTTCTGTTATTTACAGAGGTTAAATCCGTGGGTTGGGAAAACAAGCTTTCGAATTGATATTTGTAATTTAATTTTTGCAACATTTTTTTGTCTTCGATGAACGGAAATTCAATATGTGCTTTTTAAAATGTTTAAAAATTGCATAACAAGCAAAAAAGGCAAAAATAGGCAACGGAAGCCAAAATAGGCAAAAAAGGCAAAATAAAAATTGTCGCTACATTTCCTAAATGCTCGAAAACATATTTATTTCTATCTGATTCTTCAATATATCCATTCAGATAAAAAAGGCATTTTGCCTAACTTCCGGGCTCTAGTTATGACTATGAAAGACATTGGTAAATATCTCTTTATCAACCATCAAAAATGTATGTACCTAGCTAAAGAGCTTCTACACCAGAGGGGACGAGTGTCACTCTTTCTGTCTTAATGCTATTCCTTCTACATAGGCAAGAGTGAAACATTTTCTGTTGAGGTTGTGTTACTATAGAAATACTAGTGCGATATCATGTAGCATACTAAACGCCCTAAGTTCAATAATATCAACAACAAAAAATAAATAAACAATGTTAGATGTAAATTGAATAGGTCCTCTCTGTTGAGCTGATCTGCATTGGGCTTAAGATAATCTCCAGGTCTAGCGAAATGAGATCCTTGTGAGTTTGAACTGAGGGGTGTTTGGTATGATAGTGTTCCTGGATAAGGCGGGCTTTGTTGGTTTAGGACACCGATGGACAAATAAACCTTCTGGTGGGTTCTCGGGGCGGATCGGGGCTTCTTGCGATAACACCAATTAGCACAAACTGGTGGGAGATTGGGAAAACAGTTGGTGAGTTGTCTTAGTGCAGGAGATGCTGTGAGGTTAAGTAGTTCTTTCTTGTCTGAGAATAGGCCATTCAAGATATGCTCAACCACATCAAGGAATAATAACCTGCCAAGGCGTTTAGAAGAACATTTTCCATGCATTTTGTGGGAAATTAAGCATTCATTAAGGACGTTTACCGTGCATTCTAGTGAACTTCAGAATGCATTACAAGGGAGGTTACCATTCATTCTGAGTGGAAGTCAGCCTGCAGTTATAATGATGTTTAAAATGCATTTTGGGGGGATTCTGCTTGGATTTTTAAGGAAGCTTACCATGCATTTTGTGAAGAATTCAGCGAAAGTTAAGAAGGATGTGTGCAATGCATTTTGGGTTGGGGATTCTGCTTGAATTTTTGAAGGAAGCTTACAATGCATTTTGCGGGATTCTTCAGGTAGCATTTAGAAGGATGTTTACAATGCATTTTGCGGGATTCTTCAGGTAGCATTTAGAAGGATGTTTACAATGCATTTTGCGGGATTCTTCAGGTAGCATTTAGAAGGATGTTTACAATGCATTTTGCGGGATTCTTCAGGTAGCATTTAGAAGGATGTTTACAATGCATTTTGTGAGAAATGCAGCGATCATTTAAAAGATGTTCGCAATGAATTTGAGGGGAATTGAGCATGAATTTGGAAGGATGCTTGCAATGTATTTTGAGGAGAATTCAGCATGCATTTGGAAGGATGCTTGCGATGTATTTTGAGGAGAATTCAGCATGCATTTGGAAGGATGCTTGCAATGTATTTTTAGGAGAATTCAGCGTTCATTTGCAAGGATGTTTGCAACGTATTTTTAGGAGAATTCAGCGTTCATTTGGAAGGATGCTTGCAATGTATTTTTAGGAGAATTCAGAGTTCATTTGCAAGGATGTTTGCAACGTATTTTTAGGAGAATTCAGCGTTCATTTGGAAGGATGCTTGCGATGTATTTTGAGGAGAATTCAGCATGCATTTGGAAGGATGCTTGCAATGTATTTTTAGGAGAATTCAGCGTTCATTTGCAAGGATGTTTGCAACGTATTTTTAGGAGAATTCAGCGTTCATTTGGAAGGATGCTTGCAATGTATTTTTAGGAGAATTCAGCGTTCATTTGCAAGGATGTTTGCAACGTAATTTTAGGAGAATTCAGCGTTCATTTGGAAGGATGCTTGCAATGTATTTTTAGGAGAATTCAGCGTTCATTTGCAAGGATGTTTGCAACGTATTTTTAGGAGAATTCAGCGTTCATTTGGAAGGATGCTTGCAATGTATTTTTAGGAGAATTCAGCGTTCATTTGCAAGGATGTTTGCAATGTATTTTTAGGAGAATTCAGCGTTCATTTGCAAGGATGTTTGCAACGTATTTTTAGGAGAATTCAGCGTTCATTTGCAAGGATGCTTGCAATGTATTTTTAGGAGAATTCAGCGTTCATTTGCAAGGATGTTTGCAACGTAATTTTAGGAGAATTCAGCGTTCATTTGGAAGGATGCTTGCAATGTATTTTTAGGAGAATTCAGCGTTCATTTGCAAGGATGTTTGCAACGTATTTTTAGGAGAATTCAGCGTTCATTTGGAAGGATGCTTGCAATGTATTTTTAGGAGAATTCAGCGTTCATTTGCAAGGATGTTTGCAACGTATTTTTAGGAGAATTCAGCGTTCATTTGCAAGGATGTTTGCAACGTATTTTTAGGAGAATTCAGCGTTCATTTGGAAGGATGTTTGCAACGTATTTTTAGGAGAATTCAGCGTTCATTTGCAAGGATGTTTGCAACGTATTTTTAGGAGAATTCAGCGTTCATTTGCAAGGATGCTTGCAATGTATTTTTAGGAGAATTCAGCGTTCATTTGAAAGGATGTTTGCAATGTATTTTGATTCTAAGCATGAGGTACGCTGGTCCGAATCACGCTCGTGTCATGTCGATTTGTTTTATCAGACTAGAATGCTCCGCTCCGCAAGGATGGCAACCTGTAGATGGCTCGGCCCCGATAGCCTAGATGTAGACGCGCCCTAAAAAGAACACACGCATGTAATCGAACAATGATATGATAAAGACACGTTTATTGCGTGCATCCCCGAGATGTATACAGACACGAAATTGAAAGCTTTCATGCATGATACATTATCTGTTGGCACGAAAAGGATATCCATGGCGGAATCCAGCGAATATAGTACAGGGATCATGTACAATATTGGTTCTCTAGATACAGATTTGGTCAAAACAACAAAGTATATATATATACCACGGGTTTCTAACCAATCAAGTTTATTCAATTTTTGGATTTATCTGGCGTAGGTTAAAAATAGTACTTTTGGTAAATGTGAAGACGAGGGTTCCAGGCACCGATTATTTTGAAATTTTGCACTATATCGTATTTTGATGCGCTAAACACGAATCCGTTAAAAAAAAAAAGTTAAAGTTATTAAGCACTAAAGTTCACTGTTATGAAGGTTATAAAAGTTGGCGTAAACAGCGTATTAATAATCATATATATTAAGAAGACTGTCTAGGACAACTTTTGGGCAGACTTGCAATGCGTTTCCGCTCGCTACGCTCGCTCAAGAAGATATCAAAACTCAAGTCAATCCAATTCGCTGTTAAGGATAGAATTCCGATTTTATGGAGGGTATAAATGGTTTAACAACATTTGAAATGAGAGTCTTTGTTTCCCAATGTTACATGTCTGCGCATGCGCGTGTTTACAAATACGCTCTTTACGCCAACTTTAACCTCAGTAACAGTGAAATTTAGTGCTTCATAACTTCTTTCCTAGTTGAGAGGGAGTTTTTTTTTTTTTTTTTTTGTTTTTTTTTTTTAACGGATTCGTGTTTAGTCCATCAAAATACGATATAATGTCAAATTTCAAAATAATCGGTGCCTATGACCCTCGTCTTCACATTTACCGTACTTTTTTCCCCTTTTGTACCATTTCATTTGTTGTTTTCCCTACATGTTTCGTGGCCTACATGCCACCTCCATTACATCCCTGCGTGTGGCGCACTCGCTGACCATATTAATACCGATGGCTAGCTAGCGTCAGTTTTGATATGGGTAGCGAGCGGACCAAACGCAGGGATGTATTGGCCCCTGAGAAGGTGGCATGAAACATGTAGGGCAAACAACAAATAAAATGGTGCAAAAGGAAAAAGGAAGTACTATTTTTCGGCCTAGGCCACGTACATCCAAAAAGTATATATATATATATATATATATATATATATATATATATATATATATATATATATATATATATTTTTTCCAGTTTTTCCTAATTTTTTTTCTGGCAGGGGGTCTATAAAGCCCCGACATGTTTCGTGCCTTTTTCGCATTTCTTCAGGGGATTTCCTTATCAGGAAGTTTTCTCGTCCTGTTGTCTGGCTTGAGTCAGGCGTAATACTTATAAGATGAAGAAGAAAAATTGTATTTGTAATTTTTTTTTTTTTTTTTTATAAGCTATTAACGCTGGGCTATCTACAGGTTGCCACCCATTTATAATGCTAACAGCACGTGGTCGGTCACCCATTCAGATACTGACCACGCCCGACGTTGCTTAACTTCGGTGATCAACGGGATGTGAATGTTTCACATTATATAATGGAGATTACAATTTATTTATATACATATAAGATATTACTTTTTATCTTATCTACCACTAGGGGTTTTGTACCCCGTTCCTGCGTCAGACGAAAAGACGAAAATGTGAAGTTATTATTAGTACCACGCATACACAAAACTCTGCAAGGTAATTAATTAAAAAATAATTAATTGAAATAATTTGATTAAGTTGAACATTACAAATGTAAAAAAAAAAAAACAGAACTATTCATATTTTTATATATGTATATGGATAGGTTATTTTAAACCAATTATTCAGGAATGCAGTCTTCTCTACACAAATTCTGAGGAAAGTGCTTATGCAGGTCCTGCGTGACGGACTTTTTAATCAGTCATAGACATTCACTAATGTAGGCTTTACAATGAGGAGGATTTTTTTTTGTTGTTGTTCTCTTGGTTTTTGCCAATAGTGCCGACATCCATGCTGCTAGCGGAAATCGAACCCACCATCTCCCGCATGAGAATCATGGACGTATATAAGGGGGGGGGGGGCTGAAGGGGCTGCAGCCCCCCCCCTCCGAAATTGTGATTTGATGGTAAAAATGTGTCATAAAACCCTTATAAATAAATTAAATAAGATTACTTAGTTCATAAAAAATATTTTATTTTTATTGTGATAGTGTTTGAGTTCCGTAAAACTATTAAAACTTGTAAGTAGTTAGTATTTCATACCCCGGAAATGGTACAAGCCCCCCCCCCGAAATGTTTTTTCTATATTCGCCCATGATGAGAATTCTTTAGCCACTAGACTACGGCTATATATTTGTAAATGTTTGCATAAAACCGTTTTACGATTTTAATAATACATGTTATATAATTTATTGTAACTCTTAGCTACATAACAACATTTAATTATTGCCCCTTCCTTCATAAAACATAACTATCATTATTTTGTTGAGTTTTCCTGACGTAGAGAGTTGTTGAGAATCTCCCTACCAGTGAAGGCTCCGAGCTAGCCCCACAGGTCGATACTGTGCTCCTCGCACTTGCTACCGTTCTGGGGTGACATTTTTACTCTTACTTACCATTATATATATATATATATATATATATATATATATATATATATATATATACACACATATACAGTAGAACCTCCATTAACCGGGTTAATGACGGGGAGGGTGGTCCACGGATAATCAAAAACCCGGGATAATCGAAACACAATATTTTATTGACTAAATGTGCTGGATTATAAGGTTATAAAGAAAAACTGTGTACAAGATGTCATGTAAACCTTCTTATTTGCATAGAGAAATGTGTATATAAACGTTATATTAATTAATAATTTGTATAAGTGCAAAAATAAACTCAAGTTGAAATTAAATTTTTTTTCGAGAAAGTCCGTAATTTTTTGTCATTTTTTGATACATAATTATTTTCTTATATCTGTTCTGATCGCCTGTAAGAAGATAATTCTGCTGAAATCGGGATTCGTATGTACTCGAGTGAAGAGTTAAAGCCCAACTGAGGAAGTATTTCCTTGGTAGGCTAACAGCCCAGTAGGGGATTCATAGAAAGACCTGAAAATGTTCCAGTTCCTAGAATATGAAATAAATTGAGATTCTTCCAGAAATATGGAATCATCACATTACATTAATTTAATTTCATATTTATGTACATAATCGTCATTACGTACATACAAATATTTAATACATAATTATGAAATCAAATGCTTTAGATGATAAAAATAATGCAATAAATATGTTCGTATGTACATAATATTTAAAGAAGGAATACAAATAAAAATTCCCCTATCGAGACCCCGGTTAATTGGAATCCCGGATAATAGAGTCCCGGATAATGGAGGTCCTACTGTATATATATATATATATATATATATATATATATATATATATCAATCACTGGCTCACTCTTACCTAATGACTAGACAGGACGGACCAACATGTCAATACTGTAATAGAACTCTCACCATTAAACACATCCTGACATACTGTAGACTCAGACAACTTGATACAGGGTGTCTACTGCACGAAAAAGTCACGAAAATCACGAAAATGTCACGAAATGAAAAATAGGGCACGAAAATCACGAAAAAGTCACGAATTTGGAAACCATGTCACGAAATTTTTCTATTCCAAGATTTCCCATCAAAGAGCTAAATTCAGCCAAGTTTCTGAAATTAATCTTTTCCCGCTAAAACTGTGTACAATCCGGTGGAGTGAAAACTCGCAGGTATTAGCAAGGGTTCTTGCGATGATGCCTGCCTTAAAGTTATGTAGGTATAGAAAATACTATTGATGATCCTCCAGCTGGTAGGAATTCCACAGTTGTGCAGAACCATGTTCGAGTTAACGAACTTACCTATCATATTAGACGAACATTCTTCAAAATTTTGTATGAAATTTCATCAAAATCAGACCATTTTTGAGCCGGTGGGAGAGCGAATATATATATATATATATATATATATATATATATATATATATATATATATACACACACACAGGGTGATTCAGGTCTAAGTAGCCAAACTCTAGGAGGTGATTGTAGACATAATTTCCAACAAAAAAGTTCATTTGAAGTATGGTCCGATTCCGGAAGGAAAAGGAGCTATGTGCAATTTTCTGTTGTTTTTGTTTAACGCAGTCATGTTTTTTAATGAGTAAGAAAGAATTGCTCAAAAACTATTCAAGATATTCAATTCGAATTATGCCATCATAATATAGATAAAATTTCCTAAAAAAACAGTAATTTAATTCACTATTATTATTATTAAAAGATACTTTCTGGACGTCCAATAACGCACTTCTGTTTTTATCAATGAATCTGAGTTTCTTCGCAATTTTTTTTTCCTCGGCCCCCTAACAGACTACGGATTCAATACTTACACAAAAATTTCTAAGTTTAGTAAGCATTAAATCCATGCAAATGAAGTGGAGGTTTATTGAGACATCAATTGAATGATTGGCTCCCTTTTGTAAAAAAAATGTGGAATGTAGTTTTGTTACTTACAAATACCTTGTGTGAAAAAATTAAAAATTATTCATTTTTTATTGACCAAACTGTGGGTATCCATTGCCCAGAATCAATAAAAGTAACTGAAAGAAACGATTAGAAAAGGTCAACCTCATATGCGCGTTCCTGCTTCCGTAGGGAGGAACCCCGCTTATGAGGTTACACTCTTGACGTCTTGGATCACTGAAATTTCTGAGAAAAAGTCCATTTTTTTTTTTTTTGCCTCTAACACTCTACCCCCAGCATCGGTGTCTTCATCGATAAAGTAAGTTGTAATAAAATTTACACTTTCGCTCTCGAACCGTAATGTTTGACACCACGCAAGTCAGTGGGACGGAATGCCTAAAAAAAAAAAATAGTTTCTAGTTTCTAGGGGTTTTCATCATTGGGTTTACATTTTTTGCATCACAGACCCTAATAATCAGAAGACAATAAGTTTAAGGTTAATGGCTAAATTTTTATTTCAGTTTTACCAAGTTTTTTTTTCGTATTACACGACGCCATATTGAATTTCGTAATTTCGATTTTTTATTTTTTTGATAAATTTGTAATCACAGACCCTAATAATCACAAAACAGTAAGTTTAAAATCAATAGCTAAATTATTATTTCATTTTTACCAAGATTTGTTTTTATAATATGACGCCATATTAGATCCGCCTTTTTTATTTTTTGAATTCTGACAACGGATTCGTAATCGGCAACCCCAAAAACCCCTGAATACGTAATTATACATCGTTCCCTTAACTATGCAACCATCTCGATAAGCAAGTACGACTGGCAAGTCTGGGGTCAGGTGAACTTGCAAATCTACAAGTATTTACTTGCCACGGAAGTATTTACTTTCGCTTATTCACACCAATTTAGGCGTTTGCTTGGGACATACTTGCCTCCCAAGTATTTACTTGCAAGTAATCTACTATACAGGGTGTCCCACATTGAGGTGTCATAACTTTAAGGGTTTATTCTGCACCTCATTTGTAGTTCGGGGACGCAGAAATGAGCGTTCTATCTCAACATGCAGAGGAGCTACTCAAACTTTTATCTTTTTCAAAAACTACTGGCTTTTCTAAAGAAAAACTGCGTTTTCGGAATTTGTGATCAATGCATCATAAATAAAGACCACATTTTTAGAATCTACATTAAATTTCCAATAAGAACTACCCGTTATTGAAATATTACCATGTAAATAAAGAGCTATTTTCAAAGGCATATACATGAGAACGTTTAATATTAGTTTTTTATTACATTATTAAATAAATATATTTTTAATCAGCTATTTTTAGACTTAGAGTTTTGCCTCCGCCACAAAAGTTGCACTATTTTATAATCTTTAAAATGGTACCTGGTAGTTTAAGATAAAAATCTATTTCAATATAATTTTTTCTGATTTTCTAGTCAAAACCAATAAATATTCTTCAGCGTGAAGGAGCAATTCTTTAATTTCACACGATTATGGCGATGTCCCATCCTTCCCAAACTACATGACGTTTATTACACAAGCCCATCTATTAAATATTAACGCACTCTGCTTTTAAATGGATGGTTGATCAACTGATAATGGACAAGTGGTGACGGAATGGCTGAACAGTGAATTTCAGAACCATTCCCACACTGCGTACACACATTTTTTGCTCTGAATAAGGATAGATGGACAATTCGGAATCAAGGGAGAAAGAATTTAGAAGGACATATTGGTAATAAATACCATTATTGTAAATACAATGAATACATGTATTATATGGTTATGCCTCGAGGGGCTTGGTAATATTGAATGAATGAATGAATGAATGAATGAAAAAAAAAACTTTATTCTGGGACTTCGTCCCATAAGAATAAAAATAAGTACAAAATAAACAATAAACAAATTTAACCTAAAAATATAAATATGAATAAAGAAAAACAAAAGTATAAAAGAACAAAACAAAAAAAACTAATACAAATATTATATGTGAAGCCTTAAATAATAAAATGAAATATAAGTAAATATGTACATTCATTGGAATGGGGCAATGATGATACAATGATCAGAGGGGGATGGGAATAAAATTAAAGAGTTTAAATAAACAAATAAATATTAAAAAGTTGAATAAATATTAAAGGAATGGGGGCTATAAAAAGATATAAACTAGGAAAATGCATAAACACGAGAAAAAAACAGCAATATAATTTACAAAGGTAATCAGGTCTTCCTGGTGGTGAAATTTTAAGAAGCGTCTTCCTGGGAGGATAGGAGAAAAGCAAAGAGGCGGGATTTAAAGACAGGTAAGGAAGGAGAGTGTCGAATGGAAAGAGGGATAGAGTTCCAGAAGGAGGAGGCTCGGGAGATGAAGGAACGGTCGAAGAAGGCTGTTTTATGAGTGGGAGGATAGAGATCGGAGGGACGGGAGCGGGTACCACGGGAATGGACAGCCGATTTAAACTGCAGGAGGTTGTAAATATAGGAAGGAGATTTGGAAGAAATGGTTTGGTAAAGGAAGGAACCTAGAAAATATTGTCGTCGAATTGATGGAAATAGCCACTTCAACTCGGAATACCGGTGTGAAATATGGGCATCCCTGGGGGTATCGAGGATAAATCTGAGAAAACTGTTCATTAATCGCTTAAGACGAACCTCAAGCTCCCCAGTGAGCCCTCCATAAACCAGGCAACCATAGTCGAAGTGGGGGAACACTAGAGAAGATACAAGAAGCTGACGTGTAGGAGTAGGGAGGAGGTGACGGGAACGGTTAAATAGTTTAAGGGTGGCTATGGAGCGACGAGTGATTAGGGATAAGTGATTTTTCCAGGATAGGTTTTGATCGAAAACAAGGCCCAGGTTCTTGGCAGTGGAAACATATTGAATAGGACTGGAGTCAATGGTGAAGGAAGGGAGGATAGGAGGGAGAGATTTCAAGAGGGGAGCTGAGCCTATCACTATCGCTTTGGACTTTTCAGCATTCATCAATAATTTGTTGGTCTTGGCCCAAGCTGTGATCCTGTCCAAGTCTTCCTGAATTTTTCTTGCTGCTTCTAATAGCTCAGAGGGGGGGAAGGAAAGGTAGATTTGGGAATCATCGGCATACATGTGGAAGTTGCAAAATAGGATAGAGGATGGGAGATCATTTATGTAGGCTGCAAACAGTGTTGGGGATAGAGAGGATCCCTGTGCGACACCTCGGTCTAGTGTAAGGGAGGAGGATTGGGGTTTGTTTGGAATGGCTACTGATTGGGAGCGGTTAGAAATGAAGGATTGAAACCAGGTCAGAGCACTGTTAGAGAAAGAAAAAGATTGGAGTTTTGAAAGGAGTATGTCATGGTCAATGGTATCGAACGCTTTACTGAAATCTAGGAGTATAAGGATGGAAATTCTTTTGAGATCAATAGCGGATTGGAGGTCGTGCGTAATTTTTAGAAGTGCGGATTGGGTGGAGTAACCTGGACGAAAGCCAGATTGGTGGGAGTTTAAGCGGGGTTGTAGAAAGACGGATATTTGGGATTGTACGAGGCGTTCAAGTGGTTTAGAAAGATTGGAAAGGATAGAAATAGGACGGAAGTCGGTGGGAACAATTGGATTGGAAATTTTATTTAAGGGATGAACAATTGCTTTCTTCCATGATGTGGGAAAGACGGAGTTTTGCAAAGAATAATTGTATATGTGGAGTAGGTGGGGTAGGATAACAGGAAGGGAAAGTTTAATAAGCTCCACGGGTATACTGTCCGAACCTTTGGACTTAGAATGTGATTTCATGACAGCTTTGAGGAGTTCTGAAGGAGATATATCTAAGAAATAAAAATTATCAGAGTTAAAGGTATTAGAAGGAACAAAGGGCGTGGAAGGAGTAGTTGAGGAGGAGACGGCACTGAAATGGTTATTCAGCTCGTCGGGTGTAACATGGATGGTAGGAGTGGGTTTAGTCTTTGCGAGGGAAAGGCTACGAAGGGTGTTCCAGAGGGAGCGGGAGTCGGAAGCTGAGGAGAGGGAGGTCTGGTAATACTGGGAACGAGCGCGGCGAAGGGTGGATTGAGTGAGGTTACGGAGTGATTTGAAGGTCTTCAGGTCCTCTGGGTGTCCAGTACGGATTGATCGTCGTCTTGCAGCATTACTTCTTCTCATCATTTCTTTAATTTCGGGAGTGAGCCACGGAGCAGGGGGACAGCGAGCGAGGATTGTCTTTACAGGAGCATGTTTATCAAGGATGGCAAGGAGGTTCGAGGTTAGAAAATCGACTTTGGCATCAATGGAAGGATAGGAATGAATGAGTGACCAATCTACTCCAGATAAGTCAGGCTCAAGGGATTCAAAGGTAAGAGAGTTGAGGTTTCGATAGGAGATGGTTTTAGGGGTAAAAGAGGGCATTTGGATGTTATAGGATATGGAAATAAGATCATGTGCTGAAAGGAATGGAACCGGATACTGGTAGAAGGATAGAAGGTGACTCGGAGAGTCAACAAGGAAGTAGTCGAGAAGGGTATTAGAAGTAGAGGTGTGGTGAGTAGGTGAGAATGGGACTACGTATAGCCCTAGGGAGGAGGTGAGGGATTCAAGGAAACGCTTATAAGGGGAATTAGACAGGAAGTTGATATTTAGGTCCCCGGCTAGGATGGTGTGATCATAGGAAGGGATAAGTTTTAGAAGAAGATCTTCGAAATCGTGCTCGAAAGGCGTGTTGGGAGGACGGTAAACTACTACCACAAGGATACGAGAGGATGAAGAGGATACTTCTGCAAAAAGATACTCGATGCGAGGATGGCCCAGAGAGGGTGAAATGTGAAGGATACGGGAGCGGAGACTACCGTGCACGTATAGAGCGACCCCGCCACCAACACGGTCTTCTCTATCGTGACGGAGGAGGGCGTGGTTAGGAAGAGAGACAGCAGAGGAAGGGATATAGGGTTTGAGCCAGGATTCGGAAATAGCAATAAGGTGATAGGATGTGTCATGGAAGTGGACGGAGAACTCTGTAAAGTGGGCGAAAAGGGACTGGGCGTTAACATGACAAGCTGTAAGAATATTAGTCATAAGAGACGAAGAAGAAAAAGACAGTAAAATTGGTACAGGAAGAGAAAAAATAGTAAGAAGACGCTTTACAGTGAATTGAGGGGACAAGACACACCAGGATACAAGCAGGCTGAAAGGGGAGTGTAAGAAAAAAGTAATATAAAGCTGTGGCGGACATAATCCACGTCGAAATATAGGAAAAAATAGAAAAGTAAGAGTAAGAGTGGGAGGAAATTAAAATTAAATTATGAATTAAATTACTAATAAATGTTGACAAGACGTTCCAATGAGATCCAGGTAATACAGCCAGATGAGAGAATCCAGATTGAAGCGAGAGAGATGTAGGGTTACAGAGATCAATATTACAAATATTGATTATATTTTATTTAATTAAATATCTGCTTATAAGTAAACTGGGTTATACATTACAATAATTTGAAATTGTATACCGAAAACACTCTCCTGTAGATAAAAATCCTGTGAAAAAAAAAATCCATTTAAATGAAAGGCACCCTGAAAAGTTGCCTAAAATGTTACCTCGTTTTCCTAGGAAAAATCTATAGAAATATATAGGGACGAAAATGGTTATTACCGTGGGCTAATGACTATTTTTCCAGTAGATTTTCAAAATGTCTACAAATATAAGCTTAACATCTAACTGAATCCACGGCATTAGGGAGGACGTCTTGTCTTTTAGATCTCGTGAGCTGGCAATGCTCCTGGATCCTGTTGATGAGTTCCTCCTTCGTCGTCACGGGCTCTGAGTACACTCTACTCTTCAATGTTCCCAATACATGGAAATCTAGAGGGTTGAGATCAGGAGGTAAACGAACTGGTCCAAAGTGGCCGATACAATGATTAGGGTATTCAGTGTTCAAACTAGAGTGAGTTGTTAATTGGTAGACGGGCTTGTGTAATAAACCTCATGTAGTTTGGGAAGGATGGGACATCAACATCATCGTATAAAATTAAAGAATTTGTTAAGAATGGCTCGTTCATGCTAAAGCACCTTAATTGGTTTTCACTTAGAAATCAGAAAAAAAATAGATTGAAATAGATTTATTTTTAAAACTATGAGATACCATTTTGAAGCTAATTAAATAATGCAACTTTTGAGAGGGAGGCAAACCTCTAAGTCTAAAAATAGCTGATTAAGATAATATTGAATAATTTAATAAAAAACTAATATTAAAAGTTCTCATCTATATGCCTTTGAATATAGCTCTTAATTTGCGTGGTATTATTTCAATAACGGGTGTTTCTTATTGGAAATTTAATCTGGTCTTTATTTACGACGCATTGATCAGAAATTCCGAAAACTTAGTTTTTCTTTAGAAAAGCCAGTAGTTTTTAAAAAAGACAAAAGTTTGAGTAGCTCCTCTGCATGTTGAGATAGAACGCTCATTTCTGCGTCCCTGAACTACAAATGAGATGTAGAATAAGCCCCTAAAGTTATGACATCTTAATGTGGGACACCCTGTATATTTGTCAAATACCACTCACTCAATCACTGACCTATCATCCGCCAGCCCAAACCACTCGACAGAAAAATTTGAAATTTTGGATGGATACTCTTCTTTAGCATGTAGACACTCGCTAAGAAAGGATTTTTTGATAGTTTTTCAATATTTAAGTATTTTTTGAGGGGTTTAAAGTTTTATTTAGTTGGTTAGAGCAAGCAAGCCTAGGCAGCATGCTTTGCCAGGATGATAAAAGAACAGCTGTTACGGTACAGTATCTATTTCATAGTATTTTTTTTTTTTAATTCAGGCTAATTTCAGCTATGATGGCAGTCCTAGAAATTAACTGTCCCTCAAAGAGTTACGCTATGAGGGACAAAATCACCATTTCCGGGGTTGGAATACTAACAATTTAGAACTTGGAATAGTTTTAGCCAACTAAAACGCTATTACACCTAAAATGATATGATCTTATTTGATTTATTTTTAAGGGTTTTAAGACACATTTTTACCATAAAATCAAAATTTCGGGGGGGGGGGGGGGGCTGCAGACCCCTCAGCCCCCTCTTATATACGCCCATGCTGGTAATCTACAGATAACGGGTCATCGCTGGATTATCTGTTTCTTGACACTGATCCGGAGCGCCCCAGTGTCAAGAAACCTAATACTTTGATTACTTATGAATTGATTTATAACATATAGTATGACGGGATCCAAGCTATAATAAACTGCAAAAAATTA
Source organism: Gonocerus acuteangulatus (assembly GCA_946811695.1). Taxonomy (NCBI): domain Eukaryota; kingdom Metazoa; phylum Arthropoda; class Insecta; order Hemiptera; family Coreidae; genus Gonocerus; species Gonocerus acuteangulatus. The sequence goes on from OX328130.1 coordinate 5,501,173, forward strand.
TGACGTAGCGTTAATTTTGCTGATACATTAATAACGCAATAAAGTAACTATTTACCTGCCGTGACGAAGCACGGGCATTCGGCTAGTAGTTTTGTTTATTTATTGGTTCTTTCTTGTAGGGTAATAACCTTTAACTTTTTCAATATTTTAAGTAGACTGGTTCAATTGCCCCGTGTCTCATAGACACCCCTCTCCCCCTAATCTCTGATGCTGCGGAGAAAAAAATAAGACTTCCAAAAATGATTGCTTTGAAGACATCCATTATTTACATATATTTTTATTCTTCTTAATTCATATTAAAAAAATAACAGTTGTTGTTCTCTATTCCGGAGGCCCAGTGGTCGTGATTGTTAAGGCGTGAGCACTTAACACTCCGTGCCAAGGGTCGTGGGTTCGATTCCCACTATGAGGTGGTGGCTTTTCTTTAGGAAAAATAAAAGTTATCAGCCCTATCCTGGCTAGAAAAGGGTGGTAACCTATAGATAACCCGTCCTAAACTTCTTAGTTAATAATAATAGACGTTGAAATTTAAATTTATTAATATTCTGAGGTTCTCATGGATATTTAAATATTGAAATTGAGTACATTTAGGCCCAGGGCACATGGTGAGACTGTAACTCCAGTTGCAAACCAGTTAAACGCGCAACTTCGACCTCGGCTATGTATTTGAATGGGCAGGCGCATACGACGCAACTCGTTTTTGACAATTTCAAACCAGTCACGTGAAACTAGGCCCGCGGTTGGAGTTTCGTTGTACGAGACTGAGTGATGGTTAGCCGGTGTTTTAACAGCCATATAGTGCCAATCGTTAAAATAATTTAAAACTAAAGGCCGCTTTGGACTAATTTTACGTATTTTTATATACACTGCCGGACAAAAAAACCGGCGCACCTTGAATTTTGTCTTTTCAAGGCTAATAAAATTTGTACATTTTTAACTCAATTGTAGTGTACATATTCAGCTTGTAGAACATCATAAGTGAACACAAAAAAAAAAAAAAAAAAAAAATCTAATAAATACAGTAAAATATACAGCCGTATCGCCCGCAATCCAAGAGCAAAGTCCCGAATCTAAAAACGAGATTTTGCATACTCGATAGTTTGACATGGCAAGAACGATATGATGTACATTTTATACAATTTTATTAATTGTTTTAAATGTATGTAAAATTGCGAATTTATAGATATCATGGTAATCCGTTTAAGTTACAAATAAGTTTAAGCTAAAACTTAAGGCTTTCTCTTTTTAAGTGAAATTATTGTCTTTTTAATGGGCACGAAATTTGCACTTCAAGTCACGAAAATGTCACGAAAAAGTCACGAAATTGGCTTTCACGAAAGTAGTAGACACCATGTGATATCCTTCCACACAACATGACCGAACTACCTACAGATGACAGTCACTACATAGGACAGCCTTTGGAATCATTTATTTTATGATTTCTATTTTATTTTATTTCACATAAACAATATATAAATACAGCTGTGTGAGAAATTAAAGTCTACACATAGCCAAAAACAGTGACCATCTTGTATAATTGTTTTTATATATTGTATTTCTCTGTTGAAGCAGTTGATTCGCCATAGTTGCGAGCAGCTAAAATAAATAAATATATATATATATATATATATATATATGTGTGTGTGTGTGTGTGTGTGTAGATCCTAAGTTGAAAACTAAGATGTTCAATCCAATTATTTGTATGATTTTGTATTATTTTTTTATAAATTATAATCTTCAGATTATGTGCTTGTAAATTTGATATTATTTAGTTTGAGGAGGAAATTTTGAAGTCTTGCACAACAACAAATATCATTTTTATTTTGGACCAAAACTATTAGTTTTTTACACAAATGGAAAATAAAGAAATAGCTATTTACAAAAACAAAACAAAAAAAAAAGAATTAAAATAAAATGTCTTGGTACAGCCTCGGCTTGAGGCGTCGGGCTGTAGGTTCTCCCAGATGGTAGGTCTTGATACAGCCTCGGCTTGAGGCGTCGGGATCTAGGTACTCCCAGATGGTAGGTCTTGGTACAGCCTCGGCTTGAGGCGTCGGGATCTAGGTACTCCCAGATGGTAGGTCTTGGTACAGCCTCGGCTTGAGGCGTCGGGCTGTAGGTTCTCCCAGATGGTAGGTCTTTGTACAGCCTCGGCTTGAGGCGTCGGGCTGTAGGTACTCCCAGATGGTAGGTATTGGTACAGCCTCGGCTTGAGGCGTCGGGCTGTAGGTTCTCCAAGGTCTTGGTACAGCCTCGGCTTGAGGCGTCGGGCTGTAGGTTCTCCAAGATGGTAGTTCTTGGCACCAGTAGAGAGATCCAGTTTTGTCTTGCACATCTAGTCCTCCTTTACAGCAGCAGACTCAAATATATAAAATAATATGTAATAATTGAGGTAATAATAATATCATCCATGTAATAATAGAGTCTTGAACCATACAATTTAAAAAATTTCCTCCTCAAACTAAATAATATCAAATTTACAAGCACATAATCTGAAGATTATAATTTATAACAAAATAATGCAAAATCATACAGATAATTGGATTGAAAATGGCTTATAGCCGAAACGTTTCCACTACAAAAATCTAATATAAAATACAAAATAATTGAAGACTGAATGAGCTGTTACCAACTACCTACCCATATATATATATATATATATATTTGAAAACATGAACTCTTTGTAAAAAATGATAAAAACGCTAAACTATTTATAAAGCCTATTATTATACAATTTGTTTTGTTTGTATCAGTACTACTTGCCAAGAAGAAAAAAATATATTTTTTTTAAATATATTTAAAAAATCACAGTCCAGGGAGGGAGGGTTTCCCTGAAGAATAGAATGGACTCCTTGTGGCTATTTGAATTATCCAAACAATAGCCTAGGAGCCGCTCTAGTATTCCGAATCCAAACCTCGAATGACGACATTGGAACATAAAATCTTTATTTCTCGCCCGAGTTTCGAACTCTGGTCCTGCAGCATTCTAGTAGAGTGTTCTACCACTGATTGTGAGCTAACCTTGGAGCCGCTCTAGTATTCCGAATCCAACCCTCGAATGACGACATTGGAACATAAAATCTTTAGTTCTCGCCCGAGTTTCGAACTCTGGTCCTGCAGCATTCTAGTAGAGTGTTCTACCACTGATTGTGAGCTAAGGTTGCCAACAATTTGTCTTGAAAACAACTAGATTAGTTGAGGTTTCTATGAGCATAAACTTCTAGGTTATTAATGTGTCGAACTTGCCTCCAAATATTATGCACGTTATTTTGCCAGACTGTCTTCCATCCAAGTGGTAAGTATGGTGTCCGACGAAAGTGATAGGACGAGAATCCACAATGTTACACCCAACGTATTTTGTTAGTTACTATTCTTGCCGAAAACAGACGTTGTCAGAAGAAATCCTGAGGAAGCCGGCATAATGTCTGGCAAAACGTATTATATTATCACAATGACCGAGGATTATCTAGAGTAGCTAAATGGACCGTGGAAATCGACAAGAATCATAAAGCTTATTGCCGTTGCCTTGGTGTAGAATTCGCTTTGTTCTCGCAGCTCCTATGAAACAGGTTGTTTTCTGAGGATAGAATACATTTCGGAATGTTATGAAAACCCCCGCTGACGTTGACGAATGCAGTTTGACGTTATTTGAATCCGTCCAAGACGACCGCTTCTAGGCGGACCCATCCCACGCAACGACGAGTCCTGGACCCCGTCCAAACTGTAGGTGTTTCTCCCTAGGAATCCGACGATAGTTCGTACTGAGGACTATAATTAGCTGCGTACCTGCTTGCCAGCTCCCTTTGTGCAAGCCAGACGCATAAGTTGTATTTTAGTCGGCAGTCGACAGCTAGTGATATTGATGGGGAGTCTGAACGTCTGCTAGGATCGGTCCAAGCGCTATCTAGGGTCTGTTTTACAAGGTGGAACAACTGTTCTTGGCAGAATAGGGTTTTAATCTTCTGATATCGCTGGGAGTAAGATTGCCAATTGGCAATAATAGTGTAAATAAAATAGAATTCTTATCTTGTTTGCTTCTGTAAAACCATTAACTATTTTGGCATCTACTTCGGTTTCCTATTGTATACTGTTCTCAAGTTAACTGCTCGTTTTCTACTTCCATTTAGAGGCATAATCTTCTGCCATCCGTTTGGCGCGTTTCGGAAGTACTGAAGAGAAATATCAAAATTTTAATTAGATGCCTACTAATTGCAACTCTAGTTCGTACTTGGAATCTTTTGTAGAAGACTATAGCTGTTTCTGTAGTGTCCCACAATCCTTCGTCATCTTGTCACGTCCAGTTGCTTCTGAGTCAGCTGACCAACTAAACCTTTGTCTTCCTCTCCACCTCTGTCCTTCTAGCTTTTCGTCAATCATGGTTTTTGGTAGCATCTGTCCAGCTACCATTTAACATTTGCCTAGCCTCCAAGGTCGTCCTTTGTTGAGGGCCATTAAAGTGGCCACTGCATCATCTAAACACCTAAACCTTTGTCCTCCTCTCGACGGCTATCAATCTATCTAGCCTTCCACGTATCATCTCCCTTGGTAGCCTCTGTTCTGATACCCCTTGAAAGTGGCCTAGCCTCTATAGACGCCCTTCTTTCTGGATGGCCACTATAGTGGACGTGCCAAAAAGTCTTTCTTTGTTGATGGCCACTACAGTGGCTTCTGCGTCATCTACCCATGTAAAACTTTGTCTTCCAACCTCTGTCCTTCTAGCCTTCCGTAAATCATGGTTTTTGGTAGCCTCTATTTTGGTACCATTTAAAATTGGCCTAGCCTCCAAAGTCGTCCTTTGTTGATGGCCATTAAAGTGGCTTCTGCGTCATCTAACCACCGCTAGGCTTCCGTGCATCATGTTCTTTGGTTGCTTCTGTTCTGATAGCCCTTGAAATTGGCCTAGCCTCCAAAGTCGTCCTTTGTTGATGGCCATTAAAGTGGCTTCTGCGTCATCTAACCACCGCTAGGCTTCCGTGTATCATGTTCTTTGGTTGATAGCCCTTGAAATTGGCCTCGCCTCCATAGACCTCTTTCTTTCTCGATGATTAATTTACTGGACGTGCCAAAATTCTAAACCTTTGTACTACTCTCGATCTCGGTCATTCCAGCCTTTCGTGCATCATGATCTTTGGTTGCCTCCATTGTGGTACCCTTTGAAAGTTGCCCAGCCTCCAAACTCGTCCATTGTTGATGGCCACTATAGTGACCTCTGCTTCGCTTAACTAAGTAAACCTTTTTAATTTTTAGCTGAAAATGCATGCTTTCGGAAATTTCATAAGCTAGGTCGAGATGCACTTTTCAGGCCTGTTTGACCAATAGCAAAAACTAGGACGTGGCGTGGAGTTGATGGTGTTTAATGGCAAACAACAACAATCTGAGATGTAGCTGATGTGATTTCATTGTGTTTCCTCCCTCCCTTTATAGGGAGGAAATTTACGGCCGACGAAGGGTTAAGATATGTCCTGCTGGTTCTTGGAGATAGTATTGATTAAGATTATTAGCTTATTCCTTTACATGGATTGGCGACCAATGGGATACAACGTGGCGTTGGAATTATTATTAGTAGATAACCTGTAAATAGCCTGGCACTAATAGTCCTGAAGTTGATACGTCATAAAAATAACGATAATTGCTTCTAATACCTTTAAAAATAATAGACGCACATTTGAGGAAAAAAGATGAGATTTCTGCGAAATATCACAATACAAGAAGAACCGCTGCAACCGAAAATAGTACCAATAACATATATATAAATATCGGCGAGTTTCCCGCATGGGTCGAGAAACTCTTGTCAGCTGATTTATTCGTGAAGTAATGACAAAAGTAAAAAAAGCGGCACTGGTGCCCGACGGAAAGAAAAAAAAGTCCGTCACGCAGGAGCTGCATAACTAAGTACTTTCCTCACAGTTTTTGCAGTGTAGACTACATTACTGAATAATTTGCTGTAAATAACCTATATAAATAAAATAAAAACGTGAATAGTTCTGCTCATTTACATTTCTTATGAGAACTATTAATTTTGTAAATAATTTGCTTCCAGAGTTATTTTAATACGTGATACAGTACTAATTAATAAACACACAAAAACTTCATATTCCGTCTTTAGATCTGACGCAGGAACAGGATACAGTCCCCCTAGTGGGAGATAGCGCTCCTCGCGGCGGCTTTGGGAACCTATGTTTGGCGGGCTACTCTATTTAAATATAGTACCATGTAAACCCCCCTTTCCGATTGACCGATTTACTCCATTTTTACAACACTTCTTTCTCATGAGATACCCACGACGTATACCGCGTTTCGTTAAAATACAGTAGAAATTACGACCGGCATGAGTATATTAGTACTTTAGGTCCGGAATAAACCCCCCCCCCTTCCAAATAACCCGATTTAGTTTAGTTTTACAACAAATTTTTCTCTGTTGATTACCACCACGAATACCGAGTTTCGTTGAAATGTAACAAAAATTACGGCTGGTAGTGGCAAATTGGTAATGTGGGTCCGGAGTAAACCCCCCCCTCGTAATGAACCGATTTAGTTTATTTTTACAACGTATTTCTCTCTTGAGATCAACATAACGGATACCGAGATTCGTTGATATATAACAAAAACTACGGCTGGCATGGTCAAATTAGTGTTTTGGGTCCGGGGAAAACCCCCCCTCCCGGTGGACCGATATTAGTGGTTAACGAACTCGTTCAATCGTTTGCTAATTGAACGCTATATACCACGTTTTGTGAAGAAAAACCAAAAACTCTGGCCGCTATCGTGTTAACAGACACACACACACACACACATATATCTATATATATATATATATATATATATATATATATATATATATATATAAATTTTAACGGGGGTCATTTTCGGTGCCTACTAGGTAGGATCGATAAATATTTGAAGAAATTTTTCAAAAATTCCGTCATGAGTGCAACCTCAATAGCTACTTTCCTTCGGAGAAAAGTGCTAAAACAACTTGTCTGTCTAACCAAAATAGGCAAAAATAGTCCATAAAAGGGTGATAGAATCAATTACAACATTCGCCGACTTTATTCCATCTTCATCTTGTTTGTACGGAATCATTCTTATTTCCAGGGTAACCACGATAAAGGAAAAGGAAGAACGAAGCTATTGGATTTGTTTGTCTATCCAGGAGGCCGGGGATAAGTGGGGTATGGTTAGGTTGGCAAACATGCCCCTAATAGTAGCAGTCGTCCCACGAAATCCTACACCCTGATGTGAAGGGGGTAAGGAGGGGGGTTATTGTTTTGGGTCGATGGTATAGGTCGGCGTCTTGGGGCTATCTAATATAGCTTGCTTTGTCTCATGAAGGAATTTCTAATGGGTCTTTACGGGAGGGAGTCTTCCCTATATATGTATATATATATATATATATATATATATACATATATATATATATATATATATATATACATATATATATATATATATATATATATATACACATATATATATATATATATATATATATATATACACATATATATATATATATATATATATATATATATATGTATATATATATATATATATATATATATATATATATACATATATATATATATATATATATATATATATATGTGTGTGTGTGTGTGTGTGTGTGTGTGTGTGTGTGTGTGTGTGTGTGTATTTTGATTGACGACATGTCTAAATTGGTAATGGTAAAACCTTTATTGGCAAAATTCGAAATATATATAAGTACATATTCTATTCCACGTATTTCTGACCAATTAATTACGTATATGCCTTTTTAGCACTTTCCTCCGAAGGAAAGTAGCTATTGAGGTTGCACTCATGACGGAATTTTTGAAAAATTTCTTCGAATCTTTATCGATCCTACCTAGTAGGCACCGAAAATGACCCCCGTCAAAATTTATATATATATATATATATATATATATATATATATATATATATATATATATATATATGCATATAAATATATATGTGTGTGTCTGTTAACACGATAGCGGTTAGAGCTTTTGTTTTTTCTTCACCAAACTTGGTATATAGCGTTCAATTAGCAAACGATTGAACGAGTTCGTTAACCACCAAAATCGGTCCACCGGGAGGGGGGGTTTACCCCGGACCCAAAACACTAATTTGACCATGCCAGCCGTAGTTTTTGTTATATTTCAACGAAAATCGGTATTCGTTATGCTGATCTAAAGAGAGAAATACGTTGTAAAAATAAACTACATCGGTTCATTAGGAGGGGGGGGGGGTTTACTCCGGACCCACATTACCGATTTGCCACTAACAGCCGTAATTTTTGTTACATTTCAATGAAACTCGGTATTCGTGGTGGTAATCAACAGAGAAAAATGGGTTGTTAAAATAAACTAAATCGGTTTATTTGGAGGGGGGGGGGTTACTCCGAACCTAAGGTACAAATATACTCATACCGGTCGTAATTGCTGCTATATTGTAACGAAACGCGATATACGTCGTGGACATCTCATGAGAAAGAAGTGTTGTAAAAATGAAGTAAATCGGTCTATTGGAAAGGAGGGTTTACTTTAAACTCTGTTTCATTAGAATTAGCCGGCCAGACGTAGGTTCCCAAAGCCGCCGCGAGGAGCGCTATCTCCCACTAGGGGGACTGTATCCTGTTCCTGCGCCAGATCAAAAGACGGAAAATGAAGTTTTTCTGTATTTATTAAGTAGTACAGTATCATGAATTAACATAACTCTGGAAGCAAATTATTTACAAAATTAATAATTGAACAGCTCTCATAAGAAATGTAAATGAGCAAAACTATTCACGTTTTTATTTTATTTATATAGGTTATTTACAGCAAATTACTCAGTAACACACACTACAAAAATTCTGAGGAAGTGCTTGGTTATGCAGCTCCTGCGTGACGGACTTTTTTTTTATATATATATATGGCAAAAGTAAAAAAACAGTACTCCTTTTTCCCATGTACTACTTTATTCTTGGCTTGCCCTACATGTTTAGTGGCCTTCATGCCACTTCCTCAGGGACAATTAAATCCTAAACATTTTACACAAATTTTTTTTAAAAAAAATTTTTACTTTAGTCAATACAATTAAATTACTCGTTATTAATATATTACACATAGAGTAGCTTTGCAATTCCTATCGAAAATCCTAACCTTAAATCTATTGTTAAAATGTAATAGAAATGTTTCATTGTACATACCTCTTAGGGCAAGCCAAAAATAAATAAGTACATTGTAAAAAGGAGTACTATTTTTTGACTTATGCTATATATATCCGAAAATATGTATATGTATATGTATATATATATATATATATATATATATATATATATATATATATATATATATATATATATACATTTATACATACCTATACATATACATACATACACACACTTGTAACCACCACAAGCATAGTTGCTGTGAGACCTAAATTAGTTTTATATAATACTTTAATCCAGCCTTAAAGAACATTAAAATTGAAAACAATATAACCATCTTAATAAATACAATAGTAATAATGCTTATAAACTAAACTAAATACCTAAATAAATACAATAAAATTGATAAATACTAACAAAAAAAAAAAATAAATAATATACTACCATATAATTCGCTCACTAGACCAGAGCTCCAAAAAAATGTCTCCTGAGTTATCAAGTTCGTGCACATAAATGGAGCGTATCCATAAACAACATATCAACAAATTTAAATAAAAACGTATATATACAATAAAATAACAACCAAAAAAAATAAATAATATCGAAAATGGTTTCGAAATAGTGGTAAGAGGATAGTGACCATTTGAACGCTTACTAAGTGCTCTGCTGAAAAGGTTATGAAGCAATTTTGGATAGGGCTATGTAAACCATATAAATAAGTTCTTCGAAAGTGTTAGTTTTGTTCTGTTGAACGGGGTTTTGTCATTGTTTAACTCACTTCTTAATTGTTTGCGTTTTTTTTTTTTGTTTTTTTTTGCATTAGTAACGTAATTGTATTGAAACTATTTTTATAGCAAAGAGTCCATGGAAAGTATTTAGTTCTTCTAATCTTTTAATAAAATACACCAGGACTACTGAGAGATCTAGACATTAATTTTTGAATGAAAAGGATCTATTTAAAGCCAGCAAGGAATTTCTTAGAACTCTTAATTATTTACTGTAAATCTGTTGAAATGTGGAATTACTCTTGACAGCTGTCTGGCCTGTGAATCCCTTGTAATGTCTTCCCATTCATTCACAGCCAGTGAATTCCCAGTAATGTCCCAACATTCGTTCACAGCTTTATCTTGTGGTTTTGCCGCAGTCTTATCAGCTTAATGATTGATGGACGATGATAGTAATATATTGTTGTGTTTTCTTTTTTTTAATTTACTTACTTTCCGTTACATTTTATTTTGTGGTAATTAAGATTAACACTTTAGCTTCGGCACAAAATTGCAGTGATTCCTCGAAGGGACGGTAGGGGACACATGTGTCCCGTAGGGATTCCCACTGCTCAGCGGTACGGGACATATGTGTCCCGTAAATATCTATTCATTTATATACATCTCACGAAGTCAAAAAAATGTTTCTGAATGTTATTCCTTGATATTTTTGTTACTGAAGATTATATGTTAACTACTCGATAATGCAAAATACTTACCTACCTTATATTCTCAAACTTTACAAATAGTATATACAGAAATAGTAAGAATCAAGTTAAATATATCGCACTAGTATTTCTTATGTGACACAACTCAAAAATCGGTTTTATTCACACCGTCATATGTAATGGTTGGCTTGTCTTGTTGCGCCTCTATGACAGAAGCTAAACGGATGCGTTCAACAGCCTCATCTATCTTCAACTCTTGACGTAACTGTAGTTCAGTAGAAAGATGTCTATCGGCTAGGCCAGTAACTAATTTCAGCAATAACAAGTCCTTTCCGAAATTACAATGTTCACAAGCCCAGTCACATTTGGCTGCTAATTTGTACAAGTCCTGTATATAATTGTCTATCTGTTCAGTCGGTGCCTGTGTTCTCAAAAGAAATTTTGAACGTTCGTAAAATAAGTTTTTTCTTAGCCTGAAATGATCGTCAATATGTTTCTTCACCTGGGCATAAGTGTTTCTTTTATCCGGAGGTAAACCAATAGAGGTTAGAAATTCATCTCCCTCCAAACCCAAAGAATAAATAAAAAAGTTAATTTGTTGGCATTCACCTTTGTTACTGAGACCGCTTGCTGACCTGTAAACTTCAAACCTTCATATCCATTGCGGCCATTTCGAACAATCTTGGAAGTTAAATTCTTCAGGAGGCTTAACTTCAAAGCCTGTAGTTCCTTCCTCTCTTGAAGACTTCAAAGCTTCCAAAAAAGCTTTTGTAATTTCTTCAATTGAAGACATTTATTTTATTTTTTTAATTTACCGCTGCCACCATGTAATAAGTACAAGCTTTAGCACCATAATGAATATATTTATTTATCATATGCAATTCTATTAACCTTTAGAACCACCTGTTAACCAGGTTAGTTCTATCTGATTCATGTAAGACAAGCCAACCATTACATCATAGTTATGACTATGAAAGATATGGTAAATATGTCTTTATCATGAAAACTGTATGTACCTAGCTTCAGAGCTTCTAAACCAGAGTGTCACTCTTCCTGTCTTAATCCTTAGGCCCTTGCATAGGCATGAGTGACACGTTTTCAGTTCAGTTTTATTTTGAATTGTGTCACTTTAGGAATACTACTGTGATATGTTTAACCCTTCTTTTTTTATTCTTTCAATAGGAACATCCGTCTACGAGACGGGTACCTTGTTTTCCACATTGTCAGCACCCTAATAATTATTTTTAAGTCACTTATCATTTATCTAATAATTGGTACGTAGTTTTGTTTGTTAAAGGAAAACTAAATGCTGCAAAAGAAAAATATTTATTTTTGAATTTCGTTGAAATTATGAAATATTTGTATAGGAAACCCAAATTATTTCCGCCTATGCAGTCTTTTTTTCTTTTCTTTTTTTTCCTTAATTTCAGCCAAATTTACAGTAAAAAATTACAACGAGAAAAAAGTAAAAATGCAAAATGAAAAATACAAAAATAATAGAGTAGTAAATATTTTTGAAAATGTAGACTAATAAAAAGATACGAAAATGTAAACTCGTAAAAAATTACCATAAGAAAAAATAGAAAAAGTCAAAACTCGAAGAATTAGACCAGAAAAAAAAGTACAAAAGTAAAACTCGTAAAAAGTTACAAAAATGTTGACTAATAAAAAGTTACGAAAAATTATAATTAGTACTAAAAAAATGTGTCTTTGTACGCTACTGAATCCTAATCTTTTATTTTAGTACGCATTGCTTGAAGTTCTGCGTAAGTGTGCGTCACAATGGGTGGTGTGATTAAAAGTGTCTACCTAGTAGAGACTACGGTGTAGTTTTAGCTTCAACTCAGATTGATGTGATTAAAGAAAGGCTACCACTCCCTACTACCCTAGAACTACCCTAGATGGAGTGGTAGCTGGAAAACTGAAGCTACAACTAGCCTAGATGGAGTGGTAGCTGGAAAACTGAAGCTACAACTACCCTAGATGGAGTGGTAGCTGGAAAACTGAAGCTACAACTAGCCTAGATGGAGTGGTAGTTGGAAAACTGAAGCTACAACTACCCTAGATGGAGTGGTAGCTGAAAAACTGTAGCTACAACTACCCTAGATGGAGTGTTAGCTGGAAAACTGAAGCTACAACTAGCCTAGATGGAGTGGTAGCTGGAAAACTGAAGCTACAACTAGCCTAGATGGAGTGGTAGCTGAAAAACTGAAGCTACAATTACCCTAGATGGAGTGGTAGCTGGAAAACTGAAGCTACAACTACCCTAGATGGAGTGGTAGCTGGAAAACTGAAGCTACAACTAGCCTAGATGGAGCGGTAGCTGGAAAACTGAAGTTACAACTAGCCTAGATGGAGTGGTAGTTGGAAAACTGAAGCTACAACTAGCCTAGATGGAGTGGTAGCTGGAAAACTGAAGCTACAACTAGCCTAGATGGAGTGGTAGTTGGAAAACTGAAGCTACAACTAGCCTAGATGGAGTGGTAGCTGAAAAACTGAAGCTACAACTACCCTAGATGGAGTGGTAGCTGGAAAACTGAAGCTACAACTACCCTAGATGGAGTGGTAGCTGGAAAACTGAAGCTACAACTAGCCTAGATGGAGTGGTAGCTGGAAAACTGAAGCTACAACTAGCCTAGATGGAGTGGTAGTTGGAAAACTGAAGCTACAACTACCCTAGATGGAGTGGTAGCTGGAAAACTGAAGACCCTTTCCCATCCATACAGGTTTTAATTCCTGTTTTCATTAGTACTCTTCCTTGTCAGTCTCTGCTAGGCACATATCAATTCTGGGGTCTTTTGTATATTAACCATACACTTTTCAAGAACTAGTAACAGGTCTTCCTTCTCATATCTTCTTCTCCACACAAATTCACACAAATTTGAATCCAGTAATGCCCTACTTGTTCCGCATTCAATCTTGTTCCTTCGCTTCAAACTAGCCCACAAAGACTCCAAATAGGCCCTCTGTTCCTTCTATAATAAATTTTCATTTTATGAAGTCTGGAGCACTTTTTCTCTGAATGGATTAATCCCTTCTTCTGAAGAAACCGGACTGAAACTTTCACATTAGATATTAACTGGCTTAACTTAAGCAAATTCATTGTTAGTGTTTTTCATGTAAATCTGATAAATGAATGCGTTCAAATACAGAATTAGGTTAGAGGTGAATCATATGTTCCAAATAATAATAAAATGAGTAACTGTTACTAGTTCTTGAAAAGTGTATGCTTATTGTACAAAAGACCCCAATTCTGGAAATACCTATAAATAAATCTTTTGACAGAGATTAGTTTGGGAGTGTAGTGACAGAAACCCATGTTTTATTGGTAAAATGCAAAGAAAATTAAAACTGAATTAAAAAAAAAAAAAAAAAATAATATTAATATAATATATACAGGGTGTCCCGCATTGAGGCGTCTCAACTTTAGGGGTTTATTCTGCACTTAATTTATTGTTAAAATGTAACACTTGTGTCTTTTGTTTACCATATTTTTTTATTGCCTGAAATTCATCCTTAACTAATCAAAAATGATATCCAAGAGTGTTTACGCAAAGAAATTTGGTTTAAATAGGCAAAAATTACGATTTTCGGAATAAATTCCCGATGCTGAGTGAACGCGATGCTGAATAGATAATAATTTTTTGAAAGAGCTTTAATTGGTGACTTACTAATGGTTAACTTTTTTTTTTGATCCTTCTTCAATAAATTTCTTAATTAAAACCCATGCTTTTAATATTTATTACAAGAACAGTAACCCGGATTCTCTGCACAAAGCCTATAAACATTTTTAACTTTCTTATCGGCTGGGTATGGGACACTGGTGTCCCGTATGCCGATAGGGCAGGACCGCCACATGGGGGGGGGGGCAGTCGGGTACTGTTCTCGCGGGCCGGGCCTCGCTAATTGGGAAAAAATGTATAGGTTACGAGCTTGTAAAAAGAATGGGGTTTAGAAATATAGACGGGCGTAGCCTATATTTATTGGAATGGGATCTATATTTTTTTTAATGTACATAAACGACAAAACAAGTGCAGTCCCAGAATAGTATATTTCATTAGGAGTCGTAATAAAACTACAAGTACCGAAAATGACCTTTGCTTCACCGATTGTCGGCTTTTATTCTCATTTCGCTCAAAACTCAAGGTGAAAATAATTTTAAAATGTCCAAAGCCCTATAGCAATACTAGAATTTTCAGTCTGGCTCTGAGAGGTAGGGGCCCGGCTTTGGGAAGGGGGGCCCGTGATCTGGTCCTGGGCCCGGCTCTGAGAAGTGGGGGCCCGTGATCTGGTCCTGGGCCCGGTTCTGAGAAGTGGGGGCCCGTGATCTGGTCCTGGGCCCGGCTCTGAAAAGTGGGGGCCCGTGATCTGGTCCTGGGCCCGGCTCTGAGATGTGGGGGCCCGTGATCTGGTCCTGGGCCCGGCTCTGAGATGTGGCGGCTCTGGTTTAGTGTACGTTACGGGACATATCTGTCCCGTACTTTCTGTATCCCTGAGTTTGAAGTATATCGGTATTTAGCGGCAGATCATTAGGCTTCAGTCTATTCGAGAATTATCGATACCGAGAGCGTAATAAATCGATTTTCCTAACGATTTCTCACCCTTGGGTCGATTACTGCCTGCCCTCCGCTTGTAACAGGCTGTATATGACAAACGCTGGTTTCTTCTTCATGCGCTAATGAACACCTAGCGTTTCTCCAATATATTGCACGATTCGCTCTTCTATCAGCAAGGCATCTTTTTAGATCATGTCTTCATTTTAACAACAGTCTTAACTAGAATACAAAAAACAACATTTATTAATAGCCAACAAAAAAAAAAGAAAATTATAGCTAAGTGCGTTACAAGTTTCTAAAATGTACATAGATTTGAGTCGTTTAAACAGTATTCTGTTCAAAGTAGGACAATACATTTTTTATTCAATAATCATTCAAATAAATTTTTATTGAATAAGAGTTTTTTCCTTGAATAATTTATTCATCCGCTGATTTATTTTTTATTCTATGAATAACAGGGTTGGCACATTATTCAATACATTTTTATTGAATAAGAATTTATTCATTTATTCAGCTATTGATTAACTGATTTTTTATTTATTTAATGAATAATTAATTATTTTTCATTCTTCATTCATTATTTTTATACATTTAAAGTAATGTGGTTCATGGAACTACAAACTCAGATTCTTTAAATTCAGTAAACAATATTACTTGAATAAATAATTTTCATTAAGTGTAAGAAAAAGTTTAATGAACATAGTCCTTTTTTTTTTTAGAAAAGATTGTTAAAATAAATCACTTGTATTTAAAGAAACATTTCTGTCAAATAAATCAATTTTATTCAAAAAATTGTTTCATTCGAATAAATCATTCTTATTCAATGATGAATACAAATAAAGAGTTAAGTTATTCATTGAATTGACTGAATAATGAATGAAAAATTATTCATTATTCAGAATGGGGGTCTCCCGTGGTCTTGTGGCTAGCGCGCTGGATTCATAAGCGGGAGATGGCGGGTTCGATCCCCACCGGCGCCAGAAATTTTCTCATCTCAGGGCTCGCTGAGAAAATTCCTGGTTGCACCCTGGATGTCGGCGCTAATAGCTACGATTTGTTGATGCGCCGTAAAAAAAAAAAAAAAAAAAAAAAAAAAAAAAAAAAAAAAAAAAAAAAAAATTATTCAGAATGAAATAACAGATTTATTCATTATTAGCTGTTACCCGGCGTGCACTTTCCGCATCTATAAAAGCAAAAGAAAAATTAGAAACCAAATAATTAATATTAAAATCTAATAACGCAAATCTGTAACTATTTGGGTTCATTGTTTCGAACTCGTGAATTCCGAACTGTGAGTCATAGACGATTTTAACCTAGCCCATGACTCTCTCCGTGTCAAGACCTACCTGTGTGCCATGTTTGGTCAAAATCGGTCAAACGGTGTGGATTTGTATAAGGAACACACATACAGACAGACAGCTGGTTGACGTTTTTGACCTAGCCTACTACACTCCCCGTATCACGACCTACCTGTGTGCCAAGTTTGGTCAAAATCGGACGAAGGTTGTGGATTTGTATAAGGAACAAACATACAAACAGACAGCTGGTAGATGTTTTTGACTTGGTCTACGAGACTTCCCGTATCAAGACCTACCAGTATTCCAAGTTTGTTCAAAATCGGTCAAACGGTATGGATTTGTATAAGGAACAAACAGACAAACAGACAGACACGTGATTTATATATATATATATATATATATATATATATATATATATATATATATATATATATATATATATATATATATATACATACAGGGCAAACTTTTAATAGCCATGATACATATGTGGTTTCTGTGCGCCCTAACATGGGCTATTTTCAATGACCCATTATTTCAAAAACGTAGCTTTTCACAAGCGGTATTACAAACCGCGTCTCCCACGTGACGGTCGGGGGAAAATGACTGACAGTAAGCAGATTTCTCATCTCATGGCTCGTTGGGAAAATTCCTGCACCCTGGATCTCGGCGCTAATGACCTGGAAGTAGATGCGCCGTAAAAAAAAAAAAAAAAAAAAAGTAAGCAGATTACCAGAAAACACTACACACACATTTCTTCTGGTGAGCATCTAAAATCCATTTTCTTTTTTTTTTCTTTTTTTTTTATGCTGAATGTAATGTCTGTTTATGTCGGTGTACCGTAGAATGTGTGGATCCAAATTTTTCTGCTAGCTCTTCTACTGTTACAACAGGATTTTCTTCTACAGTAGCCTGCAGGAGTTGGTCGTCAAGCTAGACAAGACCTGTACAAGGCTCGTCTTCAAGCTTGCGGTTTCCCGCTCGAAATCGCTCAAACTTGTCGCTCACTAATGGCATTTTCGAAACATGATTTTATCTTTTATGTAATTCCCAAAGCATGGCGAAAGTGGTGTATCGGTAGATTCGTTTCAAATGAAATTTCGGCACAGAATAAATAAGTTTCACCAACCAAAGCGTAATAATCAGAAGCGTATTTAATACTATAATTAACAACAAATATAATCAAAAATAAATTGGAAAAAATAAAACATAAACAGAATATAAAAAAACAAAATTATTTATACGATGACCTTATACATTCTTTACTATATCGCACTACTATTTCTAAAGTGAAAAAACTCAAAATAAAACTCAACTGAAAATGTGTTACTCTTGCCTATGTAGATGGAATAGCATTAAGACAGGAAGGGTGACACAAGTTCCCTCTGGCGTAGAAGCTCTGAAGCTAGGTACATACACTCTTGCCTATGTAGAGGGAATAGCATTAAGACAGGAAGAGTGACACAAGTACCCTCTGGTGTAGAAGCTCTGAAGCTAGGTACATACACTCTTGCCTATGCAGATGGAATAGCATTAAGACAGGAGGAGTGATACAAGTTCCTTCTGGTGTAGAAGCTCTGAAGATAGGTACATACACTCTTGCCTATGTAGAGGGAATAGGATTAAGACAGGAAGAGTGACACAAGTACCCTCTGGTGTAGAAGCTCTGAAGCTAGGTGCATACACTCTTGCCTATGTAGATGGAATAGCATTAAGACAGGAAGAGTGATACAAGTTCCCTCTGGTGTAGAAGCTCTGTAGCTAGGTACATACACTCTTGCCTATGTAGAGGGAATAGCATTAAGACAGGAAGAGTGATACAAGTTCCCTGTGGTGTAGAAGCTCTGAAGCTAGGTACATACACTCTTGCCTATGTAGATGGAATAGGATTAAGACAGGAAGAGTGACACAAGTTCCCTCTGGCGTAGAAGCTCTGAAGCTAGGTACATACACTCTTGCCTATGTAGAGGGAATAGCATTAAGACAGGAAGAGTGACACAAGTACCCTCTGGTGTAGAAGCTCTGAAGCTAGGTACATACACTCTTGCCTATGCAGATGGAATAGCATTAAGACAGGAGGAGTGATACAAGTTCCTTCTGGTGTAGAAGCTCTGAAGATAGGTACATACACTCTTGCCTATGTAGAGGGAATAGGATTAAGACAGGAAGAGTGACACAAGTACCCTCTGGTGTAGAAGCTCTGAAGCTAGGTGCATACACTCTTGCCTATGTAGATGGAATAGCATTAAGACAGGAAGAGTGATACAAGTTCCCTCTGGTGTAGAAGCTCTGTAGCTAGGTACATACACTCTTGCCTATGTAGAGGGAATATCATTAAGACAGGAAGAGTGATACAAGTTCCCTGTGGTGTAGAAGCTCTGAAGCTAGGTACATACACTCTTGCCTATGTAGAGGGAATAGGATTAAGACAGGAAGAGTGACACAAGTACCCTCTGGTGTAGAAGCTCTGAAGCTAGGTACGTACACTCTTGCCTATGTAGATGGAATAGCATTAAGACAGGAAGGGTGATACAAGTTCCCTCTGGTGTAGAAGCTCTGTAGCTAGGTACATACACTCTTGCCTATGTAGAGGGAATAGCATTAAGACAGGAAGGGTGACACAAGTTCCCTCTGGTGTAGAAGCTCTGAAGCTAGGTACATACACTCTTGCCTATGTAGAGGGAATAGGATTAAGACAGGAAGAGTGACACATGTACCCTCTGGTGTAGAAGCTCTGAAGCTAGGTACATACACTCTTGCCTATGCAGATGGAATAGCATTAAGACAGGAGGAGTGATACAAGTTCCTTCTGGTGTAGAAGCTCTGAAGATAGGTACATACACTCTTGCCTATGCAGATGGAATAGCATTAAGACAGGAAGAGTGATACAAGTTCCTTCTGGTGTAGAAGCTCTGAAGCTAGGTACATACACTCTTGCCTATGTAGAGGGAATAGCATTAAGACAGGAAGGGTGACACAAGTTCCCTCTGGTGTAGAAGCTCTGAAGCTAGGTACATACACTCTTGCCTATGTAGAGGGAATAGGATTAAGACAGGAAGAGTGACACAAGTACCCTCTGGTGTAGAAGCTCTGAAGCTAGGTACATACACTCTTGCCTATGCAGATGGAATAGCATTAAGACAGGAGGAGTGATACAAGTTCCTTCTGGTGTAGAAGCTCTGAAGATAGGTACATACACTCTTGCCTATGCAGATGGAATAGCATTAAGACAGGAAGAGTGATGCAAGTTCCTTCTGGTGTAGAAGCTCTGAAGCTAGGTACATACACTCTTGCCTATGTAGAGGGAATAGCATTAAGACAGGAAGGGTGACACAAGTTCCCTCTGGTGTAGAAGCTCTGAAGCTAGGTACATACACTCTTGCCTATGTAGAGGGAATAGGATTAAGACAGGAGGAGTGATACAAGTTCCTTCTGGTGTAGAAGCTCTGAAGATAGGTACATACACTCTTGCCTATGCAGATGGAATAGCATTAAGACAGGAAGAGTGATACAAGTTCCTTCTGGTGTAGAAGCTCTGAAGCTAGGTACATACACTCTTGCCTATGTAGAGGGAATAGCATTAAGACAGGAAGGGTGACACAAGTTCCCTCTGGTGTAGAAGCTCTGAAGCTAGGTACATACACTCTTGCCTATGTAGAGGGAATAGGATTAAGACAGGAGGAGTGATACAAGTTCCTTCTGGTGTAGAAGCTCTGAAGATAGGTACATACACTCTTGCCTATGCAGATGGAATAGCATTAAGACAGGAAGAGTGATACAAGTTCCTTCTGGTGTAGAAGCTCTGAAGCTAGGTACATACACTCTTGCCTATGTAGAGGGAATAGCATTAAGACAGGAAGGGTGACACAAGTTCCCTCTGGTGTAGAAGCTCTGAAGCTAGGTACATACACTCTTGCCTATGTAGAGGGAATAGGATTAAGACAGGAAGAGTGACACAAGTACCCTCTGGTGTAGAAGCTCTGAAGCTAGGTACATACACTCTTGCCTATGCAGATGGAATAGCATTAAGACAGGAGGAGTGATACAAGTTCCTTCTGGTGTAGAAGCTCTGAAGATAGGTACATACACTCTTGCCTATGTAGAGGGAATAGGATTAAGACAGGAAGAGTGACACAAGTACCCTCTGGTGTAGAAGCTCTGAAGCTAGGTGCATACACTCTTGCCTATGTAGATGGAATAGCATTAAGACAGGAAGAGTGATACAAGTTCCCTCTGGTGTAGAAGCTCTGTAGCTAGGTACATACACTCTTGCCTATGTAGAGGGAATAGCATTAAGACAGGAAGAGTGATACAAGTTCCCTGTGGTGTAGAAGCTCTGAAGCTAGGTACATACACTCTTGCCTATGTAGAGGGAATAGGATTAAGACAGGAAGAGTGACACAAGTACCCTCTGGTGTAGAAGCTCTGAAGCTAGGTATATACACTCTTGCCTATGTAGAGGGAATAGCATTAAGACAGGAAGAGTGATACTAGTTCCCTCTGGTGTAGAAGCTCTGAAGCTAGGTACGTACACTCTTGCCTATGTAGATGGAATAGCATTAAGACAGGAAGGGTGATACAAGTTCCCTCTGGTGTAGAAGCTCTGTAGCTAGGTACATACACTCTTGCCTATGTAGAGGGAATAGCATTAAGACAGGAAGGGTGACACAAGTTCCCTCTGGTGTAGAAGCTCTGAAGCTAGGTACATACACTCTTGCCTATGTAGAGGGAATAGGATTAAGACAGGAAGAGTGACACATGTACCCTCTGGTGTAGAAGCTCTGAAGCTAGGTACATACACTCTTGCCTATGCAGATGGAATAGCATTAAGACAGGAGGAGTGATACAAGTTCCTTCTGGTGTAGAAGCTCTGAAGATAGGTACATACACTCTTGCCTATGCAGATGGAATAGCATTAAGACAGGAAGAGTGATACAAGTTCCTTCTGGTGTAGAAGCTCTGAAGCTAGGTACATACACTCTTGCCTATGTAGAGGGAATAGCATTAAGACAGGAAGGGTGACACAAGTTCCCTCTGGTGTAGAAGCTCTGAAGCTAGGTACATACACTCTTGCCTATGTAGAGGGAATAGGATTAAGACAGGAAGAGTGACACAAGTACCCTCTGGTGTAGAAGCTCTGAAGCTAGGTACATACACTCTTGCCTATGCAGATGGAATAGCATTAAGACAGGAGGAGTGATACAAGTTCCTTCTGGTGTAGAAGCTCTGAAGATAGGTACATACACTCTTGCCTATGCAGATGGAATAGCATTAAGACAGGAAGAGTGATACAAGTTCCTTCTGGTGTAGAAGCTCTGAAGCTAGGTACATACACTCTTGCCTATGTAGAGGGAATAGCATTAAGACAGGAAGGGTGACACAAGTTCCCTCTGGTGTAGAAGCTCTGAAGCTAGGTACATACACTCTTGCCTATGTAGAGGGAATAGGATTAAGACAGGAGGAGTGATACAAGTTCCTTCTGGTGTAGAAGCTCTGAAGATAGGTACATACACTCTTGCCTATGCAGATGGAATAGCATTAAGACAGGAAGAGTGATACAAGTTCCTTCTGGTGTAGAAGCTCTGAAGCTAGGTACATACACTCTTGCCTATGTAGAGGGAATAGCATTAAGACAGGAAGGGTGATACAAGTTCCCTCTGGTGTAGAAGCTCTGTAGCTAGGTACATACACTCTTGCCTATGTAGAGGGAATAGCATTAAGACAGGAAGGGTGACACAAGTTCCCTCTGGTGTAGAAGCTCTGAAGCTAGGTACATACACTCTTGCCTATGTAGAGGGAATAGGATTAAGACAGGAAGAGTGACACATGTACCCTCTGGTGTAGAAGCTCTGAAGCTAGGTACATACACTCTTGCCTATGCAGATGGAATAGCATTAAGACAGGAGGAGTGATACAAGTTCCTTCTGGTGTAGAAGCTCTGAAGATAGGTACATACACTCTTGCCTATGCAGATGGAATAGCATTAAGACAGGAAGAGTGATACAAGTTCCTTCTGGTGTAGAAGCTCTGAAGCTAGGTACATACACTCTTGCCTATGTAGAGGGAATAGCATTAAGACAGGAAGGGTGACACAAGTTCCCTCTGGTGTAGAAGCTCTGAAGCTAGGTACATACACTCTTGCCTATGTAGAGGGAATAGGATTAAGACAGGAAGAGTGACACAAGTACCCTCTGGTGTAGAAGCTCTGAAGCTAGGTACATACACTCTTGCCTATGCAGATGGAATAGCATTAAGACAGGAGGAGTGATACAAGTTCCTTCTGGTGTAGAAGCTCTGAAGATAGGTACATACACTCTTGCCTATGCAGATGGAATAGCATTAAGACAGGAAGAGTGATGCAAGTTCCTTCTGGTGTAGAAGCTCTGAAGCTAGGTACATACACTCTTGCCTATGTAGAGGGAATAGCATTAAGACAGGAAGGGTGACACAAGTTCCCTCTGGTGTAGAAGCTCTGAAGCTAGGTACATACACTCTTGCCTATGTAGAGGGAATAGGATTAAGACAGGAGGAGTGATACAAGTTCCTTCTGGTGTAGAAGCTCTGAAGATAGGTACATACACTCTTGCCTATGCAGATGGAATAGCATTAAGACAGGAAGAGTGATACAAGTTCCTTCTGGTGTAGAAGCTCTGAAGCTAGGTACATACACTCTTGCCTATGTAGAGGGAATAGCATTAAGACAGGAAGGGTGACACAAGTTCCCTCTGGTGTAGAAGCTCTGAAGCTAGGTACATACACTCTTGCCTATGTAGAGGGAATAGGATTAAGACAGGAGGAGTGATACAAGTTCCTTCTGGTGTAGAAGCTCTGAAGATAGGTACATACACTCTTGCCTATGCAGATGGAATAGCATTAAGACAGGAAGAGTGATACAAGTTCCTTCTGGTGTAGAAGCTCTGAAGCTAGGTACATACACTCTTGCCTATGTAGAGGGAATAGCATTAAGACAGGAAGGGTGACACAAGTTCCCTCTGGTGTAGAAGCTCTGAAGCTAGGTACATACACTCTTGCCTATGTAGAGGGAATAGGATTAAGACAGGAAGAGTGACACAAGTACCCTCTGGTGTAGAAGCTCTGAAGCTAGGTACATACACTCTTGCCTATGCAGATGGAATAGCATTAAGACAGGAGGAGTGATACAAGTTCCTTCTGGTGTAGAAGCTCTGAAGATAGGTACATACACTCTTGCCTATGTAGAGGGAATAGGATTAAGACAGGAAGAGTGACACAAGTACCCTCTGGTGTAGAAGCTCTGAAGCTAGGTGCATACACTCTTGCCTATGTAGATGGAATAGCATTAAGACAGGAAGAGTGATACAAGTTCCCTCTGGTGTAGAAGCTCTGTAGCTAGGTACATACACTCTTGCCTATGTAGAGGGAATAGCATTAAGACAGGAAGAGTGATACAAGTTCCCTGTGGTGTAGAAGCTCTGAAGCTAGGTACATACACTCTTGCCTATGTAGAGGGAATAGGATTAAGACAGGAAGAGTGACACAAGTACCCTCTGGTGTAGAAGCTCTGAAGCTAGGTATATACACTCTTGCCTATGTAGAGGGAATAGCATTAAGACAGGAAGAGTGATACTAGTTCCCTCTGGTGTAGAAGCTCTGAAGCTAGGTACGTACACTCTTGCCTATGTAGATGGAATAGCATTAAGACAGGAAGGGTGATACAAGTTCCCTCTGGTGTAGAAGCTCTGTAGCTAGGTACATACACTCTTGCCTATGTAGAGGGAATAGCATTAAGACAGGAAGGGTGACACAAGTTCCCTCTGGTGTAGAAGCTCTGAAGCTAGGTACATACACTCTTGCCTATGTAGAGGGAATAGGATTAAGACAGGAAGAGTGACACATGTACCCTCTGGTGTAGAAGCTCTGAAGCTAGGTACATACACTCTTGCCTATGCAGATGGAATAGCATTAAGACAGGAGGAGTGATACAAGTTCCTTCTGGTGTAGAAGCTCTGAAGATAGGTACATACACTCTTGCCTATGCAGATGGAATAGCATTAAGACAGGAAGAGTGATACAAGTTCCTTCTGGTGTAGAAGCTCTGAAGCTAGGTACATACACTCTTGCCTATGTAGAGGGAATAGCATTAAGACAGGAAGGGTGACACAAGTTCCCTCTGGTGTAGAAGCTCTGAAGCTAGGTACATACACTCTTGCCTATGTAGAGGGAATAGGATTAAGACAGGAAGAGTGACACAAGTACCCTCTGGTGTAGAAGCTCTGAAGCTAGGTACATACACTCTTGCCTATGCAGATGGAATAGCATTAAGACAGGAGGAGTGATACAAGTTCCTTCTGGTGTAGAAGCTCTGAAGATAGGTACATACACTCTTGCCTATGCAGATGGAATAGCATTAAGACAGGAAGAGTGATACAAGTTCCTTCTGGTGTAGAAGCTCTGAAGCTAGGTACATACACTCTTGCCTATGTAGAGGGAATAGCATTAAGACAGGAAGGGTGACACAAGTTCCCTCTGGTGTAGAAGCTCTGAAGCTAGGTACATACACTCTTGCCTATGTAGAGGGAATAGGATTAAGACAGGAGGAGTGATACAAGTTCCTTCTGGTGTAGAAGCTCTGAAGATAGGTACATACACTCTTGCCTATGCAGATGGAATAGCATTAAGACAGGAAGAGTGATACAAGTTCCTTCTGGTGTAGAAGCTCTGAAGCTAGGTACATACACTCTTGCCTATGTAGAGGGAATAGCATTAAGACAGGAAGGGTGACACAAGTTCCCTCTGGTGTAGAAGCTCTGAAGCTAGGTACATACACTGTTGCCTATGTAGAGGGAATAGGATTAAGACAGGAGGAGTGATACAAGTTCCTTCTGGTGTAGAAGCTCTGAAGATAGGTACATACACTCTTGCCTATGCAGATGGAATAGCATTAAGACAGGAAGAGTGATACAAGTTCCTTCTGGTGTAGAAGCTCTGAAGCTAGGTACATACACTCTTGCCTATGTAGAGGGAATAGCATTAAGACAGGAAGAGTGATACAAGTTCCCTGTGGTGTAGAAGCTCTGAAGCTAGGTACATACACTCTTGCCTATGTAGAGGGAATAGGATTAAGACAGGAAGAGTGACACAAGTACCCTCTGGTGTAGAAGCTCTGAAGCTAGGTATATACACTCTTGCCTATGTAGAGGGAATAGCATTAAGACAGGAAGAGTGATACTAGTTCCCTCTGGTGTAGAAGCTCTGAAGCTAGGTACGTACACTCTTGCCTATGTAGATGGAATAGCATTAAGCCAGGAAGAGTGATACAAGTTCCCTCTGGTGTAGAAGCTCTGAAGCTAGGTACGTACACTCTTGCCTATGTAGATGGAATAGCATTAAGACAGGAAGGGTGATACAAGTTCCCTCTGGTGTAGAAGCTCTGTAGCTAGGTACATACACTCTTGCCTATGTAGAGGGAATAGCATTAAGACAGGAAGGGTGACACAAGTTCCCTCTGGTGTAGAAGCTCTGAAGCTAGGTACATACACTCTTGCCTATGTAGAGGGAATAGGATTAAGACAGGAAGAGTGACACAAGTTCCCTCTGGTGTAGAAGCTCTGAAGCTAGGTGCATACACTCTTGCCTATGTAGAGGGAATAGGATTAAGACAGGAAGAGTGACACAAGTACCCTCTGGTGTAGAAGCTCTGAAGCTAGGTACATACACTCTTGCCTATGTAGAGGGAATAGCATTAAGACAGGAAGAGTGATACTAGTTCCCTCTGGTGTAGAAGCTCTGAAGCTAGGTACGTACACTCTTGCCTATGTAGATGGAATAGCATTAAGACAGGAAGAGTGATACAAGTTCCCTCTGGTGTAGAAGCTCTGTAGCTAGGTACATACACTCTTGCCTATGTAGATGGAATAGCATTAAGACAGGAAGAGTGACACAAGTCCCCTCTGATGTAGAAGCTCTGAGCTACATACAGTTTTGATGGTTGATAAAGAGATATTTACCATGTCTTTCATAGTCAAACATAAAAATTACTGCTGGAATTGATTTTTGAGTTGTGTCACGTTAGAAATACTAGTGCGATATGCACAATTATGGTACGCTGGTTGCTACAATTGTTGATATGCCTTATATCGTCGATACAAATGCAAACTAACGAATATGAAAAAATGCATCTGTCATTGTCCATCTTTAATAATTTCTGCTGGACTTATGTAAATTCTTCAATCTGACTTCACTCTATTAAAGGGAAAGTATTCCACTATCAAAAGGTCAAATCTGCCGAATATTTGACTGTCCAAAAAAAAGTTTCGAATAAATACTTTTCCACTCTGAAAAGTGGTTATTTTCATATTCGTTAGTTTGCTTTTGTATCGACGATATAATGTTGACATTAACGGCAGCTGTTGCTAGGAAGAAGAACGCGATTCGCAGTTGGAAGTTACTCGAATAGTTTGTGCTAAGTTTTGGCCAACCCTCCGTGGAAGTTTTGCTCCTAAGTATTTCCGCTAAGATGAACACAATCCCCGCTCAAGTTGTCTATTCCACTTCTTCCGCCGGAGTAGAAATACTTGCAGGGTTTTAAGGGGAAAACCTAACAGGATGGTTCAGACGATACCAATATTCATCTATAAATGCTTGCAGATTTTTATGTTCGGACTAAGTGTTCCCATTGTAATATATATACAGGGTGTAAGGTTAGTGGTGACGAATACTTAAGCAGGTGGCATGATTAAAATTTAATTATTGAATAGTTTTTGAGGAATCCTTTCTTACTCATTAAAAAACATGACTACGTTAAAAAACCGAAAATTGGACAACCACCTCCTAGAGTTCGGCTAATTAGACCTGAATCACACACATATATATATATATATATATATATATATATATATATATATATATATATATAAATATATATATAGGGCGATATATATAAGCTAAAGGGAAAGTAACCACTGTCAAAAGGTAGAATCTGCCGATTATTTGACTCAGTGAAAGGGAAAGTAACCACTGCCAAAAGGTAGAATCTGCCGACTATTTGACTCAGTGAAAGGAGGATGTTACCACTGTCAAAAGGTAGAATCTGCCGACTATTTGACTCAGTGAAAGGGAAAGTAACCACTGTCAAAAGGTAGAATCTGCCGACTATTTGACTCAGTGAAAGGGAAAGTAACCACTGTCAAAAGGTAGAATCTGCCGATTATTTGACTCAGTGAAAGGGAAAGTAACCACTGTCAAAAGGTAGAATCTGCCGACTATTTGACTCAGTGAAAGGAGGATGTTACCACTGTCAAAAGGTAGAATCTGCCGACTATTCGACTGTCCAAAAGCAAAGAAATGAATAAAAAATTTTTCACTCTTGAAAGTTGTGATTTTCACATTCGATACTTTGCATTTGTATCGACGATATATATATATATATATGTATATATATATATATATATATATATATATATATATATATTTATACAGGGTGATTCAGGTCTAATTAGCCAAACTCTAGGAGGTGATTGTCCAATTTTCTGTTTTTTAACGTAGTCATGTTTTTTAATGAGTAAGAAAGGATTGCTCAAAAACTATTCAAGTTAATTAAATTTTAATCATGCCACCTGCTTAAGTATTCGTCACCACTAACCTTACGCCCTGTATATATATTACAATGGGAACACTTAGTCCGAACATGAAAATCTGCAAGCATTTTCACATGAATATTGGTATCGTCTGAACCATCCTGTTAGATTTCCTCCTTAAAACCCTGCAAGTATTTCTACTTCACTGTTCGCTCTGTCACAGGCTCAAAAATGGTCCGATTTTGGTGAAATTCGGTACAAAAATCTATCGTCTAAATATGTATATATATATATATATATATATATATATATATATATATATATATATATATATATGTATAAGTATATTTACATATATACATACATACAACATGTGTATATAGCGTATATCCTATAGCTACAAAAATAATAATATTATGTTATGAGTTGATGATAAAGTAACCAGTATATTTTGTGTTGTAGAGTTGATGATGAAGTAGGTTACAGCCCTAGCATGTTACTATTATTAGCTACCTATATTTAATTAGATAGCTGCACGCGAGAGTTATGTACATTCCTCTAATTACTCCAATCTCATGACATTCTTTACTCTTCATCAGGGGATTAGTTATTTACGGGTAATACCTTTAACTTATTTAAGGGGTTAAATGCTTTAACAACTAATCAAGAATGATATCCAAGGGTGTTTATGTGGTGAAGCACTTTTTAAATGAGTCAAAATGTCGATTTTTCATCTAAATTCTCGGTTCATTTTAAAATTAAAACCATTCGTTTTTATTGTTTTTTTGTAAACAAATTATGAAAAAATTAAAAAAAAAGGGAAATAAACTTTTCGGTACATTAAGCTTTAAAGTCGATTTTCTCCATAACACAGATTCTGTTCGATCTATTTAAGGGTTTGACTTCTTTAGTTATACATACATACAATATATATATGCATATATATATATATATATATATATATATATATATATATATTTATATATATATTCCACTTTTTCTTGTTTGTTTTTCTGGCAGGGGGTCGATAAAGCAGTACATTCTTTGTTCACATTAACTACTTTATTTAGTATGTTTCGCCCGACATGTTTCGTGCCTTTTCGCACCTCTTCAGGGGCTTTCCTATGTAACAATATTTTTTGTAAATCCTAATCAAGAATTTATATATATATATATATATATATATATATATATATATATATATATATAAAAATCAGTCCCGTAACAGGCCACGAGGGCCCTGAGGGGCAGATACTATAGAGGTATCTGATTCATGACCATACGGCACACTAGGGAGATAGTGTGGTCAGTACTATGCTCCGGCCGCCTGATTTTCCCCTTGGCCGCTTCGACTGCTAGAGTCATTAGCACCCCAGGTACCCATTATTAAATTAATTAAAGGCTGGGTTGGTCTAGGGACGGTCAGGGAGGCCGAATTCAACTCATGAACGAAGACACTAGAAGAAAAAATCTTTAGTGCTTGCTCGGGACTTGAACCCAGGTCCTCCAACTTATTAGTTATATATATATATATATATATATATATATATATATATATATATAAATCACGTGTCTGTTTTTCTGTTTTTCTGTTTGTTTGTTCCTTATACAAATCCACACCGTTTGACTGATATTGACCAAACTTCGCACATAGATACGTCTTGATCCGGGAAATCTCGTAGTCTAGCTCAAAATCTTCTAGGATTCACAGATCGTGAGTTACGCCTTCGAAAATGTCATTTATGAAGGAGTAAATTCTCCGAAATAGCCATTTTCTTCCAGTCTTGCAACTTTTTCAAAGAAGAAAGGCAATACAAAACTTTTTTTGGGCGAAAAGTTTTTCTTTTGCAAAATAACTGATTACTTTTATTTTGTTTATATTGTTTGTTTATCTAAATGGTAGGTTTATATTCTCAGAGTTTGGACAAGATCTGATTTTAAGATCAATTTTCTTAATATCAGATCAATTTTCTTCATATCAAATCTATTTTGATTTGATTGCCTAGGGCAACACTGGGCTCTAACCAGAATATGGAGTAATATCGTATAAGTAAGTATATCATAAAAATGTTCTGTGTTTATCTAATATAATTTGGACTAATATCATATAAGTAAGTTTTCATGTTTCTATTCAAAACTTTAATATTTTCAATACTTTTATTAAGAGGCGCTTTTATATTATTTCTATAGTAGAGAAGGAAGGTTGCAATGTAGGTTATATGAATGTCGGTTATGAAGTAATCTCTCACTCGCTGTTTCTCTTAAATTAATAAATGAATATGTTTGTACTGGTATTTGATGGAGAGGGTTGTAGTATGTGGTAAAACGCTTAACTTTATTTAATTCAAACAACTGAAATGAAATATCAAGGAATCAAGTTTTGGGAGAACTTCAAGTGCATTTAAGGGAGTAAAGAATCAGTTTATCTGGACCTGATATAAATTTATAAAATTTGTGTTGTAAAATGAATCGTGTCCCTTTTGAAAAAAGTAGGAACAAGGCTAAAAGTATTTTGGAATTGTTGACGGTGTTGTATGCTGACCTTTTCTAACTATGAGTCTCAAAGGTGAAATATATTTTGTTTCATTTATAGATGATTATAGTAGGATTGCTAGGATTTAAACTATTAAACCTAAAACAGAAGTTTTTCATTCCTTTGTTCAATAAGTAAATGAGGTTAAAAACTTAGGAAATAAGAGAATTGGTATTATGAGATGTGACATTGGTAAGGAATATTTAAATAGTAAGAATTATGACTACCAAAAAAAAAAAGTGTATCAAAATTAATCCTTGCCCCACATATGTTCATGAATTAAACGGTGTTTTTGTGTGATTTACTAGAACAATATATCTCATTGCTTACTGGCAGAAGCTATTGTAGAAAAAAATGTTGGCCAGAAATGGTCAGTGCAGCAACTTATTTGAAAAATCTCTCTTTAGCTAACACCATTGAGAATAAAATACCCTATGAAATATTTTTTTGAAAGGATCCAGATGTTTCTAACTTTAATTTATATGGTAGTAAAGATTTTGTTAGGAAACCAGAACAAATAACTTCTAAATGGGATAAAAAGGTGAATATGTGCATTTTAATCGGTTATAGTGATGTGGGATATAAAGTACTTTTGAATAATAAAATCATTGTCGCTAGGCATGTTTATGTTATCCAAGAAAACATAAGCTGTATTGGATTGGCTAAAGGGTGAATCTGATAAAGATCAAGCGATTGTGATTTTTGTGTAAAAGCTACAGATAGAGAAATAGATAGTTTGAAACAAAATAATGCTTGAGATTTTGTTGAAAATAAAAAAGTTGAAGATATCAAAAGGATTTAATGTTGAACAGATGGATGTAGAGACTACATTCTTAAATGATCATTTAGAACGAAAATCCACCATTGGTTTTCTTATTAGGTTATTTAGTAATGCATTATACTGTAAATCGATTAAACAAAAAGATGTTACGGAAGAGTCTACATTTGCAGAATATGTAGCTTTAAGTGAAGTTTATATTTCTAAGACTTTCCAAAAAGATAGAAATTTTTGTTTTATACATAAAGAACTTCTAAAACATAAAGATTTTTTTTTTTAAACTCCTTTGTAAAAAATGTCATTTTGTAAGGGACTTAAATTTATGAACTTAAAATTAATCCTCTTACATATGCAAATTGTTATATTTAACTTATTTTTTTATTTGCATATAGATAGATGTACATAATAAATTACATAAATGTTTATAATCATACAAATGAATGTATATAAATTAATTAATTTTCACCACATTTTGAAACATTATTTTATTATTATAAGAGCTGTGTGGTTTAGCAACCCTATTAATTTGGGCAGCCTCACTTTAATTTTTTTTTTTAATAAAGTGTTCTTCTTCTTATAATATTTCTTTTGCATGCTATTTTTTTTTTTTGCAGATAAATTGATGTATTGAAATATTATTTTTATAAGAAGAGGAAGTCATGTGAATTGTGGTGTTCTAATAAATAAATAAGTAATTAAATTGTCCATGCAATTTTTTATTAATTTAATATCCATAATAATTTAATCATTATATTCTGAGATATGCTTTCGTTTGTCTGAGATAGTTATATCCTCTGACTGTCACCATTTAGTCAGAGAGCTGGTAACGCACGTTTCATGAAGTGTTTTATGCACCTTGGAATTTTGCTGTATTGCACATACCTTGGAACACCAGGTACTGCACATAGGGGAAAGGTGTTAAAAAAATATGTCAAATATATAAAAATGGTATTTTATTCAGAAGCCAACAATATTTAATGTATAATTAAGGCAAGTTGCTTTATTTCTAGATCTACCACTACTGTCCTGTCCTGATGATTGGTGCTCTCACTCACTCTTACGGTTACACGCAGTGTATTGCAGTCTATCATCGGCTGAATTTATTTTCATGTTTGCTGATTACTAATCCTCGCAAAAAGTGTCTGTCCTTTTGTAATTATTTTCAATTATGGTGTTTAAATAGCAGTGTGAATAAAAGACTTCATTTAATATTACAAAAAACCCACTTCGGTTGTTTTTTATATGTTATCCCCCTTAAAAGTGTCTGCCTTATATATTATTAATTATAGAATTGCCTTAATTTTACATTAAAGAATTATGGCTTCTGAATAAAACAGTATTTTTGGCCCATAGTTTGTTACTGATTACCATGCGCAGTACCAGGTGTTTCAAGGTATGTCCAGCAACCACATACTTACCTTTTTATCTACACTAGAGACCCACTATAGCAAAATTTTAAGGCACATAAAACACTTGAAAAGTGTGTTACCAGCTCTTGGACTAAATGTTTAAATACGGTTGCAATTCTGGTAAAAATATTGTTGCTCGCCAAGTCAATGTCGTTATTGAAATTCCCAAATACCTTTAATTCATTGTTGTCTATAACTGCAAAAAAAAAAAAAAAAAAATATCTTAAATTTGTTTTTATTCTTAGAGGCCCCTATTTCCTATGATAGAAGGACTATCCTCATAGAAGAGCTCATGAACCATAAAATTTGAAACAGAAGCTTTAATAGAAAGGAAAACAAATTGAACAAAAATATGTGAAAGTGTATTTGAAACAACAAACTATGTTTTTAAAACTTTCCTTTTGGCATAAATAACATAAACCCTGCCCCATTTACCTACTTTTTCATTCATGAAAAAAACTCAGTTACTGATTATTAAATGAACAGGTAAACAATATAACACATTAATATTATATTTGTGCAACATTGAGGTTTTAGCTTTAGATGCAAAGCCCTTTAAATAAATAAATATTATATTTAAAAAAAAAATCAATGAAAATAAAGAATATAGTTTCAGTTATAGATTATTACAACTTATAACTAATCATAACCTTAATTAAATGCCTCATTTTTATTGCTATTTTTTTATGAATATTTATTTATGGACCATATATTTTTTTTTCTTTAAAAAAATTAAACACAGGGAGTTTGGTTTGGATTTTCTTTAAAACGGTATTGCAATTAAATTATTTGGAATCATTTAACTGTAATACCATTTTAAAATAAGGGTACTTTTTTAAATAAGTATACTTTTTATAATAAGGGTACTTTTTAAAAAATAAGGATTAATTTATTTTCCACCCCACTTTCTCTAAAAAAATGGAAAATAATTTTTTCAGCCGAGCACTCAATTTATAATCTTATATTCTCATGATTTGGACAAATATCATATAATAATTAATTTTTTTTAATATATAATATAAAGTAGGCGTACCATGGAAGCTGGGTTACAACTATTTAATATGAAGCATGTGTAGCATGGTACGCCTGGCTACAGATATTTAATATAAATTAGGTGTAGCATTGCACACCGGGTAACAGCTAGTCTACTATATATTTGTCAAATACCACTCACTCACTCACTCATCTATCAACACCCAGCCCAAACCGCTCGACAGAAAATTTTGAAATTTTGCATGGACACTCCCTATATAACGTAGGCGCTCATTAAGAAAGGATTTTTTGATATTCGTATTTTTAAGCATTTTTAGGGGGGTTTAAAGTTTGAGTTGGTTAGAGAAGGCAAGCCTAGGCAGCCTGCGTTGCTAGGACGATAACAGAACAGCTGTTACCGTACATTATCTGTCTCATAGTTTTATTTCTAATTGAGGTTAATTTCAACTATGATGGCAGACCTTGAATTACTAGAAATTAACTGTCCCTCATAGAGTTTTAATTGCGTTTCTTTTCTGCCTGTCCCCGTCAGATAGGCTTGCCATATTTTTGGAGAGTTAAACCGAGACACATTAATATGGGATGGGCATACCAGGAGGGGGGGGGGATAAAAAGAGTACAAATTATAAGCAAAATGGTTGGTGAGTTTTAAGCCAAGCAACTAACGGAAATGGGGAATCCTAAACTGTTAGTCTACCCAAACCTTAAAAATAAGAAGGGAACTTTTTTTGCTACTTGATTTTCTTAAAAAAATCTCTCAGCCAAAT
This sequence comes from Gonocerus acuteangulatus, assembly GCA_946811695.1. Classification (NCBI taxonomy): domain Eukaryota; kingdom Metazoa; phylum Arthropoda; class Insecta; order Hemiptera; family Coreidae; genus Gonocerus; species Gonocerus acuteangulatus. The sequence goes on from OX328130.1 coordinate 5,535,645, forward strand.
AGTAGTGTCTGGCAGCTGGCAGCGCTGTGCAGGTAGTTCCAGCGTTTTACAGTTAGATTACTTCTCATTTCTTTGACAATGTGAGCAGTAGTAAAAATGTTAATTGTAGAAAAGTAACCGATTTAAAAAAGATTCTTATAAACATGAATTCATTACTTTTTACATCTTACAGCCTTTTCCGGGACATTGATAAAACTGGGCGGGACACCGAAACAATTGCAAAATACCGGTACAGTCCCGGTCAAACCATGATGTATGGCATATCCTTAGGTTTTCCAGCAGTCCTGGCAACGAACAGTTATAGATGGAAATTTTTGGAACACAATTTTTGACTTCGTAACTTTGTTTGGGCTGGATAGGAGGTGAACATATCAAAAGTCCTCGCCCCTAGCCTTTAAGCCGGGGGGAGGGGGGTTTAGAAGGTCCCATTTTTCGGGTTTTCACTTATATCTCGAAAACCCTGCGTCCTAGCGACATGACTATTCTATAACAAATGAAAGTTGATTAAATTTCCTACAAGTTCTATTCCATCCATTATGTAAATATAGGTAGTACTGGAAGTATAAATAGTACGAAATATATAATTTTGGGCCTCTGACCAGTTATTCACACTCAATTATATAACATCTTGACCATTATATTGGCAATGGTTTTGTTAAGACCAAGTGAGTGCGTATATAACGTTTGAAAGAAAATACATAAAATAGTATTGTAATATATATCATTGAAGCTAATGGAATGCTGTACAACCCCATAACCGACATTTATTTTTTGGGTGCATCGTTGAAGAGATATCCGGTCGAGAATAGAAAAAAGTGTGTTTTCCCCAAAATGACGGACTTTCAAGAGCGGATATTTTGAGAACTAAAGATATCTCGAAAAACTTCATTGAATAGAACTTGTAGGAAATTTAATAAGCTTTCATTTGTTATAGAATGGCCATGTCGCTAGGACGCAGGGTTTCCGAGATATAAGTGAAAACCCGAAAAATGGGACCTTCTAAACCCCCCTCCCCCCGGCTCAAAGGCAACGGGTGAGGACTTTTGATATGTTGACCACCTAACTAGCCGAAACAAAGTTATGAAGTTAAAAATTGTGTTCCAAACATTTCCATTTATAACTCTCAGTTTCCCGGGCTGTTAGTCGCTATATTTCAGATTTCACGATGAACACTGAAATTATTTTTACGTTTGAAGGAAAATACATAAAATAGCAAAGTAATATATATTATTGAAGGGAATGCAATACTCTACAACCCTATAACCGTTATTTATTATTTTGGTACATCGTTGAAGAGTTATCCGGTCAAAACGGGGAAAAATATGTGGCAAAAGTGTTTTCCCCCAATAAGACAGACTTTCAAGAGCGGATATTTCGAAAACTAAAGATATCTCGAAAAACTTTATTGAATAGAACTTGTAGGAAATTTAATCAACTTTCATTTGTTATAGAATAGTCATGTCGCTAGGACGCAGGGTTTTCGAGATATAAGTGAAAACCCGAAAAATGGGACCTTCTAAACCCCCCCTCCCCCCCGGCTTAAAGGCTAGGGGCGAGGACTTTTGATATGTTCACCTCCTATCCAGCCCAAACAAAGTTACGAAATCAAAAATTGTGTTCCAAAAATTTCCATCTATAACTGTTCGTTGCCTGGGCTGTTTATTGCTAGCTACAGACCACAATCCAGACTTCTTGGAAACATAAACTTTTAAATTTTAACGCCCATTGAATAAAATATAGTATGACGGGAACCGTGCTGTAATAAACTGCACAGAATTGTATAGTAACGTAATTTTAATGAAACATTATTTAACGCAATAAAATAACTACTTATCTGCCGTGACGAAGCACGGGTATTCAGCTAGTAACTACTTATCTGCCGTGACGAAGCACGGGTATTCAGCTAGTAACTACTTATCTGCCGTGAGGAAGCACGGGTATTCAGCTAGTAACTACTTATCTGCCGTGACGAAGCACGGGTATTCAGCTAGTAACTACTTATCTGCCGTGACGAAGCACGGGTATTCAGCTAGTAACTACTTATCTGCCGTGACGAAGCACGGGTATTCAGCTAGTAACTACTTATCTGCCGTGACGAAGCACGGGTATTCAGCTAGTAACTACTTATCTGCCGTGACGAAGCACGGGGACTCAGCTAGTATATATATATTATTTATTCTTGTAGATGACCCAAAATATCTAAATTCTTCTTGACCTTAGGAGGCATGGGGTCGTTAACTTACTTACTTTATTTGATGCCCGACATGTTTCGTGCATATTTTTGCACCTTTTCTACAACAAAATATTTTTTTTTGCATATCCAAACAAACAATTTTTTTTATTATATAGAAGCTAACTACAAGATCTATGGAATGCTCCACTAAATGCATTAAAACGTTACCGATCCACATGAAATGTTACACCTACCCTAAATGTTACAGTAAACATAGCTAAATTAAATGTTTTATAATAGGCTAGGAAGTCCTCTCGTTAACATGTACTCGCTCTGGAGTCTGGCTTATTACTAATAATGACAGGGGATTACCAAAATTTGGTTTTATAAGTTCCCCTGAAGAGGTACGAAAATATGAACATGTCCTCATGGCTCCCAGGACATGAGGACATAGGACAAAGCACTCAAGCTGACGTACTAGCTCGGACGACGGCAAGACAAAACCAACTGGACATACACAGAGTTACATTACAAGATATATATATATATATATATATATATATATATATATATATATATATATATATATATATTTTTTTTTTTATTGAATATTTGCAATCTGCATACATAAAATACAATAAGTAAATAAATATCTCATACATAGCTATACACAAGGAAGAACAGAGGGGAGAAGGCAGCCATTGCTGTCACTCCCTAAGGAATGAATAATGTTTTTAAGTGTTACAGTTGGTCTCTAGGCCACTTTCTTTTCAAGCGTCTCGGGGGATTGGAAGGGATCGGATCTGTGGAAAGGGATTGGACAAGGGGATTGGGATGAAAGGATAGCTTGGAATGAAAAGTGGAGAATCGGGTTTTAGCTAATTCAGCGACAAAGGGAATTTCGAGGTCTCGGCGGATGATATTATTGTTGACGTTGAAGGGAGCATTAAGGATCCGGCGAAGGATTTTGGACTGGCAGGTTTGGATTCGGTTCATGTTGGAAGGTTTTGCTGTACCCCATAGTTCAATGCCGCATTTCCAAATCGGTTTAATAATCGTTTTGTAGGTTGTTAGTTTGTTTTCAGTACTGAGTTTTGATTTGGGACCTATTAGTCGTCTAAGTAGGCCGTAGCGTCTATTTAGTTCTTGTCGTTTTGTTTTTGTGTGTGTGTTCCAAGTAAGTCTCTTGTCGAGGTGGAAGCCTACGTATCGAACAACATCGGATTTGGGAATGAGGGATTCGTTTAGGGTAACAGATGGGCACTCACTGCGCCGCAGTGTGGATGCTTACATTTTTCGGCGTTAACTTTAATTCGCCACTTCTTTAGCCACATCTCGATTTCCAATAGATGATTTTGGAGGGCTTCTGAGGCTTGCTGCGGGTTGGCAGAACATGAAAGCACTGCAGTATCATCTGCAAAAGTTGTGGTAATGGTACTGGGATTAGTGGGGATATCAGCGGTGAAGATGGAGTAGAGGAGAGGGGCTAGGATGCTGCCTTGGGGTACTCCAGCAGACACGGGGCGGGATGTAGAATTTGAGGCACTGTACTGGACATGAAACAAGCGGGATGAAAGAAAGGATTTTAGGATTAAATAGTAGGTGATGGGGAGAAAACGCTTGAGCTTATAAAGGAGGCCCGGATGCCAGACTACATTACAAGATATGCAAACTGAAGCCAGAAGAAGTGGGATCAAGCCTGGCACATGACGACGGATAACAAACTTCGAGAAATCAAACGGACAGTAAGTGAATGGCCTTCAAGCAAAAGAGACGAAGTGATATTATGCCGCTTAAGAATTGGCCATTCCCGACTGACACACTCTTATCTCATGACAAGACAGGAAAGACCGACATGTACACAGTGTAACACACCGCTGACTATAAAGCACATACTTACTGAATGTTTATAGCGACAAAACCATGACTTGTCTTACAATATGACTGAATTACTCGGCGATGGAAGCAAATATATCGATGAGATATTGAACTACCTAAACAAGACCAACTTACTAACCAGATTATAGCATAAATTTAGAAAGGAAGAAGAGTGAAAACAACCCATAGAGATTTGTTTATATATACCATTATTATTTATATAAAAAATATACAATTGTTTGTTTATATACAAAAAATAATATGAAGTACGTGTGTGTATGCATATTTGTATGCATGCATGTATGCATTTGCGTTCATATATATATATATATATATATATATATATATATATATATATATATATATATACATGCCTGAGGGTTGGAACCAGGTTGAATGTGCTGGCAATTGTGTTCGAATGGACCCTATCTGCCCTACACTATCATGACAGTTAGAAGTGAATGGTTTTTTATGAAGTTGTCTAGAATATTTTCAACAGGTTCAATTTCTATTACAAACAGCTGTTGTTTTATTTTCTATATTCTCTCCGAACTTCCCCCTCTTCACCTTCTCTCCGTGTTCTACTCTGGGACGTTGTTAATTATGAATTTAGACCCCAGAGGGCGGAATTCTCCTGCACAGGAGTGTGGTTTGTCTGCTGAAGGCTCAGATATTCCGGTGTACTTATACAAAGCTCTGAAGGCAGTCTCGGATTTCGCGGTTATCTTTATATATCTCGGTGTAAACGCATTTTCCCGTTAACAGTCCAGGCAACGAATGCTTGTAATGAACATTGCAATTGTTTTTACGTTTGAAGGAAAATACATAAAATAGTAAAGTAATATATATTATTGAAGGGAATGTAATGCTCTACAACCCTATAACCGTTATTTATTTTTTGGCTTCATCCTTGAAGAATTATCCCGTCAAAAAGGGGAAACTATGTGCGTCAAAAGTGTTTTTTTTTTTCGGAAAATGACAGACATTCAAGAGCGGATATTTCGAAAACTAAAGATATCTCGAAAACCTTCATTGAATAGAACTTGTAGGAAATTTAATCAGCTCTCATTTGTTATGGAATAGTCATGTCGCTAGAACGCAGGGTTTCCGAGATATAAGTGAAACCCCAAAAAATTGGACCTTCTGACCCCCCCCCCCCGGCACAAAGGCTACGG
>OX328130.1:5541070-5624468 GCA_946811695.1 Gonocerus acuteangulatus
TATAATATATATATATATATATATAAGAGGAACAATACAAACAAAAAAAACTATTTCCAAAAAAATAACCAAAATAAAAAGTAATAAAAATTAAAATTATTTTCCTTTTAAATGACTATTTACAAATACATGTTTCTCATGCAGAACTCCCCTTGATAGAGGTAATGGTCTAACTTCCCAGGAGACCAACCCAAATAGGAAGTGGAGTGTTTCTTCCAACAATGCTTTCCATTTGTCTTTGTTCCTGGCAACATTCATCCAATTCGGACCAGCAACGGACTTGAAGACATCACTCCAACGCCTACATGGTCTTCCTCGTCTCCTCCTTAAGTTAAGCGGAATCAATTCCGTAGCCTTCAGGGTCCACCTGCTATCCTGCAATCTGGAAAGATGACCAGCCCATTTCCACTTAATTTTCTTTATATGCAGGCCTATATCTGTCACTCCAGATTCTTGCCGCATAAATGAACCCCTGACTTTATCCCGTCTCCTGTAGTTCATCATGCTTCGAAGGACGGAGTTTTGCCACACTACTAGCTTGGATTCTTCCTCCTTGGTCAGTGCCCATGTTTAGCAGCCGTAAATATATATATATATATATATATATATATATATATATATATATATATATATATTAAGTGCTCACGCCTTAACACTCACAGCCAACGTTGCAATTGTATCTTAATGTTTTAAACAATTTTGGGGAACCACTTCTTTTAGTTACTTACAAGGAAATTGTTTGCGTTCTAATCTCTCTTTTCCATTTGAATAAAAGCAGTTTATGCTAGACTATCAGCAACACCTTGATGAGGTTATAAATACTATTTCTAGACAGAAATAGACAGAAGAAGAGAGTAAATAGACAGATCCTTATCTATAGACAGGTATTTACTGGCAGTCTGCCTAATAATCAGTCTATATTCGAGATACTGGCATGATTTGTCTACGATTTACGCCGACATTTGTTGATCCTTTAAATCATTAGGGAATTAGAATAGTTTAAGCTATTTTGAAATGTTGCTACAAACTTTCATTAGTAGTTCGCTTAGGCAAGGACGCCGGACGTCTGGACTATGGCTCGTTCATTAACAGACTGTGGAATCGTCGAAAAGGTACATTCTCAGCAAGGTCACTGCATGTTCAGACGTCTGGACTATCGCTCATTCATTAAAAGACTGTAGAATCGTCGAAAAGGTACTTTCTCAGCCAGGACACTGCATGTTCAGACGTCTGGACTATCGCTCGTTCATTAACAGACTGTAGAATCGTCGAAAAGGTACATTCTCAGCAAGGACACTGCATGTTCAGACGTCTGGACTATCACTCATTCATTAACAGACTGTAGAATCGTCGAAAAGGTACATTCTCAGCAAGGACACTGCATGTTCACACGTCTGGACTATCGCTCGTTCATTAACAGACTGTAGAATCGTCGAAAAGATACATTCTCCGCAAGGACACTGCATGTTCAGACGTCTGGACTATCGCTCGTTCATTAACAGACTGTGGAATCGTCGAAAAGGTACATTCTCAGCAAGGACACTGCATGTTCAGACGTCTGGACTATCACTCATTCATTAACAGACTGTAGAATCGTCGAAAAGGTACATTCTCAGCAAGGACACTGCATGTTCAGATGTCTGGACTATCGCTCGTTCATTTACAGACTGTAGAATCGTCGAAAAGGTACATTCTCAGCAAGGACACTGCTTGTTCAGACGTCTGGACTATCGCTCGTTCATTAACAGACTGTGGAATCGTCGAAAACGTACATTCTCAGCAAGGACACTGCATGTTCAGACGTCTGGACTATCGCTCATTCATTAACAAACTGTAGAATCGTCGAAAAGGTACATTCTCAGCAAGGGCACTGCATGTTCAGACGTCTGGGCTATCGCTCGTTCATTAACCGACTGTGGAATCGTCGAAAAGGTACATTCTCAGCAAGGACACTGCATGTTCAGACGTCTGGACTATCGCTCGCTCATTAACAGACTGTGGAATCGTCGAAAAGGTACATTCTCAGCAAGGACACTGCATGTTCAGACGTCTGGACTATCACTCATTCATTAACAGACTGTAGAATCGTCGAAAAGGTACATTCTCAGCAAGGACACTGCATGTTCAGATGTCTGGACTATCGCTCGTTCATTTACAGACTGTAGAATCGTCGAAAAGGTACATTCTCAGCAAGGACACTACTTGTTCAGACGTCTGGACTATCGCTCGTTCATTAACAGACTGTGGAATCGTCGAAAACGTACATTCTCAGCAAGGACACTGCATGTTCAGACGTCTGGACTATCGCTCATTCATTAACAAACTGTAGAATCGTCGAAAAGGTACATTCTCAGCAAGGGCACTGCATGTTCAGACGTCTGGGCTATCGCTCGTTCATTAACCGACTGTGGAATCGTCGAAAAGGTACATTCTCAGCAAGGACACTGCATGTTCAGACGTCTGGACTATCGCTCGCTCATTAACAGACTGTGGAATCGTCGAAAAGGTACATTCTCAGCAAGGACACTGCATGTTCAGACGTCTGGACTATCGCTCGTTCATTAACAGACTGTGGAATCGTCGAAAAGGTACATTCTCAGCAAGGACACTGCATGTTGAGACGTCTGGACTATCGCTCATTCATTAACAGACTGTAGAATCGTCGAAAAGGTACATTCTCAGCAAGGACACTGCATGTTCAGACGTCTGGACTATCGCTCGTTCATTAACAGACTGTGGAATCGTCGAAAAGGTACATTCTCAGCAAGGACACTGCATGTTTAGACGTCTGGACGATCGCTCATTCATTAACAGACTGTGGAATCGTCGAAAAGGTACATTCTCAGCAAGGACACTGCATGTTCAGACGTCTGGACTATCGCTCGTTCATTAACAGACTGTAGAATCGTCGAAAATGTACATTCTCAGCAAGGACACTCCATGTTCAGACGTCTGGGTAATGTTGGTTCAAATACCAAGAATAGCTGGGCGGGCAGAAAAATTCATTGTTTGAACTATCGTCAAATAACTAGCTTAAATGCCGAGAGGACTGCAGCATGCATTCCTCAATCTTACAAGGCTCTACGCCAAATGAAACCATAAAAAACATCTCAGGTTTTGTGTATGATAAACAAGTGATAATAGATCACTATAGAAATTTACACATATTCTAGTCTTCTGGTATTGGCCGTGTCACAAACTTCTTTGCCGACGTTTCGCTAGTCATACTGCCAGCTTCCTCAGGGCTTAGTCTGAGAATGAGGATGTTCTTCTGTATAAATACCTCTCTTTGTATTCATCCGCGGGCGTAGTCTGCTCTTCCATGTCCCTGATTGGTTGGTCCCGGTCTTGCTTGATTCTGGTTGGTGGGTTCCATCTGGATCATTGATTGGCTGAATTTCGTTTTTTCTTTTTTTCTAGGTTCAATTACCGGATGCCATAATTTGCTGAGCTTGTACCCATCTTCTTTGTTGAAATTTTCCGGGCAGCGTACTATTTCTATGGCTTCCCTAATGATCCGTTCTTGGTAATTTTCTATTTTCGCCAGCATGATTAGTGTTATAAAAATGTTCTGCTACCACCGATTTTTCAATCATGCTATCCAATTCGACCAAGTAAGCATTCTGGCGAAAATAGGAAATTATCAAGAACGGATTATAAGGGAAGCTATGGAAATAGTACGATGTCCGGAAAATTTCAACAAAGAAGATGGGTACAAGCTCAGCAAATTATGGCATCCGGTAATTGAACCTAGAGAAAAAAGAAAAAACGAAATTCAGCCAATCAATGATCCAGAAGAAGAGCAGACTACGCCCGCGGATGAATACAAAGAGAGGTATTTATACAGAAGAACATCCTCATTCTCAGACTAAGCCCTGAGGAAGCTGGCAGTATGACTAGCGAAACGTCGGCAAAGAAGTTTCTGACACGGTCAATACCAGAAGACTATAATACTTGTAATGACTCGGACCGTGGAAGCCTACGAGTTAATTTATAGGAAATTAATTTCAAAAAAGTCCGTCACGCAGGAGCTGCATAACTAAGCACTTTCCTCAGAATTTGGGTAGTGTAGACTGCTTTCCAGGACAATTTGCTTAAAATATCCTACATAAATAAAATAAAAACATGAATAGTTCTCTTATAAATTTGTAATGAGTAACTGATCAATTATTAATTTGCTTCCAGAGTTATGTTTACACATGGTACCTATTACACTACGTAATAAATACAAAAATCCTCATATTATTGTATTTTGATCTAACGCAGGAACAGGATACAGTCACTCTAGTGGTAGAAAGCGCTCCTTGCGGAGGCTTTGTGAGCCTACGTCTGGCGGGCTTTTCTATATAAATAGATTACAAATTAAACCCCCGCTTTCCGATTGACCGATTCAGCTCATTTTTACAACACTTCTTTCTCTTGAAAACACTTGAAGTTGTTGACTACACGGATGTCGCTCAAAATAATTCGTTTGAGCGGATTGCGTAGAAACCCACTATGTTGAAAAAAAGTCTGACTTGTAGGATCTACATCATCTTAGTGCAATTCGTTCCTTTTCCCTAGTGACATTTGTAAAGGAGTACAAGCAACTATTGGTCGTTTTGGTCTTACGTGAAAAATGTATCCCAGGTAAAAAAAAAATATATTATGTGTCACAAGTTACAGGAAACTAAAAGTAGCCATTTTACTTAGAAGGGATAATTACTCTAAGGAAGGCTCTATAAGTCAATACAAAACTAGAATACACATTTAACTGCTCAAAGAGAAATCCCAATATCTGCCAAATTTCAGATGTTCGATGCAGCTATCGAGGCAATCCTTTGCTACGGAGCGCAGGTATGGGGATGGAAAGAATACGATCAAATCGAGCGAGTGCATAGAAGCTTTATGAAACGACTGTTAGGCCTTCCATCTTACACTCCTAACTATGTCCTCTACTTGGAGACTCGCAAGTCTACTCTATATGTAAAAGCTTTAAAAATGCATCTACTCTATATAAATAAAGTACTGAGTATGCCTGATAGCCGCCTGCCGAAAAAGCTTGTTCAAGAAGCAGTTCGTACAGAACGGGCCATCTATAGGGATTAGGAGGGAATCTTCCTTAAGACCGGGGAGAGGATTGATGCCTTCTTTCATGGATCCATGGAAATGAGTTCAGCTGCAATCAACAGGATCCTGACTAAAGTAGCCACCCTTGAGGAAGAGAAGAGGAAGGAAAACCTGCTTGCTACACAGTCCCACCTCCTGTACAAACAGCTGGACTTCCAAGAAAGCAGTACTTCGTACATAGCAGATGGGAGACATCTTTATGGAATAAGGCTGATAATAAGGGCAAGATGAGAGATGTTCCACCTTAATAAGAAGCCTTGGCGAGAAGGAGAGAGGTCCCGCTGCTCTATGTGCAAGTTGAAAGAAGACGAAGATACCTTCCATTTCCTGGCAGTGTGTCCCGTTCTGAAGGAGTTCTGACTGAGGTATTATTGGAAAACATCCTTTACTAAGGAAGACTTACGGAAGGAGCTAAATGGGAGAAACTGGGACGTCCTTTGCAAGTATCTCGACGCCATTTATAAATATCGGCAATTTTTGGTCCTGCAATTTAATTATTAGTGGTTTTTTGTTTTAATTTATTGATATTGTTGTATATATATATATATATATATATATATATATATATATATATATATTTATTTTTTTTATTCGGGGTTTGATATATTTATTCTTTTGTTTCTTAAATATTTATTTGTCAATGATTATTGAGGATTGATTTATTATTTGTATGTTTTTCACTCAAACTGGGTAAGCAGAATGCCACTCCAGCTAACGGGCCTTGCCCAAGCTTTTCTTTTGTAAATATGCATTAATTATTGTTAAAACAATGAACATATTAGAAGAAATATATTTACTTATTCATTCATTCACATTTAACTGTTCAATACATTCAAAAAATACTAAAATAAAATTACAAAGTGATATAAATAGGAAAAAATCTCTTTGGAACGTGTTTCCTCCCTTTTTTACGATACCAACAACAGTACAGTAGTAGAAAATATTCACACGGCATCTTCGAATCCCGCTCGGAATGCTCTATATTAAAAACAAAATATTTTCCACATTTTACTTATCCTGTTTAATTTACAGGATATATTACTATAAGCGTAAATCAAGTACTTTAAAGTTTTAAGCACTTGTTTCTCCAAATATGACCGTCCCATCGAATATTGCTTCAGAACATTTTTTCTGGAGAATGAAGGAAGCTTTTGAATGGTTACCTTCCACTTTCCAGGATTTCCCAACCATTTTTCTGATACTATTCATTATCCTGGAATTTTTTCTAGGACTTTATCTCTAATGTTTGAATGCATTCCATGATTCAAAGTGACCAAACCAAAAATTAAATTCAAAATCTACGTTACCGTTTTTCTCAAAAACGGTTGCAAATGTTGCCTTAAAAATGGTTTCATTCGTTTTCCTACGCGTAAAGAACCTATAAAAGGTGTACTTGAGGTCTATAAACGAAAAACCCTAAGTGCAACGATTTTTGTCGCACTTAAAACCAAGTACCAGTAGGATTGTTAACGATTGTGACCTTTGAAATTAGTCAAACTATATTTGTACCTAATTTAATCAAAATCGGTCCATTTTTGAGGTTGTGAGAGATTCAACAGACAAATAATAATAAAAAAAAAGTCCGTCACGCAGGAGCTGCATAACTAAGCATTTCCTCAGAATTTGGGTAGTGTAGACTGCTTTCCAGAACAATTTGCTTAAAATATCCTACATAAATAAAATAAAAACATGAATAGTTCTCTTTTTATTTTGTAATGAGTAACTGATCAATTATTAATTTGCTTCCAGAGTTATGTTTACACATGGTATCTATTACACTACGTAATAAATACAAAAAACCTCATATTAACGTATTTTGATCTAAGGCAGGAACAGGATACAGTCACTCTAGTGGTAGAAAGCGCTCCTTGCGGCGGCTTTGTGAACCTACGTCTGTCGGGCTTTTCTATTGAAATATATTACAAATTAAACCGCCGCTTTCCGATTGACCGATTCAGCTCATTTTTACAACACTTCTTTCTCATGAGTTACCCACGACGTATACCGCGTTTCGTTACAATACAGCAGAAATTACGACCGGTATGAGTATATTAGGAATTTGGGTACGGAGTGAACCCCCCCCCCCCTTCTAATGAACCGATTTAGTTTATTTTTACAACACATATTTACCTGTAGATTACCACTACGAATACCGAGTTTCGTCGAAATATACCCAAAATCACGGCTGGTAGTGGCGAATTGGTATTGTGGGTCCAGAGTAAACCCCCCCCCCCTCCTAATGGACCGATTTAGTTCATTTTTATATCTCACTTATCTCTCTATATTTCCACTACGAATTCCAAGTTTCGTTGAAATATAACAAATATTACGGCTGACATAGTCAAATTAGTGTTTTGGGTTTGGGGATAAACCCCCCCTTCCGGTGAACCGAGTTTGGTGGTTAACGAACTCGTTCAATCGTTTGCTAATTGAATGCTATATACCAAGTTTCGTGACGAAAAAACAAAAACTCTGGCCGCTATCGTGTTAACAGACACACACACACACACACACATATATATATATATATATATATATATATATATATAAATTTTACCGGGGGTCATTTTCGGTGTCTACTAGGTAGGATCAATAAAGATTTGAAGAAATTTTTCAAAAATTCCGTCATGAGTGCAACCTCAATAGCTACTTTCCTTCGGAGGAAAGTGCTAAAAAAATAAGCGGGTTTCCTCCCTAAGGTGAGAGGGAGGTAAAAGGTTGATACTTATAATACATCGGTTTTCCTGAATTCTTCGAATTGACGAAAACTATTGATCAAATCTTCATGGAACGAAGATTCGGGATTTAAGGAAATTGTTGGGTTGTAGAAGGTTTTCAAGAGGAAGAGAATATGGAAGTCTTGGTAAGAATGTAGTTTATATCTTTAAGACCTATGACGTTGAGTGTCCACGACACGCCGGGCTAGTACATCAGGTGCCCCCGACACTCCTCGTGTGCATCTACTGCCGAAGAAAGAGCTAAGGGTCTGGCTTCTTAATTTACGGGGGCTGTGAATGTGTCATTAGGATAGGAATGATAGGAGACTGTGGTTTGTGGTCAATCGTGGTGTATGTGTAATCAGTCGGTGAATAGAAACGAAAATTGTCGGCACGATTCATGAATATATCATTTTGGCAACTCCAACAATGTGCAGTTTTTCCGGAGTAACTGAGGCATGATTTTTTTTTTCGTATTCGAATTTTACGTGTTGCATTGACCGAAATTTGATCACGTCAACGGAGATAAATAGTTCATATATATATATCTATATATATATATATATATATATGCTTGATGTTTATTTTTCGTCGCTGGGATGATATTTTTAGATGGAACGGCATTTTTCTCTAGCTGTGGTACTCCTCCTCACTTCTTCCCGGAATATTTCGATGGATTCATCTCCATCTTCGTCAGCCAGGTACTTGATGTTTCTTCCTCGGTGGTTGCCAAGGGAATGAAATTTTTCTCGATCTGGGCGCCCTTTCTACTCTCTAACCCCAGTATCGGCGGACCAATGATGTTGAAGCTCCCTGGTGTAGTTGGGATTCTGTCCGTTGGTTCCCTTGGCAACCACCGAGGAAGAAACAATAATAAGTACCTGGCTGACGAAGATGGAGATGAATCCATCGAAATATCCCAGGAAGAAGTGAGGAGGAGTACCACCGCGACGAAAAATAAACATGAAGCATATTAAACCTTACGGCGAGAAAATTACAGGAGAAAAAAAGACGCACTTCCATCAGCGCTACCAACGGACAGAATCCCAACTACACCAGGGAGCTTCAACATCATTGGTCCGCCGATACTGGGGCTAGAGAGTAGAAAGGGCGTCCAGATCGAGAACATTTTCATTCGCTTGGTAACCACCGAGGAATCCATCTAAATATATATATATATATATATATATATATATATATATATATATATATACATATATATACATATACATACATACAGGGTGGCCCAGATAAGCGGGTCACAAGAGAAATAAACGGTTTGAGATATAAAAATTTGTTGAGATCTATAAAATGGTGCCCTTGGATAACACTTCTTATGGCTCAAATAGGCCTTTGAAAAATTAATAAAACTGCCCCTCCCTTAACAGAAATACTATATAAATAAATTCAAGTGCCTTTTTTTTTTTTTAATTTCAGATGAGGAATACATGCAAATAAAAACGTATTTTTACAGAGAACTACTCGACGCATCGAAATCCCGTTTGCACGGTTCTTCCTTGTTTTGTTAGTACATTTTAAAAATCTAATGCAAAATATGACTAAAGAGGTAACCCTTCCCTTCAAAGGCCTATTTCAGCCCTTAGAAGTGTTATTTTCTCATTCCCAAGGGCACCATTTTATAGATCTCGACCGAGCCCCTTATTTTATTGCCCCTTTGATTTTGATATCTCAAACCGTTTAGTAGTTATTTCTCGTGTTGCCCGCTTATCTGGGCCACCCTGTATATACACATATATATATATATATATACATAAATATATATTTTACTTATTTTTTTTTTTTTTTACGGCGCATCGGCAAATCTTGGCCATTAGCGCTGGCCTCCAGGAAATAAGCGCAGGCCATTGGTTATGAGAAAATTCCCCTCGCCGGTGGGGATCGAACCCACCATCTCCCGCTTATGAATCCAGCGCGCTAGCCACCAGACCACGGGAGACCCCTATATATATATATATATATACATATATATATACATATACATAGTAATGCGAAATTTTCCGAAATTGAAAACCTAAACCACCTAAACCAAAGCAATAGCTGCTGAGCCAGATATAATAAAAGGATAAAATTAGAAGTAATTACGCCAATGAGATAAACCAGGCTTGCTGTTATCGGAGTGATAACTGTTATCCGCAGATTACTGACGTACGGTGCGTAAACTCTACTCTATCTTAAAATCTACCTTCGTCGCCGTCATAGTAACCGAAATATAAACCAAAAATATCACTAAATCATTAATTTATTTATGGGTGAATCCTCAATAGCCACATGTTTTAGCACTTTCCTCCGAAGGAAAGTAGCTATTGAGGTTGCACTCATGACGGAATTTTTGAAAAAATTCTTCGAATCTTTATCGATCCTACCGAGTAGACAGCGAAAATGACCCAAGTTAAAATTTATATATATATATATATATATATATATATATATATATATATATATATACATTATTAATAATTATTTACATAATCCAATGTCTACAAAAGTAAATATCCCAAGGAAAATGCAGTGTTTTCCACTTTCCTCAACAATATTAGGGGATGCAATACTCTACATATATATATATATATATATATGCATATATAAAAAATATATAGGTTATAGGGATGTAGAGTATTGCATCCCCTAATATTGTTGAGGAAATTGGAAAACACTGCATTTTCCTTGGGATATTTACTTTTGTAAATATTGGATTATGTAAATAATTGAAAGGGGCGAGGTTAGCTCAGTGGTAGAGCACTGGACTAATAAGTTGGAGGCCTGAGTTCAAATCCCGAGCAAGCACTAAAGATTTTTATCTTCTAGTGTCTTCGTTCATGGGTTCGATTCGGCGTCCCTGGCCGTCCCTAGGCCAACCATTCAAAGCAACAAAGGGGAAAATCAGGCGGCGGGATCATAGTACCGACCACACTATCTCCCCAGTGTGCCGTACGGTCATGAATCAGATTCCTCTATAGTATCTGCCCCTTAGGGCCCTAGTGGCCTGTTACTGGACTGATTTTTTTTTTTTTTTAAATAATTGAAAATATGTTTATTTAAATTACTGTACTTCTTTTATACAAGACATAATAAAAGTGTTAATTTCTACGGAGGACCGAATATGTAAGAAACTTTGGAAAGAGTGAGTTCTGAGGTTAAATTTAAAGTGCGGATAATGGTGCGTAATTTATTCGGCTATAAATAGCTCTCAAGAATTGCTCGCTTTTGGCCTAATTCTATATGACATATGTAAATATTATGTTAATGTCCGAATCAACCTGTGTTCTTGGCTATGTAATCACCCCAAGGCTAGAAATCACATCGCCTTCTTATTGTATACTAGCTGACTACCCGTGCTTCGTCACGGCAGATAAATAGTTATTTTATTGCGTTAAATAATGTACCATAAAAAATAACGCTAGGTACTACATAATTTTGTGCAGTTTACTATAGCACGACTCCCGTCATACAATATGTTATTCATCAATTGATAAGTAATCAAAGTATGATGTTTCTAGACACTGGGGCGCTCCGGACCAGTGTCAACAAAGAGATAAGCCGTTATCTATAGGTTATCAGTAACAGAAGTTAAACCAATACAGGTTGAAAATTGTTGTCAATAATAAATGTAGGTTAAAATTTAAAAGTTTATGTTTACAAGATGTCATTTGGAAACATCCATTGTATTCGCGAGCATTATCAAGAAGTGTTCTGACTGGGGATGCTGATGGGTGGGGAGGCTGTGCAAGGGTTCGGGATATTATTCCCTGGGAAGGACCATCACCAGGAAAACGCTAAGGGTAGGAGGCTTGTCATACGTCCCGGTTTGGCTGGGACAGTCCCGGTATTTTGCTCAGCCACAGCGCTGCCAGCGGCCAGTATTGGGTTGGGCGATTTTTTTAAAGAAAATTAAGTCGCAAAACAGTTTCCTTTTAGCACTTTCCTCCGAAGGAAAGTAGCTATTGAGGTTGGACTCATGACGGAATTTTTGAAAAATTTCTTCAAATCTTTATCGATCCTACCTAGTAGACAGCGAAAATGACCCCCGTTAAAATTTATATATATCTATATATATATATATATATGCATATATATATATATATGTGTCTGTTAACACGATAGCGGCCAGAGTTTTTGTTTTTTCGTCACGAAACTTGGTATATAGCATTCAATTAGCAAACGATTGAACGAGTTCGTTAACCAACAAAATCGGTCCACCGGAAGGGGGGGTTTACCCCGAACCCAAAACACTAATTTGGCCATTTCAGCCGTAATATTTGTTATATTTCAACGAAACTTGGTATTCGTAGTGGTAATATAGAGAGAAAAGTGAGATATAAAAATGAACTAAATCGGTTCATAAGGAGGGGGGGTTTACTCCGGACCGACAATACCAATTCGCCACTACCAGCCGTGATTTTTGGTGTATTTCGACGAAACTCGGTATTCATAGTGGTAATCTACAGGTAAATATGTGTTGTAAAAATAAACTAAATCGGTTCATTAGGAGGGGGGGTTTACTCCAGACCCACAATACCAATTCGCCACTACCAACCGTGATTTTTGGTATATTTCGACGAAACTCGGTATTCGTAGTGGTAATCTACAGGTAAATATGTCTTGTAAAAATAAACTAAATCGGTTCATTAGGAGGGGGGGGGGTTTACTCCGGACCCAAATTACTAATATACTCATACTGGTCGTAATTTCTGCTGTATTATAACGAAACGCGGTATACTTCGTGGGTAACTCATTAGAAAGAAGTGTTGTAAAAATGAGCTGAATTGGTCAATCGGAAAGCGGGGATTTACTTTCTAATATATTTCAATAGATAAGCCAGCCAGACATAGGTTCACAAAGGCGCCGCAAGGAGCGCTAGAGGGACTGTATCCGGTTCCTGCGTTAGATCAAAATACGATAATATGAGGTTTTTTGTATTTATTACGTAGTGTAGTAGGTACCATGTGTAAACATAACTCTGGAAGGAAATTAATAATTTATCAGTTACTCATTACAAAATTAAAAGAGAACTATTCATGTTTTTATTTTATTTATGTATCATGATATTTTAAGCAAATTGTTCTGGAAAGCAGTCTACGCTACCCAAATTCTGAGGAAAGTGCTTAGTTATGCAGCTCCTGCGTGACGGACTTTTTTATTTTGAAGTTGTGGGTAGACTTAAAATTTACGATTCCTCATTCCCGTTATTTGCTAGGCTTAAAACTCACCATTTTGCTTCTAATTTAAGCAAATAACCGTTTTTATATCATACCGTAAACTCTATGAGGGACAGTTTATTTCTAGTAATTCAAGGTATACCATCAAAGTTTAAATTAACCTCAATTATAAATTTTACAATGAAATAGATAATGTACGGTAACAGCTGTTCTGTATCGTCCTAGCAACGCATGCTGCCAAGGCTTGCCAGCTCTAACCAACTAAAACTTTAAACCCCCCCTAAAAGTACTTAAAAATTCGAATATCAAAAAATCCTTTCCTAGCGGGTGTCTAAGTTATATAGGGAGTGTCCATGCAAAATTTCAAATTTTTCTGTCGAGCGGTTTGGGCTGGGCGATGATAGGCCAGTGTGTGAGTCAGTGAGTGGTATTTGACAAATATATAGTCGTTTTTTTTTGTTTTTTTTTGTATGTGTTGTATTTATGATGTTAGCTTTTACAATTGTACACATACTTATGTTCTCCGAATATTTACAATCCCCCCCCCCCAGTAAAATTGCGTTACTCACTATTTTCTTAAATTAATGTAGACAATTGTTTACATTAGTGATAGTGAATCATACAATCCAAAGTTGTTATTAAGGTTGCACACATAATAGAATTATTGAAAAACTTCTTCCGAATTTTCGACACCTGTCTTCGACGGTTAACACTTTTGAATTTTTTACCAAACTTTTAGCGTTCACCCTTCATCGAGAGAAACCCCGCTTATAAGGTTGACTTTATAACTGGAGACATAACTGGTGGGGGTTGAAATTTGTTGGTGGCTCAAATCTTGCGTTGGCGTAATTCGCCTTAAAAAAATCGTAACAAATACATTTTTGCGTTACTAGACTTCCAGGTACATGTATTATAATTAATTGGACGGGAGTAACCCAATTAAAACGTTTCCAACGTTTTAACACATCTGAATGTGTTGCTAAGAAAAATGGAAAAAATGTTTTTATCTTTTTCTGGGATTTTCAGATATATTCTAATATAATAATAATTTATGGGTGGTATTTTTTTCGAAAGTCTATCTAAACTTACTACAAATACGGTTCTTATGTGATTTTTCATAGTGTGATCTCATTTTGAGATATCCGTGCTTAAATAGAGTGATTTACTAATTTCTGCTTAGGATAATGCGAGTTTCCTGCTGTGGCACTTTGCTTGGGGTTTTTATTTTACATTTCTATGTGTTTACATTTTTCACGAGAAATTAAGATTCTGTACCGAGCTTTACAAAATGACACTACGGATTAGAATGGAAACTCGCTAAGATAACGCAGTTCCTGCGTGTCGGACATTTCTCTCTTGCATATCTATGCTATTAATTAGCGCCGGGCTACCTACAGGTCGCTACCCGTTTTAGACACATTACTGAACGAATCCATGGAGGAGACTGATCAGCTGATCAGTTTAACATTTATTTCTTGAAGAAATCAGGCGTTTTAAAATAATATTGAACCATATATGTATCAAATAACATATTTTCACTTTTATGTTCTGAAATGTTAATAATATTATATTATAAATATTTAATTAAGCAACGTCGGGCGTGGCCAGTACCTGAATGGGTGACCGACCACGTGCTGTTGGCATTATGAAAGGGTGGCAACCTTAAGATAGCCCGGCGCTAATGGACAAGTTGTAGATCCGCCATAAAAAAAAAAATATATATATATATATATATATATATATATATATATATATATTTATTGCTGAACAAAAATTGCTTGCTTATCAGAATATATACATCTACATGTAAAACTCACTTGTCTGTCTGTTTATCTGTTTGTTCCTTATACAAATCCACACTGTTTGACCGATTTTGACCAAGTTTGGCACACATGTAGATCTTGATCCGGAGGGTATTATAGGCTAGGTCAAAATCGTCTAGGACTCACAGTTCGGAGGTCACGGGTTCACAACTTCGAACCCAAACAGTTACAGATTTGTATTATTAGATTTTAATATTACTTATTAGGTTTCTAATTTATTTTTGCTTTTCTAGATGCAGAAAGTAGGTGTAGCATGGCAGACAGGGTAACAGCTATATAATATAAAAGGGGTTTTCGGCATAGATTTATTTTACCAATCCTAACATACCTAAATCTTTGGTTTATGGGAGTTCGCCGGTGTGGAAAATACAATAGTCCGTTTGTCTGCCGGTCCCCTTTGTGCGCGAACAAAAAGTGACAAATAAAAAAGTTCCGAGGAACTTGGTAAGTTGCTAAGTTCTCGAGTGCCTCTCTCCACCCTCCCCCCCCCCCCCACAAACTACCGTCCTTTTGTTGCCATGACAAACTGCCAGTTCCGATGCGCGCGCCGCATTCAGTAGTTTTGCCTTCTTGTGATATATGGCGCCCCTTAAAGTGGGAAGTGGTTCAGGGATTTGGATGAGGACTTTTTCAAGTACTTTCCGAATCACGGTTATTCTTTGGGGAGGGGGGGGGGTATACTGAAGCATCTCGGTATTCATACAGTATGTTACCGTTCGTTATGTAAAGACAATGTAATGTAACTGTTTCACGTTTCAGAACCCATAAATCACCAAAATAACGGTGGTTCAACTTTGTATTTATAAATACGTCTGTCTGTTCGCTCTCTAGCTGGCCCAAAAATGGACCGATTATAATGTAGTTTTGTATAAACAAAAAAAAAAATAAATAAATAAAAAAAAATAAAAAAATACCTAGTATTATTTGACAGGACAAGTTCGTTAACTAGCAGAATCAGTCCGCCGGAACATGTTTTATTTTTTGGCGAATTTGCGTGAAAAAAAAATGTAACTCTTTCTTACGGCTGTTTACTTTTGTAAATATTGGATTATGTAAATAATTGAAAGGACCTGAGTTCAAATCCCGAGCATAGCACTAAAGATTTTTATCTTCTAGTGTCTTCGTTCATGGGTTGTATTCGGCCTCCCTGACAGTCCCTAGTCAACCCAGCCAAAAAATAGCAAGCATTGATAAATTTATCAATGGGTACCTTGAGTGCTAATGACTCTAGCAGTCGAAGCAGCCGAGGGTAAAATCAGGCGGTCGGAGCGTAGTACTGACCACACTATCTCCCTAGTGTGCCGTATGGTCAGGAATCAGATACCTCACAAACAAAAAGATTATCGCGAGGGTGTTTACTTGTAACGCTAAAAGTCGGCGTACGTCCTAGTAAAAAAGAAATTCGGACTCGCAGGAACAGCGATATCCTGGCCGGTTTCCATTAATATTTTATCCCTACTGTTATTTGTAAAACCTGAAATAGATATATTTAATTATTATATACGTGGCCGTACTGGTGGAAGGTTATCCTCCTCAGGAAGAGGCTGTAAGTTTTATATATGTAACCTTTTTCCCCTGAAGAGGCACCAAGAAGCTGTGAAACATGTTGGGAGGTAATAAAGTTGGTGAAACTTTGTGGTGAAGTTTTTATTATTTTACCTTCCGCTTCACATAAAAAGATATATTTAATGTTTTGTGAAATGTTTAAACCCCTACTCCAATAAAATTTTGAAGAGAAGTGAGATATTAGGCGCCACAATGTACAGTTGTCAGGAAAGCTCTATTACAAACAACCAAGTATTCCTTCTTATTCTTCTTATCTTTCTTTACTACCAAAATCATTTTACTTCTAAAAATTAATTAAATATACAGCAATCAGTAATACAAAAAAACTGTGGAAAACAAACAAAAGGAACCGTTCAATACAACAAAACCAATTTATTACAGAATGTATGCACTTATTTCTGAGACTGATCGAAAATAACATGCCTATATAAAACCTGGGGAGGTGAGGTTAGCTCAGTGGTAGAGCACTGGACTAATAAGCTAGGGGGCAAGGTTAGCTCAGTGGTAGAGCACTGGACTAATAAGCTAGGGGGCGAGGTTAGCTCAGTGGTAGAGCACTGGACTAATAAGCTAGGGGGCAAGGTTAGCTCAGTGGTAGAGCACTGGACTAATAAGCTAGGGGGCAAGGTTAGCTCAGTGGTAGAGCACTGGACTAATAAGCTAGGGGGCAAGGTTAGCTCAGTGGTAGAGCACTGGACTAATAAGCTAGGGGGCAAGGTTAGCTCAGTGGTAGAGCACTGGACTAATAAGCTAGGGGGCAAGGTTAGCTCAGTGGTAGAGCACTGGACTAATAAGCTAGGGGGCGAGGTTAGCTCAGTGGTAGAGCACTGGACTAATTAGCTAGGGGGCGAGGTTAGCTCAGTGGTAGAGCACTGGACTAATAAGGGGGCGAGGTTAGCTCAGTGGTAGAGCACTGGACTAATAAGCTAGGGGGCGAGGTTAGCTCAGTGGTAGAGCACTGGACTAATAAGCTAGGGGGCGAGGTTAGCTCAGTGGTAGAGCACTGGACTAATAAGGGGGCGAGGTTAGCTCAGTGGTAGAGCACTGGACTAATAAGCTAGGGGGCGAGGTTAGCTCAGTGGTAGAGCACTGGACTAATTAGCTAGGGGGCGAGGCTAGCTCAGTGGCAGAGCACTGGACTAATAAGGGGGCGAGCTTAGCTCAGTGGTAGAGCACTGGACTAATAAGCTAGGGGGCGAGGTTAGCTCAGTGGTAGAGCACTGGACTAATAAGGGGGCGAGGTTAGCTCAGTGGTAGAGCACTGGACTAATAAGCTAGGGGGCGAGGTTAGCTCAGTAGTAGAGCACTGGACTAATAAGGGGGCGAGGTTAGCTCAGTGGTAGAGCACTGGACTAATAAGCTGGAGGCCTGAGTTCAAATCCCGAGCATAGTACTAAAGATTTTTTCTTCTAGTGTCTTACTTCATGAGTTGAATTCGGCCTCCCTGACCGTCCCTAGCCAACCCAGCCTTTAATTAATTTAATAATGGGTTACAATCTTGGTTGGTGCTAATGACTCTAGCAGTCGAAGCGGCCAAGGGGAAAATCAGGCGGCTGGAGCATAGTACTGACCACACTATCTACCTAGTGTGCCGTATGGTCATGAATCAGATACCTCTATAGTATCTGCCCCTCAGGGCCCTCGTGGCCTGTTACGGGACAGATTTTTTTTTTTTTTTTTTTTATATATAGAACCTGGACTATTATTTTCAGTACTTTCCGAAAGAATGCTATTGAGGTTGCACTTTTGAGATTATTCTTATTGAAAGAATTTTTGAAATTATTTTTCAAATATTCCTCGATTCTACATTTTTATATACATTTTTTCCAATGCTACCAGCACCAGAGAACGTTTTTTTTAGAGAATTTAGTTAGCTTAGTTTAGCTTTAGTGTGACCTTCCCCCTACCACGATTTCCTAACTACTTCCGGGATATTTGACAAAATATACGTAAATTCAAAGCTGTCCATGTCTATTAGTATTTTTTTAAATTCTTTCTTAACTCTTCACATAAGAAAAATTAATATATCTTAGCATGGGCGTATATAGGAAATAATTTCGGGGGGGGGGCTGAGACCATTTCCGGGTACTGGAATACTAATGACTTAGAACTTGGAATAGTTTTAACCAACTAAAACGTTATTAAAAACAAAATAAAATATTTTTTATGACTAAGTGATCTTATTTAATTTATTTTTAACGGTTTATAACACATTTTTACCGATCATCTCAATATTTCTGGGGGGGGGGGGCTGGAGCCCCCTCAGCCCCCCTTATATACGCCCATGTATCTTAGCGTGTTTGAATGTTGAACGCCTGGAAATTTTAGCCGAATCAATAGGTTCCGAAAACTAGTTAGGAAAAGTAGTTCTATTCATGTTTTACGAAAACTGTTGCAGTTATCGCCTCATAACATTGTTTCATTAATTTCTCAACGCTAGACAACATGCGGGAAGTGTACCTCTAAGCCTATTAACGTAAAAAACGTAAGCAATACGATTTTGTTGCGCGAAATTTACCCAAAAACTGTGATCGGGCGTAAGGATTCTGCTGTGAAACGAGCGTTTATCTTCCAACCTATACAGAGTATTTTTCCGCCAAGTTTCATCAAAATCGGTACATTTTTGAAAATGATAGAGAGCGAACTGATATAGACACACAAATAAAAAGTTGAATCACCGCTATTTTTGTGATCCATTAATTCTGAAACAAGGTTTCCTAGTTGGCACTTCCGGTTTGACGTCTTAAGGTGATTTCCTCCCGACGTTTCTGAAAAGTTAAAATGGACATTATATTTGAGCAAAATAAGTTCTTACAATTGTCGAATTTTACTAGTGGAACTTGGATCGTTTTCAATATCCGGGTTGTGAAATTGGCCTTTTTTTATCGGCACAAGTTTTAATTCTCCCCCTGAAGTTGGTATTGGACTTGGAAAACTCTGCCAAGACGACCTAATTGGGTTTTAGTTAAAGGCTAGAAGTTTGCCAGAAATTCTTTACTGGTTGTTGGAAGCGGGTACGATTCCTGTCTAAAGCCTATATTTGTCAGCAGGGTTTTATCGGGACTTTTTTTTTTTTTTTTTTTTTTTTTCATTTAGTTTATGAAAAATTGTTTCGTAAAATGAATTTTCTTTCCAATTTTAAATAAACTAATTTATGATGTTGGGGACGACAGCCGGAATAAATGCAGAATACATTTTATTTATCAAGGACAGCTGATTTAAAAAAAACAAAAAAAACATTTATTTAATTAGGTGTCACTAAGGTGACTTAATCATTTGAAGAACCTTTTCAAGAAACTTCTTCTGCAAGACCGATTTGTCCGGTTTCCATGATTATAGTTTTAAAAGGTAATAAATGAAAATGTGTATTTACTTATATTTTCATGCTTATCATTATTTCTTATTTGTCACATATGGCAATATTAATCTTTCTCATTTATTTGGTGAAAGTAGCTCAGAAATTACAGATGTTCGTGCCAACGTTATATTAAGGGGTTCCCGTTGAAGTTAAGCAACGTTATGCTGAATGGGTGACCGACCACGTGCCGTTGGTATTATAAAGGGACATCTAGATATCCCGGCGTTTATAGCCCAATTGTTGATACGCTGTTGAAAATATTTTTGTTTTCCCTGTTCATTAAATTACTTTTACAATTGAGCATAAAATAATATTTTATTTTGCATCAAACTTAATATCAACACTGATTTCGTTTAAATTAAACATTCAAATCCTGATTAGACTTGGAAAAAATTAGACTTACATTAATTCAAAAATGAGATTAATTGAAATAATATGAGTTTTGAATGATTTGAAAGTATATTTAGATTTTTCACAAGTCTAATCAGGATTTGAATGTTTAATTTCAAGACAAAAAATTTAATATTATTTTATGTTCAATTGTAAAAGTTTGTCAAATTATTTAGACGTAATTTTATAAACAGGTGAAACGAAAAACAAAAATCTGGCCAGACAAAGTTATTCAAAATTTTATTAGCTTTCATTTTTAAAAAAAAAAAATAAATAATTGAAATCAGTTATGATTTGGAGTCTGTAGCCTTTTTTGAAACACGAAATGTCGTTTGGCACCACTGTGCGTCGCGTCTATGATGTCGCAGCGATATTAATGGTTGTAAAAGATCGGCCGTCGATAGGAAAACACGCTGACTACATCATCTTCCTTGATATCTCATCATCATCTCTGAGTATCATCCATCTTCTCTGACGAGCCTTCATGTAGACCCGCGTTAAAAAAAGATGACAGCTCTGACATATTAATTCTTCCAGCTGTAGACGTCAGCTACAAATACAATTATCATTTTTTTGTTTATATACATTCATATATTTTTGTGTAGTTACTGCTTGATTGATGGCTGTAAAATCAACTGTTATCACAAAATCTTAAAAATAGTGATGTGTGTTCTTTTGATTCTAGACGCCTCATATATATATATTTGTATGTATATTTAAAATAACTATTTATATCTGAATACATATTTTTAACTGACATATAAATTTTTCCTGGCTCTGACATATTAATTCTTCCAGCTGTAGACGTCAGCTGCAAATACATTTAACATTTTTTGTTTGTATACATTCATATAGTTGTGAGTAGTTACTGCTTGATTGATGGCTATAACGGGTGATGTTATTTATGGAAGCATCCATCAACTTATTTTATTACTAAAATTATAACGTCCATTTATTATTAACTAAGAATTTTAGGGCTGGTGATCTATAGGTTTCCACCCTTTTCTAGCGAGGATGATGCCTTTTTTTTCGAAAAGAAGAGCCACCACCCCTAGTGGGAATCGAACCCACGACCGCCATTCACGGCTACCAGGCCTTCATATCAAATTATAGATAGGTGTATTTTTTTTTTTTTCGTGTTTAACGGCGCATCAACAATTAGGCTATTAACGCCGGACTATCTATAGGTTGCCACCCTTTTATAATACAACAGCAAGAGGTCGGTCACCCATTCAGGTACTGACCACGCCCGACGTTGCTTAACTTCGGTGATCTACGGGAACCGGTGCATTCAACGTGGCTATGGCCGTTGGGAGATAGGGGTACTGTACGAAAAATACCCCAATATACGTCTCACTGATAGCATTCACCTATGGGAGAGTGTAAGAAATCGTGAAAACAGCCCAACAACTGGTGTATAATGGATGAAGGGGTTGAGTGGTAGCTAAAAGCCACGTCGACAGAGAGCGACACTTTATCTGATGGACTCCTTGCAAGAGGATCGATATAAAAACCATCCAGTCACTGATAGTGAAAAGTCACTACCAATAGCAGGTCGATTATCCAAATACTCTAGCGATATTTACTCTTCGATATCCGCTGAGTGTGTTTTTGGACAAAATCGCAAAATCTTAAATGTATATATATATATATATATATATATATATATATATATATATATATATATATATAAACATTTTAAATTTCCTGAGAGAAATATTTTATTATGGTACAAGTTATTTAAATATTTGTGAGAGCGCAGAACCACAACAACTTTTTTATGTACTATAACATGAATTTTTGTCAGTAAAGGTAGGTATGTATTAAACTGCAAGACGGGGTCAAAATTCTTTTTATAGTACATAAAAATTGTTTTTTTTTGTTTTGTTTTTTCTTCAATTGATTTTAAGTTATTTAAATCCCTCTTTTCGTATAACGGCGGCCTTTTCGGTTATTTTACATAAGGGGACCCCAGAATTCCAGGGGTCTAAGTAACAAACTCAATGTTTTGAGGAAAATGGAGTCAACGTTGAACAAATCGTCGATACAAAAGCAAACTAACGAATATGAAAAAATGCATCTTTCATTGTCCATCTTTAATAATTTCTGCTGGACTTATTTACGGCAAATTCTTCAATCTGACTTCACTCTATTAAAGGGAAAGTATTCCACTATCAAAAGGTCAAATATGCCGAATATTTGACTGTCCAAAAAAAAGTTATGAATAAATATTTTTCCACTCTGAAAAGTGGTGATTTTCATATTCGTTAGTTTGCTTTTGTATTGACGATATGTGGTAATAGCAAAAACTATATTTTTACAATTCCGATCATACTAGGCGAATCCTCAGGTCCTTAGCTGTTTATTATCCATGATATATAATAGGTACATCACCCGGTTTATGATTAATATGTAAAATAATTGGATAATTCGCATATAGACCCCTTAATTTCCTTGAGGACATATTATTACTCAAGAGAAGTCAATATTTAAATAACATAAGGAGTCAAGTTTACTAAAACATGTCTTGTCTACTGGATTTAAATATTTAAATAACATTAGGAGTCAAGTTTACTAAAACATGTCTTGTCTACTGGATTTAAATATTTAAATAACATTAGGAGTCAAGTTTACTAAAACATGTCTTGTCTACTGGATTTAAATATTTAAATAACATTAGGAGTAAAGTTTACTAAAACATGTCTTGTCTACTGGATTTAAATATTTAAATAACATTAGGAGTCAAGCTTACTAAAACATGTCTTGTCTACTGGATTTAAATATTTAAATAACATTAGGAGTAAAGTTTACTAAAACATGTCTTGTCTACTGGATTTAAATATTTAAATAACATTAGGAGTCAAGCTTACTAAAACATGTCTTGTCTACTGGATTTAAATATTTAAATAACATTAGGAGTAAAGTTTACTAAAACATGTCTTGTCTACTGGATTTAAATATTTAAATAACATTAGGAGTCAAGCTTACTAAAACATGTCTTGTCTACTGGATTTAAATATTTAAATGACATTAGGAGTCAAGCTTACTAAAACATGTCTTGTCTACTGGATTTAAATATTTAAATGACATTAGGAGTCAAGCTTACTAAAACATGTCTTGTCTACTGGATTTAAATATTTAAATAACATTAGGAGTCATGTTTACTAAAACATGTCTTGTCTACTGGATTTAAATATTTAAATAACATTAGGAGTAAAGTTTACTAAAACATGTCTTGTCTACTGGATTTAAATATTTAAATAACATTAGGAGTAAAGTTTACTAAAACATGTCTTGTCTACTGGATTTAAATATTTAAATAACATTAGGAGTCAAGCTTACTAAAACATGTCTTGTCTACTGGATTTAAATATTTAAATAACATTAGGAGTAAAGTTTACTAAAACATGTCTTGTCTACTGGATTTAAATATTTAAATAACATTAGGAGTCAAGCTTACTAAAACATGTCTTGTCTACTGGATTTAAATATTTAAATGACATTAGGAGTCAAGCTTACTAAAACATGTCTTGTCTACTGGATTTAAATATTTAAATGACATTAGGAGTCAAGCTTACTAAAACATGTCTTGTCTACTGGATTTAAATATTTAAATAACATTAGGAGTCATGTTTACTAAAACATGTCTTGTCTACTGGATTTAAATATTTAAATAACATTAGTTGTCAAGTTTACTAAAATATGTCTTGTCTACTGGATTTAAATATTTAAATAACATTAGGAGTCAAGTTTACTAAAACATGTCTTGTCTACTGGATTTAAATATTTAAATAACATTAGGAGTCAAGTTTACTAAAACATGTCTTGTCTACTGGATTTAAATATTTAAATAACATTAGGAGTCAAGTTTACTAAAACATGTCTTGTCTACTGGATTTAAATATTTAAATAACATTAGGAGTCAAGTTTACTAAAACATGTCTTGTCTACTGGATTTAAATATTTAAATAACATTAGGAGTCAAGTTTACTAAAACATGTCTTGTCTACTGGATTTAAATATTTAAATAACATTAGGAGTCAAGTTTACTAAAACATGTCTTGTCTACTGGATTTAAATATTTAAATAACATTAGGAGTCAAGTTTACTAAAACATGTCTTGTCTACTGGATTTAAATATTTAAATGACATTAGGAGTCAAGTTTACTAAAACATGTCTTGTCTACTGGATTTAAATATTTAAATAACATTAGGAGTCAAGTTTACTAAAACATGTCTTGTCTACTGGATTTAAATATTTAAATAACATTAGGAGTCAAGTTTACTAAAACATGTCTTGTCTACTGGATTTAAATATTTAAATAACATTAGGAGTCAAGCTTACTAAAACATGTCTTGTCTACTGGATTTAAATATTTAAATAACATTAGGAGTCAAGCTTACTAAAACATGTCTTGTCTACTGGATTTAAATATTTAAATAACATTAGGAGTCAAGCTTACTAAAACATGTCTTGTCTACTGGATTTAAATATTTAAATAACATTAGGAGTCAAGTTTACTAAAACATGTCTTGTCTACTGGATTTAAATATTTAAATGACATTAGGAGTCAAGTTTACTAAAACATGTCTTGTCTACTGGATTTAAATATTTAAATAACATTAGGAGTAAAGTTTACTAAAACATGTCTTGTCTACTGGATTTAAATATTTAAATAACATTAGGAGTCAAGTTTACTAAAACATGTCTTGTCTACTGGATTTAAATATTTAAATGACATTAGGAGTCAAGTTTACTAAAACATGTCTTGTCTACTGGATTTAAAAGTGTACTCATGCTACCTTTCGTACTATTTTTTTTTTAATCTCAGAGGTTTAATTCGTCTGATTGGTAATAAAAAAAAATCGGAATCGGTAATTTCCGCTACCATTTCGTAACAAAACTATTAGTGTAGTATTTTGTGAAATATTTCTATTAAAATTTTCATTATAGCAATAAAATGTAGTGTAATTGGGGTTGGTAGGAACTAGAGAGTATGGATAGGCCATAAACCCATAACTGTGGGCATGAATCCAAGAGTAGTCACCATTTTATTACATCATTAGCCTATTTTCAGTGCTCTACCACAGCAGCAAGTTGCATGGCTGGGTTTTTATGCCCAAGAAAATAGTTTTTTTCCTGTTTTATTATGAAGGAAAATGTTTAATGAATTATGAATTTCTTTATTAGAATAGGGTTATAATAGGGTGTTTTTTTCCTTCCGTATATTGAAAAAACTGGCTGTTCTGGAGAAGAGTGGGTGAAGTAAGAACACTTTTTTTTTTTCTTTTTTTTTTAAACAATGATTACCAGTAATTGACGTTGGAGCAGGACTTCCATTGACATGTTACATCCATCTTATTGACATTGTTTACATCAAATACTCGCTGACTACCCGTGCTTCGTCACGGTATGATGATGTATCATCAAAAGTAACGCTACTACATAATTTTGTGTAGTTTATTTTAGCACGGTTCCCGTCATACTATATGTTATACATCAATAGATAAGTAATCAAAGTATAATGTTTCTTGACATTGGGGCGCTGCGGACTAGAGTCAACAAACAGATAATCTGGTTATCTATAGGTTACCAGTTTAACCGGTACAGATTAAAATGCGTTGTCAGTAATAAAAGTACGTTAAAATTTAAAAATTTATGTTTCCAAGATGTCATTTGGAAACACCCATTATATTTACGAGCATTACCAAGAAGTGTTCTGACTGGGGATGCTGATGGGTGAGGAGGCTGTGCAAGGGTTCGGGATATTATTACCTCGGATGGACCATCATCAGGTACAACTTAAATGACGATTTCCTCCCTCATTGCGTAAACTATATGAGTTTATTTTTAGTAATTCAAGGTCTGCCATCATAGTTGAAATTAACCTCAATTAAAAATAATACTATGAAATAGATAATGTACGGTAACAAATGGCCTGTTATCGTACTAGCAACGCATTCTGCCTAGGCGGGCATGCTCTCTTTAAAACTAAAAATTCTAACCCCTCTAAAAATACTTAAAAATTTGAAAAGCAAAAAAACTTTGTCAGAGAGTGTTTACATCCTAAAAGGAGTGTCCATGCACAATTCCAAATTTTTCTGTCGAGTGGTTTAGGCTGGGGGATGATTGGTCAGTGAGTGAGTGAGTGGGTGAGTGAGTGAGTGAGTGGTATTTGACAAATATATAGTAGATGAAGATAGATAGAGAGAGATTTGATGCAGCAAACATCTTACAGAGATTCCAAGTTTGTCTGCGGCATTTCTATAAAGCAGAAGGGAGGTTAGAATGTTTGCCTAACCTCTTTGGACTGGTATCTCTATGGAGTGCGGAATACACAGCTAGGCTACGAGGTTGCTCTGTTTACCTCGTGACGTCAAAGGTGTCCTTCGCTTCTCTCCCTAGCACGTCTTGTCTCATTGTGAATTACGCCTTCTAGGGCCAGGTTTTATTCTTGGGGGCTAAAGTCTTCAGCTCGTAATGACAAACTACCTTCCGGAGAAATAGATATTCAGGTCGTAGGCATGAATGAATTTTAAAAGCATTTCCTGCTGTAAATATTCATCAATCCTGCCTACTAGAAACCGAAAATTGCCCTCTATATATATATATATACAGTAGAACTTGGGTAATTCGAACCTCTAGGGACCGATAAAAAAGTTCGAATTATCCAAAATTCGAATTACAAAAGTTTTTGAAAATAAAGGGGTAAAAAATCTTTTAATTTAAAAAAATACATACATTATAAAAAATAACAAATATTTCATAAATTGATGATTACGTACATATGTAATAAATAATTTATAAAAAAAAAGTAAAAATAAAAGTCTATTGTTTTGAAAAAAGTCATTTTCATGGGCAAGAATTTTTTCATTATTTTTCAGGTAAGTTGATAAAGTGTTCCATTTTCTGCTATTTTCTCTGGCAACGTTAAAGTTTTATAACTGGTAGGCTTCGACATCTTAAATCAAGAATTCACTGAACTCCACTGTATACCATAAATTCAAGGCACAAACAATACAACAGATCTAGGCGCTGACTCACTATAACTGAATAAGGAATGAAGATGGGAGGGATGGTGGAAGGGAATTCTAGGATAAAACAGGATGGTGTATGTAACTACAACCCCTGGAATGGAGGAAGCGCAATCCTCCACTTTGCAGAACTCCTAGACTCCAAGAACTAGACTATGGGTCATTCCATGTCAAATCAACACACTTTTTTTACCTCTCATAGATGAGACCGCCGCGCTTCTTGTCCCGGAACCCCTACATCCGTATCTTACTATCCTTCTTACCAGAGGGGACAATATTTAAAAAAAAAAAATTAAGATCGAACACCTCCCATTGGCGGGAAAGACTCGTAAAAAATTCGAATTATCCAAAATTTTATTCGAATTAACCACGATTTTTTTACATTGTTTATGCCCTAAATTCTAGGGACCGAGAGAAATATTCGAATTAACCACGATTTCGAATTATCGAAGTTCGAATTATCCATGTTCCACTGTATACGTATACTCAAAGTAGACTCTCCCTTATCCGTCGCTCTCTCTAATCCGGCAGTCTCCGAGAGGAATGAGTGAGGGATCTCGGAACTGGACCTGCTCGAGGGTTCCTAGAAAACCTTCCCTTCCTAGCTAGCCAAACATTTGTTTGATGGTATTTCATTGAATGGAAGTCAAAGAAGGCATGTATGTTTCCTTTTAGAGGCAGGAAGTTGAGTTTCTAGTAAGAAAATATATGTTTCTACAAAGGCAACTGTGGCTAGACCGCCCTGTTCTAGCCATTCAAGTTCGATCATTCATCGCCAGTTATAAAAGTAATTTTAATAATTTGTACAATTTTAGATATGGAATAATAAATAGTCCGTCACGCAGGAGCTGCATAACTAAGCACTTTCCTCAGAATTTTGGTAGTGTAGACTGCTTTCCAGAACAATTTGCTTAAAATATCCTACATAAATAAAATAAAAACATGAATAGTTCTCTTTTAAATTTTGGAATGAGTAACTGATCAATTATTAATTTGCTTCCAGAGTTATGTTTACACATGGTACCTATTTCACTACGTAATAAATACAAAAAACCTCATATTTTCGTCACTCTAGTGGTAGAAAGCGCTCCCTGCGGCGGCTTTGTGAACCTACGTCTGGCGGGCTTTTCCATTGAAATATATTACAAATTAAACCCCCGCTTCCCGATTGACCGATTCAGCTCATTTTTACAACACTTCTTTCTCATGAGTTACCCACGACGTATACCGCGTTTCGTTACAATACAGCAGAAATTACGACCGGTATGAGTATATTAGGAATTTGGGTCCGGAGTAAACCCCCCCCCTTCTAATGAACCGATTTAGTTTATATTTACAACACATATTTACCTGTAGATTACCACTACGAATACCGAGTTTCGTCGAAATATAC
The DNA here is from genome assembly GCA_946811695.1 of Gonocerus acuteangulatus. Taxonomy (NCBI): domain Eukaryota; kingdom Metazoa; phylum Arthropoda; class Insecta; order Hemiptera; family Coreidae; genus Gonocerus; species Gonocerus acuteangulatus. Next base: position 5,569,639 of record OX328130.1, read on the forward strand.
CAAAAATCACGGCTGGTAGTGGCGAATTGGTATTTTGGGTCCGGAGTAAACCCCCCCCCCCTCCTAATGAACCGATTTAGTTTATTTTTACAACACATATATACCTGTGGATTACCACTACGAATACCGAGTTTCGTCTAAATGTACCAAAAATCACAGCTGGTAGTGGCGAATTGGTATTGTGGGTCCCGAGTAAACCCCCCCCCTCCTAATGAACCGATTTAGTTTATTTTTACAACACATATTTACCTGTAGATTACCACTACGAATACCGAGTTTCGTCGAAATATACCAAAAATCACGGCTGGTAGTGGCGAATTGGTTTGTGGGTCCGGAGTAACCCCCCCCCCCCCCCCCTTATAATGAACCGATTAAGTTCATTTTTATATCTCACTTTTCTCTCTATATTACCACTACGAATACCAAGTTTCGTTGAAATATAACAAATATTCGGCTGACATATCCAAATTAGTGTTTTGGGTACGGGGTAAACCCCCCCTTCCGGTGGACCGACTTTGGTGGTTAACGAACTCGTTCAATCGTTTGCTAATTGAATGCTATATACCAAGTTTCGTGAGGAAAAAACAAAAACCTTTATAAAAATAAATATTTCTCTTCAGATTTTTGAATAAACTGAAGAAAAAAATATAATTTTCTTTTCACAGATCCATGTTTTTTTTAAAACTTTTGTTCTTAAACCGTTCAAATACTTCAATAACACAGGGTTGTGATACATGAATGGAAAGCTGGTTAAATGAGAAAGTTTTTCTAAAACCCGGAAATCACAGACCCCGCCCATTGAGGAGTAACGCTGGAAAGAAATATCAATAACATGTCAGTAAATTTAGAATAGCTTTCTTTTGGTAAGATATACATACTTACATTCATTCATTTTTACGTTTACTCCCAACTAGTCTTATAGTAAATTTACTCAGCTTTCGATAGGTTTCACCCCCTTTCTAGTAGTACCACCTGGGACGGAGCTACAACGATTATTCTTCTAAAAACCACGTTTGTCTCGAAAATAAACAAAAAAACGACGTTTTCTCCCTTAGGGGCGAGAATTCGGGAAATTGGCATAGAACATTTCTTGTTCCCCTAAGGGTCTTCTATCACCCCTCACAATATGACTAGACATTTACGGGACACCCTGTATATATATATATATATATATATATATATATATATATATATATATATATATATATATATATATACATATATAAATTTTAAAGGGGGTCATTTTCGGTGTCTACTAGGTAGGATCGATAAAGATTTGACGAAATTTTTCAAAAATTCCGTCATGAGTGCAACCTCAATAGCTACTTTCCTTCGGAGGAAAGTGCTAAAATGGTACATATTATTATGTCATCAAATAATAAGGTTTTTCAAATACATTTAGTGACCGATTCTAACTGAATACTCTAATTCGGCGTTTTCTCTAATCCGAGGACACTGGATTACGGAGAATTTACTGTATATATATATATATATATATATATATATATATATATATATATATATACATATATATATATATATTTATATATACACACACACACAAATATACATAGACAAGTGCATACCCGTTAACACAATAGGGGCCATAACGTTTTGTTGTTATCATGGCTACAACGATTGGCTTATGGCTTATCCATAACAAACGACTGGTCGAGTTCATGGCCCTCTGGTTTAGAAGTTCTGTAGCTAGGTTCATACAGTTTTGATGGTTGATAAAGAGATATTTACCATGTCTTTCATAGTCATAACTGAAAAACCACAGATTTTTGAGTTGTGTCACTTTAGAAATAATAGTGCCATAGGTTATATTTACTTGACATAAATATAAAGGTTCATAAACGCATAAGCAGCTTATTACATACTTAAAATTTATTATTTCATCAAGCTAATGTATCAATTAACCTATTTGATCCCCCATATTCCCCCCGCCCTCTGATTCCACCCCTAGTGACTAGAAGCGCGGACTGGAGTGTTATCCTGACTGTGTTATCGACTGACTTGGTGCCCGCTGTTATCAGCTGTTTCCTGTCCTCTCCAACAGCTGATAGTATTTACCCCGTCGGTTGGTTAGTCTGTGTCATCCAAGGTCTCTTCGTGTTTTAACCCATGGAATGGTTATGTCGCGTGGGGGTAGTGGGTTCGACTCCAGCTCTCTTGTGGCAGGTTTTTTTTTTCTTTTTTTTTTTTACAAATTGGTGAAGACTCGCAGGAACTGCGTCATCTTAGCGCGGTTCTGTTCATATCCTTAGTGTCATTTTAGGAGTAGGAGCAGTTATTAGTAGGTTTTGATCTTTCGTGAACAATATCAAATGACATCTCAACGAAGATTTAAGACGCCGCAACAGGAAACTAATAGTATTCTAAGCGGAAGTAACTCCCCCTACCTTCTCAACGTTCGCCATGGGAAACACTATTACCAATACGTTTCTCATTTTCATTCCTCATTTTAAATGCAACTAAAAACAAGGCAAAACAATAACCAATTAAAACGTTAGGTAAACAGTGACAAAACCACGTTGCAAAGAACAAAACTAATAATTTTGAAGTTTTAAGCACCCATTTCTCGGATTGACATCGCCCCATAGAAAATTACACCTCCGCCTTTTAGCACTTTCCTCCGAAGGAAAGTAGCTATTGAGGTTGGACTCATGACGGAATTTTTGAAAAATTTCTTCAAATCTTTATCGATCCTACCTAGTAGACACCGAAAATGACCTCCGTTAAAATTTTTATATATATATATATATATATATATATATATATATATATATATGTGTCTGTTAACACGATAGCGGCCAGAGTTTTTGTTTTTTCGTCAAGAAACTTGGTATATAGCATTCAATTAGCAAACGATTGAACGAGTTCGTTAACCACCAAAATCGGTCCACTGGAAGGGGGGTTTACCCCGGACCCAAAACACTAATTTGACTATGTCAGCAGTAATATTTGTTATATTTCAACGAAACTTGGTATTCGTAGTGGTATTATAGAGAGAAAAGTGAGATATAAAAATGAACTAAATCGGTTCATAAGAAGGGGGGGTTTACTCCGGACCCACAATACCAATTCGCCACTACCAGCCGTGATTTTTGGTATATTTCGACGAAACTCGGTATTCGTAGTGCTAATCCACAGGTAAATATGTGTTGTAAAAATAAACTAAATCGGTTCATTAGGAGGGGGGGGGGGGGGTTACTCCGGACCCACAATACCAATTCGCCACTACCAGCCGTGATTTTTGGTATATTTCGACGAAACTCGGTATTCGTAGTGGTAATCTACAGGTAAATATGTGTTGTAAAAATAAACTAAATCGGTTCATTAGAAAAGGGGGTTTACTCCGGACCAAAATTCCTAATATACTCATACCGGTCGTAATTTCTGCTGTATTGTAACGAAACGCGGTATACGTCGTGGGTAACACATGAGAAAGATGTGTTGTAAAAATGAGCTGAATCGGTCAATCGGAAAGCGGGGGTTTAATTTGTAATATATTTCAATAGAAAAGCCCGCCAGACGTAGGTTCACAAAGCCGCCACAAGGAGCGCTTTCTACCACTAGAGTGACTGTATCCTGTTCCTGCGTTAGATCAAAATACGATAATATGAGGTTTTTTGTATTTATTACGTAGTGTAGTAGGTACCATGTGTAAACATAACTCTGGAAGCAAATTAATAATTGATCAGTTACTCATTACAAAATTAAAAGAGAACTATTCATGTTTTTATTTTATTTATGTAGGATATTTTAAGCAAATTGTTCTGGAAAGCAGTCTACACTACCCAAATTCTGAGGAAAGTGCTTAGTTATGCAGCTCCTGCGTGACGGACTTTTTGTAAGGAATTTAGCAAACTTTCGAATGGTCCTCTTCCATTTACCACGATTTCCTAACAGTTTTCGAGATAATTTGGAAAATATACGAAAATCCCAAAACTTTTCATGCCTGTTAATGAAATATTTTATTTCTAGTCCTCCCTAACTCCAAACGGAACCTTAATTTACCTACCAGAGAATAGATGAATATCAAACGTCTGCAACACGTTACAAATCAATTAATCGGTTCTGAATACCCAAACTTAAAATTAGTTTGGAAAAGTAGGTGTTTCAATGTTTCTCGAAAACGGTTACAGATATCACTTTAAAAATGGTTTCATTCGTTTTCCTACGTTAAGAAACCTATAAAACGAGTATCTGCAAGCATATAAACTCGACAACGTGAGTGTTACGATTTTTTTCGCGCGAATTTTAGTCCAGAGAGCCAAAAAAAAATTTCTATATATGTATATATAAGGCTAAAGACACACACAGCGGGTTCGGCCGAGTCTGTGAAATTGTCCTGTGTATTGAAGCCATGAAGCCACACACTGCGGTCCATGCAGACTCGTCTTGTGCAGACTCGGCACGTCATTCCATTGTTGCTTCGAGTCTGCTTTATTGCCTAATAGCGGCAGCTCATTACGTTTGTTTCTACCTGGAAAGACACACACAGCGGTTTCGGCCGAGTCTGTGAAATTGTCCTTTGTATTGAAGCCATAAAGCCACACACTGCGGTCCAAGCAGACTCGTCCTGTGCAGACTCGGCACGTCATTACATTGTTGCTTCGAGTCTGCTTTATTGCCTACTAGCGGCAGCTCATTACGTTTGTTTCTACCTGGAAAGACACACACAGCGGTTTCGGCCGAGTCTGTGAAATTGTCCTGTGTATTGAAGCCATAAAGCCACACACTGCGGTCCTAGCAGACTCGTCCTGTGCAGACTCGGCACGTCATTACATTGTTGCTTCGAGTCTGCTTTATTGCCTACTAGCGGCAGCTCATTACGTTTGTTTCTACCTGGAAAGACACACACAGCGGTTTCGGCCGAGTCTGTGAAATTGTCCTTTGTATTGAAGCCATAAAGCCACACACTGCGGTCCAAGCAGACTCGTCCTGTGCAGACTCGGCACGTCATTACATTGTTGCTTCGAGTCTGCTTTATTGCCTACTAGCGGCAGCTCATTACGTTTGTTTCTACCTGGAAAGACACACACAGCGGTTTCGGCCGAGTCTGTGAAATTGTCCTGTGTATTGAAGCCATGAAGCCACACACTGCGGTCCAAGCAGACTCGTCCTGTGCAGACTCGGCACGTCATTACATTGTTGCTTCGAGTCTGCTTTATTGCCTACTAGCGGCAGCTCATTACGTTTGTTTCTACCTGGAAAGACACACACAGCGGTTTCGGCCGAGTCTGTGAAATTGTCCTGTGTCTTGAAGTCATGAAGCCACTCACTGCGGTCCAAGCAGACTCGTCCTGTGCAGACTCGGCACGTCATTACATTGTTGCTTCGAGTCTGCTTTATTGCCTACTAGCGGCAGCTCATTACGTTTGTTTCTACCTGGAAAGACACACACAGCGGTTTCGGCCGAGTCTGTGAAATTTTCCTGTGTATTGAAGCCATGTAGGCACACACTGCGGTCCAAGCAGACTCTTCTTGTTAGGACTCGGCACGTCATTACATTGTTGCTCCGAGTCTGCTTTATTGCCTACTAGCGGCAGCTCATTACGTTTGTTTCTACCTGGAAAGACACACACAGCGGTTTCGGCCGAGTCTGTGAAATTGTCCTGTGTCTTGAAGTCATGAAGCCACTCACTGCGGTCCAAGCAGACTCGTCCTGTGCAGACTCGGCACGTCATTACATTGTTGGTCCGTGTCTGCTTTATTGCCTACTAGCGGCAGCTCATTACGTTTGTTTCTACCTGGAAAGACACACACAGCGGTTTCGGCCGAGTCTGTGAAATTGTCCTGTGTCTTGAAGTCATGAAGCCACTCACTGCGGTCCATGCAGACTCGTCTTGTGCAGACTCGGCACGTCATTACATTGTTGCTTCGAGTCTCCTTTATTGCTGACTGGTGGCTCCTCATTAGGTTTGTTTCTACCTGGAAAGACACACACAGCGGTTTCGGCCGAGTCTGTGAAATTGTCCTGTGTCTTGAAGTCATGAAGCCACTCACTGCGGTCCAAGCAGACTCGTCCTGTGCAGACTCGGCACGTCATTACATTGTTGGTCCGTGTCTGCTTTATTGCCTACTAGCGGCAGCTCATTACGTTTGTTTCTACCTGGAAAGACACACACAGCGGTTTCGGCCGAGTCTGTGAAATTGTCCTTTGTATTGAAGCCATAAAGCCACACACTGCGGTCCAAGCAGACTCGTCCTGTGCAAGCTCGGCACGTCATTATATTGTTGCTTCGAGTCTGCTTTATTGCCTACTAGCGGCAGCTCATTACGTTTGTTTCTACCTGGAAAGACACACACAGCGGTTTCGGCCGAGTCTGTGAAATTGTCCTGTGTCTTGAAGTCATGAAGTCACACACTGCGGTCCTAGCAGACTCGTCCTGTGCAGACTCGGCACGTCATTACATTGTTGCTTCGAATCTGCTTTATTGCTGACTGGTGGCTCCTCATTAGGTTTGTTTCTACCTGGAAAGACACACACAGCGGTTTCGGCCGAGTCTGTGAAATTGTCCTGTGTATTGAAGCCATGAAGCCACACACTGCGGTCCATGCAGACTCGTCCTGTGCAGACTCGACACGTCATTACATTGTTGCTTCGAGTCTCCTTTATTGCTGACTGGCGGCTCCTCATTAGGTTTGTTTCTACCTGGAAAGACACACACAGCTGTTTTGCGTCTCGGTTTTGAGTGTAGTTTCTTTTATTGATCAGCATTTTTAAGGAGGAGATACTTTAACAAAACATGGGGGAGGAGACAATTGACGCGGAAAAACTTATATATGAAATTGAAAAGCGGCCTGTATTCTGGGATCAATCCAAAAAGGAGTAGAGTGACAGACTTCAAAGGAAGGAAAATTGGGAAGAGATAAAAAATACATTTGCTGATTAAAATACAACAGTACAATACATAATTTATAACAAATAAAAATACATCTTTTATAATTTGTCACAACAACAAACTTACTGTTTTCAACCGATTTTGCCTACTGATAACAGTCGTACTCAGAAATCACATGAAAAGCTGTGGCAGCCTTCCAAAACAGTACTGTGTGTTTTCAAGTGTCGACTCGGCCGAAACCGCTGTGTTTGTCAGTACCCTAATATTGGCTGGCTATGTGTGTGAGTTTCTGGGAACCAATCCCTTTTGTTGGATCAGGCAAAACAACACTACGTCAGAACACATACTATTGCACATATAAATCTGAAATAAGAATCAGTAACAAAAAAAAAAAAGTTATTATAATGCGACTAGTCCACTGACGCCAGGCCATATTTGGTCGTACAAACTCGTGCGCATAATTACTATAGCAGGCTGGGAAGGAGGGCGCGCAACCTAATTGCGCAGTAGTTATAATTGCTAAATACATGCGCAATCGAGCCAAATTGGGATCTAATTGTTGCTCGATTAAAAAAATCAAACACACCTAAATCTAACTCGTTAAAATATAATTAAAATAGAAACTTTTGTTAATTGTAAAAATATAGGAAATTCTTGAAAAATAAGAGACATTTGACAGGGAGGAAACTGCGAATAGAACTAGGCTCCGCAGAGCACAGAATGGAGGCTATTTTGAACAGTTACTTTAATTTATATTTGTGTTATTTTTTTTGTTGAATTACATTTATTTTTTAGAGGAATTTTGATATTTTTTTCTCGTACCCTCGCATTCATAATTATCAAATAAAGATAGCCTCTTTTGAAACCATATCAAACCGTATGAAATTAAGAAGTTTTTTCTGTATGTTTCTGGATGTTTAGATCTCAAGTTTCTTCGATATAATCTGCGGTTCCGATAGCTTTCATTTGGCACCTTTCGCTTTCTTGTCCGACCAATTGGGGCGGATCTACAGTAGTATTTTTGTAAAAAAGTGAGCAATCAATAAAATTTAATTTTAAGGTATTAATTTATTTTGTTTTAGAAAATATTACAATCTACAATTCAATTGTGTTATGTAATTTGATACATGTTACTTGCTCACGCCTCAGGTGTCTCCAGTTGTCAACCGAATACCTTCCTCGTTAGGAAGGATTCTAGGATGACCTGGAGTTACCTTACGCCATCCAACCACACCCTGCGACTAGAAGGGAGGATTGGAGGCGAATGAGGCCTGTGATATCATGAGGAGAGAAAATATCCACAGATATCACTCTCAATTGATCAATAAAATAACAGAAAAACTCTTAATATCTCCCTTACCGTTAAGAATCGGACCAAACTTTTAATGTACTTTTTTGTTCCTTTTAAGGCCTACTATCTATTCCCAAAATTTGATCACACATTTAAGGGACAATTAGTATAAACTATAAAGAAAGCTTCTTATTTTCGTGGTAGGCGGAAGTTAAAATAATAAAAACTTCACCACACAGTTTTACCAACTTTACCATGTTGGATTCTTTCAGACCATGATCAGTCTAGACGTGGCCGTACTGGTGGAAGGTTATCCTCCTCTGATTGTGGCTGTAAGTTTTATATTTGTAACTATTTCCCCTGAATAGACACCAAAAAAGGTGTGAAACATGTAGGGACGCAATAAAGTTGGTGAACCTGTGTGGTGAAGTTTCTATTATTTGACCTTCCGCCTACCACGAAAATAAGAAGATTAAGAATATATTATATGAAATGTTCCTGCAATTAGAACAGTAAGACTGTCAAGTGGTATATAAAAACCGCGGGCGCGAGTATTAGATGGGAATCTCCCGCCAAATAAAGATCTCTTCTGCCTGCCTGTTAAGGAGAATTGAAGTGTCAATCAGGAACGAGGACTCACTCTCCGTGCCAAGGAGGTAGGACAGAAATCCCTAATAGTCTACCTCTTAATAACCTGCTCTCCTACAGCCAACCTTTTCATAACCTGCTCTCCTATTTCCAACCTTTTCATAACCTGCTCTCCGATAGCCAACCTTTTCATAACCTGCTCTCCCATTTCCAACCTTTTCATAACCTGCTCTCCGATAGCCAACCTTTTCATAACCTGCTCTTCTGTAGCCAACCTTTTCATAACCTGCTCTCCTACAGCCAACCTTTTCATAACCTGCTCTCCTGTAGCCAACATTTTCATAACCTGCTCTCCTAAAGCCAACCTTTTCATAACCTGCTCTCCTACAGCCAACCTTTACATAACCTGCTCTCCTATAGCCTACCCATTGAGTTAGTAGACAGTGGAGGAAGTGTTATCTATCTTTCAACGATAAAAAAGTTTAGATCTAAAGTCTAAATTCCCTACAAAAACCATTGTATTGTGATGGAACGAACTTAGTTACAGAATTAACTGCGAAATAGCTGGTTTCAATGTGCCAGTTTTTGTGTACTTTTTCCTCAGTGGCTTGTGAATTCATACATTGAATTCTGGTTTGTCGTAACCTAATAAATGATATTTTCCAGTACAACCGCTGAGAGGACGAAATAATTTTTATATATATTTATATATATATATATATATATATATATATATATATATATATATGTGTGTGTGTGTATTCCTGGGATGTGTGTTTGGAAATGAACCATTCAAAGTATAATTCTCGTCCCCTTTCTGCAGGATTCGAACCCCCCCCCCCCATAAGCTATATCCAAGACCTCCCAGGAAATAGGGGCTTTACTTCCTATCCTTCTCCAAATCCCCTCAGATCTTCTACGGATATCTTCTCGTCGGGGGAAAATACACTTTAGCTGGGAAGTATGCCCACTTCTACCGACAATTTTAATGAGAGAATTATCGTTTAGTTTTAATTTTACTTATGTTTATATATTTATGGGGTCTTTTAGCGCGGTTCCTCCCTCCCTTCATAGGGAGGAACCCCGCTTATAAGGTTGCCATCATGACGCAATCCGGAACTGCCGACTAGAACATTTTACGTATCAGAACCCTTAGGGTACGTTCATGGTGAGGATTGATTCTGCGATGCTACGATAGCTACTCCGATGAGCGCTGCCCGGATGTATTCTACATCGATGAAGGGTGTTCATGCTGACTCACCATTGCATTGGTTCTTGCTGGGAGTAAAGTAACCTTCAAAATGTGAATTAGCTTTTGTTTATGAAAAAGCTGCTTATGTTAGTGAGAAAAAATGAGCCTTTACAATTAGTTCGCGATGTTCCTGACAAAGAAAAAGGGATTGGTTTCTTACTCGGAAAAATTTATGGAATCCTATTAATTTTAGCGAGTTGGATAGACTAGAGTCGCTTAAATTAATATAATTCTATTAATTGCGAGTTGGATTGGCTAGAGTTTTCTTATATCTTCTTGAGCGAGTGGAGCGTAGCGTAGCGATCGGAAACGCATATCATGTATTGCTTAATAAATGTAAAAGATCCAAAAAAGAGAGAGAGAAAAGGAATAAAATATGTTTGTTTACAAATATCGTTGTTTGTTATCCTTCATAACCTGCAAAACAGTCAACTTTAATGCTTAATAACTTTTAGTTGAGAGAATTGATTTTGATCATATTAACCTTTTTATTAATAAATATTACTTGCCATTATCTAACATGAATTATAACCGTAGATAACGAGTCAAGTAGTAAAAGATAACCAGCAAAGAACCTGTAAGCTAATCAGTAAGCTTATCAGCGAGTACGAGTAACTGTTATAAATCACTTAACTAAATAAATACTTCAAAAGTAACTGGATGTAGTCTTCGCAAAAAGACCCAATTTTCTTTCATCTCGACAACGAAATAACCAAAAAAGAATAATCACACAAGATGAAGTAATGAGAGAGGGTAGGTGACCTGCGCACTAGAGTCCTTTTGAAGGAACCAATCACAGTCAGGCCCACATCGCGGCTTCCCTCCTCACTGCGAGGAGAAAACAAAATATTTGTTCTTCCCCGCGGTCACTGCGCGGGTGCGAGAATAGCATCGGAAGTAAGGATCCTCACTATGAACACTCCCACCTTAATACATGTGTTTGTTTTGCATCGGGGCAGCGCTCATCGGAGTAGCTATCGTAGCATCGCAGAATGAATCCTCACCATGAACGTGCCCTTAGAGAAAGAAAATAACGATGGTTCAAATTCGTGTGTATATATATATATATATATATATATATATATATATATATATATATTTGTGTGTATTATATATACACAAATACATACATATATATACACACACATATATATATATATATATATATATATATATATTTGTATCTTCGCGCTACAGCTTAGTGAATAATGGACCGATTTTGACGAAATCGTTCATTGGATTAACCATTTCTGAGAAAAGGCGATTACAAAATTTACTCTAGTTGTATTCTCCATAATAAGCATTATGTTAGCTTGCCTAGGTGGAAGTATTCCTTTTCTACCTGCTCCTCTTTCTAAGGACCCAAACAAAACTACCCTTACTGCCATAAAGATGGAGATGTTGGGATATCCACCATTCTTAAAATGACGGGTCTGACATTTGATAATATTAAAATTGTGTAATTCTATTCTGTGTAAGTTGGCTAGTGTCGGTTTCCTGTGCATTGACGTGTCAGTATCGCTTTGATTTTAGATTTTCAAGTGGTTGTGTTCACAATTTTCACGAAATATCAAAAAAAAAACAAAACCAAAAAAAAACAAAACAACAACATATTTCTACTCAAAGCATTCCAAATGTCACTAGGGATAAGTGCGGAACCATGCTAAGATGACGCAGTTCCTGCGATTCGAACTTTTTTAAAATGAATTAAGCCATATGATACCTACACCTTCTATTAAGAAGGTTATACACCTTCTTAATAGAAGGTGTAATACCTGTGTGTTCAATGGATGCAGAGAATAATTCGTTTAATTTTCTTCTGCAATAAAGAAGAAAATATAATTTGAAAACAAATATTTGAAGTTTAAATCATTTAAATTTAACTTTATTCTTGTTTACCTATTCATTTGTTAATTTAACACACACAAATATATATATATATATATATATATATATATATATATATATATATATATTAACCATAATAATTTATAATTAATGATTATTCTTTTCTTTCTTTTTAGGGTGTCGTACTATTTGCAAAATGGAGGATATTTTTTCCAAGTGAAGGTCAGTACTACTTAATAATATATTTCTTTATTTTTTTTTTGGTGTTACTAATGGCCATTAAATTTTAATTTAACAATTTTATTTAAAAATACTCTTGGGCTTAGATTACGATTTGCAGTGCTTTACCTTCATGTTTTCATAAAATTTAAAATAAAATTCCCCGTGTTATTTTCACCGTAGTATTTTAATTGTATTGTTGTATAGATTATGTGTACATTTGATTGTATTATTTTGATATGTTTTCATGCTCATGTTTGAGCTAGCTGAAACTATCCTGATCTACCATGGGTGTTTAGGAAGGGTGGCAACCTACAGATAGCCCGAAGTTTGTATACCATAATCAATCCATGTTTACGTCTAAACCCGGTCATACTTAAAAACACTCTGCTGTTATTGGTATAAGTGCCAAATTTCTGATTATTTAAAAAAAAAAAAAAAAAGATCATGTTTCATGACTACAGTATTACTAGGTACTGTTCGTGGAATCGTAATACACTATATGTTAAAATATATAACATATGTTACATACCAGGTTGTCCTATATACACGAAACATGTCTATATATATAAAATAGGAATATGAAATATGTCAATACAATAAAAGATATCTATATAAAATATGAATATAAAACACAAGTATCTAGCAGTTGAAGACTAATTTTTACTCCTCTTATTTATACTACGATCGAATAAACTCACCCAAATACTCATAGATGATAGCATAGTAAGATAGAGAACGAAACGTGTAAATATCTCATATCTGTAAAACTTACGTGAGTTGTGGCGCGGCACCTGAGAGGTGACGAGGGCAGCCACTGACAATGACGAGCTCACAAAAATGCGCCAGTGCGACTGGCTGGTGGAAAAACAGAAATCCGGAAGATACTAAAGCGGAAAGCCCGCCAAAACACGGCTGCCAACCGTGATAGGGAAATTAAAAAAAGTATGCACCTCTCAGGTGCGCACCACTAACGGAGGGTTAAAATGTGATTAGTGACAAGGTAGTTACTTGACGGACCGTACTGTACGTAATAGAATACTACGTGTGAAGAAGTGCATGACACATATCACTAAGGTCTCTAGTAAATTGGACCCGAAAAGCAACGAATTCAGGCGAACGCCGATCCTACGAAATCCTGCGAATGCCTCAGGATTCGTCCGAATTCGCAGTATACGTGATGGCTCGTCGAAAAGGTTTTTCCTATGATTCTGATGAAGAATGTTTCGCTCTGGAATTATCACCTTTGATTCATCAACGGCTCAGATGACATCAACAAAGACGGAAAATGTGGATGAATCACATTAAAGCCAAAATGAACTAGTTCGGTGAATTTTCTCATTTGTGGAAGGATCTTCAAATCGACGATGACTAAAACTTTCGTATTAGAAAGGATACATTTCGAAAATGAACTACTTCATATATATATATATATATATATATATATATATATATATATATACTGTCTCTTGTTACAAGCTAAGAAGGCTAAAAAGCCCGAAGTTAACATAATACATGTTTTCTTTCACAAAGAGCTCGCTTTCATAACCCTTGCTTTAGGCACATTTTTCCATCATTTTATTCGTTGTTTTGTAAGACACTGTTCTGCTCAAAACCCTTGTTGTTCTGCTGTATAAATATTGTATCTATTATGCCCATTGTTGTTCTGCTGTATAAATATTGTATCTGTTATGCCCATTGTTGTGAGATTGTATAAATATTGTATGTATTATGCCCATTGTTGTGAGATTGTATAAATATTGTATGTATTATGCCCATTGTTGTGAGATTGTATAAATATTGTATGTATTATGCCCATTGTTGTGAGATTGTATAAATATTGTATGTATTATGCCCATTGTTGTGAGATTGTATAAATATTGTATGTATTATGCCCATTGTTGTGAGATTGTATAAATATTGTATGTATTATGCCCATTGTTGTGAGATTGTATAAATATTGTATGTATTATGCCATTGTTGTGAGATTGTTTACCATTTCATTTCCTTCCCCTCTACTGTGTAACGGGACCCATAAGGGGAAAACATGCTGGCATTTATTATTACCTGAATTTTGTCCATGCAACATTTATTCTAAAATCAAAAAAGCCAGTAATTTTCGAGAGACGATTAACAATCGGCCATTCTCAGAGTCCATTTTTAACCTTTTGACTTTTTTTAGCCTTTTTAATTTTTGACTTTTCGCACATTTTTTTTTTGTGTGTGTTTAACGGCGTATCAACAATTTGGCTATTAACGCCGGGCTATCTACAGGTTGACACCCTTTTATAATGCCAACCGCACGTGGTCGGCCACCCATTCAGGTACTGACCACGCCCGACGTTGCTTAACTTCGGTGATCTAAGGGAACCGGTGCATTCAACGTGGCTATGGCCGTTGGCTTTTCGTACATGTTCGCAACTATAAATCCCAGCAGAATGGGATCGGTTCGCACTTGGCACAAGTTCGGTCGAAAACGTACGAACGATACGGACTCAGTGGGCGCGGTCCAGGATGGAGCCTCGTGTTTGGATTGTTCGTTCGAATCCTGACTAATTCATTTCGAACCTTTTCGGTTCCAGTGGAAGAGAGGCCTATGCCACGTTAATGAGACTTTTCCCTGGTCACATCTTGTAACAACCTAAAAGGTTAGTGACTGGACTGAACGCCGTTAGCGCCTACGTGTGAACGAGAACTTGTCACATGTCACTAAGCCAAATTACAAGTACCGACGGACCGTACTGAGCACTCGTCCACCCAACGTGTAAAGGAGTACTTACATTTCTTACATAATACATACATGTGGCATTCAAGGCAACGAGAGAGTCGACGAATTAGCTAAGAGTGGTGTAAAGGAAGGAGTACATTATTCATTCATTCCACGGTCCGATGTTTTAGCTCAAGTAAAAGACGGAATCTGGCTTCAGTGGGAAAGAACATGGAGGGAAACTTCTGATAACAAACTAAGGGAAATAAAGGGAACCCCCAGGACTTGGAGATCTTCAGTTTGTCCAACCAGAAGGAAAGAGGTTGCGAATAGGGCATACAAGGCTTACACACTCTTACCTCATGTCTAAAGATGAACCACCCAACTGTATAAGCTGTGGAGTCCTCCTCACGGTGAAGCACATACGTACAGAGTGCTTAGCATACCAATCTGAAAGGAATCGGTTCAAAATTGATGGCACCTTAGACGAAATTCTAGGGGATTATCCAGAAAAAATCATTAACATGTTTAAATTCCTAGAGGCTACAAATTTAACAGACAAAATTTAACATAAAACTGTATTTTGCTGATACAGAATATTCTAACAAAATACAGTTAACGAAATAATATAGGCATTCTTGTGTTTCGATACTACTAATTATAACCGCATCTAGAAATTAATCTTATTCTCAACAGCTATTTTTATTTTAACCTCTCACTATATATAAAATCTTTTATTTATTTATTTATTTTATTTTTTAATGATTATTTAATGTTTCGTTTTTTTTTATTATTATTTAATTTTTATTCTAATATCAATTTATTGTAATTGTAAATGTCTCCATATTGCAACAAACAACAACATCAATAACTATTAAATGACAACTTTAATACGTTAAGTACTCTCTTGGGTCTTACTTTCACAGGGTGACCATGACCCATTGTGGTTCATATTGCCCTTAATACGTTAAGTATCCTCTTGGGTCTTACTTTCACAGGGTGACCATGACCCATTGTGGTTCATATTGCCCTTAATACGTTAAGTATCCTCTTGGGTCTTATTTTCACAGGGTGACCATGACCCATTGTGGTTCATATTGCCCTTAATACGTTAAGTATCCTCTTGGGTCTTACTTTCACAGGGTGACCATGACCCATTGTGGTTCATATTGCCCTTAATACGTTAAGTATCCTCTTGGGTCTTACTTTCACAGGGTTACCATGACCCATTGTGGTTCATATTGCCCTTAATACGTTAAGTACCCTCTTGGGTCATACTTTCACAGGGTGACCATGACCCATTGTGGTTCATATTGCCCTTAATACGTTAAGTACCCTCTTGGGTCTTACTTTCACAGGGTGACCATGACCCATTGTGGTTCATATTGCCCTTAATTCGTTAAGTACCCTCTTGGGTCTTACTTTCACAGGGTGACCATGACCCATTGTGGTTCATATTGCCCTTAATAGGTTAAGTACCCTCTTGGGGCTTACTTTCACAGGGTGACCATGACCCATTGTGGTTGATATTGCCCTTAATACGTTTAGTACCCTCTTGGGTCTTACTTTCACAGGGTGACCATGACCCATTGTGGTTCATATTGCCCTTAATACGTTAAGTACCCTCTTGGGTCTTACTTTCACAGGGTGACCATGACCCATTGTGGTTCATATTGGCCTTAATACGTTAAGTACCCTCTTGGGTCTTACTTTCACAGGGTGACCATGACCCATTGTGGTTCATATTGCCCTTAATACGTTAAGTACCCTCTTGGGTCTTACTTTCACAGGGTGACCATGACCCATTGTGGTTCATATTGGCCTTAATACGTTAAGTACCCTCTTGGGTCTTACTTTCACAGGGTGACCAAGACCCATTGTGGTTCATATTGCCCTTAATACGTTAAGTACCCTCTTGGGTCTTACTTTCACAGGGTGACCATGACCCATTGTGGTTCATATTGCCCGTAATACGTTAAGTACCCTCTTGGGTCTTACTTTCACAGGGTGACCATGACCCATTGTGGTTCAGATTGCCCTTAATACGTTAAGTACCCTCTTGGGTCTTACTTTCACAGGGTGACCATGACCCATTGTGGTTCATATTGCCCTTAATACGTTAATTACCCTCTTGGGTCTTACTTTCACAGGGTGACCATTACCCATTGTGGTTGATATTGCCCTTAATACGTTAAGTACCCTCTTGGGTCTTACTTTCACAGGGTGACCATGACCCATTGTGGTTGATATTGCCCTTAATACGTTAAGTACCCTCTTGGGTCTTACTTTCACAGGGTGACCATGACCCATTGTGGTTCATATTGCCCTTAATACGTTAAGTACCCTCTTGGGTCTTACTTTCACAGGGTGACCATGACCCATTGTGGTTCATATTGCCCTTAATACCTTAAGTACCCTCTTGGGTCTTACTTTCACTGGGTGACCATGACCCATTGTGGTTCATATTGCCCTTAATACGTTAAGTACCCTCTTGGGTCTTACTTTCACAGGGTGACCATGACCCATTGTGGTTCATATTGCCCTTAATACGTTAAGTACCCTCTTGGGTCTTACTTTCACAGGGTGACCATGACCCATTGTGGTTCATATTGCCCTTAATTCGTTAAGTACCCTCTTGGGTCTTACTTTCACAGGGTGACCATGACCCATTGTGGTTCATATTGCCCTTAATACGTTAAGTACCCTCTTGGGTCTTACTTTCACAGGGTGACCATGACCCATTGTGGTTCATATTGCCCTTAATACGTTAAGTACCCTCTTGGGTCTTACTTTCACAGGGTGAACATGACCCATTGTGGTTCATATTGCCCTTAATACGTTAAGTACCCTCTTGGGTCTTACTTTCACAGGGTGACCATGACCCATTGTGGTTCATATTGCCCTTAATACGTTAAGTACCCTCTTGGGTCTTACTTTCACAGGGTGACCATGACCCATTGAAAAAAAAAAAAAAAAAAAAAAAAGAATGGAGTACTTATTACTCGTCAGAAAGCGAGCTTAGTGATAGGATCAAGTTCCAAGCTCCCGTAAGCTATGCTTTAAATTGATATTTTCCGCTTTTAAATCGAATGTTTTGACAAGCAGAAATGTTCTCTATTCATAGCAAAGCATGTTAGTTATTGTTTGGTGTTTGGGATTATGAACAAGTGTTTTGCCTGACTATTGACTAATTGCTGGACTATTCACCAACAGCTCATTGACGTCAATGCAAATTCGTTCTAAATACCTTCTTATTAGGAATTCAATATTTCCTTTAGCTCTTCCTTAATTGCGACAAATTTTGTAATTTTTCTTCATTGTATTTGTACATGCTTGTTTTTACAAATTCTTACTTTAATATATATATATATCTGATAATATCAGGAAAATAAACATGATATTACCTTTATTTATTCAATGTTTTATCACTCTAGAATCCCAATTCCAATATGAAATTGTGTGATAATCTCCGTTCTGAGTATACCGTTGGAAAGTCGATTAAATTTTACAACTTTTGTGCAATTCGGCAGTGTGCAGGATAAATGTTGGAAGAGTAGTGATTCGGGAGTCTGCAGGATAAATGTTGGAAGAGTAGTGATTCGGGAGTCTGCGGGATAAATGTTGGAAGAGTAGTGATTCGGGAGTCTGCAGGATAAATGTTGGAAGAGTAGTGATTCGGGAGTCTGCAGGATAAATGTTGGAAGAGTAGTGATTCGGCAGTGTGCAGGATAAATGTTGGAAGAGTAGTGATTCGGGAGTCTGCAGGATAAATGTTGGAAGAGTAGTGATTCGGGAGTCTGCAGGATAAATGTTGGAAGAGTAGTGATTCGGGAGTCTGCAGGATAAATGTTGGAAGAGTAGTGATTCGGCAGTCTGCAGGATAAATGTTGGAAGAGTAGTGATTCGGCAGTATGCAGGATAAATGTTGGAAGAGTAGTGATTCGGCAGTGTGCAGGATAAATGTTGGAAGAGTAGTGATTCGGGAGTCTGCAGGATAAATGTTGGAAGAGTAGTGATTCGGCAGTGTGCAGGATAAATGTTGGAAGAGTAGTGATTCGGCAGTCTGCAGGATAAATGTTGGAAGAGTAGTGATTCGGGAGTCTGCAGGATAAATGTTGGAAGAGTAGTGATTTTCGAAAAGTTTTCTCTAATGAGAAAAAGTTGTTAATTTCTACTTTTGGGATTGATATTACGGTTTGAATGAGATAATTATGAATATTGAATGTGCATTATTCTCTAAGATAATTTAATGCTGATTGTAAAAATGTAATGACCAGTTGAAAAAAATGTGTACGAGCAGAGAAAATTGAATTTGTACTACAAAAACACGAGTTTCTCTAAACAACCTTTAGTACGGTATTTGCCTGGAACGGAGTGAGATAGAAATATGTGGTTGCTGGTGTTGAATTACATTTTCTGTCTAGTTTCATCCCCTAAAGGATTGTCATTAACTTGCTATACACCTAGTATATATGTATAAATAAAGTGTAGCAGCAAGAGACTGACAGAAAGCATGGTTGCTAGGGACTTGCCTAAGTGAGCAGTATCTAGCAACCAGCTGTTCTAATTAAACTATTTCACACAGAGTACTATAACCTCAGTCTTGTTTCTTCTTCTCTTGTGAGTGCAACTATAAAAACAGACACAATTTAAACTGCTCTGGACTGTTCGCGGTAGCTACCCTCAGCAAACACAGCAGCCTCCAGGAACTCATAACCAGCTCATAAAACTACAAGGAATCTACTCAATTTTTGGACTATTTAATATTTCCATTTTCGTTTCTGCTCTAGGCAATTTATGTAAATATGTTATTTTTATTTTACATTTAATTATATACTATTGACGTTCTACACGTTTATTTCCAGTTTATTTTGTTTATTGTGTTATTAGTTAATTTAATTTCTGAACATGCAATAATATTCTTGTTGGGACCTTCTGATGTAAACAATCATGCACAAGCTTACATAAACCAACAAAAGTATTAAAAGTGTTCAGCTTTTATGGGGATTTCATTCCTTGGACAAACGCACAAAGTTTGTTTTGGTAGATTTAACCTCTACGTTAACTCCGAAAATTCATTCATTATACTCGTATAGCTTATGGTTTGTGTTGGTATTTAGATTAATCTTCTCCGCTTAATATGCATGGCGTTTTTAGCGCGGTTTCTCCCTCCCTTCATAGGGAGGAACCCCGCTTATAAGGTTGATCTCATGAAACAATCCGGAAGTGCCGACTAGAAAATTTTGCGTTTTTGAACCCCTGGAGACCGAAAATATTGGTGGTTCAAATATGTATGTATATATATATATATATATATATATATATATGTATATATATATATATATATATATATATATATATATATATATATATATATATATAAGTAAAGATGGAATGGTTGGGATTCGGCTAAATAAACCTCAATATGATTTTGTTTTAAAAAATCTATATTTCGGACTTTTCGGCTACTCATCAGCCTTCGTCAGCTAAAATGACATTTCTGGCTTCCCTGATGGTCCGATTTTGATGAAATTTGGTACAAAAATCCGTCGTCCAATTTCAAAGGTCAAGTTCGTTAACTAGTAAAACCCACCCACGGGAAGATGGTGTTTGGGGCAAAATTCGCGCAAACAAAATCGAAACGCTTACGTTTTTGAGTTCATATGCTTGTAAGTACTCCTTTTATAGGCTTCTTGGCCAAGGAAAACGAATGAAACCATTTTCAAGGCGATAGCTTTAACCGTTTTCGAGAAAATTGGAAATATAGTTGTTGAATACCATTTTTGGTTTGGGTACTTAGAATCATGGGATTCAGTTAAAACATTTTCTGCATGTTCAACTTTCATCAAAACTAATATGTTGAAATTTTTGTTACTTTTGGAGTTAAGGAAGGGTTAGAATAAAATATTTTATTAATAGACATGAAATGTTTTGGTAACTTTGTAAATTTTCCTTAATATCTCTAAAGCGGTTGAGAATCTTGGGAAGCGGAAGTTTACCATTCGAAAGCTTACTAAATTCTCTACAAAAAAGAATCTAAAGAAATTTTTGATTAGGAATTTTCAATCGGAGAAATAAGTGCTTAAAACTTCTTTAACTGCTTAAACTTTTGACCGGGTTTTCGTAGTTGTTTAGCACACATTTTAATGGGTTGTTGTTTTTTTTAATTGCATTTATTTATAGAATTAGTATTACTGTAGGAGAAATTAAGAAAAACAGAAATATTTTGATATTTGTTTTGATATTTGAAATAACTATCTGTAGCAGTTGGGCTGGCCAATCTGTTGTGGGTGCCATTCCAGGTATAAGGGTACGCTGCCCCTTGATAACGGGCCCTTTGTTTACGGGGGAAATGGTTGAACCAAAATAATAACGGTTTCTATTTCAATCTTCCCAAATGACACTAGGGATAAAAACTGAACCGCGCTAAGATGACGCAGTTCCTGCGAGTCGGACTTTTTTTTGCAAATTTTTGCTAACCAAGCATATAGATGGTAGATGCTACGTATCGGGAGCAACGGTTCTATTGGGAGGGGAGGGTGGTTTTTAACTCTGGATTGACACCGTGGGGTAAAAAATACCTCACACTTTGTTTTATGGCGTGTTTCTTAAATTCTGTAAATCTTAGAGACTCCCTCATTCTTCCTAAATAATCGGAAGTCCTTTATCTGGTATAACATCATATAAACAACGCCAGTTGTCAGCTAATCGCTGCATGAGAAGGTCGCGAGTTGTGTATGGGATATTTCTTACCCCACTGTGTGGTTAACGCATAACTTTTTCGCTCATCTGAAAAATCTTCACGGATCGATCACTTTCACGTTACGGCTTTTCAAGTGACAAAATGGCCCGAAAATTGCCCAGAAGATTTTCTCTTTGATTTGGACTACCAACTGGTGAATGCTCATGTGACAGTTAGTGCCCAACTGGAGAATATAACAAAACCACTGAAGACACTGATACTTGTTGTTCTGGAAGATGAATCAACTCCTGATGGACCTTCAACATCTTTCGTTACCTTGGACAAACCCGTGAGATGTTCATTTTGTGACACAATGGAAGACGAAAACGCTATGTTCTGTGTGTAGAATGGCAATATGCCGCGATCACCGATCACTAAAATGTGTTAAATGTTAACGAGTCTCCATCGGACAGAACATTGTATTTTCATAAAGTTCCTATTTTTTATGGCTTTTCATCATTCTAGTTTATTGTTCGTAACAAATATTTTCAGTTTAATAATATTTTTTTTCGGGATAATTATTTGGCGTAAGAACAATATTGAGGTTTCAGGATTTTCTAGCTATTCTAGTGAATTTTAATAAATATTTTGCAGATTTATTACTGTTTGAATTTCTTCTTGACGTTCCTGTTTTATAAATTGTTATAAAAAAGCAAAAGGAAAAAAATGAAATTTATTTATATTAAAATTTTTCAAAGTATTGGGTAAAATTTAACCCACGGTGTCGAAGTCCCAATAGGACCATTGCGCCTGATCCCGTCCCAAATATTAAACTTTGTGAATTTTTTTTAATGAAAATAAAATTCTCATTATTTGGGTCATTTAAACAGTACTTGCGAAGTCGTTCACTGATATAATCCGTATATGTCGTTTGTTGGATATTTTATGAGGAAAATGCGAAGAAAGTAGTTCTTTTCTTATCCAGATGTTTCCCAAAATGACAGAAAACATTTGATCTGACTGTCAGAGTAATGAGAGTTTGAGCTGGGGGTCATTCTAATGTATTTTCGAGGACTAATGGAGCTCAAACACAGAAAATATATTTATTGATAATGATTGGAGCCCGGAAGTTAGGCAAAATGCCTTTTTTATCTGAATGGATATATTGAAGAATCAGATAGAAATAAATATGCTTCCGTGCATTTAGGAAGTGTAGAGACAATTTTTATTTTGCCTATTTTGGCTATTTTAAGATTTAAAGCTTTTTTTTTGCTCGTTATGCAATTTTTTTATGCGATTTAAACATTTTAAAAAGCACATAACGAATTTCGAATTTTAGTCCGTCGAAAGCAAAAAAGGTTTCACAAATTAAATTACATATTGCCGTCACAAATATCAATTCGAAAGCTTATTTTCCCAACCCATGCATTGAACCTCTGTAAATAACAGAGCCTTCCTTGGTAGAAGGAATGCACAGGCATAATGAATAGGAGGAAAGAGAAAGGATGAGAAAAGTACGTCTCCTTCCTCACACCCCTTTTGCTGTGACGATGGTGTAGTTACCTGGTATTCCGGATTTAGAAATGATAAGATAATGCTGAGGAAGTTTTCCCATAGTGAAAACATTTTTTCTTAGAAGGTCTATGAGAGTTGATACTTTGAAAAAGCATCTTGTTGTTGCTTGTAAGAAGGGAAAGTAAGAGTAAGTACACTAATTCTGTGATAAATTGCTAATAAAGAAATGAATAAGTATTTAAAATACATATTTTCATTAATAATGAGTGAGATTCCTATTTGCCTTCCTCCTAATAAATGCCTATTTTATTCACAGTACTGTCTATTTTCAGTATTTCAAGTGCCTTTTTCCCTGCCTAACTTAACCAAAAATAAATGCCTAACTTCCGGGCTCTAATAATGATAATTGGCTCACTTTTGCCAAATATTCTAGGGCTTAGAAAAGTTCCGAAACCTTTTTTTTTATTTTCATGATTTTGTCTAAGGACGATTAGTATACATTTATGGAGAGTAAATATGCACTGGTTTGGGTGATGGAGCTCTCTGAGAGAAGTGGAAGGTCTGAAAGTAAACATAATGTCCTTTGCCACTCCGCAAAATAAGTGATTTTACTAGTTAGTTTTTGGCATTAAGCTGATTCGTCGTTCAGCAACATTTTGATTTCTATGTCGTTTCTTAGATGTCTACAAAGGTTTTCAATTTCCTTTAGACCCTGAAATGCATATGGGAATTTTTTAGTACCAAAAAAGAATGGCAGCCGTCCTGTTAGGATGGTTACGCCCGATACGGTACTTCGGGATTGCGCCCGATCCAGGGTTATATAGATGGATTTCTTTCTTCTTGAAGCATGAAGGAGAGTAATTAATTTCTCCTGCTTGTTCGATATTCCACCCACGGACTTTGTAACTTCTTCAATCTAAAGTCCCTTCCGTTGGATGAGCTAGTGAGTTTGTGTCCCGAGTTAGAGAAATACTCGACTCGCCTCACGCTTTCCCGGGTTCAGCGGACTATCTTCGCTCGATACGACATTCTTACAGTTACAAACAACTAAGGAATCCTTCATTACTAGTTTCCTATAACATAATCTACAGTCTGTGGCTATCAACGTTTTCGCTTACGTAATTGTATTTTAAATGTTCACAAAAATCGTTTTTATAGATATTTTTGCGCCGCATACAATTGCTTTTTACCTATCAATAGCAAGACTGTTGCATGCATTTATTATCTAGTTTCACCTTTCTTTGGAAGTATTTTGCAATTGCCTGTTAATAATGAATTTTAATGATTATTTTTTTTTTTATCTTTGCGTTTAAAAATGTGCCGCAATATATTAATGTCATCGGAAAGTATTTTCTTCCCGGCGGTCACCCATTAAAGTACAGGCCACGCCCGACGTTGGTTAACTTTGGCGATTTGCAGGATTTTATATATACCTATATATATGTATATATATATATATATATATATATATATATATATATATATATATATACATATACACACACACACACATATGCAAACACATGCACGCAACAAGCACGCACGCCTCTCACACACACACACACACACACACACACACACACACACACAAAGAAAAACAACTGGTATTTGCAAGTATTATTACGATTAGCGATATAGACATTCAGGAAGTATCGCGAGAATAGAAGTAGTTAAAAAAGAAATTGAATTACTATTCTTATTAAGATACTGAGAAGGAAATACGAATAGAAAATATCGGATGAAAATACCCCGTAAGAAAGAAACATGGATTCATTGAAGAAAACCAGGGGGAGTTGTGAATGGGCTAATCGGGATTTAGAAGAAACATGGATTCATTGAAGAAAACCAGGGGGAGTTGTGAATGGGCTAATCGGGATTTAGAAGAAACATGGATTCATTGAAGAAAACCAGGGGGAGTTGTGAATGGGCTAACCGGGATTTAGAAGAAACATGGATTAATTGAAGAAAACCAGGGGGAGTTGTGAATGGGCTAATCGGGATTTAGAAGAAACATGGATTCATTGAAGAAAACCAGGGGGAGTTGTGAATGGGCTAATCGGGATTTAGAAGAAACATGGATTCATTGAAGAAAACCAGGGGGAGTTGTGAATGGGCTAATCGGGATTTAGAAGAAACATGGATTCATTGAAGAAAACCAGGGGGAGTTGTGAATGGGCTAATCGGGATTTAGAAGAAACATGGATTCATTGAAGAAAACCAGGGGGAGTTGTGAATGGGCTAATCGGGATTTAGAAGAAAAGCCCGGTATATCCGATATCTTCTTTCTCCTCGATTTACCTTCTTAATGATGTATCGATAGTTCTTATCGATAAAACTGGGTATTGAAATGGAACACATGAGTCGATATAGAATTCTTACTGAAATGGCTCCATTTAAAAAGCTTTTTCCCCTTTGAATTTTAATGTTATACTCTAGGTGATAATTCCCGCGCTTTTTTCCCCGCCATTTATTCTATTGCGACGGACACGAAGCATATTGATTAATAACCTCCTACACTTTGGAACTGCGTCAATTCGTGAAATTTAAATGAATATAGAACAAGAAGATGAAGAAATAATTGTATTTGTGAATGTTTCACATTACATTGTGGGGGTTATAATTTATTTAAATAAAAATGTATCCTTAATATATATAAACTTATAAATAAACAATACTCAGTTAATAATAAATGAACATCCTTCTTATATAAAACCAACAGATTTTTAAACTAAATTTTTCATAATTATTATTTTTCCCCTTTATGTATTAATTCGTTACATACATACACACGTCACATATTTTTATAATTATTATTTTTCCCCTTTATGTATTAATTCGTTACATACATACACACATGTCACATATTTTTATAATTATTATTTTTCCCCTTTATGTATTAATTCGTTACATACATACACACATGTCACATATTTTTATAATTATTATTTTTCCCCTTTATGTATTAGTTCGTTACATACATACACACATGTCACATATTTTTGTAATTATTATTTTTCCCCTTTATGTATTAATTCGTTACATACATACACACATGTCACATATTTTTATAATTATTATTTTTCCCCTTTATGTATTAATTCGTTACATACGTACACACATGTCACATATTTTTATAATTATTATTTTTCCCCTTTATGTATTAATTCGTTACATACATACACACATGTCACATATTTTTATAATTATTATTTTTCCCCTTTATGTATTAATTCGTTACATACATACACACATGTCACATATTTTTATAATTATTATTTTTCCCCTTTATGTATTAATTCGTTACATACATACACACATGTCACATATTTTTATAATTATTATTTTTCCCCTTTATGTATTAATTCGTTACATAGATACACACATGTCACATATTTTTATAATTATTATTTTTCCCCTTTATGTATTAATTCGTTACATACATACACACATGTCACATATTTTTATAATTATTATTTTTCCCCTTTATGTATTAATTCGTTACATACATACACACATGTCACATATTTTTATAATTATTATTTTTCCCCTTTATGTATTAATTCGTTACATACATACACACATGTCACATATTTTTATAATTATTATTTTTCCCCTTTATGTATTAATTCGTTACATAGATACACACATGTCACATATTTTTATAATTATTATTTTTCCCCTTCATGTATTAATTCGTTACATACATACACACATGTCACATATTTTTATAATTATTATTTTTCCCCTTTATGTATTAATTCGTTACATGCATACACACATGTCACATATTTTTATAATTATTATTTTTCCCCTTTATGTATTAATTCGTTACATACATACACACATGTCACATATTTTTATAATTATTATTTTTCCCCTTTATGTATTAATTCGTTACATACATACACACATGTCACATATTTTTATAATTATTATTTTTCCCCTTTATGTATTAATTCGTTACATACATACACACATGTCACATATTTTTATAATTATTATTTTTCCCCTTTATGTATTAATTCGTTACATACATACACACATGTCACATATTTTTTTTATTTCTTTCTGCTCTCTCCACTTATTTAGTTTTATTGATATTTATTTTTGATTCTCCGCTTCTGAGCCGAGTAGCATTACATTCCTTGTAATTATGATATTTGGGGGGTCTCCCGTGGTCTAGTGGCTAGCGCCTTAGACGCTTGAGAGATGGTGGGTTCGATCCCCACCGGCGCACAGTGTCACGAGCAGTGTTCAAAAATAAGAAAACTGAAGTTTGAAAAAAAAGATTTTGATGGTCAATATTAAAATTACAACCTTACAAAAAAAAAAAGAGAACAACAAAATTAGAATATAAGAACAAAGACTAAAAGCTAAGGATTAACTTGAATTGTTGATACAAATACAATTATTAAAACTGGTTCGGTTAGTAAATATTTACAATAATAATAATACCAAACAGGTGAAGAATAACCCTTCAAAAATTTTTCAAACTTTGCATTTATTTCTCCATCACAACGTTTCGGACACACAGGTCCATCCTCAGGCAATCTACAATAGTATATTAATTTCAGATATTACATCCTCCAAAACCATTTACTAAATTTTATTGTCATAATTTTAAACTCACCATGTCCTATTCATTACTATAGTTACATTAAAACAGTCATGCAATAAATAAACATGATTCCTGTAAGGAACCAAGTCAAATTACACCTACATCAATTAAACACTCATTATCACAGCCATATTAGACTTTATCAACCTGCCTAGGCCTATTATATTTGGTATAACTAAAATTAAATTAAAACATTAAAATTCAATTAGTCAAAATATATAATAAATTATGTATGACATATCACAGACAAATTGTGTAGTAATCGTAGTAAATATTTACTTTGGCTGTTCCAATCTTATTACTTGAATATTTTCATTCTTCTTTGAACATGTTCAAGTGCCAGTCCTAAGTGTCTCGTTGATGGACTAATCTTGGCCAACAGTGCAAAAATGGGGAAGTTCTAGTGCTTTAATTATCTGAGAAATTCTCAGCATTTTTTCAACTTCAGAATTGATTTAAGAAAAAACGTAAAATAACGGGTTTTTCATACTTTAACCATAAATAGTACATTGCTTCATTATTATTTTGATACCTAGTTTACCTGCTTTCGGCTGCTTCTTACAGCGATATTGTGGTTTTAGATTTCATAACCAAAGCACAACTGCATGAAGTCTGGAGCAATAATGAACTAAACACCAGATACGATGCTTTATTTACGATAGAATAGTGCAAGAATATAATTTATCTGAATTTTCGGATAATGATAAGGAAAATATAAGGAAATTGATTGGATAGTTTGTCCTGGATATTCAAAAAAAAATTGGGACTGCTGTTACTGGATTTCAGGGAAATTCGAAACAGAATACGAAGATTGGTTGAGTAAAAACGTTAAACTTCACAACGAGGTTTTTTGAAATATGTAGACGATATAATAATCAACTAGGTCCTGATGAAGACCGCAAGTAAGTTTCGTGGAAGCATCTTACTCTACAAAGAGACATAGTAACGACAAAATCTCCGCGCGAACAGAGTTTTCCACTAAGCTTACTTCTAAGGACGATCCAAGGAGAAAATAGGATTATTAATCAAAGCTTTCTTATGATACGCCCGTACATTTTTTGGCAATCCAAAATTAAGTAACAAAATTACTGGAATGGAGATATCATTAAAATAAACAAGGGCACCATTTTTAAAATGGTTTCTAGTGGTAAATCAATTAATATGCCGAAAATACCTCAATAAATTGGTGAGACTTAAGAATTATATCTGAAGCATTATTCATGGTATTATATGCCAGTGTCTTTCATTAACTCCTTCTTGTATTGATACAAATATGAATTTAATGATAAGACTTCTCCTCCCATCAGATCCATATTTGTAAACTTTAAGTAAGATGTGTAAAAATTGAAATTTAAATAAATAAAATTTAACTAAATTTAGATCTAAAATCGAAATAAAAAATTGAAGCAAAAGCTTTATTATACTTAATTTTAAATAAAAGTGATGGTATTTGTTTACAATCGAGCAATTCTGAGAAGGAATAATTTTTTTTATTAATAACATTTCTGTAAATAATTTTTATTAGTTCGTAAATATCGTATACATGAATTTTATGTAAGTTTATACTACAATAAATTATTTCTTAAGTCAAAACTTCTTTCTTCTCCCTTGTTCGAGTTTTTTTAATAACAGAAAAAAAATAATAACCCTTGTCTAGACAAAAATACGATTTTTGTTTTCTTACGCCATATACTCGTAACACTGTGCGGCGAGGAATTTTCTCATCTCACGGCTCGTTGAGAAAATTCTTCGCTGCACCCTGGATGTCAGCGCTAACGGCCTAGGTGTCGAAGTGCTGTAATATATATATATATATATATATATATATATATATATATCGGGAAAACAATCTGCTGAATGGAAAGGAAGAAAGATGGGAGATTCTATTTAGGTTTAGGTGGATAGGTGGAAACCCCATCTGGTTGATTCATGCAGCTTTAGCAGTCAGCCTTCCGAGATCCATTTCTCCAAACCCTTCTCCAGACAGATTTCGCCGGAGGATATCTCCACACATTACAGGAAGCAATCTGGAACGGATTCAAATATTTATTATAGTATTAAAGAGATTCGGGGTAACTCTTTAGGGGATGATATTTCTATTTACTTACGAGTTGAACATCTAAAGCCGCGCAGAAAATTAATGGTCGTATATAGGAAATAATTTCGGGGGGGGGCTGCAACCATTTCCGGGATATGTAATTCTAATAATTTAGAACTTGGAATAGTTTTAGACAACTAAATCGCTATTACACCCATAATAAAGATATTTTTTATGAACTAAGTGATCTTATTTAATTTATTTTTAAGCACTTAAATTAAAAAATAGTACCTCCTTTTTCCTTTTGTACCATTTTATTTGTTGTTTGCCCTACATGTTTCGTGGCCTTAATGCCACCTCCTCATGGGCCAATACATCCTAAACAATTTTGAATTAGTCATTAATAATAATCGACTATTTTATATTTTCTAATACTAATTTAAAATATTTTACTTAAAAGAGGAAAATAAAGGAAAATATTCATATAATAAAAAAATAATAGGAACTGAGATTATAAAAAAACAGAAATACAACTGTTAAATCAAATATTTTATAATACTATTAAAAAAAAAAAATCAGTCCCGTAACAGGCCACGAGGGCCCTGAGGGGCAGATACTGTAGAGGTATCTGATTCATGACCATACGGCACACTAGGGAGATAGTGTTGTCAGTACTATGCTCCGGCCGCCTGATTTTCCCCTTGGCCGCTTCGACTGCTAGAGTCATTAGCACCCAAGGTACCCATTATTAAATTAATCAAAGGCTGGGTCGGCCTAGGGACGGTCAGGAAGGCCGAACCCATGAACGAAGACACTAGAAGAAAAAGTCTTTAGTGCTTGCTCGGGGTTTGAACTCAGGCCTCCAGCTTATTAGTCCAGTGCTCTACCACTGAGCTAACCTCGCCCCCTAGCTTATTAGTCCAGTGCTCTACCACTGAGCTAACCTCGCCCCCTAGCTTATTAGTCCAGTGCTCTACCACTGAGCTAACCTCGCCCCCTAGCTTATTAGTCCAGTGCTCTACCACTGAGCTAACCTCGCCCCCTAGCTTATTAGTCCAGTGCTCTACCACTGAGCTAACCTTGCCCCCTAGCTTATTAGTCCAGTGCTCTACTACTGAGCTAACCTCGCCCCCTAGCTTATTAGTCCAGTGCTCTACCACTGAGATAACCTCGCCCCCTAGCTTATTAGTCCAGTGCTCTACTACTGAGCTAACCTCGCCCCCTAGCTTATTAGTCCAGTGCTCTACCACTGAGCTAACCTCGCCCCCTAGCTTATTAGTCCAGTGCTCTACCACTGAGCTAACCTCGCCCCCTAGCTTATTAGTCCAGTGCTCTACCACTGAGCTAACCTCGCCCCCTAGAATACTATTAGAAAATAGAAAATAATCGATTTATCGAACATATTTTACTCAGCTGATTTATAAGCCTCTTGACACAGATGAATAACTTGTCTCAGTCTCAATATGGGTGGCGAGCTGACAACATATTAGCTATAATTATTTTATTTGAATGACTAAAATAAAAATTCAAAATTGTTTAGGATGTATTGGCCCCTGAGAAGGTGGCATTAAGGCCACGAAACATGTAGGGCAAACAACAAATAATATGGTACAAAAGGAAAAAGGAAGTAGGTACTGTTTTTTGACCTACGCCACATAAATCCAAAAAATGAATAAGCTTAATTGGTCAGAAACATGTGGAATAGTTTAATTTTAAGGTCTTTATGACACTTTTGTATCGAGCAAATCAAAATTTCGGGGGAGGGGGGCTGCAGCCTCCTGTGTTGTTCCAACGGCTACTCCCTAAGCATGGCCTTGTATTAAAGCTGAAACAGATATTCCTTGGACCTATTTCCACGGTCAACTGCTTCTAGATTATTCCAGACCCCTCCAGACTCCAGCCGTGAAATAGGTTTCCTCAATGACGGCCTCCAGAACATCGGGTCAGCTGGAACCGTATCTTATCGTCAAGGACATATCTAACTTGGTCGATTAATGTAAGACCTTTTTAGATTTTATGGAAAATTTTTGTTTTTCTGATTTATTTTCACTGTCTACCTTGTTTCTTCCAATTCCTTGGCACCTAATTACAGATCCTTGTGTGACTTTCTTTCTTCTTCACCGGACCGTTTATTCAGACGCCATAATGGTAATATTACACATGTACCAATAATAAAATGCACGGTAACAACCCAATTGCTATTTAACGTGCCCTATAAAAAAAATTCAAATGTTAATTTCGTTTAGAGCCTGTTGCTCAAATTCAGGAACATAAATATGCTTTAGCTCCCCCCGACAAGCCTATGTAACTGTATAACATGCAGTCTTCTTTTTCGTACATGGCCACCGTGCATGCGCGAACGCCAGCGGACACTTTTTTTGTAATGTTTTTTTTTAGTTTAGTCATCGCTAAAGCATATTTATGCTAAAAAAAACTCTCTCTCCTACTCTTTTTCCCCACTCCAAGCCCTTATCTACAAGAAACTATTTAGAATTATCAGGTCAATGAAAAAACGTCTAGTTCCTTCACAACAGTTTATTTCCACGCTGAGCGCTTTCGGTAGCTCTTCCTACCATCCTCAGAACTATAATGAGTTCAGCTTCACTGCCAGCAACCTCAAAGTTTTTGATTTAGAATTATCTTTCCAACTCGTACCAACTCAGAGGACATTTTGACAAACGGTTAAAATGTCTTTCGCTTGTTCGAAATTTAGGAGAGAAAAACCAATTTGTTGAAACAAGCAACCATCAGACCAAATCAAATAATACTCGAAAAGCTTCCAAGAATGCAACAAAATTAGAGAGCTCTGAGGACGAAACTATCAGAAATGATGATAAGATGGTCCCCTATGAGAAATCAGACGACTACATGACTGACCATATGCCAACTTACCCTCCCCTATATGTCAACTTACCCTCCTCCACATGACAACTTACCCTCTTCCATATGACAACTTTCCCTCTTCCATATGACAACTTTCTCTCTCTTATATGCCAACTTACCCTCCCCTATATGACAACTTACCCTACCGTATATGCCAACGTACCCTCCCCTACATGCCAACTTACCCTCCTCCATATGACAACTTACCCTCCCATATATGTCAACCTACCCACCTCTATATGCCAACTTACCCTACCCAATACGCCAACTTACCCTCCTCTATATGTCAACTTGCCCTCCTCCATATGACAACTTATTCTCCCATATATGCCAACTTACCCTCCCATATATGCCAACTTATCCTCCCTTGTATGACAACTTATCCTACCCCATACGCCAACTTACCCTCCTCTATATGTCAACATGCCCTCCTCCATATAACAACTTATTCTCCCATATATGCCAACTTACCCTCCCCTAAACTTAAACTTACTCACCTCTGTATGCCACCTTATCCTCCCCTACCCACCAACTTACGCTCCCCTGTATGCCAACTTACCCTCCCCTATATGCCAACTTACCCTCCCTATATACCAACTTACTCCGTTGGTGGGATAAGTTGGGAAAGGCGAAGTAGCTGGGGGAATCGACGATATTTAAGCAACGTAGTGATATTTTAGAAAAACTCCTTCTAAGTTTTTTGACGATGCTTTGAGCCCGCAAAAACTTTTCGCCCTACTTTAAAAATCACCACTCAAGAAAATAAGAAAAATAACCAAAAACAAAAATTGATGCCAAATTAGCCCCGCTCTCCCCTACGGTGCGCAGTTGAGCGTGGAAATTCCTAGTTTCTCTCTTCCGAAGGATATCCTTTTACCTTTACAGATGAGAAAGGATTGGTTACCTGTATCTAGCTCGTACCTGTAGCTATGTCATTAGGGAAGGCCATCCTCTCTTTCCTGTGTGTGACTAAAGTATTTCCTACGAAGAGGAAGCGTTGAATTTATACTTGTTAACAGCAAGTGGATACAATTGAAGAGTTTGTGGAAATATTGCGCAGACTTAGGACATTCAGCATTCGCAACTAGCGACGTATTGGACTGGTTTCTCAGGCTGCTTTTACATGTGAAACTTCTCGCAGGAAATATATCTCAGGTGTAGGATATAATAATTATGATAATTATCTATATTATATTTCCTGCGAGAAGTGTCAGGTGTAAACGCGCCCTTATTGCTCCTGATAGAAATATACAGGGTGTTCAAAACTCGATTGACACCCCCCCTTTATTCCCACAAATTTTGAAATTTAAAAGCGAAATTTGGTGGGTCTTAACGTGGTCGAATGTACGACCCCTCAACTTTCTCCAGTTCTTCTCCAGAGACCCTAACTCTGGAATCTCCAATGAAAAGGGGTTATATTTATGACGGATTATTGTAGAGAATTGAATATTATGTCGATTTTATATCTGTAATGTTTTCGCAAAAGCGCACGATGAGTAACAAATTGCCAAAAACCGATAAAACCCTTGTTTTTCGTCACTCTTCTGCCAATAACGTAGAAAGTATGGCCGTAATGAAAAAAATAGTTGATATAAACGTTGTAGAGGATTAAATTTACTTTCCAAAAAGTACCTTTAAATGCCTAAAATGTTAATAGGAATGGAGTAAAACACACTTTTGTTTTTGAAATTTTCAGAAAAGTTTATTATCAACTTGATCTACGCTTCAGTAAAACTTAATAAACATTTCCTAAACTATTTTTGCTCCACCTAGTTTTGGATTTAAGAACGTTTGAAAAAAAGAATGAAATTCAATTACTTTATAATAATAAATTTAAAGTAATAGAACTCACCTAATGATTAGAATTTCGTAGTAATTATTTTTGTGTTAGACGAATGTTTTTTTTTGTTTTTTTTACGGCGCCTTGACATCTAGTCCATTAGTGCCGACATCCAGGGTGCAGCGAGGAATTTTACCAACGAACCGTGACATAAGAAAATTCCTGCCGCCGCACAGTTGGGCCAAACTACTTTTCGTGTTACAAAAAAGACTACAGCCTCCAAATCTTAACCGATTTGAAGGCATTTTTTTTAAAAATGAAAGCTAATAAAATTTAGAACAGCCTTGTCAGACCAGATTTTTGTTTTTTGTTTCCACTGTTTACTAAATTACGTGTTTTTTTTTTACGGAAAAAATCAGACTGACGTCTTTAAAACGTAAATTTATCATAATTCAACAAAGAGAATTATTGAAATAATGTGATTTTTGAATGAGTTGATAATAATTTTTTCCAAGTCTAATCATTCATTTTTCATTTTTTTTAAAAAAATGCATTCAAATTGGTTAAGATTTGGAGGCTGTAGTCTTTTTTGAAACACAAAAAGCAGTTCGGCCCCACTGTCCGGCGGCAGGAATTTTCTTATCTCATGGCTCGTTATTAAAATTCCTCGCTGCACCCTGGATGTCGGCACTAATGGCCTAGATGTCAAGGCGCCGTAAAAAACAAAAAAAAAAAATCTGAGTTCTATTGCTTTAAATTTATTATTATAAAGTAATTGAATTTCATTTTTTTTTTTTCAAACGTTCTTAAATCCAAAACTAGGTGGAGCAAAAATAGTTTAGGAAATGTTTATTAAGTTTTACTGAAGCGTAGATCACGTTGATAATAAACCTTTCTGAAAACTTCAAAAACAAAAGTGTGTTTTTCTCCATTCCTATTAACATTTTAGGCATTTAAAGGTACTTTTTGGAAAGTAAATTTAATCCTCTACAACGTTTATATCAACTAATTTTTTCATTACGGCCATACTTTCTACGTTATTGGCAGAAGAGTGACGAAAAACAAGGGTTTTATCGGTTTTTGGCTACTTGTTACTCATTGTGCGCTTTTGCGAAAACATTACAGATATAAAATCGACATAAAATTCAATTCTTTACAATAATTCGTCCTAAAAATAACCCCTTTCCATTGGAGATTCCAGAGTTAGGATCTCTGGAGAAGAACTGGAGAAAGTAGAGTGGTCGTGCATTAGGTCTAACGAAAGTTCATTCGACCAAGTTTCACTTTTAAATTTCAAAATTTGTGGGAATAAAGGGGGTGTCAATCGAGTTTTGAACACCCTGTATATCTCAGACATAAGGGAGAATGAAGTATAAAGGTAAGGAATAATTATCATAGCCTAGTAATTCCTACGAGGCTAAGAATAGGACAAAGAGAATTAGCACTCGCTCTGAGAAATTCTCATTACTTTCCAGAACAATCTGCAGCCCTGAGGTCTTTATTCCTTTGCGGTGTACTTCTTATTACGAGAATACCTGGGGTTCGCCGCGGCAAAGAGGGTGTGGTTCTTTGTGTTTCCTGTTTTATTTGTCGTTGTGGTCTTTCAAGAATTCTTCTCAAAATTATTTAAGTTTTATATTTACTTGCTACTCATCTCTAGCCTTTGACATCCTCTAAAATCATTATACATATATATATATATATATATATATATATATATATATATATATATATATATATATATATATATATATAACAAATACGAAGCCCGATAAAGCGTAAAAATAAAGGACTATGGGTACAACTCATGTATGTAGTAGATATACCTCTAGGTAATTCACCTCCAGGTTCACGGCATTGAAGGATGAGAAGAAAGGAAGAAGTCTAAGAAGAAGGGAGAAGGGGAGAATTGAGGGAATTATAGGAACATCTCACCATTCGCCGACAGGGCAGCCTGCAGAATAAAAGCTATAACCTGGTATAGAATATGCTCCGAAAAAGACAACTTGATAACGCCAAGGACAGCGGATTATCATAGACCGTGGGAGAACCTACTGGCATAAGAAACACCGAATATACTGTACCGGGAGCAGTAAGCACATGGACACGAGGTGGTAAGCCTGATAGAACCTTTCTCATTGAAGTCAGTCTTAGGAATGGCGCGGGCTAGGAAGTCTATCATAGATTGGAGGACCGTGAGAGAAGCTACTGGCATAAGAAACACCGAATATACTGTACCGGGAGCAGTAAGCACATGGACACGAGGTGGTAAGCCTGATAGAACCTTTCTCATTGAAGTCAGTCTTAGGAATGGCGCGGGCTAGGAAGTCTATCATAGATTAGAGGACCGTGAGAGAAGCTACTGGTATAAGAAACACCGAATATACTGTACCGGGAGCAGTAAGGACATGGACACGAGGTAGTAAGCCTGATAGAACCTTTCTCATTGAAGTCAGTCTTAGGAATGGCGCGGGCTAGGAAGTCTATCATAGATTAGAGGACCAGTCGTTCCTAGATAAAGATACACGCGACGTGTATAATTACAAAAATTAAATATCTGAATGCCTCTGACAAAAAAAAAGAGAGAGAAAAACTTTATTTCAGAAAAGTTTGGTTGCCCAACTAAATTGGGTTGCTCCACACACAACATAGTAATCAACCCTTCAAATCTGGGTATTCCAATGAAAAACAAAAAAAATATAAGAACGAATGAGTAAAACAACAATAAAAATTATATAAATGATATAAAATGATGAAATTAGTGGTAAAAATGGGAGGGGGGCAATAAAATACTAATAATAAATATACAAAAGAGTTAAATAGTAATTAAAACGGTAGGAGAAAATATGCGGTCAGCCATATATGTGGTTCTGAATAATGGCGAGTGAGTCAATAAGAATCGATTCTGCTATTCTTCCTAGAATGTCCTCGCTGATTCCTATTTCCTGGAAGAAAGCAGCTGTTTCCTTGGGAATGGTGCCTCGGGAGCCGAACCATAGTCCCTTCACGGAGAATTCTCTTGATCCATAGATCTCCCGGAACTTTTCCTTATAGTAAGAGATGCACTTCTCGTATATGGCTTGCTTCTCTTTGTTTATGTTTTGGCTTTGATTGTTATCATTGCCTTCATAACGAATCGTTGGGTCTATGATAAGAGCCGTTTTGGATTTCCGTTTGAAGGCAACGATGTCGGCATATCTTGAGGAGCCTTCATCGTCAATGCTGTAAACTTCCTCGAAGCAGTCGTGACCATTGTCTTTCATAAGCTCCATGAGAGTGTGCTTCACGTTGTTATGGCGACGTGTAACCAGAAGCATGTTGTGGTCGCAACTTCCCAGCACATGTGCTGGCGTTTCTTTCTCTTTGCCACATCTGCGACAAAGGAGACCAACATCCCTTGGTTCACTGCTAATGCCAGGAACAGCTCGAAGAGGTGCATAATTAATATTAATTTTTAATGCACTTATCCATTCGGAGCCCGATAAAACTTCTCTGTTGTAAATGAACTTATTTGCTTTTGGACAGTCTTTGAAGTGTCGGACTCCAATGCCCTGCCACTTCGAGTTAGCCCATTCATTGAAAGAGTTGTCTCTCAAGGTCTGCCTCAGCTTCTTTATGTTATGCATGTCGCCGATAACGTCCATTGGAATTTCGAGTCTTTGGGCACATTCGAACGACTCCTTAGTATAATCAAAAAAAGAATGAAATAATTCGTCCGAAACACCGTCGAGCTTTTGAGCAATGGACCAATGCTGCAACGGAGGTTCCCAATGGCATCGAAGCAAGCCAAGTCCCCTGTATCGACGAGGTGCATACAGCATTGCATTGCAAGCATTGGCAGGCAGTCCTATTATTGCCTTTACGCTCCTTCGAATTATGACATCCACACCTTCCAGCAAGGACTGAGGAATTTTAATGAAAGGCACTGTTTGGAATGGATAGGCGAGGCAAGGGAAAATATACTGATTTATGATGTTCAGTTTTTGATCGGGCTTTAGCAGATTAGAGAATGTCAGTAGCTCTAAATTGCTTGTCAATGTGCGTACCGAATCTTCTTTAAAAGCAATTTCTGAATCGAATGAACATCCTAAATATTTTATTTGTTCACTGCCACTGATCGAAGTTATATTTTCCCCGTTTTCAAGAGCGAGCTCGTCCTTACAGAGAACTCCCTTTTTAACAATTATCGCAGTGCTTTTGCTCGGATTTATGCTCAATCCAATTTCCTTAAAGGTGCGAACTATTACGTCAACTACCCTTTCTGCTGATTTTTTATTACACGCCGTTACTGCTTGATCATCAGCAAATCCTGTCAGGATGACCCTGTCAATATTCTCCTTTACTTCATAACCGTAGCAGTTAGCGAATTGTGGGTCACAAATTTCTCTGTATAGATGATCTATGGCTGTAATAAAGAGTGTTGGCGACAGCGGGCCTCCTTGGGGAACTCCTCGTTTCACATTGATGAAACCTGTTTTATTTATTCCCACTTGAATTTGGATCGAATTATTTGATAGCAAAGAAGTGATTATATTTTTAAGGTCAGGCGATACTCCTCTGCCTTCCAAACTTTTCACTATGTGGGCATGACCTATGTTGTCAAATGCACCAGTGACGTCTAAAAATGCAACAGCACAGTCATCCTTTCTTCTTTTGCTTGTTTTCAAAACACCGTCGATGATGCGCGCATTGACGTGAGCACCTGGCAACCCTCTTATGAATCCCCTTTGACAATTGTGGAATGTAATTTGTTGCCTGAGTTCATGGTCCAGTACTTTCTCTATAATTCGACGGACTACGGAATATACTGTAATGGGTCTCCATGAGGATATGTCCCTAGCTAATCCTTTGCCTTTATAGATAAGTACAGTACGTCCTTGCCGTAAAGATTCGGAAACATAAGACGTTTTTAGTAAAATCTCTGTAATGTACTTTAAGACATGCGATACATCGACCGTCTTCAATGTCCTTACTAAAACGCCGTCAGGACCTGGAGATGTATCTAAAGACATGGACTTAATAGCTCTATGGACTGTCTTTAAATCAATTTTGGTTAAGTTAGGGTTAGATAATATGTTCTCATATGTTGATCTAACCTGCGGGTTGCTTTTACCTAAAACATTTTTATAAAGTTCTTCCAGCTCTTTTATTTTTATAGGACATTGCTGGGGAGCATCGGCATTCATTATATGCTGCATGACCTTCTTTCGCCTGTTATAATAATTATATTGGGCGACCTCATAGTCATACTGCTCCCTGCGCTTAGCTCGAGCTGCTTTGTTGGCCCTGTGTGGGTTCGAAACCTCGCCGGTGCCCTTATCTTTTGCTTGATTTCCTTTCTTTTTCCGCATTTTATAATACCAGATGGCTGGATGTTTTGGCCCAGGTAGAAGACTATTCGCTTCACGTAAAAATCCTAGAAAACATTTAATATTATCGTCAAATTCCGTTGGGTTAAAATCGTCGATGTTTTTGAGTACACACTTCATTACTTCTGCCCATTTATCTACCTCCGCTTTAGTAAATTCTTTAGAAGCATTATTAATATTATTTTGCGATCCTATTGCCACATTCTCGGTTTTTAAAATCAATTTGAGTTTTTCCTGGTTGGCTTCTTTCCAGTGTTTTTTTGCCGAATGGGTCTTTAATCCTCGGCTATTCTTAAAGCTTAGCCCACATATTAGGCAAACTACGGTCCCACTAGTTGAGGATACACTTGCCTCCATACTTTTTAAAGCCTTAACTTGTTGCACCTCAATGATTCAAGTATACTTAAAACATGGCGAGAGAGCATTGAATAAAGGAACGATAATTTTCGAATTTTAATCCAATGGCGTTCATGCATGATTAAATAAAAATACATTTCCAACCTTATTGGCTTAAAGAATCTCTTCTTCTCATGCTGGTATGCTACAGTAAGAGTATTTCTTGCAATTTACCAATTTTCAAGAGTTCTGGATGCTGATTCTGGTTGGAATTGCAGAGCTGAATTTTTTTATGAACTTCCACTTTTAAGCCATATGTTTATTATAAAAAATTATAATAATTCTAACAATAATTAATTCTCATATATATATCTTGACATTGGCTGGACGGTGGAGTTACTGCATCACAATAGGAAAACCAGAAACTCCAGTTCTCCAAAAACGATTAGACCAAAAAAAAAAAAAAAAAAAAAAAGGAAACGCCTACATCTGGGGGAATAATGCAAGTAAAAAGTTTTCCTCGGTGGCATTGAACTACACTTTAGTCGGAGTACACACTCCTCAAGTATGGCGATTTCCTTCGGGACCACCCTTATATATATATATATATATATATATATATATATATATATATATATATATATATATATATATATATATATATATATATGTATACACACATGTAATAAAATTATTATTATTATATAAAATATTCGGATTTAAGAGGTGATATGTTAATTCTTAGAATGATTTGAAAAGGTCTGCTGATTAAATATATTCATCCAATCTGGAGAGCTGTAAGATTGAGTTCCAACCCTTCCTGGTTTTGTGGATTATCCCTAGGGTTGAAGTCCCTCGAATTAGGGCGTGGTGGGTGTTAATTGGGGAGTTGGCAAGCTGAGGTCCTTCCCCACAGCAAAAACACGCAAACTACCAAATCTAGTTTTCTGCCGCTCAGATTTCATTATATTTTGCCTGTATCTCTTTTGTATACAACTATAAAATACATGATTTAAGTTTTATTAAGTTCTATTGGATATAAAGTTTCCAATGATTTTTTTATTGTTATTATTTATTTTTTTTGAAAAAAAATTCCGTGTAAACGTTGAATACCTACTCCAATCTTGACACTAAATTAAAAAAAAAAAACAAGATAAAAAATAATTAGGAATTAAACGAAAAATAAAATAAAGAAAACAAACCGTTCGACATCTTCGACGAAGGCCGATCTATTAAAAATTGCATGAATATCATGTTTTTCCAACCTTTGGATTTCATGATATTTGAGAAAATTACCGACAATCTTCAAACTGCTCTTATTTGATTCTCCCATCTTGGAATATCTTTTTTTTTCTTTTTTTGTTTTAACCTTTATTGATAATTACAACAATATGTAAACATATTTCCAGTAATTTAGTTGGTATTGTAAAATTAACAATGTAAGGCGTGATGTGGGAATATGTACAATTACAAAACCCACAATAAATTTTGAGCATTACAGATGGCATGTTAAAACAAATTGTCTCTAGGCCAACGCCGCTTCAGCCTTCTATGAGGATTTTGTGGATTATGGAAGGAGGATAGAGAGTTTATCAAAGGATTTGGATGGCCGGGAAGATTGGAATGAAACTTCTGATAGACTGATTTGGCTAGGGATTGGATAAAGGGGATATTGAAGTCATTATTTATTTATTTTTTTATTTTTTTTTTTACGGCGCATCTGCAACTTGGCCATTAACGCCGATTGAAGTCATTATGGAGAGTTTGGTTCGAGACATAGTAAGGAGCATTGGATATTTTTCGAAGGATTTTGGATTGCATTGTTTGTATTCTGTAGGAATTGGAAGGTTTAGTGGAACCCCATAGTTCAAGTCCATAAGTCCATATTGGTCGGAGTATGGTATTGTATATAAGTCGTTTGTTAGTCAATGAAAGTTTCGAGCGATTGTCCAGTAAGCGTGATAAAAGTCTAAAGCGTCGGTTTAGTTCCTGTCTTTTCTGTGTTATGTGTGGCTTCCAAGTTAACCGTTTGTCTAGTATCAGTCCTAAGTATCTTACTTGCGATTTCTGTGGAATTTGAATGTTTTGGAGGGTTATTGGTGGGAAGCTTGACTTACGAAGTGTGAATGTTGCATGGCTAGATTTTTCTGCATTTACTTTGATTTTCCATTTAGTTAGCCATGGTTGAAGTAGGTACAGGTGTTCTTGAAGGGAATTGGAAGCAAGAATTGGGTTTTGGTTAACAGTGAGAATAGCGGTGTCGTCAGCAAACATGTGGATGGAAGTTTGGGGATGGGAAGGGATGTCAGCCGTATAAGCCAGGAACAAAACGGGACTGAGAATTCCACCTTGTGGGACACCTGCATGTTGGGGGAAGATTGGAGATAATGAGGTACCATAGGATGTCTGGAAAAAACGGTCAGAGAGGTAGGATTTTATTAGTAGGTAATATGTTGAAGGTAGGGTTTCTTTGAGTTTGAACAGCAAGCCCTGGTGCCACACTCGATCGAAAGCCTGAGCTACGTCAAGGAAAACGCCAGAGCAATACTGCTTATTCTCGAAGGATGAGGATATGCTGTCGACGATACGGTGGCATTGGTGAATAGTGGAGTGGGAGTGGCGAAAACCAAACTGGGAAGATGGGATAATGGGATCCAGGAGTGGATAAAGGCGTTTGAGAAGGAGTTTTTTAAGGATTTTGCCCATTATTGGAAGGAGTGATATAGGGCGATATGACGAAGGTTGGTGAATAGGTTTACCAGGCTTTGGGATCATCCGAATAACTGAAAATTTCCAGAGGATGGGGAAATATGTTGTTCTGAGTACGGCATTATATACATAAGTTAGGAAGAGAATGGCTTTTTTCGGGAGCCATTTCCCGAAAAAAGGGGCTTTTTCCCGAAAAAAGCCATCTTGGAATATCTAAAACGAAAATTGCAGAAACACTTAGATTTTTTAACTTTTCGCCAATAAAAATTATACCTGGAATCAAATATAAGGAAAGCCGTAATCACTACTGCTTTTGTGTGTGTGTATATATATATATATATATATATATATATATATATATATATATATATATATATATATATATACATATATATATAGATGTGTATATAAGAAGGTTCTAAAGTAATTAACGATATGAAGACGTCAATCGGAGAAATTAGTGAGAGAAATATATTTCAGGCTTTCCAAATGACACAAAGCATTAGAACGTTACGAAAGCTAAGATGAAGCAGTTCCCACGAATCGGACGTTTATTTATAACTACCTGTTACCCGGCGTGCTATGCTACACCTACTAGTTGCATCTAGAAAAGCAACAAACAAATTAGAAACCAAATAAATAATATTAACATCTAAAAACGCAAATCTCTAACTACTTGGGTTCATATTTTCGGAACCGTGATCTCCGAACTGTAAGTCCTAGACAATTTTGACCTAGCCTATGATTCCCCCCGAATCAAGACTTACATGTGACCCGAGCTTGATCAAAATCGGTCGAACTGTGTGAATTGGTATAAGGAACAAACATACAGACAGACAGCTGGTAGACGTTTTTGACCTAGCCTATGACACTCATCGTATCAATACCTATCTGTTTGCAAACTTTGGTCAAAATCGGTCAAACAATGTGGATTTGTATAAGGAACAAACATACAGACAGACAGCTGGTAGACGTTTTTGACCTAGCCTACGAGACTTCCCGGATCATGACCTACCAGTGTTCCAAGTTTGGTCAAAATCGGTCAAACGGTGTGGATTCGTATAAGGAACAAACAGACGGACAAACAAACAGAACCGTGATTTATATATATATATATAGACAGATTGTATATTCACAGCTGAAGAATTGGCTCTCCGTGTGCGGTACGATCTCCACTTGATTCATCAAGGAGATATCAGGACGGTACTTGAATTACTCTCATATTTATAATTGTTCTGATTGGTCCAATTGGTAGAATTGGATGTGAGTATTGACCCCGCCCTCGTAGTACTCACGATCCACGAGAATAGTACAGGTGGGTGTCCTTCTGGATAGCATGCCTAATTCCAGCGGATGCGGGTTCGAGCCGCACTAGTAGATGGTTCAGTTTTTTCATGTTTGTGCTCTCTGAAAAAATTCCTGCTCCGCCATGGATGTTTAGGATGGGTG
The DNA here is from genome assembly GCA_946811695.1 of Gonocerus acuteangulatus. Classification (NCBI taxonomy): domain Eukaryota; kingdom Metazoa; phylum Arthropoda; class Insecta; order Hemiptera; family Coreidae; genus Gonocerus; species Gonocerus acuteangulatus. The sequence continues at coordinate 5,613,777 of OX328130.1, forward strand.
ACCAGCTGTGGATAGCCGGCATTAAATGAATTCCCTGGATGCGGAAGTGCTGTAACATTTATTTAAATTTAACTTCCATTTACAATTGACACAGAATTTAAATGCTATACAATTTTAATTTGGTTCTACGCCGTAAGAGTAAATGCTGTGGATTCAACGGTGTTTGGTATTTTAGCTACTCTAAGATAGATTTAAGGAGGTAAGGATTCGGCTAAGGGTGCACCTACACTGGAACCGTTCCGATCCGATCCGATAGCCACCGACTGTCGGAAGAAAAACAAACACATGCATCACAATGGAGGTGCCTACATTGGTCCCGACCCGATCCAATCCGGTCCAATCCAACGGCCACTGATTCTTGGCCATTCAAACTTGTTTGTTTCTAGACCGATTTCGGATCGACCAAGCAAAATGGCGCCAACTCACATTTAGTGTTTCAAAAAGGTCTACAGGTTTTAAATCTTAACCGATTTCAATGCATTTTTTTTTTTTTTTTGTTTATATCAAAGGAAATAACATTTAGAACAACTTTGTCAATTCACATTCTTGTTTTTTGTTTCCCTTGTTTATAAAATTGCGTGGAAAGATGTTTATAACCATCCAAAGTCTATAACCTTCCAATGTTTATAACCATCTAAAGTTTATAACCTTCCAATGCTTATAACCTTCTAGTTACCTTTCTTATAAATAATTTTAAAATATGAATACCAATACTTCTCTTACCTCCAACATTCAACCTAATCGAAGGTTTTTATGCTTATTAGGTGGTATTTCTTAACTTAATCAATCATTTTCACTTCACTACGAGGTCATTACTGACGAGCTGTGACTAAATCGGATCGGATCGGGTCGAGACCAATGTAGGCACTCACGTCGGCCGCTGTTGGCCGTTGTCGATCGGATCAGATCGGTTCGGGCGAAATACGGGTCCAATGTAGGTGCAGCCTAAGCAGGGTGCCCACAAACGGTGAGGAATACCTTAAGATTTGGACTGCGCAGTCTAAATCTTGAGGTATTCATCAAAATACATAGGACTGCCTTGAGGCCAGAGTTGAACTGTACAGTCCATCGAAGTAGAATGATAAAACCAATAGATTAACCGTACAGACCAATGAGGCCGGAACTGTGCAGGCCAGGCCTGATGTGTGTGTACAGGAGGATATGAGGAGCTTAGTATCAAAGATGGACAACTCCATTTTTTTTCAGTTTTGAGATTTTTGTCGATTCTTAAGTGGATTTTTATGCTGCATTCGATTTTACAACTGTTTTTCATTAAAAAAGGACAGAAAATAGGTAAAATAGCGTTTATTTCAACCGTTCAGAATCAAAATATGGACAATTCCAAAATAGTTTGGTTTCAAAAAATGACAACTCCATCAGTAGCCAATGAGAAGCTTGCATTCATGCAATCTGCTCCCAACATGCACTGCAAATCCATCATGGCTGAATGTTTATAGTTACTTGTAATAAGTGCATTTGGCGATAATTCTTATTAATAACTAGCTGTTATCCGGCACACTGTGGTTCCGAATGCCGGATTTTGGGACAAAACCTCTAGGTACTTGAATCTTTCTGATTTAGGTATGAATTTTGAATAATTTCTTTTGTGCCGAGTCGAATGAGACCACTATCAATTCTATAGAATAATTATTTTATTAATAAACGGGCTTTATATAACAACAACCGTGGAAAACAGCCGGTAATTAATTTAAAATATTCATACTTTACTCAAGTGGTAGAGCTATGTATCCTTCCAAATATATTTTCAAGACTTCAGGTGAATAAATTAACAGCTAATGTGGTACTGGTAACTGGTCTCGACATATTCCTCTTTTTTTAAATTTTCGCGTATAACAAATAAATATTGACAGTTTCACACAAGATATTAAATAGATCTCATCGTTAATTTTTTTTAACGGCGCATCTACATCTTGGCCATTAGCACCGGGCTATCTACAGGTTGCCACCCTTTTCTAATGCCAACAGGACGTGGTCGGTCACCCATTCAGGTACTGACCATGCCCGACGTTGCTTAACTTCGGTGATCTACGGGAACCGGTCCACTCAACGTGGCTATGGCCGTTGGCTCTCATCGTTAATGTTCAGTTATTTGCTATTAAAAACTTTTCAACAACTCCCTGCAGAAAATACTAATGGTTAATACGTGAATTATACTGTCCGTGGCGAAGTTTATTGTAATAAAAACCTCTGAGGGCATGTCCAAGCAACTTAGATCGATGGCCATTAGTTAATAAGTAATATTAAATGAGTGCACTCGACGTATTATTTTTTTTTTTTTTTTTTTTTTTTTTTTTTTTTTTTTTTTTTTTTTTTTTTTTTTTTACGGCGCATCTTCATAAATCATGGCCATTAGCGCCGACGTCCAGGGTGCAGCCAGGAATTTTCTCAGCGAGCCCTGAGATGAGACAATTTCTGGCGCCGGTGGGGATCGAACCCACCATCTGCCGCTTATGAATCTAGCGCGCTAGCCACTAGACCACGGGAGACCCCGACGTATTTTGTTATAAGCAAGTAAAGCATGTTATTTATCTATTTATTTATTATTATTTTATTCTGAAAATGCTCCTTTATTATTTTTGCCTGGCATTGGTGATTGTTACCTCTCTCCCCGGTAACTGTTATCCAGGAACAGGTACCTGATAACTGTTACGATAATTATACTCAGGTAACAACATTATGTTATTGGTTTGTCGAGTGGAGGAAAAGCATATTTATATTCCTGAATTTGTGCAGAAGGCTCTAAACGAATTAGTTTATTTTTTTTTTTTTTAAATTCTAAGCTTTCAAATCGACACTAGGGATATGAATGGAACCTCGCTAAGATGACGTCGTTCTTACGAGTTGGAGTTTTAATTATCATACCTTAGATATTTGCATCTTAAAGCTCGGTGGTTTCCTTTCCGTTTCCCTTTCCAACCTAGAAAATAAACACTTCCTTCTTTAGCTGTTTGTTTGTTTTCTTCTTGAGCTGTGTTTATATTTTCTAAGTTTATAATTAAATCTATTCCCGCTAGAGCTTATGGAGTTTATAATCAAACGGCTCTAATCACGTCAGCTTTCTGCTTATCAAATCCTCAAATAGCTTGGTAAAATATAGCAAAACCTGTCTGCCGACAGCTACAGCGCAGGTATAGGCTGGGTCTCGCCCGGGCCGTGATGTTAAGCATCCTCAGAGGTGTCTTGTAAAAAGATTGCCACGCCACCATTTTTAATGGTTTTTGTGGGGCTGGTTAAATATAGCAAAACCTGCCTGCCGACAGCTACAGCGCAGGTATAGGCTGGGTCTCGTCCGGGCCGTGATGTTAAGCATCCTCAGAGGTGTCTTGTACAAAGATTGCCACGCCACCATTTTTAATGGTTTTTATGGGGCTGGTTAAATATAGCAAAACCTGTCTGCCGACAGCTACAGCGCAGGTATAGGCTGGGTCTCGTCCGGGCCGTGATGTTAAGCATCCTCAGAGGTGTCTTGTAAAAAGATTGCCACGCCACCATTTTTAATGGTTTTTGTGGGGCTGGTTAAATATAGCAAAACCTGTCTGCCGACAGCTACAGCGCAGGTATAGGCTGGGTCTCGTCCGGGCCGTGATGTTAAGCATCCTCAGAGGTGTCTTGTAAAAAGATTGCCACGCCACCATTTTTAATGGTTTTTGTGGGGCTGGTTAAATGAATGGACTGTATGAAGATTGAGTTGATAATTTATATTTAATGTGTTTACAAGATAGAGTGGGAGCAAAGTTTGCCAAAACCAGGAACATGTTATATTAGTATATTCATAAATTTTGAAGGTTGATGGCTAAAACAATGGGATAACTGATGAAGTTGAAATAATGGTGAGCTGCCGAATTGGTGATACGATGATTACTGTAGATGGGCTTTATGGAGCTCCATACAATTATATGGAAATATGTACCTGGTGACTGGTGCCTTGTGAGATCAAAATATGGTACACCCTTCTGCGTACTGCATTTCTCCGTGAATTTTATTGCCGGCCAGTTGAATCCTTGTTCACCCCCATGGCCCGGTGGTTAGCTGACTACTCGGTCGTTTCTTCGTGAAAAGGATTGGTAAAAAAAAAAAAAAAAGTCCGTCACGCAGGAGCTGCACAACTAAGCACTTTCCTCAGAATTTGGGTAGTGTAGACTGCTTTCCAGAACAATTTGCTTAAAATATCCTACACAAATAAAATAAAAACATGAATAGTTCTCTTTTAATTTTGTAATGAGTAACTGATCAATTATTAATTTGCTTCCAGAGTTATGTTTACACATGGTACCTACTACACTACGTAATAAATACAAAAAACCTCATATTATCGTATTTTGATCTAACGCAGGAACAGGATACAGTCACTCTAGTGGTAGAAAGCGCTCCTTGCGTCGGCTTTGTGATTCTATGTCTGGCGGGCTTTTCTATTGAAATATATTACAAAGTAAACCCCCCCTTTCCGATTGACCGATTCAGCTCATTTTTACAAAACTTCTTTCTCATGAGTTATCCACAACGTATACCGCGTTTCGTTTCAATACAGCAGAAATTACGACCGGTATGAGTATATTAGGAATTTGGGTCCAGAGTAAACCCCCCCTTCTAATGAACCGATTTAGTTTATTTTTACAACACATATTTACCTGTAGATTACCACTACGAATACCGAGTTTCGTCGAAATATACCAAAAATCACGGCTGGTAGTGGCGAATTGGTATTGTGGGTCCGGAGTAAACCCCCCCCCCCCTCCTAATGAACCGATTTAGTTTATTTTTACAACACATATTTACCTGTGGATTTAGTTCATTTTTATATCTCACTTTTCTCTCTATATTACCGCTACGAATACCAAGTTTCGTTGAAATATAAGAAATAATACGGCTGACATGGTCAAATTAGTGTTTTGGGTTCGGGGTAAACCCCCCCCCCTTCCGGTGGACTGACTTTGGTGGTTAACGAACTCGTTCTATCGTTTGCTAATTGGATGCTATATACCAAGTTTCGTGACGAAAAAACAAAAAATCTGGCCGCTATCGTGTTAACAGACACACACACACACATATATATATATATATATATATATATATATATATATATATATATATATATATGTATGTAATTTTAACGGGGGTCATTTTCGGTGTCGATCCTACCTAGTAGATCGATAAAGATTTGAAGAAATTTTTCAAAAATTCCGTCATGAGTCCAACCTCAATAGCTACTTTCCTTCGGAGGAAAGTGCCAAAAAGGCTTCATGCTCTATGAGACTTCACCGGGGGTGGTTCACCCAGGTTAGGTAGACGGCGCCACCGTCGGCGGAGTCCAAGTGTGGAAAAATATCTTTAGGGTGGGCAACCCTAAACATGTGGTCAACACATGGATGGGTAACCGCCCGGGATAACCACGTGCCGTCGGGTTTTCAGCACGATACAAGGCAGATGCAATAATCTTGCTGCAGTAGACTGTTCTCTGCGAATTACGCACCAAAGAAACGTTTATGTCAAATATAAACAACCATTTCGCTATTAGATTTTTAATTTTAGCAGGTCCTCCACAGGGGAGTAGTCTCAGGTCTCAATCAGGTTGACTTCAAGACGCAATCCGGAAGTGCCGACTAAAAACTTTCGTGTTTCAGTACTCGTAGATCACGAAAGTAACAATAGATGATATATATATATATATATATATATATATATATATATATAAAATCAGTCCTGTAACAAGGGCCCAGGGGGGCAGATACTCTTGAGTTAATTGATTCTTCGCCATACGGCACTCTAGGGAGATGTAATGGTCAGTACTAGGCTCCGGCCGACTTATTTCCGCTTCACAAGTATCCATGAATAAATTAATAAATACCTGGGTGGGCCTAGGGCCGGTCTGGGACCCCGATTTCAACCCTCGAACGACGACAATAGTATATAAAATCTGTTGTGCGCTCGAGTTTTGAACTCAGGTTAATCGAGTACTCGCTATACATAGAATTGTTAGCACATTCCTCCGAAGGAAAGTAGCTATTGAGGTTGCACTCATGACGGAATTTTTGAAAAAATTCTTCAAATCTTAATCGATCCTACCTAGTAGACACCGAAAATGACCCCCGTTATAATTTATATATGTATAGGGGAAGGTGTTGTACCTCTGACCATATTGTACCTTTGACCACCGAGGCTGTGGCGGCATGTAGCAACATTTTATAAATTTTGGTGTAATTAGTGTTTAGTTCTTTCACTAGAGGGCTTGTGTAACCTACTTTGGATTATTCAAGTCAAAGGGGATTCTTGCAAAAAATACTTATCCATTTCTATCATAAAAAATTAAGTAATTTATTGATGACGTTTTGCCTCTTAATAATTTTTGTATTATGTCGTTTTAGATGGAAATCATTTGAAAAAGTAGCTATTACAATAAGAAATATGGTGTATCTTCTGAAATTGATTTATCTTAACCCTAAAAATTTTAGCATGCTTTTTAATTTGCACTACCAGGGTGTTGTGCCTCTGACCACGACTAGTTGTTGTTCCTTTGACCAGGTCAAAGGTACAACACACCTGAGTGATTTACACTACCAGGGTGTTGTGCCTCTGACCATGACTAGTTGTTGTTCCTTTGACCAGGTCAAAGGTACAACACACCTGAGTGATTTACACTACCAGGGTGTTGTGCCTCTGACCACGACTAGTTGTTGTTCCTTTGACCAGGTCAAAGGTACAACACACCTGAGTGATTTACACTACCAGGGTGTTGTGCCTCTGACCACGACTAGTTGTTGTTCCTTTGACCAGGTCAAAGGTACAACACACCTGAGTGATTTACACTACCAGGGTGTTGTGCCTCTGACCATGACTAGTTGACCAGGTCAAAGGTACAACACACCTGAGTGATTTGCACTACCAGGGTGTTGTGCCTCTGACCATGACTAGTTGTTGTTCCTTTGACCAGGTCAAAGGAACAACACACCTGAGTAATTGTTTCATAATTCAACTTTTATGTTCTTCTACTACAAATTTTTAAAAAAAATCATTAATATTGGTTGCTTCGATTGTTCAAAGAATTTTTAAAAAAAATAAATGAAATAAGTTCAAACTGACTTTATCAATCCTGAGTGTAGCAGTTCGAACCTATCAACCCTTGTCGTTCCACTTGAAGTTGTAAGGCCTCATCGAAAAGCGGAGGCAAGGAAAATGTCAAATAGGGGCCGGCCTCAAGGGAACAGCCTCGTATCCTGACAGATATTCCTGAAAATCTAATTATTGAAGGTGAAAAAAACAAAAAACAAAACGAAAGTGACAAGTTTACGAGAGAAGATGAAAATTTGTATGATATTGATGTTGGAGACATTGTGGCTAAACTTCCATACCCTACTATTGCTAGTGGATCTGCTTGACAGTTAGAACGTTCATCGATTGGGCTGGATATTTCAGCATATTAAGCATAACATAATATCAATAATAGCTTTTTTATTATGTTTACATCCTTGCCCTTTTCTTATTATTCTTACAATTAATTACAATATTACTGAATACAATTTTTTTTCTGCACTGCTGTGTTGTTTTTACATGGTCAGAGGTACAACACCCCGTGGTCAAAGGTACAACTACATGTTGTACCTTTGACCACTGTACGATTTTTTTTTTAAAAATTAATAAAAAATCTTAAATGTAAAGCTAGAACCTTGAAAAAATTAAATATGATGAGCAATAGAATACTAATTACAATGAAATAAAAAAAAAAATGGATTTAACCTTAAACCGGGACAAATGGGATGTTAAGGTCATTGTGAAGGGTTTTGTTGGAGACGTAGAAAGGGGCTATATATATATATATATATATATATATATATATATATATATATATATATATACAGACATGTGTGTGTGTAAATATATATATCCTTCTTTGCATGTAATACACTAAGCAATAAGAATCAATAAAAATTGGAGTTCTACATCTTTTATTCGCCTAAATGAATTGTTGTCTTTTAGCGTCCTATTATTTTTTTGGTTTAAAAGCGTATCAGCAATTGGGCTATCTACAGGTTTTTACCCATGTATAATACCAACAGCACATGGCACGGTCACCCATTCATGTATTGGCCACGCCCGATGTTGCTTAACTTCGGTGATCAGGGTAAACCGGTGTATTCAACATAACAATGGACGTTGTAGTTTTATATCGAAATTGTCTTCTAAAAGTCCAATTTTGTTAGATGGGCTGTTGGAAATTTAATAATATATTTTTTCTGTAAAGTTTTTGGGAAATGTCCATTACTACCTTACAATTTCGCTGGTTTTTACAGGACATTTTTTCATATCGTAATGGTTCCTATGAAGGCAGTTTCGTTGCGAGGATATGAAAATTGTTAAAAATTTACAATTTCAGAATTATTACTTTTCAATTAAAGTGGCTCTTTAATACATAGTGTTAATAGTAGATACCATTTCCTCCGGAGACCGCATGCAATTTTCCTTTAAGTGAAATCCATAAAGAAAGCGTGATTAACCGACATGAAACTACCTAGGAGTGAATGTTGGGGATTTGCCAAGAACCGGGGTCAAATTACCTTCGAGTTCAGCACTTGTCGCAAATCTCTCTGACCCCCCCCCCAGGGAAAACCAAGTTGGTATTAATAAAAACGTCAGACTCGCAGGAACTGAGTCATTTTGGCGCGAGTCCGTTCTTATCCCTAGTGTTGGATTTGGAAAGCTTAGCGTAGGGCCAGTTGAGGCTTTTTCTTAATCTCTCTTAAAATATGTAAACACGTGTAAAGATTGTCTAATGGACGGATTCAACTAGTTATGGAACTAGACCTTTCAAATCTAGGAATGGACAGAGGATTTAATCTGCAGGAGGTTGGAGATATAGGAAGGGGACTTGGAAGAAACGGTTTAGTAAAGGAAGGAACCTAGGAAGTATTGTCGTCGATTTGATGGAAATAGCCACTTCAACTCGAAATGCCGGTAAGGAAGGAGAGAGGGAGAGAGTTCCAGAAGGAGGAGGCTCGGGAGATGAAGGAACGGTCGAAGAAGGCTGAGTGGGAGGATAGAGATCGGAGGGACGGGAATGGACAGAGGATTTAAACTGAAGGAGGTTGTAGATATAGGAAGGGGCTTTGGAAGAAATGGTTTAGTAAAGAAAGGGACCTAGGAAGTATTGTAGTCGAATTGATGGAAATAGCCACTTCAACTCGAAATACCGGTGTGAAACATAGGCCATGTCGAGGATAAATCTGAGAAAACTGTTCATTAATTACTTGCTTAATACCCCAAACCTCAAAGCTCCCCAGTGTGCCCTCCATACACCAGGCAACCGTTGTAAAATTATAGTAGAAGTTGACGCATATATAAATATTTGAACTTAAGTTATTTTGTTGATTTATAGGTTCTGAAACATCAAAGTTTCTAGTCGCCACTAGTTCCGGATTGCGTCATGAGGTCAACCACGTGAGCGGGTTTCCTCTATGTGGAGAGAGGTCGAAAACGTGCTTGAAAAGGTGACAACGTTTACACAGGCTGGTGCTAATAGTAGAGAATTTGGTACGCCATGAAACAAAACAAAAACAACAGCACATATTGGCGGCCCAATTTACAGTATTTTAGTAATTTTGGTTGTGGTGTCAATTAATACTTCGAACTTAGTTCGTACGAATCTCCTGCATATTTCGTGCTTTACTTTGCACGTCAGGTATTATCAGTAATTAAAATTTAATATATTCAGAAAATTAGTAAATACCTTTAAAAATCTCTACATAACACATACCTACTTATTTTTTTTCCACCGACATCTGGGCCATTAGCGCCGACATCCATGGTGTAGTCGGGAATTTTCTCAACGGACCCTGAATAAGAAAAGTCCCTGCTACAGTTGGGGACTCGAACCCATTTCCCGCATGTGGATCCAAGGAGTTAGCCACTAGATCACGGGGAGACCCACTTGTCTTAAATAAATTTAAAAGTTGTTCAAGTTATTTTACAATATTTGCGTTTTAAAATCCCTATAAAGAAATACTTTTTCAGTTAAGTCTTAGAAGACTACAACAACAATGTGAAGGATTCATACTTTTTGTTTGCCTTTCATGCAATTCCGTGATCTCTGTCCTGCCCAGGGTGTCAGAAAATAATGGTCATTCTTTGGCCAGATTATTCTCTAATGCGAGATCGGAAAAAAATATTCCCCATATTGACCCCTGCAAAATGACCTTGAAATGTTAATCAAGGTCAAATTTTTTTTATTGCATATTTCGAATCTACGAGACATGAGGATGAAAAAACACACGGCACCATAGGTCAGAAATGACTCCTTATGGTCAAAATTACCATTAACAACGTTTCGTGGGTCATTCCATTCCAATCGACAAATGGTGGCGGATTTTGATAAATTTTCATTTTTTTCCCCTTACTCAAAAAGACCTCGCTTTAAGTGTTTAAAAAGCCTCTATCTAGTATAAAGAATTATAAGTATATTGATCAAAAAGCCTCTCAGCGGCATTCAGTGGGAGGACCATAACACATATTTTACAATTGCGTAAGGGGATGTTAGTAGATCATGTAAAAAAAAAAAAAAAAAAAAAAAAAAAAAAAAAAAAAAAAAAAAAAAAAAAAAAAAGAATTATCAAAATCGGCCACCACTTGTCGATTGGAATGGAATGGCCCACGTAAACGTTTTAATGGTAATTTTGACCATAA